>OU342550.1:3788034-4523568 GCA_910589475.2 Bembecia ichneumoniformis
TTTACAACTTAATCCAGCAATTAAATCGGACCAGCAATTTTTGAGTTTATTCATTACAAACATACGTACAAATCTTTTCTCTTTATAATATTAGTATACATTTACCCGGACGAAGTTGCGACTCTCTCTCCGCAGCCCAAGGCTGTTAAAATTTACAGTCAATAGGTTTGTATGGAGATCGGGCCATCAGTGTATGGTGTTTTCGTTTTAAAGGTTGAAATTTATACCATTAGGTAAGAAGAAATTATAGACTTTTCTCGGAAAATATTTTGTAATTTAGTCATTAAGCAAATTACAATATATTGTGTTTAGTCATTAACTAATTTTGTCATTAACTAAATTACAAGATATTTTCCTCTCATAGATATTGAAGCTTGAAATTATTTAAAAAAAAAAAACAATTATTGTTCCAATTAAATAATAAATTTTTAATTTTCGAATGTCATCCCCATTTACAAAATCTGAAATATTCACAGGAAATTACTGATATTTAGAAAAACTTTTAGGTAAATTACCAATTTTAGGTATTACCAATTATTTTTTTACTTTTTTTTCCTTTTTGTTGCTTTTTTTCCCTTATTTTCCTTTTATACAGATGTAAAATCCTTAATTGGCTGTTAGATATGCTTTATTTTCGTTTGTTAATTGTATATTGAGAGCTGTAAATATGTAAATGTAAATAAATAAATAAATCTCCAAAGTGTAAATAAAAAAAAAAAATCCTTTGAGTTAACGCGGATGTCTTTTAATGTGTACCCCTTAAGAATTGTTCTTAGCAAATATCGTCAATTCCACGAGATCGGTCGCAGCATCGCGCGGAGTGAGATATCGTTCAGGCGCCGCTGTAAAAATGTATTTTAGCGTACTTATGTATTATAGGTATTATATGCTTTCACGCTACTAACTTTTCTCAGTATCTTCGCCTAGATTAAATGTAGTTTTATTTATTTTTAAGACGATAATAGTACTTCATAAAAAGCTCGAAATCAAGCCTTTACTAAAATGTTTCAAACGAGCCTTTGATGAGTGGTTAGGGTGGCGCTGTACAAGCGTGGGAACTCAGTAATATTTTTTTTATGTTAAATTCGGCAGACAGGCTGACGGTCAACTTGATGGTAGGTGGCTACCGTCGCCTATAACACAAGCAACGCCAAAGCTGCTGCAAGTGCGCTGCCGACTGCAGTAGGATTAAGGATAAGGGATTAGGAGTGGATAGGGAAATGGACTCTGGCATCCCTTACTCACTCACCGAAACACAACAGCACGCGTGCTGTTATTTCACGGTGGTCTTCTGTAAGGGGGTGGTTACTGCCGCCAGACGTGCTGCCCAAATGACTGCGAAAACGCAGTGTGCCCTGCCACTACTTTCCAAATCCAGACCACAACCAAATTTGAAAAGTTGATTTTTCAAAGTTGAACCTGCCGGGAATCGAACCAGGGAACCCTAGAACAGAGCGTTAAGGAAAGCACCCTAACCACTCATCCAACGGGCTCGTCAAGTAGTAAGTAAGTATTTGGGAGAATTTGTTGTCTCAACTTACTATAATGCGAACAACCGAAGACAGAATGAGACGCAACACATTCGCGCCACTCATTCAACTTTCGCTTTGCCACTCGCACTTGTCCCTTTTTTTTTAATTAAACGCATATTCCCTATTACCTACCAGAAAAAAGTTGCTTCAATGCGAAACCGCTAGTAATTATAGAAACCACATCTGGCGATTTTTTTTGACACTAATCTCCGAAACCTACCAATCGAATTCAATGAAGCTTTTAAATGTATTTGGTTTGTTTTATCTTTAAAGATAAGATATAATTTATAAAGATACTCCGACGAAGTCGTGAGCAAAGCCTAGTATTGTGTTGCCAAGCCTTAAATGACATTGTGTTGCCAAGCAAACAATAATTGCCGCATCAGACAAACAGTCAGTGAGATTGGCAATCTATATCAATTTAAAAATGAAATACTTACCAATGTTCATCTTGAATGACTGATTGACATTGTGGATTCGCTTATTTTTTTCAATCACGCAAAAAGGTATAGTGTAAGATCTCACTGTAAAATCCTACGCCTATCTGTTATTTGATCGAAATGAGACTTAAATTAAAGGTTACACGTGGGATATACAACGCCTCAGGGTCTCAGGCCCCTCTTTTCCACTGGGCCCTCTGGGCAAGTGCCAAGGGCCCCGTCATCGATGGAACCCCCTATTTCCCCCCTAACTGCACTGAGGAACGCTCCTTCTTCAAATTGTGAAGTACGATGCTTCAAGAAAGATTAACCAGTTTGTCGCTGATGTCCATAGAATGTGATGTACTCATAGATTTTATATTACCTTTCTTATAAAAACATGAATATAAATTTGTCTGCCTCGCGTTGAAAGCTATTAAAATTTAAAAGGTCTAATCACAGCAGTCCGATGAACGCTTGGCCTTGATCCACATCAGGTCAGTTAATTATGTAACACGCTCATGTAATAATTTGCAGTAGAGAATTTCTTATATTCTTAAGCTCGACAGACAGGCTGACGGTCCACTTGATGGTAGGTGGCTACAGTCGCCTATAATACAAGCAACGCCACAGCTGCTGCAAGTGCGCTGCTGACCATAATAGGATTGAGGATAGGGAATAAGAGGGAACAGTGCAATTGGCTCTGGTATCTATTTTATAAGGGGATAGTTACTGCTGCCAGACGGACTGTCCAAATGATTGCGAAGTGTTGCCCTGAATTAAGGATGAGGCATTGGGAAGGATTAGGGAAATGGGCTCTGGCATCCCTTACTCACTTATCGAAACACAACAGCACACTTGCTGTTATTTCACGGTGGTATTCTGTAAGGGGGTAGTTACTGCCGCCAGACGGGCTGCCCAAAATGACTGCGAAACGCAGTGTTTTCCTGCCACTACTTTCCAAATCCAGACCAGATCCAACTTTGAAAAGTTCATTTTCAAATTTGACCCTGCCGGGAATCGAACTCAGGATCCCTGAGGTAAGCACCCCAACTACTCATTCAACGAATGAATACTCTCGACTCGTTGTGGAGACTCTATATTATACTGAATTTCATGTCACCCTAGCGAAGTCATGTCAAACTAGCGAAGTCATGTCAAACTAGCGAAGTCATGTCAAACTAGCGAAGTCATGTCACACTGGCGAAGTCATGTCATACTAGCGAAGTCATGTCGCACTAGCGAAGTCATGTCACCTTAGCGAAGTCATGTTGCACTAGCGAAGTCATGTCGCACTAGCGAAGTCATGTCACCTTAGCGAAGTCATGTCACACTAGCGAAGTCATGTCACACTAGCGAAGTCATGTCACACTAGCGAAGTCATGTCGCACTAGCGAAGTCATGTCACACTAGCGAAGTCATGTCGCACTAGCGAAGTCATGTCACACTAGCGAAGTCATGTCACACTAGCGAAGTCATGTCGCACTAGCGAAGTCATGTCACCTTAGCGAAGTCATGTCACTCTAGCCCAGTGAAGTCATGTCACACTAGCGTTTTATGTCTTTAACCATACGTCCAAAACATAAGCAGGAAAATTAAAAATCACGTGTATTAATTACTTGTGACGATAAACTTTTTGATTTTTATAAGGATTCATAATGTTGGTAATATCAGGCCTCTGTCACTCCGTGTGTGCCGTGATATAACTGCCTAAGGTCCCTCACATTGAATGTGAAAGGAGTGCAACTTCTGTACGCCAGTACTATTATTTATTCTGTGGTAATATGACCAATAAACATCACCTAACGATTTTAATAAATTTTTAATACAAAAATGTGGTTTTTGTGGCTTAAATACAAAAGTGCTGTCGCTGACTTTTTTGTAGGATCAAGCTCTACAATTTTTCTGTAGAAATCAATCATATATTTCTCACCGTTAAAGCAGCGTTCGAAAGAAACGTTTTTTGTTTGACCGTATTTTCGTCGACTTACTTTGCAAAATCGATTATCAAGAAAAAGCCTTTTAATTTTACGAGATAATATATAGCCTATGTCCGTTCTGAAATTCCATTATAACTATGGCTGAAATAATTTTTTAAATCGGTCGAGTAGTTTCGAAGATTACCTGCTACATACAAACGAACATTTTAAATTTAAATAAGTCATTACTAATGAGTTTACCTCACATAATAATGTTCCCAACGTACATGCTCCAAAGTCATTTCGCTGTTTTAACACAGTGGAATAGAAACTATGACACAATATGATATATTTGCTTAAGAACAGCTACGCACAGGAGTCAAGTAATAAGCAAATAGTGTTCTCGAAGCTACCTGGGAGGCGCTCGTGTTCATGCGTCACTTATATACAGTATGGTGTACTTTTTAAAATGTCAAATCTACTCAACCACATTAGATTTTGACTGGTTCCTGGGATTTTTTATTGGATATTCATATTGCTGCTTCGCTGCGGCCCATACGGCGGCGGCGGCGTGCGCGTGGGGTGCGCGGTACTGGACACTGCTTATATATAATACTATTGATCGTAGCGTGATGTTATATAGCCTAAAGCTTCCTCGATGAATGGACTATTCAACACAAAAATAATATTTCAATTCGAACCAGTGGTTCCTGAGATTAGCGCGTTTAAACAAACAAACAAACTTCAGCTTTATGATATAGATTAAAATAAAGCATAAATTTCGCCTCCGCGCAAATTTATATAATCATACATAAAAAAAGTTTTCACTAAAACAAAGGGCGACAAACAATGAAACTAGGTCTGTGTATGTATATCATTGCATCCGTCCGAAGCCGGGTGTAGGTTGCTGGCTTATAGGGAAATGGACTCTGGTATCCCTTACTCACTCACCGAAATGAGTTTACGATAACCGCACTCGCTAGCGAGAGCGTAAAAAAATTATATGGAAAATCCTACAGCGCCTCTAGCGGTCACTCAAAGAAATAAAATCGGTAGTATGAGTTGCACAAGTAAAAAATCTATCGAAACCGTAGTCGCTAGCGCACTTTTGCTGTACAAATTCGGTACCATGAGTCACAAACTCGACAGACGCTGTCGAGAGTACGGCACTCCCTGTAGTTGCGGCACTCACCTATGTTTTCAACGTGAGAAAGCTAAATCTATTGCAAATACTCTATATTAATATTATATTAATATTATTAATATTATATTAATATTATATTATATATTAATATCTATATTATATTCACTTTTAATATACTCTATATTATAGTTATTATCATTGAAGTGCTAGAAATTATTTTTTAATAGCGTTGGGAATTATGGAAAAAGGCGTTCACATTTTAATGGTAAACTTTTTATTTTTTGGCCTTTGTGATTATACGAATAATGTAATAACATAAACCAAGTTTAAACTTACCTCTCTATATGTTCCACCATTGTGTGAACTTTGTGGCGCCAGTTCTAAGCAGATTAAAAAAAAATCCAAAATTTTAATAATCATGCAGTCACAACCATAAACAAACGTATGTACTTGTAGACGTTTAAACTGACAAATTTTAAACTTCTATAATTCCTATGAGTTATATTGTATTGCACGCTCGTTAATTTTCCGCATAATAATCAATCATCACGTCTTTTTCTTTCGTGTAACGTTAAAAAGAGACGATGAATGGGTGTGAAGTTGGTACGGATGCCATTATAACTACAGACACTATATCGAGTTAACTACAGGGTGACTTGTGGTAGGTATATTAAATCCGACTATACGAATGGCGTTCGCTCGCTTACTACATTCGTCGTGTCACTCGAATCAACTATCGAAACTCATACTAGAGCTACAGCACACGTGCAGTTATTTCACGGTGGTCTTCTTTAAGGGGGTGGTTACTGCCTTCAGGCGGGCTGCCCAAATGACTGCGAAACGCAGTGTGTCCTTCCTGCCACTACTTTCCAAATCCGGACCAGAGACAAATTTGAAAATTTCATTCTTCAAAGTTGATCATCGAACCCTAACCACCCATCCAACATTGCTACTTCAACTTTCTAATTCTCTTGGCTATATGGACAAATTTGGTTCTTCGGCGAATTTCAGAATTTCTGATCTCATCCACTAAAGAAAACCGGAACATAGCTCGCCCCATAGCCCGCTGAGTGACTTTAAACTTGCAGATCAATCCTGTCGTGAGAGGCCTCGTTTCGGCACCATACGTCATCACTGTCAGGATGTACTGATGATGGAGGCGGGTCGCTAGTTAGTCAGGATTCTTTGGACCAACAAGTTTGCAAACGCCAAGGTAATGAGGGTCGAATAGCGATGGTCATTAACCATGAAAAGTGATGCTCAATCATTGACTGCGTTTAATCAGCTAAACATGAAGATAAGTTGTTGTTAATCTGCAATGGCGCAGTAAAATATTAGTTGAAGATAAATTTTAACATAATAAGTTACCGTACATTACTTGTAAGTAAGGTTCCATAAGTCAAAGTTGCAAGTCTGAGTTGGTAACATTATTACCATCATTGCGTGTAGCATTTTCTATTGTCAAAGTGTTTTCTATTTTGTTTTTATTTCGTGTGTTATTTACTCTTTTATATTATAGAAAGTAGCAGGCAGGCTGACGGTCAACTTGACGGTATATAGTTACCGTGGTTATCTATTACTGGCTATAAAGGGGAACCCCCCCGGCGCTCCTTCTGGGGGAACAATTATATGAGTGAGTGAGTCAGTGGTATTTGAGCTTTATGAGCTTCATCATCATGTATTTTTAATTTATAATATATATTAGGGAATATACTTAATTATTTAAAAATTCGTGACAGATGAACAGAAAATCGATACTTTAATAGCACTCTGTATATAAAAAATCTTTCAAAAGTCAAGTGTTCTCGGTGAGCCCTTTGTTCAGAAGGGTCTCAATAGTCGCGTTAAACAGGTAGCAATGAGGTGATGATTACTTCAAAACAAAATGGCCGACCGGTGTATGTAGCCTTATTTTTTCTACAAAAGGAGGAGGGATATTTTCAAAAGATATCAGTGTGGGGATAAAAACGGCACTGCGCTTATAATACATATCTAGGATATGTGCAATGGCGTAGTTTGCTCTATATAGGGTAGACTTGCTTAATTCGTACTCATTAATGAAAAGCAATAATACTATCGGAATTAGTAAAGAAATTATAATATTATATCAAATAACGTTTATTTAGGAAATGTTTTATTACTGTCATAATAAATAAACAATAAATCTTATACACTTTTAAGATATTAACAATTAAAAAAAATATATGAAAATAGGATATGAGTTAGGACCATTAATCTTAAATCGTACTTAAAATATTCTTAAATCTTACTTTGAGATCTTATCATTGCTTTAAAGGAGTTATTTGTGTCATTCTTGTGATTTTTGCAGTTTCAAAGCCATTTGATAAATAGAGAACTCTAAATTCATCCGCTTTCTGAATAATCGTGCAATAATATGTGTTTGGTGGCCCGTCACGCTTTAAATCATCTGTCATTCTTTTATGCTTAAATATGAGCTTGGGTGGGTGGCACGAATAGGGAATATGCACATATTTTTTTTTATATTTTCATACGATAGGTTATATCGTTATATAACCGTAAAAAAAATATTCAGCGTCAAAAAACAGAAATTTGGTAACAAAAAAAAAGTTAAAATTAACTAACAGTTACGGGCACTTTAAACACCCGCCCTTTTGGCGCGCTTATCGTGACGTCAAAGTCTACAATACAATCAAATGTTAAAAATCACAAACATCTACACGCTCGTTGACATTTCATAGACGTTGACGTCACATTCCATAGACTTTGACGTCACATTCGATCTGACCGTTTCGAGTATTTTGAATTTCCCACATTTTTATGCACTTTTTAATAATTATTTTCTTAACGAAAAAGAAATAATATTAAAAAACATTTACATAGACATAATTCTAAAGCAAAAATGTTAATAAAAAAATATATTTAAGCCTTTTTTGAATTAGACGCATATTCCCTATTGTCCAGCAGCGTTCATACAGCATGTATGTAGTGTTGATACCACATTAGCCACTAGTGACAGCTCGAACCTGGTGTAACACATTTTTGAGTCAACTTATGAACCTAGTCTCGTCCATGTTATAAATTTTGTCAGGTGTAAATCTTACATCTGTGATTGATTCGTATTTGTCGAAGAATGTCATAACCATTTCTTTGTTGAATCCTTTGCAGCGAGCCATAGATGTTGGTTCCGGAGTTCGTAATAATATTTCTGGGTGATTTTGAATACCATTTCCATCCGACCAATTCGGATGGAATCAAGCAATTCATTATTGAATCTATTTTTTAATCCGTATTTACTACCGCTAACTAGTAGGTAGGCTGGGCGCCGAAAATCCGTTACTGTCAGGCCAAAAAATCTATCTTCCATCAACAATACATGTCTGACCAGTTCTTTTTGCATTTCCTCCGTCAAATCTTTTGGACATCCGATTCTTTGCTGTGTATTTAGTCCTTTTAAATGTTCGTTGAATTGTAAGGCAGGGGGCGTTATATTTTTAAATAGCTTCTTCCATATTTTCTTTACTCCAAGTATTATATTTTCTTTTTGACACATTGTTCTGAAAATAAAATAATTCAGTTTAAAAATTTAGCTACTACTAGGCATAGGCATCGTTAATAATAATTTATATTAAAATTCATATTCCTAAATCGTATCGGTACGTTTTAAGACCTTGCCTCGAGTACGAAATAGGCGCAAGAGTCGAACAAACTTTAAAGTTACTGCCAAAAAAGTGTTAACATGTTTGCAAAATTTTGCAAAATCATCGGAGAATGTCTGATGGAGACATCAGGCACGTATCCAGACTTTTGGTTCGGGGGGGGGGGGGGGGGACAAACATTGAAACAACCATGTGAACTGTGTAAAAATCGCTGTAATCACTATACTTTACTCTAATTTTTCTGAAAAATCTTTCACAGGTTTTTAGAGAAATCAAGAAACTACTCTTTTCCGTCGCAGCTATGAATGTAGACGCAGTTTGGGCAAAAGTTCTGTTTGTGCAGGATAGTTCTCTCAATGTAATGACAATAGGTTTGAGTAACTCACAAAATACATTTATAGAGTCGTGACGTTCTATAAATCTAGTGTCACAGATGCCGACCAGTCTTTTTTTCTTACTTTCTGAATGAATGACATCTATCGTTTTTTTTTTCAGTCAGATTTCGGGGGGGATAAATCCCAACTATCCCCCCCTCTGTATACGTGCTTGGGAGCCATTATACTCGTAAAGAAGAAGCAGGCGTTTGTGTTCATTTAAAAGCACGATTTCAATAACACTGATAAAAAGTAAGGAAAACGGTAACAAAACTTTTTCGTTCCTCACGGAACCCCTAAAGCACAGACAAAAAGAAAACTGGCAGTTAAAAGATGCGGCACTGTGCACGAAAAAAAAAATTTGGAAGGAACGTCGAAACTCAGTCAAGTGGCATGCCAATGATTCCTCGAGTATTGGATATATGTTTTCGCGTCTGTCTTTCTAATTTAGGGACTGTTTAAACATGTTAAATTAAAGATTCCTCTCTAAACCATCGGTTCTCAAACTTTTTTGATGATGGATCCCCTTTGAAAGGCGAAATATTTGACAGAGCCTTAGAATTTTTGTTTTGTATGTTAAAATCGGCAGACAGGCTGACGGTCCACTTGATGGTAGGTGGCTACCGTCACCTATAACACAAGCAACGCCAAAACTGCTGCAAGTGCGCTGCCGACTACAGTATTATTAAGGATAAGAAAATAGGAGGGGGGGCATAAGGACATGGGCTCTGACATCCCTTACTCACTCACCGAAACACAACAGCACATGTGCTGTTATTTAACGGTGGTCTTCTGTAAGGGGTGGTTATTGCCGCCAGTCGGGCTGCCCAAATGACTGCGAAACGCAGTGTGTCCTGCCATTGCTTTCCAGCTTAAGACCAGAGCCAAATTTGAAAAGTTCATTTTTCAAAGTTTGCTCTGCCGGGAATCGAACCCGGGAACCCTAGAACAGAGCATTAAGGCAACCCTAACCATTCGTCCAACGGGCTCGTCCAATGATAAAAAAACTGGTTTATTTTTATTATGTAATAATAATCAGTAGATAATCAGTGTTGAGTTAAGGTTTATGTTATCCAGACAGACTAATGATCGCAAGTGGGTGATGATCAATTTTTAAAATACAACAAATTGACAATACCGATGTGTGGTATTATAATATAATACCACACATTGGTATTGTCATATTATGTATTTTTGTCTTGGTAACATTGGGCGTTTAGCCATAAAACTAAACAGAAAATTGGCGTGACTGTGATCGACTTGTAATCGAGAAAATTGGCGTGCTTCAGGAAGAAGATTTGAGAAAGTCGTATTTACCAGAGCCCCTTATCATTGATCTAAATAACGATGACGATAACTATTAATGTTATTTAATAATTAGCAATCATTAATCAATCCTTTTTATCATTATTCTTTGTTTATCGTGAGTTTTTATTTTTGAGTTAGTACAATAAAATTTAAAACAATAAAATATTTTATTTTAATTTTATCGATTACATATCGATATGCGTATTGTGCTTCACTACGCGTTGCCATAAGGCCATAAGAGAGAGTCAGCGCGCAATATGCTTCGATGTGCTCGCACTTTTTTATAGTTTAAGGGATTCACCGAGGCAAACTATAGAACTCGCTGGCGGCGGAGACAATTCAACAGGCCTAGAAATGATGTTTTTTTGTTTTTTCCTTTAGAACATTACACAAAAAAAATTGTTTTATTAATACTATTTTTTCAATTAATACTATTTTTTCACCGTCGTGTCGGGACAGAAGGCGTTTTGATCGAGTCACTCTCTTTATCTGTAGGGATTGATTTAGGGCATGTCCTGTATATCGACAATAGCACCGAGCTTCAGGTTTTGTTTTAATATACGCGACAGAGTCCTACCCGGAATCTTCATTTCTCGCGATAAGATTTTTATTTCCTTATGGGGTTTCGGCGAATTCTGGCTTTAACAGCATTAACAGCCTTTGTAGTTCTAACAGCACGCGGCCGTCCCAATCTTTTATGGTCATCGACAGAAGAAGTGTTAGTATATCTGTCGATAGTACGATATATACGAACATACAGCTGATACCAAGCTTCTGAAGTGTCTTGAATATGACCGACGGCTCCATACCCACTCTGTGTAAGGCTGCAATCCTATTTTCTTTAACACCCCATTTCATATTGTAATTTGATAATAAACACGAAAAAAATATGTGAAATAGCGAGAAATCAAAAGAAGTTTTTGACATAAGTGTTTTCCAAATTGAAAATGAATAAAGACTTGAAAAAAGAAAAAGTTTTGTAGCTTTTTCGCGCTTATAATTTGTTTTCTTGTTCCACCTGCAGTCTTAGTCTATGTTGGCCAAGTTTCAGATCGCTAGGCTTACGTGAAGTGGCTGAAAAATTGATTCAGTTTTGTTTGCAGACAGACAGACCAAAAGTAAAGGATGAAACATATTACACCGGGCCGGGCGCTCACCGTGTTTTTCTCAACGGCCGGGTTTGCTAGTTGTCACCGTGCCGCCGACGGGCCGCCACCGGGCCTTGCCCATGCCTTTCATTTCCAAGTACTATTATACTATTTTGTATTAATATTACTATACTAGCTGTGCCCGCGACTTCGTATGCGTGGTATTCGGAACAACGCGTAACGTTTTTGTTTTTAAACAGATGTTTTTTTTGTTTTTCAACGAAAATATGAATTTCGAAATTTCATCGTGAACAAAAAATTCCTCATCCCGAGACCTCTTAAATGAGTACCAACACGGGGGGTCTGCGACGCACCGCTCCCGAGATATTTTTGAAAAAGTCCAAAAATGCGAATTTCGAAATTTCGTCTTCACCGAAAAATTCCTCTCCCCAAGACCTCTTAAATGAGCACAAACACGCAGGGTCTGTGACGCACCGCTCCCGAGATATTTTTGAAATTCTTTTTTGAAAAAATATTTAAGCAGAAATATATTATACCTACCAGGAATAAATTAATATACAAATATTATTGAAAACATATTATACCTCGAGGCAGTCAGCCTCGGGTTAATTAATTAATTTATAATTTTAACAATTTAAAAAAGAAACTAAGTATACATTAAATGATACCACTAAAAAGACTAATACCCGAGCGGGCCGCGCGAAGCTGTCTCCGAGCGCACGGTGAAAAGAAATATTTTTTTGAAATTTCGCAATTGGAGCGCACGGACACGGCCCGGTGTAATATGAATTGGTTCATACAAAAGCATACTAGCATCTTCACCGGGCTCCGGACGGGGCTCGGCCCGGTGTAAAAATCATCCTTAAAGGTAGTAAAAATTATGTCCATTAAATATTTTTTTGCACCTATCAACCTTCTGCATTCATGAATTTTTTTTTCATTTCACAATGCCAAAGGCACTGTTTTTTCTCTCACGCGTCATTGTTAGATCAATAAAATATTGGATTACTTATAATTCTATTCTATTTTTCTTCGATATATAGTTATCTTCGTAATAAAGAAAAAACAACGAATATCTGAAATATAAATTACATACTATATACATCGCAATTATACTTTATAAACAAAAACATAGTTTTCATCAATATTTAGTAGACAACAAAAAAAATATAAAAAGAAAACTGTCAAAACATTTTGGTTGCGCTATATTGTTTGCCCGATTCGCCGTTTGATCGCTCGATGTGGTCACGTGGGCGCACAACGAAAAGCGATACGTCCTCCCTCTAGAAGCGCTTGGCGCGGACTGACCGGCTAGGGAATGTGTCTTCTAATATATTGCAAGATTTGCGTGTTTTTACGAAATTTTTTTTTAGTATTTTTTGTAAATCTATTTATTTAATTTTTTGCACACAAGTAGTTGATGATGTAAAGTTTACAGTGGTATTTTTATTTTTAGCAAACAACATTTAGCCTATTCAGAAAAATCATCAGTTTTGGGTGGATATTTTCGAAAATTGCACTGCGTTTTATATTTTATTTTTCGAAAATTTTGTACGAAAATAAAAAATTGTTTCATTCATTCCTTAGAAGACTTCTATGCCAATGCACAGTATTTTTTTCGTTAAGTTTAAACTACAATGTCGACTGAAAACAGCAAAAAATTGAGTCCCCGAACATCAAATTTTCTGAAACGGATGTTAGAACATGATGGATAAATCGAAATTACAGAAATAAAACAAAAATGTGGCTCATTTATTCCATTACTATTGAAATAATCTTTCTAATGACATATTACAAAGTACTCAACTCTGTTTATTTTATGAAAAATCTCTAAAATAAATTGACTGAAATCGTTGCAAAATCACCATAGGCCTCTTAACAAATTATGGGATACTAATCAGAAAACTAGTTTTCTGACAACCAACTCACAATGAAAATAGTTCGGATTGCAATCATTCCAATGCCTATGGTTGTCTGGATCTGCTCGTATGTCACATGTCTGTCATCTCTATATATAAAAAACGGGACAAGTGCGAGCTGAACTCGCGTGAAGAGGGTTACGTACGATGTTTCCTATCCGCACAATATTGAGTGTTTTTTTTTAATGTTATGTCGACAGACAGGCTGACGGTCCACTTGATGGTAGGTGGCTACCGTCGCCTATATCACAAGCAACGCTACAGGTGCTGCAAGTGCGCTGCCGACTACAGTAAGATTAAGGATAAGGGATTAGGAGGGGATAAGGAAATGGGCTCTGGCATCCCTTACTCACTCACCGAAACACAACAGCACGTATATGCTGTTATTTCACGGTGGTCTTCTGTAAGGGGGTGGTCACTGCCGCCAGGCGGGCTGCCCAAATGACTGCGAAACGCAGTGTGCCCTACCACTACTTTTCAAATCCAGACCAGAGTCAATTTTGAAAATTACATTAAAATTTCCAAACTTGACCCCGCCGGGAATCGAACCCGGGGCCCCTGAGACGTTAGGCAAGCATCCTTGCCACTCATCCAACGGGCCGTTATTTTAATATCATGGACTTCTTATAGGTTTTCCTATAATCTATAAGTAGAAAACTAATTTCTGTACTTTTTTTCAAAATTTTAGATTCAGTAGTTTCGGAGATAGGGGGGGGGGGGGAATGGTCGGACGGACAGACACACGAGTGATCCTATAAGGGTTCCGTTTTTTATTCGGACGTACGGAACTCTAAAAATGAAACCCCATTTCCCTTGGTCACGGCATCACGCGTGAACGGGTAGACCGATTTTAATTCGGTTTTCACTAATGGAAAGAGGGATAAACGGGGAATGTTCATATATATAAAAATTGCACCCCGGGCGAAGCCGGGGGCGGAACGCTAATCTTTTATAATTTATTGCACAGCCGCGACGTGTGTCACCACTGTTTTTATCTACCTGTAGAAGGCACGCTACTTAAAGAGGCACCGCTCTGTCGAAACTCTGCATACCAGCGAAAATTGTCGTTTGACTAGGTGCTTCAACATCATATATATAGAAACAAGCTCATTGAGACATTCATCTTGAGATAACCCTCGGCGAAAATTGTGATAAATTATGGCATGGAAATTTTCACGCGTGAGCTCCATTTTCTATCGATTTTAAAATAAATTTAAAAACACAATGTCAATTTTAAAACGCTATAATAATTATATTGTTATTTTTTTTTTAATTGTGAAAATTCCATCGTGATTTTAAGAGAGCAGTAAGCATAATATAATAAAAAGGTTTTATTATGATTAATAAAAGAAATTACTATACGAAATTGAAAGCTGTATGACCATACAAGCTGATGCCCGCGGTTTCGCTCGCGTTGAAAAATAAAAAATAACTCCTGACTAAATATATGAGCAACGTAACGCCTAACATCTTATTGCAGTTATAGCTTTGCCAGGCGTTAGATGATCCCTCGGGAACAGTACTTCTTTCTGGATGAAAGGTATCCTATGTCCTTTCCTACATCCCTCACAACGTGTACGCAAAATTTCATGATGATCGGTTCAGCGGTTTAGACGTGAAAAGGTAACAGACATACAGACAGAGTTACTTTCACATTTATAATATTAGTATGGATGGACGACTTTTACTATATGACTGAGGAACGCAATGTGCGCTTTATTTCCAGTTGGCAACATTATAAAAAAACAGGGTTCCCTGATATAATTATCAGCGGATATATAGGATTCATATTGTTTGCTATTATTTATCAATTGATATTTTACTATCTTCTGAACTAGAAATTTAGCAGATTCATGTTTACCACCAAAACTTATTAAAAAATTACAATAGAGGAGTTGCATGTTTTGTAATTTAATTATATACTATACTAGCTGAACTCGGCCACGCTTCGCTGCGGCCCATACGGCCGGCGGCGTGCGGGTGGAGCGCGCGGTACTGGACACTGCTTATATATAATACTATTTATCGTACCGTGATGTTATATAGCCTATAGCCTTCCTCGATAAATGGACTATTCAATACAAAAAGAATTTTTCAATTCGAACCAGTAGTTCCTGAGATTAGCGCGTTCAAGCAAACAAACTCTTCAGCTTTATAATATTAGTATAGATATAAACTATATCGTATAATAATATTAAAAAAGATGCATATTTCCCTAATTGTCAAAATCTTTCTTTCTCCACTTGGTCCCTCATTACTGGGGATCGTTGTTATGAGATTCCAGTTTATTTTGTACCATCGGCCCCTGTCCATCCATTCTCGCCCTCGCCTCAGAAGGTTGGAGCGATCGACCTTGCAATCTTTTCGACCAGCTTTTCCAGATTGTTGCGACCTCTTCTTACATATTAAAATTGCAAATTTACAAACGTTATTGCATTAACAAAAAATAACTAAAAAAACTAAAAAAAGTAGTGTCAGGGCACACTGCGTTTCGCAGTCATTTGGGCAGCCCGTCTGGCGGCAGTGACCACCCCCTTGCAGAAGACCACTGTGAAATAACAGCACGTGTGCTGTTGTGTTTCGGTAGTGAATAAGGGATGCCAGAGCCCATTTCCCTAACCCTTCCCAATCCCTTATCCTTAATCCTACTGTAGTCGGCAGCGCACTTGCAGCATCTATGACTGCTTGTGTTATAGGCGACGGTAGCCACCTCCCACCAAGTGGGCCGTCAGCCAGTCTGCCGATCTTAACATAAAAAAATGTATCCTAGTTTATATTATCATGCACCCCCTTGCAGAAGACCACCGTGAAATAACAGCACGTGTGCTGTTGTGTTTCGGTGAGTGAGTAAGGGATGCCAGAGCCCATTTCCCTAACCCTACCCAATCCCTTATCCTCAATCCTACTGTAGTCGGCAGCGCACTTGCAGCATCTGTGACTGCTTGTGTTATAGGCGACGGTAGCTACATACTGTCATGTGGACCGTCAGCTTGTCTGCCAACTTTTTTGTAAACGCGTAAATATAAAAAAAAAACTATTTGTTTGCTTATGTTACCGAAGTGAAAAACAATTAGTTGTTAGTATTTTTGCCTATTTGTGCGTTTGTGCACGCTAATCTCAGAAACGGCTTAACCGATTTGAATGCCGTTTTCACTTTTATGTATTTTAGTGCTTTCCGTAACATTTAGTGCTTGTTTGATTCCATTCGGTTTACAAACAAAAAGTTGTCTTACTTGAAATAATACCGAATAACCACGTGTACGAAGTTGCAGGTGCAGCTGGTCTATACATATAATAAAATCATAAACGAGTCCTGATATTTTTGATGTGAAACATCTCTATAGGTGCGGCTGAAACTGATAGCGTGGCGACGCAGTCCGTGGCGACGCGTCACCACGCTATACGATGGTATATACAATTATACATACATATACATTATACATAGTCTATGCGTAGTAGTGTTTACGGTGTGGCGACGCGTGCCGTGGTGATTGTTGGTGGTTGTTGCAACTTGAAATAAATATTTAAATTTTTGTTTTCAATAAAAATAAACGTTAAATTAACAAATAAACAGTCAGAATTATATTTCACTCGATGTTTCACATCTACCAGGCGTCCTGTGACGGCTCATTTAAAAAAAAAAAACAATTTATACACGTTGTACTTATTACATGTTACCTACCGAGGTCAAAAAAGTAGTATTTAGAATTTTTGTCTGTTTGCCTGTGCGTTTGTGCACGCTAATCTCAGAAACGGCTTAACCGATTTAAATACGGTTTTCACTGATGTATTGTAGCAAGCTTCCCGTAACATTTAGTTTAGTTTCTTGAATACCGTAACCACGTGTACAAAGTTGCGCGGGCTCATCTAGTCTATACTTAATATATGTATATTATAATACGTATATTATAATAAAATTATAAAGAGAAAAGATTTGTATGTTATGTGTTTTGTATGTTTATAATGAATAAATTCAAAAACTACTTGTTAAGTGTGCATCCCTATTTAATATGGCAACACTTTGTCTGTGGTTCTCGTGCTCTGTCTGTGGGGCTGTCTGATTTGCTTGTAATTATGTAATGTAGTCGATATTAAAAGTTATAGAAGTAAGATATAGAAATGTGTAAAACAAATAAATACTAATAATAATCCACCTCTATTATTTATCACTACTTTTAAAAATTCTTTCACCTATAGAAAGCTTCATTACCAGTGACTAACATAGGCTACTCACCCTCCCCCCATCTCCCTCCTCTACCCCCCTCCATACAAAGGTATGTTTGTAATGAATAAACTCAAAGACTACTGGACCAATTTTAAAAATTCTTTCACCTATGGAAAGCTACATTATCAGCGAGTAACATAGGCTACTCACCCTCCCCCCATCTCCGCCCTTTATCCGCTCCATAAAATTGTTGTTAAACTCAAAAATGTATAAAAAATAAATGTCCACCCGTGCGAAACCGGGACGGGGCGCTAGTATGTAATAAAAATGAAATGCACTTTTAAAGATGTCCGTTTTCTCGCAACTGTAGTCCTTGCGATACTCGTTTTAAATCATAACCTTATTCAGTACACGAAACGCCTAATTACAGTGAGCGGAGCAGGTTAGTGGCGTGGTATCGAGAAATTAGCGCATTTACCATTCGTGAAACGAACGCGCTAAAAAAGTGGTAAAATCGGTTTCTGAATCACTGATTACACAGATATCGTATGATCACGACTTTCGGCACACGTTGCATAGCCATACCAATAGTACCGGTCATTTTTCATACAACGCAACGAACCAACCAAAACTCACAACGTACGAAACGGAATTCTAGTCTTGGACAGCGGTCCGAGTCGGGAGGACGCTTAGGTGACGCCATCTCGTTTACGCGCAGTCCCGCCAAACTACGAACGATAAATTCAAAAGTGCCAACATAACCGATTAAATAAAATTTAAAAAAGCGTTCCAAATTCCGCGTCACCAAAAAGGTTTTAATACTTAAAAAAAAACTAATAAGTTTTTCAAACATTGTGTTACATTGTTATGAACAAAAATAAAATGAGATGTGATTTTTCGGCATTAATGGATGTTGTGTAAATGGCGACCATTTAAATTAAAGTAAGTTAATTATTGCATTAAAAACATTTAGTCTGTAATAAAAGGGATATTGACTGTTAAGGGCGAGAAGGCAAATAGAGAAATAAGTAAAGTAATTTACTAGTTTATCCGTTAGTTAATTAGTTAAGTTAATTATTTAAATTTTTGTTTATTTTTCGTAGAGTCATTAAAGAAAATAATGTGTTTGCATAATATGCATGTTAAGTATGGGGCCCTGTTAGTTACCATAGACGCCGAATCACATTAATTTACTATTAAGACAATGTACTTTCCAATAATTGAAATAGTTAAATATAAAAATACTAGACCAAGATTTTTTTATTGATAAAAACTTGAAAAATAGTTAAAAAAGTAGAAATTTTAAACGTAAAAGTAGGTATTAATTAAATAGGTAAGTAGCCTATATATCTTAGTAAAAAAATTTATTGTGCTTGTAATGTTTTCTTTTTTCGTAATTTTGACTTCAAATACGCTATAGTTGCTTATTTTTTACTTTCGTGTTTGATTCACCAACGAATAAATCAGTTAAAGTTAAAGGAAATTAAGAAAACGCATAGATGTAAATGTGTATGATTTTCAACTGTTTAGATGGGGCAAGAATTCGTAATGTGATATTTAGAACCAAGTGGTACAAAATCGTCAAATTTACAAGGCTATTTAGCTACGCCTTGGCCATCCTGCTTACGGTGATAAGGATCAACATTTTTGTAGGAAAATTTTCTCAATGCCCTCTCTATATACCTATTCTATATTTTAACCTTTTTGATGGTGACTTCTTTTTACATTGAAATTAAATTAAACATATTATTTTAAAATTTGTAATTGCACAACTATTAAGGATAAGGGAACGCAGTATAGGATTAAGGATAGGAAAACGGGCTCTGGCATCCCTTACTCAAATAACCGCGAAATGCAGTGTGCTCTGTCACTACTTTCCAGATCCAGACAAGAGCCAAATTTAAAAAGTTCATTTTCAAAGTTGACCCTGCCGGGAATCGAACCCGGGAACCCTAGAACAGAGCGTTTAGTCAAGTACCCTAACCGCTCATCCAACGGGCTCGTCATACATCATTATAGGTTATTATAAAATAAAGTCGCTGTCTACCTCTTTCTGTTTCTCCGCTAACTTTTTCTAAACCACCCAACAGTTTTTGATACGGTTTTCACTAATGGACAGAGCGATCATTGAGGAAGCTTTGTGTAAATAATTTGCAGAAAAAATTTGCATCCCAGCGAAGCCGGGATAAAATAAATTAAAGTGGTACTCCGCCTTTTCCTAAACCGCCCATCGGATTTCCTGCGAATCCGTGGGCACAGCTAGCTATCAATAAAATTGTTTGCATTTATTTAAATTAATATTATTATAATTATTTATTTGATCTATTTAATAATTCATTATTCGAATTACTCAGATCCAACGTGTTAGTAAAATCTAAAAAAACCTGTTCAGTATACTACATACATTAACATGAGCATTGGTTAAATGTAAATAATTTGCATTTAAACAGTAGGCAAATTAAATGTATATTTTTTTGTTTTTACCATTAGAACAATACAAAAAAAAAAAAAAAAATTATACAATTTTTTAAACTGATATTAACTTATTAATAGGTACAGGATTGATATGCGCGCAATAAGCCGTTTTCGAGAGAATTTTCAATAAAAATCAAATTCTTCTTGTGTTCTAACTTTTTTTGTGGAGTTTCTATTACTTTAACGAAAATTCTAATTAATACAATTGGTTCTTCACATGTTTAAGTATAATTTTTTCAAAGCAATTGTGTTGTCCATTTCTTTTAACATCTTCATTAAACAATGCATATTTTTAGTATTTAGCGTTTGTCTCCACCTTAACACGTAATCGTCTGAACTTCTAAATGGGGAGCACTCTGATCTTGTGACTTAGTTTTGCAGTGTTTGCGATTAAAAAAATCGTCACTGACGAAGATACAGTACGTATAGTTTATTTCCATTGTTTTATGTCTTACGGTATTTTAATGTGGAGACACGACATTGACGGTCAAAACAGTTTTTGTACTGCAGAAAGGGGCTCTTCGAGCAATTTATAATTTATCCGATAGACATTTTAAGAAGACCATATTAATAGTGCCATGTCAATACCATTTGATAATATAGTTTTTCTTCGTGAAAATATTGATCGTTTAAAGTTAATTAAATAATTAATTAATTAAGTTTAAAATATTCGTAATCTGCACATGACCAACGAAAATAGATACATAAATCATTTAAAGGACAATGTCTACGTTTCTACAATAAAATCCCTGAAGAAATACGCGAATTAAAAAAACATTTGTAAACCGGAAAGCTGTTAAAAAAAATTAAAGATAAGCAAATAAAAATGCATGGGATTAAAAAGAGCGATTACTGGAATTTCCAGGAATTTCTTTCGCCGTTTCTTCTCTTCCAGAACGCCATTTTGTTTCCGAAGCGGTAGGTAGTATTTTGACTTCAAAAAAGTGATCTTGTTATCATATTTTTGAGAAATAAACAATTTGATTTGATTTGTTTACCTTTATTATAGGTAATTTTATTTACAAATGATATTGTAAATAAAATTACCTATTTATTTACAAATTATATTGTAAATAAAATTACCTATTTATTTACAAATAATATTGTAAATAAAATTACCTATTTATTTACTAATGATATGGTAAATAAAATTACCTATTTATTTACAAATGATATTGTAAATAAAATTACCTATTTATTTACAATAATGATAAGGCTGATTATTATTTGGTTACTATTAATGTAAAGAAGTTACAAATTACTTTAAGAGAACAATATGTAATAAAAAGTAGAGCAAGTCTTAAAGTAATAAATACACAAATAAAAATAACTATTTCTTTTAAAAACCAGTGTGTCAAGCTTTTGTGGCAAAATGTCCGGCTAAATATGAGTCTCTGTCCGGATTTTCGATTTTGAGACCTGGCAACCTGGTAATACATCAGTGAAAACCCCATTCAAATCTGATAAGCCGTTTCTGAGATGAGCGTACACAAACGCAAAGACAAACAGACAAAAATTCTAAAAACTATTTTTTGACCTCGGTACGTCCAGTACTAGTATATATTCTGTGACCTCGGTAACATAAGTACAACGTGTACAAATTGGATCTTTTGAAAAAATAGCAGTCCCGTCAATTCAGTACAGAGGCTCTAGTATGAGTTTACGATACTACACCAATACTACACTCGCTAGCGAGAACGTAAAACTTTTGTATGGGAAATCGTGAACTGTCAATGTCAAATTATAAATTTTCCATATAAATGTTTTACGCTCTCGCTAGCGAGTGTAGTATCGTAAACTCATGCTAGAGCCACAGTAGCTCTAGCATGAGTTTACGATACTACACCAATACTACACTCGCTAGCGAGAACGTAAAACTTTTGTATGGGAAATCGTGAACTGTCAATGTCAAATTATCAATTTTCCATATAAATGTTTTACGCTCTCGCTAGCGAGTGTAGTATCGTGAACTCATGCTAGAGTCACAGGACGGTTTTGCGGCTGGAGTCGCCTTAAATTTGAATACATTCTGGTGCCATAGGAGTTCTTATAACAGTAGCGACTATCAGGGCCGGATCTAGGGGGGGGCAAGCCGGGGCCTATGCCCCGGGCGGCAAGTTTAAAGGGCGGCCAAATTCATACTTTACAGACGAATGGACAACTCATCATTTACTTAACTTTGACTACAGAATAAATAATGGTAGGGACCTACAAGTGCAGAAATTTCACTCTTGTTTTACTGTGTGTGGCTATATCAACTCGACCGATACTTGCCGATACCCAGGGCACCAGGGGTACAGCACACGGAACAAGTGGCCGGGCGGGGCGAAATCGCAGAGTGAGACGCACTCCGACTTTAGCCTACTTGTGTTATATGACCCCCAACTCCAAGCGTAGAATCAGAGGAACAATGGCTACGTGCACATGTTTGTCCTTCGCCCATAGCCCATAAATCTTTAGCTTTTAACTACATTTTAGAAAGTGATCTTTGACTAGCGAAATATAGACACATTTTTAACATTCAATTATCAGACACCATCCCTTCAACTTTAATCAATTAGTGGACATCTGATAGCTGAAATTATAAAGATGATAAAGGTAAATAAATATAAGTGCACGGGGGCGGCATTTTTCAGTTTTTGCCCCGCCTAAAAAAAATCGAAGATCCGGGGCTGGCGACTATCAACATAGGGATGATTATTTTTTCTTTTTGTATGGTATTATTAAAAAATTCCTCTTTTAGTAAACAGTGTATAACTTTTAAATGGATATCATGTTTAACCTATCCATAATATAATATTTTTAATATTATAAATGTGAAAGTAACTCTGTCTGTCTGTTACCTTTTCACGCCTAAACTGCTGAACCGATCATTATGAAATTTTGCATACACGTTGTCAGGGATGCAGGTAAGGACATAGGGTACCTTTCATCCAGAAATAAAGTACTGTTCCCGAGGGATCATCTAACGCCTGGCAAAGCAATAACTTCTATAAAGATGTTAGGCGTTACATTGCTCATATATTTAGTCAGGCGTTATTTTTTTATTTTTCAACACGGGCTCCAGCTAGTACTTTATAAATCAACTCTACACAGTTGCAACAAAGCCTATTTTTCCATAACAGATTGCTACGTCGAGTCCGCACGGTTGTTTGACGAAATAATTCGTGTCATGTAAACGCGCCCTAATTTTGGTGTTTTTTTTTTCTCAACGCGGACTACGCCATCAGCTAGTTTCTACTAATGTTATTAATTAAATTCAGACATTAAAAAGTTTACCCTCAACCTGAAAATTTTATGTAATCGACATTAAAATTTCGTTAAGTGCGTCTCTTATCACACATATTGTTTTAAATGTCAATATCACAGATACGCACTCGGCGGGCGGTAGGGTTGTCAATAATTCTGCAAAGGTACAGTCAACATCACAATTTTCTGTAAATTTTCCAATTCCAAGTGCAATTGATCTAAGAGTTTTATAATGCGCACTGCTAAGGATTGGATCTCCCTGCCGGGGTCTCCTTTTTTATGTTAAGATCGGCAGACAGGCTGACGGTCCACTTGATGGTAGGTGGCTACCGTCTCCTATAACACAAGCAACGCCAAAGCTGCTGCAAGTGCGCTGCCGACTACAGTTAGGTCAAGGATAAGTGATTAGAAGGGGATAGGGAAATGGGCTCTGGAATCCCTTACTCACTCGCCGAAGCACAACAGCACACGTGCTGTTATTTCACGGTGGTCTTCTGTAAGAGGGTGGTTACTGCCGACAGACGGGACATATACCAATTCCGGTATGCAGCGCGGGTGTAGCGAGTTATCTAAACTTTGATGTATATGACATACATGCTAAGGATTGGAACTCCCTGCCGGCGTCTGTATTTCCGAGCTCATATAACCCAAATCATTCAAGGTTCGAGTGAATAGGCATCTTCTGGGTTAGCTCGCTCCATCTTCGGCCTCATCCTTCCTAGTCTATAGTAAAAAAAAAATATATATATTTTTAACTTCCTCTACTACGCTTAATGACCTTGGGCAACTGGGCTCTCTACAACCGGCCCTCGCTACTCAAAAAAAAAAAAAAAAATTCAAAAATATCAAAAAAACCTTTGTTTTTCTGAAACTATTGAATTAAATGAAAAATTAAATGAAAACTATTGGTGTCATTTATAGTATAAATGAAACTTTATCATTTAATTTTATACACGTTGCATTACTTCTTGAAACAAGTAAGTTGAATCGTTTTTTGTAACAAAGCAATACATTAAAATTTTATTTAATTTCTCGTAAACCATAATACTTAAAACAAAAATGCCTCGTCAAAAATATAGACCAAGAAGTTATGTATCATATAAATATATATTTTGCTATTTAGCTTTATATTTGAAGGAGCTGAATCTGAGAACAAAATAGTGATTTTTCTTATTGGTTTTGTAATAATGCCTCCACTGCGTTTTGTAACTAAAGATCACAATTAAATAAAAAATATTGTTCAATATTAATGTGCACATTACATTATCTACTCTGTATAATACATTTTATGAAATAAAATGAAAACTATAAGAACACATCATTTCTGTTCGTCTTTTTCACTATTTTTTTCTCACAATGACATATTCAATCTAGCTTTTTTTTAAAAAAAAAAACATTCTAATTTCAAATTTTTAAGTCAGCCAGGATTCAAGTTCAAAATACATCAACAATTTTTTCTTATCGATGGCGTGAAGACTCTTAGTTTATACACAAACGAGGAGTAGGATTAAAAAAACACCTATTTGACGGCACTAAGCTCATTTGATTTGCATTAAAAACGGTTTCGAAAAAGTACCAAAATCGCCCCCCCCCCCCAGCCTGCCTTTACAATGTAAAAAATGTAAAAATTCCTGTAAAAGCTTCTTGTAAACCAAACAAATAAAAAATAGGTGTATAAAATAATGTGCCCTACGAGAATAGAATTTGTTGTTAATATACAAATTAGTGGTTCAAAGGTTGATTGCTATAAATAAAATTATTTATACGTTTCACAGTTGCCGCCTACTGTTGCCAAATGGCATCGATTGTTACGACGAACGTCCACATTCATATTCATTCACTAGCTGAGCCCGCAACTTCGTACGCGCCTACTCGGTATAGCGCGTAACTTTTTTGTTTGTAAACCGATTGGAATGAAATAAACACTAAACGTTATGGGAAGCTTGCTACAATATATCAGTGAAAACCGCATTCAAATCGGTTAAGCCGTTTCTGAGATTAACGCGCACAAACGCACAGACAAACAGACGAAAAAATCTAAAAACTTTTTTTTTTACTTCAATAACATAAGTACAACGTGCATAAATTGTTTTTTGAAAAAATATTTAATGTTCAGACACGGCTCGTTTTTGGCTTGTTAATATGTAGATTTTGATTAAGATTTATAAGATACTAGCTGAACTCGGCCACGCTTCGCTGCGCGGGGCGCGCGATACTGGACACTGCTTATATATAATACTATTTATCGTAGCGTGATGTTATATAGCCTATAGCCTTCCTCGATAAATGGTCTATTCAAAACAAAAAGAATTTTTCAATTCTAACCAGTAGTTCCTGAGATTAGCGCGTTCAAACAAACAAACTCTTCAGCTTTATAATATTAGTATAGATAAAATATTAGATAATCAATACACATTTATTTTAGCCACAATGACAATTATACAAACAGTAAAAATTAAATTAAAATAAAAACTAAAATTACCTAATCTAAAAATAAATTAATACTAAATTAATACTAATTTTTAAAGTTCAATATCTCCATAACGCTTAAGTTTCGGACGTCATATTACATAAATCCATCAGAAATGACCTTAATAATAACGTCCTTTAATATGCCATACGACTTTCCCTTGGTCCCTGAAATAGAATACCTTGGTCCCTGAAGCAAACCTTCAAGCTTCATAATCTCAAGCAAAAAGTTTTCTAGCCGGACTCTTCGTTATAAAATAATTCTGATAATATCACTTTTTATTTATTTATTTATTATATATACCACCCCCTTACAGAAGACCACCGTGAAATAACAGCACTTCCGCTATTGTGTTTCGGTGAGTGAGTAAGGGATGCCAGAGCCCATTTCCCTATCCACTCCTAATCCCTCATCCTTAATCCTACTGTAGTCGGCACCGCATTTGCAGCAGTTTTCGCGTTGCTTGTGTTATAGGCGACGGTAGCCACCTACCATCAAGTGGACCGTCAGCTTGTCTGCCGATCTTAACATAAAAAAAAAACATGAAATAATTAGAAAAATATTTACAATGTCCCATAAAACTGGAAAGCAGTTTGTCTATGGGATCAAACTAATGTTATCAAAAATAATGTTCAAACTAAAATAGCTGTCACCTACGTGTTTGGTGACGGTTTTTTTTTAAAACTACTTCATTATTTCTTTTTATCGCTTTATGATACTAATTTCTTTTTTTCTGTGTGTTTTTTTGTATGTACTCCTGCCATATATATGCAGAATATGTTAGCATTTTTTAAATGAATCTCAATTTTAAGGGAGCTCCATTTTTTTTTTAGTTTTTTTTATCGTTTCTATATTTTTTTTTCAAACTGCATCGGTTTTGATTTTCTTTTCCATACATAATTGTATATGGTTTCATAACATTAAATAATATCACGTAGGCTTGAAAATTGTTTTTATGTATTTTTAATAAATGTAACCTACATTAAAAACCTAAACCTAAACCTAAATTTCATCAATTAATTTAAAGAAAGCAGATAAATATTTCATTAATTTATTTTTAAATATAGTAAATTTTAAAATTTTAAAACTTGATCGCGATTCTGATAATAAATATGTATTACGTATTTGAATCTTGTTTGTCATCCGTAACAGGTCACTATTTCGTCATAGCGCATAAACGTCATTTTGAGATTGCACGGAGTGATAACTGATAGCACGTAGCGTACGTATGACGTGATTTACTCATTAGAGGAAACTTTTACGTAATATTTACTTATACGAGTTACGCAATATACACATGTATACATATTTACTATTCGTCCATACGGCGTATCGTATCCATTAAGTGTACTTAAACCAGCGTTATATTATTATGCGGCCAGTTGGTAACGGGCAGACCCATTCCAGAGGTGGCAGCAGTACTCCATGCAAGACCGGTGCTTTGTATAAGTCCAGGAGCTGCCTCGCAGTGAAATACCGTTTCACCCTGGAAAGGATGCCCAGCTTTTTGGCAGCTGTACTCGAGTGGAGGACGTCCAGCCACAAGGTTGACAGACGACCTGATAAAGATCGCGGGTCGACGGTGAATCCAGGCTGCTTCTGATCGTGGGCTTTTGGAACATTGGGGGGAAAGTCGGTAAACTTCGTTCGACTACAAATCGGTATTGTTAACAAGTAGACAAAATAAAACAATTTGATCCATTTAGTGCCTTTTGTTCAGTACTAAATTTAGGTACAAAAACTTAAAATAGAAACGTGTTTATTGCAAGCCCCTGCAGGGGAGAAACTAAGTTGCGCTGGCAACATAATTTAACACTCTTCCAAATTTGACTAAGCAAATTATTTTTTTTTATAGCAATATATAGTAATAAAAAATAGTCAAAATTTGCAATAATTATAAACGAAGGTTTATAATCACTGCGTATTACCAGTTTTGAAATAAGGTGCTGAAACGACATTGACAAAATGTCTCGTCTATGAATTACAACTTTACAACAAGTCACCCAGCGAGGATCGCGAGAGCTTTTTGAGTAGATTTCTTGAAATACTGGTCGATATAGATCGATTCATAATTTTTGTTTGATGACGTTTGTTGTTGTTTGACAACAAACAACTATCGAGTCCAAGGCCAAAAAGTTGGGCATCCTAAATAGAGTGAAGCGATGCTTTACATCTGGACAGCTCCTCTCTTTATACAAGGCACAAGTCCGATCCTGCATGGAGTATTGCTGTCACCTTTGGGATGGCTCAGCAAAATACCAACTTGCTGCACTCGACTCGATGGATCGCAGAGCTAGGAGGCTCATTGGCGATGATACACTAATAAGAACTAAGCTGCAGAGCCTGGCACATAGACGCAAAATTGCCTGTCTGTGTGTATTCTATAAGATGTAGGTACTTCGGAGAGTGTGCTCGAGAGCTGCGTGAGATCCCCTTCTTCTATCGGACATGCAGACGTACGGCTGGTTACCATCCTCACCTTGTCGAAATCCCTCTAATTCGGACCAAGCGCTTTAAAACATCTTTTGTGATGCGCACTGCTAAGGATTGGAACTCCCTGCCGGCGTCTGTATTTCCGAGCTCATATAACCCAAATCTTTTCAAGGTTCGAGTGAATAGGCATCTTCTGGGTGAGCTCGCTCCATCTTCAACCTCATCCTTCCTACATGGATAGATGCTGGTCAAGAGCAAACCCATCTATAATAAAAAAAAAAACAATAATTTTTGTTTGTTGTTGTTTGACAATAGCGGCGCTCACGGCGAAAGGCAGTTTAATCAAAGGACCGTGCGGTATTTGTCAAAGAAAAGTCTTTGATTCCCGCCGATTCTTCTGGAAACTTTTGGCAGTGACCTACACCATATACCATAGTGTAGACGTAAATGCTCAACATGTAGTTAGATAACATTCTAACTAATATTAAAAATGCGAAAGTGAGTTTGTTTGTTTGTTTGTTTGTCTACGCTTCCACGTCTTAACTACTGAACCGATCATCGTGAAATTTTGCATACGCCTTTTCAGGGATACAAAATACGACGTAGGCAGGTACACTGTGTCGTTCATCCAGAAAAAGTAATGTTCACAAGGGATCATCTAAAAATTAAAATTATGTAACCTGCGGGGTGAGTCAAAACGCCTTGTAAGGCCGAAACGAACGATTTATATTCACAAACCGAGATGACGGCCCGTTGGATGAGTGGCAAGGATGCTTGCCTAACGTCTCAGGGGCCCCGGGTTCGATTCCCGGCGGGGTCAAGTTTGGAAATTTTAATGTAATTTTCAAAAAATGACTCTGGTCTGGATTTGAAAAGTAGTGGTAGGGCACACTGCGTTTCGCAGTCATTTGGGCAGCCCGCCTGGCGGCAGTGACCACCCCCTTACAGAAGACCACCGTGAAATAACAGCATATACGTGCTGTTGTGTTTCGATGATGCAGAGCCCATTTCCCCCCTCCTAATTCCTTATCCAATCCTAATCCTACTGTAGTCGGCAGCGCACTTGCAGCAGCTGTGGCGTTGCTTGTGTTATAGGCGACGGTAGCCACCTACCATCAAGTGGACCGTCAGCCTGTCTGTCGACATAACATTAAAAAAAAAACTTTCAAAATCATCAAATTTGTCCGATGAAAACCGTTAAACTTGCCAAAAGTCGTCAATGTTCCCTTGGCAGAAGTTCCGAAGAGTCGCTTTCGAATCGCTTGTTTCACACAAACTGACTCATCTCGCCCGCTTGTTCTCTTATTTATATATGGCGCCTAACGCCTCGATGTATTTCGAATTTACTAGAAATATAAACAAGATTGTAAACAAACCGTTAAAAGTGGAATGTTATTTCTGTTGAATGTAAACTCTATATTGTAAACACAAGAACCAATTTCCTTTGACACTAATTGGAAAGGGGCGTGGCTACCATCGATAGGGTTTTTCCAGAACGTTCCATAGTTAGTCGTAACAATAAAAATTATTAAGACCTGAAAAAATTATATCTTTCTATATAAAAATGAATCCCCATTTCCCTTTGTCACGGCATCACGCGTGAACGGGTAGACCGATTTTAATTCGGTTTTCGCTAATGGAAAGAGGGATAAACGGGCAATGTTTTAGGGTATATAAAAATTGCACGCCGGGCGAAGCCGGGAGCGGGCCGCTAGTTCTATATAAAAATGAATCCCCATTTCCCTTGATCACGGCATCACGCGTGAACGGGTAGACCGATTTTAATTCGGTTTTCACTAATGGAAAGAGGGATAAACGGGGAATGTTCTTATATATAAAACTAGTCACTAGGCGGGTCACTAGTGAGCAATAAAAATGAGAACGAAGCTAGTTCTAAATTGGAATGTATTCGTATACTTGAAACATTGATCCACAACAAACTGCGCGATAGCTTGCAAGTGAAGTTCGGTTGAGCAATTAATATATTTAAATAATGTCGTAATTCGGAATCAAATGTAATTGTTTGCAGGCTAATTTACTGTCCCATATTATTAGTGAGGCTCCTTCAATTCAATTGCAAGGTTATTCACGAAACTATATTGTTTATTCAATAAAAAATCGTCGTCAACTGAGACATGATCTATAATTATGTTATTATTTTTTAATAATATTATTTATTTATTTATTTTATTAGGAAGCCAAAGCAGTATACAATCATCATTATACATAAACACATTTAAAAATTCATTTATAATATCGTATACTCCACTTATAGGCTAACTTGGCATGCATTAAGACGAAAACAAAAAAAAAAAATTAAAAAAAAAATTAATAAACCAATAATAAAAGAATAAAAAACAAAAACTCAAAGTAAAGTATCAAGATTGTAATTGGAGTTAATGGTTGGTCTTTAAAATTTTTTTATCAAAATGTTAGAGGAATAAGATCATATAATAATTAATATATAAAAAAATTATATAATTTTTTTTCGTCTTAAATGTTTACTGTTACTAGTCAAAACAAAATAGGGGCCACTAAGTACTTTTGATGTAGCATTTAAAAACAATACAATTAATAACAATTTTTATTTAGGTAACAGTATATAGAATAGTCATAGACATAGACATAGACGTAGACGTAGACGTAGACGTAGACGTAGACGTAGACGTAGACGTAGACGTAGACGTAGACATAGACACAGCCACAGACACAGACTCACACATAGACACAGACAGAGACGAGACACAGAGACAGACTCAGACACATACAGAGACAGAGCCTTTGGCGTTGCTTGTGTTATAGGCGACGGTAGCCACCTACCATCAAATGGACTTTACTTGACTTTGACATTTACTTAACTAAATAGTCACTTTCTCATTCATATTATAAACAATTACTAGTACTTACTTAGTAGATAAAATGTTGACATAATTACATAGTTGAAAAAACTAGCTAGGTACTGAAATGCACGATAATGTTGACGGAGTGTTAAATGAGCCGTTACACAATGTAAACTGATATAGGCTTACATTTTTTTTAAATTTGATTTAACCGATTTTGGCTCTGTTTACTACCTATGTATGTAGTTATTTGACTCGATTCCAGGCATATCTGAAATTGGGCTCAATTCCAGGCAGAGGCATCTTTGGAAATGAACTTTTCAAGGTTGGTTCTGGTCTGGGTGTGCAGAGCTTCGCCCCATATCCGTCATATTTTTATGCCATAAAACTAGCCTAATAAGTAGTTCTCACTTCGGAGACTTACGATTTAGTCAAAATAGAAAACAAAAAATATAAAATCTATTAAAACTTTCCTTATGAAAGTTTGTAACGTGTCCTTCCTGATTTATGTGATCAAAACCAGGTCCAGGAAAATTTAGTAACATATCAAAATTTTGAGTCCCTCGGGGACCGTTTTGATATAAGTTTCTAGAAGATAAGTAAAAATAATAAAATATAAAATAGTAAAATAAGTAATAAAATAAAAAAAATGAAAAATAATAATAAAAAATAATAATAAATATAAAATAAACAATAAAATAGTAAAAAGTAATAAAATAATAAAATAGTACGAAAAAAAGGGTATTTTTCCAAATTATTAGTACAATTGAAAAGTTTCAGACAAATATTGTAATATTTTGATTCGTTAATAAATTTTCCTGGACTATAGACTCTGTTAGAAAATCGCCGATTATTTAAGGTGGAGACAAACGATAAATACTAAAAATATAAATAAAACTAAAAATAAAGATGTTACAATTGCTTTGAAAAAATATATATTAAATACTTAAAAATGTGAAAAACCGATTGTATTAATTAGAATTTTCGTTAAAGTAATAGAAACTTCACAAAAAAAGTTAGAACACAAGAAGAATTTGACTTTTATTGAAAATTCTCTCGAAAACGGCTTATTGCGCGCATATCAATCCTGTACCTATTAATAAGTTAATGTTAATTAAAAAAATGTATAAATTTTTTTTTCTTGTGTTCTAATGGTAAAAACAAAAAAACACAATTTCTAGGCCTTTTGAATTGTCTCCGCCGCCAGCGAGTTCTAATGTAAATGTCATTAGCCCAAGTGAAGCCCTTAAGGTTTAAACGGTTCTGAGTTTCATGATACTATGTTTAGTATTAAATATACTATGATATGTGTTTAAAATAATTGTCATTTATTTTCTTTTAAAGATGACAGAAATAATAGAATCCTACCTACGTAGATGCAAGCAAATAACGTTGGAATCTTAAGTTTCTTTCGGGGATTTTTTATCAGTATATCGTCATGACATTAGCTGTTATTTTCCGAAACTCTGGTATTTAAAACTGCTCCCTTCAATCTTTTAACTATACATATAATAATTAATACACGTTAACGAGCCGTGTCTCTGTACATAATATATTTAAAAAAAAAAAAAAAAAACAATTTAGGCACGAAGTAAAAAAATAATGTGTTTAGAATTTTTGCCGTTTGTCTGTGCGTTTGTTCGCGCTAATCTCAGAAACGGCTTAACCGATTTGAATGCGGTTTTCACTGATGTATTATAGGGAGCATCCCGTAACATTTAGTGTTTGTTTCATTCCAATCGGTTAATAACCAAAAAAGTTACGCGCTATACCGCTCAGCTAGTTTAATTAATAAATTACTTTACTGTCACTAATAAAAATGTTTTCTTTTTTCGTAGATAGAAGCAAAATACCCACAATTCTTCATTGTGTAATCGACAAATGAACTAGATAAAACTAATTGCGCAAATACTCACCCCCACAGCTACAATTCCAATAGCGAAGACGTGTAATAATAGAGAGAGATAGGCAAATGTATTCAAACGGTAGCGTGAATGAGATAATCATATGAGTCACTGCTAGGCATATCAACATCTAACCGAAAGCGGTTATTCCCCGTTGGAGTGTTGTTTGAGAGATGAATGAAACTGAGACAACTGGACTCAGTTCTTTTCTCTCTTTTCATTCTTCGCTACTAATAAAATATGTTTTCAATTGTTTCAGGTGAAAAATGGAGTTAAAAACTAAAAAGAAAAAAGACAGTGTTGCCAAACTAATAATGTGGGGGAAAATGTTAAAGACACCGCTGTTAATATTGTTCCTACTCGGCTCCACGAGCTGTGACGACAACGAATTGGACGATGCATTAGAATTGGTTCCAAATTCGAACGCGTCCGTCATCGTCGAACACCCGAGGCACAGACATCATCATATGCAGCCTAGTGTTAATGACAGTGACAGTTCTAAATGTGACAAACAAAAATTGAATGACATTAGATATTTAAGGCGACATTTGAACAAGGAAATAATTAATTTTGTGATGACCGACGTATTGTTGGACGGCGAAGTTGAGAATCGTGTACATTATAATGGGATAACTGCAAAAGAGACATCTGTCGGAGACAGCGGGTGAGTGTATTTAAAAAAAATTTTTTTTTTAATTATTTCACAGAAATTTAGTCTTACAATTTCAACGTAGGTATCCACTCCTAATCTCTTATCCTTAATCCTACTGCAGTCGGTAGCGCACTTGCAGCAGTTTAGGCGTTGTTTGTGTTATAGGCGACGTTAGCCACCTACCATCAAGTGGACCGTCAGCCTGTCTGTGGACCTTCACATACAAAAAAGTACACATGCATGTAAACTAGTATTAATAGGCGACGGTAGCCATCTACCATCAAATTATCCTACTGTAGAACTTTTCCTGAAAAACTAAAAAATAATAATTGTCCCATGCAATAAATGAATTGAATTGTTGTCGCTGCCCGCGTCTATCTGTCTTCTATCTCTATATCCGCTAACTCCTAAACCACGCAACAAATTTTGATGCGGTTTTCACTAATTGAAAGAGCGGTTAAAAGAGGAAGGTTTAAATACAATCATTTGCAGAAAAAATTGCACCCGAGCGAAGCCGGGAGCGGATCGCTAGTAATTTATATTTCAATTAATACGTCTTGATATATATTTTGATATAGCTATTGTTAGCGTATTTTTTTTTTACTTTTTCAAAAATGGCGTCCATTTTATCCGTAACAAGGCGATCAGAGCGAGGTGCATCTTTGACATCAAAATTCTTCTTCTTCTTCTTCTTTTTATAAATAATGGCGATTCGGCTCATTTCTAAAAATGTCCATTGTCCGCCAATGTCATGTAATTTAATTTCACGTCTGCTGCGCTCCGCCACGAGCTCCGTTGAACGGAGCCCGCTCGGAGCCCACGTCGTGTGGACCTCCTTTGGGGACAAAGGAGGCCCACACGACGTGGCCACACGACAAAGGAGGCCCACACGCCCACCAATCCGGGGGGACGAGCAAAGGCCGGTGCGGGTAACAAGCACCGACCCCTGCGTCCCGCCGGATTGCCAAGGGTAAGCCCCCCCACCACGACAAGGTCATGGCCCACCTAGGGGGGGACATCAAAATTCCCGCATTGAAAACGCTTAAACCGCAACTTTGTGCTGCTCTTACTGACATTGCATTAGGTTCATAAATGTCACAATTTTTTTTCGCGACTTGCCCTGCATTTTTTCCTTAATTGTAATAAAATTTTAAAATGTTTTTTTTATTTTTAATTTTTTTAATTTTTTTTTTATGTTATGTCGACAGACAGGCTGACGGTCCACTTGATGGTAGGTGGCTACCGTCGCCTATAACACAAGCAACGCTACAGGTGCTGCAAGTGCGCTGCCGACTACAGTAGGATTAAGGATAAGGGATTAGGAGGGGATAAGAAATGTATCGACTTTCGTCCTTAGTTTCACTCATTTTGACTGGAAACAACATTTTACTAATTTGTTTCTTTTTTTGTAGTGTAACCTGTCATCAAAACCAGCCAGATACAAATAGTACAGCCAAAGAGATTTTATTACAATTTTTATATAGGTACTATATGCGAAAAGACTTTTCCCCATTGTTTGTTAGCCTTAACTACTCAACCGATCACCATGAAATTTTGCATACACGTTGTCAGGGATTCAGAAAAAAATACTGTTCCTGAGGGATCATTAAAAAAATAAAAATAAAAAATTGAACGCCTGACAAAAATATATGAGCAATTAATATATATTTTTTATGTTAAGGTCGGCAGACAGGCTGACGGTCCACTTGATGGTAGGTGGCTACCGTCGCCTATAACACAAACAACGCCTAAACTGCTGCAAGTGCGCTGCCGACTGCAGTAGGATTAAGGATAAGGGATTAGGAGTGGATAGGGAAATGGGCTCTGGCATCCCTTACTCACTCACCGAAACACAACAGCACACGTGCTGTTATTTCACGGTGGTCTTCTGTAAAGGGGTGGTTACTGCCGCCAGACGGGCTGCCCAAATGAATGCGAAAACGCAGTGTGCCCTGCCACTACTTTCCAAATCCAGACCAGAGCCAAATTTGAAAAGTTGATTTTTCAAAGTTGACCCTGCCGGGAATCGAACCCGGGAACCCTAGAACAGAGCGTTAAGGCAAGCACCCTGACCACTCAACCAACGGGCTTGTCAACAATTATTAAATAATAATAATTGTTAGATTTTAAATGCTTTAACATCTAAGAAAAAGGAGCCCGTACATAGTCGTGGGCAAAAGCTACTAGGTTATATGTATTATAATCTGAATACACAGCCCGATATTATCGCACCTTTTATAAATCATATAAAATTTAATCAATGATATTTTTTTATCATACATACAATGATTATTTTATACAAAATTATCCTCTCTTATGAATGAGTAATTTTGTATCAATAAAGACGTTTATCGTCAGCTATGTATATCTTTTATGCAAATGAACAACGTCGTAAGTGGCAAAATTTAATTTTAGACTTACTTTCACGGTATAAGTAAGTAATTTATTTACTTAATGTTACCTAATATTAAATAACCGTTTTTAAGTGGAAAGAGTTTAATAAAGTGCGAATTTACCATAAAGCTAGTTGACGAGCCCGTTGGATGAGTGGTGAGGGTGCTTGCCTCAACGTTCTGTTCTAAGGTTCCCGGGTCTGCTCTGGTCTGGATGCGGAAAGTAGTGGCAGGGCACACTGCGTTTCGCAGTCATTTGGGTAGCCCGTCTGGCGGCATTAACCATCCCCACCGTGAAATAACAGCACGTGTGCTGTTGTGTTTCGGTGAGTGAGTAGGGGATGCCAAAGCCTACCCTACCCACCTCTTAATCCCCTATACTACGTAGTCGGTAGCGCACTTGCAGCAGCTTTTGGCGCTGCTTGTGTTATAGGCGACGGTAGCCACCTACCATCAGTGGACCGTCAGCCTGTTTGCCGATCTTAAATATCGCGTGTTATCTTAATCTTAATTATCATGTGTGCTGTTATTTCACGATGGTCTTCTGTAACGGAGTAGTTACTGTCGCCAGACGGGCTGTTTAAATGACTGCGAAACGCAGTGTGCCCTGCCACTACTTTCCACATCCATACCAGAGTCAAATTTGAAAAGTTCATTTTTTAAAGTTGACCCTGCCGGGTATCGAACAAAGCGTTAAAGCAAGCGCCCTAACCACTCATCCAACGGGATTATCGTCAATTCTCAAAACTTAAGGAACGCATTGAATATAAATTTTCTATTTACAGAAAGACATTAAAAAATGCCCAGAAAATTGTATTTGTGTCGCTTACCTCGTTTTACATCAGAACATTCGATGTACTTATCTCTAATTACTTTATTAAATTAATAATGTTTTCTTCTGTTTCAAATTTAATACAATCGTCCACATTGTATAGTATAGTGGATGTATGGAATTATTGTGCGTAGTCTTATCGCAAAAATTTCTCCTTCATACGGTCATGTTAATAGGGTGTCCATGAATTTTGTGGTCCTGGGGCAAATGTTACAATGACTTATTTGCTGCAAATAAAATTAGGTAAAGAAGAAAAACATCCTAAAAAAATCCCAATAATATTGTAAATGCCATATAATAAAGTTTATATGTTTGGATGTTTATTCCTCAATTACGCAAAAACGGCTGAACAGATTTGAATGAAATTTGGCAGACTGATAGCTTATTACCTGGATTAACATATGGGATATTTTTATCCTGGAAAATGTTAGGTTCCTGTGGGATTTTTGAAAAAAGAACTAAAGCGCTTACGAATATATATAATTCTCGTGTCACAGTGTTTGCAACAAAACTCCTCCGAAACGGCTGGACCGATTTCTATGAAATTTTGTATGTATATTCAGTAGGTCTGAGAATAGGTCGTAAAGCATTTTTCATCCTCCTACCGGCACCCCCCCTTTTTTTTGTATTTTTGTATGAAGAATATTCAAATAATTCCTTCGTTGATTGACATGAGGTGACGCTTCACGTCATTTTGACATATGGTTTGAAAATAAAATTGGACAAGATAGGTGGCGCGACAATCGGGTTAGAAAATTATTTTCGAGTTCGGGCAGGACAACGTCTGCTGACGTCAACTAGTTGCTCATAAAATTTTGTCAGGAATCGGGATTTTTTTATTTTTAGATAATCCCTCGAGAACAGTGCTTTTTCTCTGAATGAAAGGTACCCTATGTCCTTTCCTGCATCCCTGATAACGTGTGTGCAAATTTTCATGACGATCAGAGGAGTAGTTAAGGCGCGAAAGCGTCACAAACAAACAAATTGACTTTAGCATTTACATATAATACTTAAAAATAAAAATATATCGCCTGACTAAATATATGAGCAATGTAACGCCTAACATATTTATTGCAGTTATAGCTTTGCCAGGCGTTAGATGATCCCTCGGAAATAGTAATTTTTTTTGGATGAAAGGTACCCTGTTCCTTTCATGCATCCCTGATAACGTGTGTGAAAAATTTCATGGTGATCGGTTCAGCGGTTTAGGCGTGAAAAGGTAACAGACAGATGTACTTTCACATTTATGAAATTAGTATGGATAGTTATAAAATGATAGTATGGGTGGCGATAGAGATTCGCAAATCAGGATCGGAATCGGAAATTTCCTCCTGTTTAAAAATTTCTGATTTTCGTTATCGCTTACCAAAGATTTTCAACTGTATATATCGGGCAAGACGAAAGAATCCATAATGCGACATTTAAAACCACGTGGTACAAAATCGCTCAGTCCATCACCAAATTTACAAAGCCATGGCCAACCTGATTACGGCGATCAAGATCAATATTTTTTCACCTCTCCAGCACGAAAAGGGTGCTTTTGGTGCCTAAAGACTCGCAGGAAAATCGATTTTTGCTGCGAGCGTGAGGAAAAGTGATTCAAATTTCGAACACGCGATTTAACTCCCTGGAATAACATTATTAGGATTTTATTAGTGTGTCCAGCCATAGCCGACTAGATTCGGCCGACCATAGCCAACTAGAGTTGGCCCAGCTGTGAAGATACCAGTGGTGATGGCCTAACTCGCTGTTGAGGTGAAAAGTTGTATGTTTAACACGAGAGCAAATTTTTTTATGTCTCGTGCCTTTAAATCACTCACTTCGCTCAGTAGTCTATATTAGAATCACTCGCTACGCTCGTGATTCAATTCTATAGACTACTTCGCTAGTTCGTGATTTAAAGACGGCACTCGCAGGAAAAAACAATTTTGCTCTCTAGTTGAACAAATAACTATTGTAGGAAAAATTTCCCAATGCCCTCTCTATGTATTCTGTATATTTAATCTTTTTGTCGCTTATAGTTTTTGAGTTATTATCGAAAAACTAAATGCCTTTTAAATTTGTAAATAACTTTTACAATTTTTTATGAGCAGTAATAAAACCTATTGTGAGGTTGTCGCATGTCCGCGCATCTTATTTAGAGAATTGTTATAGTTGTGTAAATATGAGTCTGGGATTATAAGATACTTGTGCACAATGTAAAGGAGTTTTTAATAATGTACCCCTTAAATAAATAGTTTTTAGACGTGATTTTAGACGTGATTCCGAATCCAATAACCTATCGCACATATTTTTAGGACCTTTATCAAGAACTAACACAGTTTTTAACTTGTCGAACGGACTATATACGTTTGAAAATCGAATGACATCATACGGTCCAGAATTTATAACCTCATACCCCCTGGAGCAAGTAGCTTGACGATTAGGAAGTGAATTTAAACTTTGTATATGTATTTAAACTATTTATAAACAACATGTCTCGTTTACTGTAAGTGTGGAGAAGATCAATTATCACCTGTAGTCATTAAACGGCCCGCTTGGGACCACAGACTATATAGAAAGCTAAACGTATATTAATTGAACTATGAAGTTTTTGATAAGAAAGGGTGACAGAGAAGATGACGGTCGATTTAAGACAAGGACTAATATCGGACCGAACAATTTTTTTATAAAAAGGACCGCTACCTAATAGAGTACGAATTAAGAAGTACGTTTTCTGTACTTCTTACAGAGATGTTAATGAGGAAATTGAAAGTAACCCAAAATTCAATGGAACGAAATGTTATTGTAATTAAACTGAAATATAAAGTAAAGTTAGTAGATATCAATGATAAAAAAAAATTCAAAGACATGGAAAAAAACCATAAGAACCCTTAAATGGAGATGGTCTGGCCACATGATCAGAGAAAAATGGACGAAAATTATCACAGAGTGTTAACCCAGAGACTAAAAAAGGAATAAGGGAAGATAAAATATGAGATGGGACGATGAACTGAAACGGACAGCAGCAAAGTCATGGATAAAAATGGCAAGAGACAGAGAAGAGTGGAAAGCCTTGGAGGAGGCCTTTGTCGAAAGACAAATTGTTAACAAAAACTAAAAATAAAAAAGAAAATTTCTACGTTACTGCGAAGAGAAATTAAATTAGATAAGAAATTAGATAAGACATAAGTAATATTTTAAAATTCAAATTATTGTTAACAGTAATAAAGGCTGTTATTATTATTATTATTGCACAACAAATAACAAATTAAATAATAACACAACAAATTTAGACGGCCCGTTGGATGAGCGGCAAGGATGCTTGCCTAACGTCTCAGGGGCCCCGGATTCGATTCCCGGCGGGGTCAAGTTTGGAAATTTTAATGTAATTTTCAAAATTGACTCTGGTCTGGATTTGAAAAGTAGTGGTAGGGCACACTGCGTTTCGCAGTCATTTGGGCAGCCCGCCTGGCGGCAGTGACCACCCCCTTACAGAAGACCACCGTGAAATAACAGCATATCTTTGCTGTTGTGTTTCAGTGAGTGAGTAAGGGATGCCAGAGCCCATTTCCTTATCCCCTCCTAATCCCTTATCCTTAATCCTACTGTAGTCGGGAGCGCACTTGCAGCACCTGTAGCGTTGCTTGTGTTATAATCGACGGTAGCCACCTACCATCAAGTGGACCGTCAGCCTGTCTGTCGACATAACATAAAAAAAAAACAAATTTTTGTAGCTTCTCGGAGATGACCGAACAGCAGGGTGTCGCCAAGGGGGGGCAGGGAGGGGCAGAGATTCTAAAAAAAGTTGCCAAATGTAAAGCAACCAAAGTCCTAAGTCTTTGACCGTTGTTATTACAATCGCTGTCGATGTAAGGCTTGTACTACAAGTGAAAAGCTTCATGTGCTCTCGACTTTACCTAAAATTCAAACTTTTCCCCCCCTGGGCCATCGGCTGGCGACGCTCTTGCCGAACAGATTTAAAATCGGAAGGTTTTTCTTAAATATTGCGTAAAATATGAAAAAATAAATAAAATTAGCCTATTAAAACTTTAGTACACAACTTAGTTAATAAGCTTAAAAACAAATTTAGTTGTCGTTGAAAATTTTTATCTCTGTGACGAGAAAGGTTTTTTGGCCAGTAATTTACTATTTTTTTTTCTCAGAAAATAGATTTTTTTTTGTATAAATCTGCCCGATTCAAACTTTTTTTAATATAACCTACATATTATGGACTGTATTTTTATCTAAGTTTTAACTTTACTTTAATAAGTCAAATTAGGCGACGAAGATAACGCTTTTCTGCTAAATCGTCTCTTTAACTGTAAATTGCTACCGTCGTCAATGATAACAAGAAATATCAGAGTGGATGCAAGTGCACCGACTACTCTGACAAGATAAGGTATAAAATAAAATATGGGATGGGATGCAACCTGTTCAGACACGCTGGCCCCTTCCCATCTACATGGAACCAACAACAGAGCTGGTGCGGCTTGTGAAGCGGCTGAAAAAGCTAAAGCATGCAAATACAGGGGTCTAGGCTCCGAATATGATTTTGTCCCATTCGGTGTCGAGACCCTTGGTCCGTGGGGTCCTAGCGCTATAAGGCTTTTTAAGGAAATAGTAAAAAGGTTAGTCGAGATCACAGGAGACCGAAGAGCTGGCAGCTACCTCGGACAAAGAATTAGTCTAGCTATCCAAAGGGGGAACGCTGCCAGTATCTTCGGAACCTTGCCTAAAGGGACTCCTTTTAATAATATATTTTAGTTTTTATATTAAAATTAGGATTATAGTTTATATTAGTTTATTATAATTATATATTATGCACATATGTACATATTAAAATTGTTAAAATAATAATAATATAATAATGTGTAAATAAAATAGCATATTACATTCAATGTTTAATCTAATATTATTAAGGTACATACATAAATTGGTTTTTGTTTTTTATTAAATTAATCCCCATTAAGTATCACAATTACCAATTTGTAGAAAAAACTTTTTTTAATTTAATTTAATTTTTTTTTTAAATTAAAGTGTTTTATTTTTTATTTCGATCATCTCTTATCAAATAAACAAATGCCAAAATTGCGTCTATCCGTCATTGGCGACGGTAGCCACTTACCGTCACGTATTACGTCGACATTTTTTTAAAAATGTTAAGATCGGCAGACAGGCTGACGGTCCACTTGATGGTAGATGGCTACCGTCGCCTATAACACCAGCAACGCTACAGGTGCTGCAAGTGCGCTAACGACTAACAGTAGGATTAAGTATGCGGGATTAGGAGGGGATAGGGAAATGGGCTCTGGCATCCCTTACTCACTCACCGAAACACAACAGCACACGTGCTGTTATTTCACGGTGGTCTTCTGTAAGGGGGTGGTTACTACCGCTAGTGCCCGCCACTACTTTCCAGATCCAGACCAGAGCCAACTTTGAAAAGTTCATTTTGACTCTGCCGGGAATCGAACTCGGGAACCCTAAATCAGAGCATTAAGGCAAGCACCCTAACCACTCATCGAACGGGCTCGTCAACGTCAACCTGCCTACCATAAAAATGCGTATAAACATTTTCGCGAGCACGATAAAAGCTGCGAATATCTTGCGTCACATTCTATCTCGCGGTCGTTGAAGTCAAGTAAGTTGAGACAACAAATACTCCTAAATACCTACAGTGTGATGCTCTCAATATAGTTATTTGTTTTGAAAACTATAGCGATCTAATTAATCTTCCTCGTACATTGACAAGGTATCAATTACGGTATCACACGACGACTTGGCAACGGGTGCATCATGCGTAACGTCACATTTAACTATTTTTAAACTCTCTTCGAAAAAAGGACAGGGAAAATTTCACTCTGTTTCAAACAGGATAGAGTTTAAATTCACGAAAGCACAACGCTTGTTTAATATGCACTTATGTAATTATGACACGAAAACTTGCAAAAAGGAGGAATCCGGTTTCAATTGTTGCCGAGCGTGTTTTTGCGAAGTTCGGACGCATTTGTGGCGCCTAATGTAAAATGTATAATTATATGCGTTCATTCATTTCCAATGAAACTTGTTTGGCCTAAAATACTTTGTATCCAAGCCGTAAATCTTTAAAAAAAGAATTTAATTTTTTTATTTTTTATTTAAAGGTTGACAGATTTGATAGTTGACAGATTGATTGGCTACTGTCCTATAACTAATCTAATATCTTATCTCTATATATAAAAATGAATCCCCATTTCCTTTGGTCACGGCATCACGCGTGAACGGGTAGACCGATTTTAATTCGGTTTTCACTAATGGAAAGAGGAATAAACGGGGAATGTTCATATATATAAAAATTGCACGCCGGGCGAAGCCGGGGGCGGGCCGCTAGTATATTATAAATGCACGAGTTTTTTTTTTTTTTTTTTAATTAAAGATGGGTTTGCTCTTGACCAGCATCTATCCGTGTAGGAAAGATGAGGTTGCCAATGAAGCGAGCTCACCCAGAAGATGCCTATTCACTCGAACCTTGAAAATATTTGAGTTGTATGAGCTCGGAAATACAGACGCCGGCAGGGAGTTCCAATCCTTAGCAGTGCGCATCACAAAAGATGTTTTAAAGCGCTTGGTCCGTTTTTTTGGTTGTTTGTGATAGTGACGCTTTCACGCTTCAATTATTGGACCGATAGTAACGAAATTTTGCATACACGTTATTTAATTATACAAAAAAAGACACAGGTTTCCTTTTATGAAGAAAAATGGTATTGTTCCCGAGGGATCATCCATACTTATACATTATATAATAAAATCGTAAAGTCGTATCTGCATATTAAATTTTGTTTTTCGCAAAAACAATTTGTACGCTGCTCGTGTTATCGAGGTCAAAAAAACAGTTTATAGATAATAAAATACAAAAAAAGAGGTCAAAAAAAATTTCTAAATTTTTGTCTCATTGTCTGTGCGTTTGTGCACGCTAATCTCAGTAATTGCTTAACCGATTTGAATGCGGTTTTCACTGATGTATTGCAGCAAGCTTCCGGTAACATTTAGTGTTTGTTTTATTCCAATCGGTTTACAAACAAAAAAGTTACGCGTTATACCGAATACCACGCATACGAAGTTGCGCGCTCAGCTAGTCTTAAAATAAAAAAATAATAACGTCTATCATAAATATATATGAGCGATAAAGATTGTATGATATTTTGAAATTTAAGAAAAAAAAGGCGCGAACGGAGTCGCGCGCAAAAGCTACCAAGGCATGCGTAAAAAAGCTATTGTTCTCCTAAAAATAATTTGAGCTTTGAGTTTACACATATTTTTTCCTTTGAAATGTTTATTTCAATTAAATTTTCGCAGAAATATGATAACACTAACACGTAAACGTCAGCGATACAGGAAACAGGGTATAAATTTCATTAAAAAAAATACTGTTCCCGAGAGATAATCTATACCTACATATAATGAGATCGAAAACGAGCTGTGCTTGTTTTCGATATTAAATATTAAAAAAAAATGTACACATAATACTTATGTTAATGAGGTCAAAAAAAATAGTTTTTGAAATTTTTGTCTGTTTGTGCACGCTAATCTCAGAAACGGCTTAACAGATTTGAACTCGGTTTTCACTGATATATTGTAGCAAGCTTCCTGTAACATTTAGTGTTTGTTTCATTCTAATCGGTTTATAAACAAAAAAGTTCGAGTACCACGCGTACGAAGTTGCCGGCTCGGCCAGTGTAAAAATGAAAATCTAGCCAGTGTATGTCTGCCGAAACTCTATAGCAGTAAATAAGATTGTCCGTTTGTCTGGAATTTTTGTCCGTTCGTCTGTGCGTTTGTGCACGCTAATCTCAGAAACGGCTTAAACGATTTGAATATAGTTTTCACTGACATATTATAGCAAGCTTCCGAAAGCGTTTAGTGTTTGTTTCATTTCAATTGGTATACAAACAAAAAACTTACGCACTATACCTATAAGAAACTATAGCATATAAGATTGCTCATATATTTTGTAAGGCGTTATATTAGTTTATTTTTAGACGTAGAACAAGTTTTTCACCTGATAGTAATTGATATGGCTCATTTTGTCTTTTCTCAGTAATATAGGAGTATGTAAAACTTTATTCTTAAAACAAAACAAATAAAATTGAGGGAAAATTCCCAATAAACGTGCAAAATAATACAGAATTAACAATTACGTATTATATTGTTCTTAGAATTCGTAACCAAACATCTGGGTTTAAATTTAGTGCGTAATGCAATCGACTAGCGCGAATTAGATAGGCGGAATTTTTTTTCGTACTGGCAACAAATAACGGTTACAAAAATATTATTCGGAGCAGTTCATCGTTACGTGGACCGGATCGCGAAATCAACCTTTGCCTCGCGAAAAAAAAAGCTTCGATGCAGGCAGATTCTTTTATTTAAAAATAGAATCAGTTGCTGCGCTGAAAACGTTTAGGTTCCCTAAATAATGGTGCAACGATTAACTTCTTTTACAACTTTTCTTTTTTAATGTTAAGATCGGTAGACAGGCTGACGGTCCACTGGTAGGTGACTATCGTCGCCTATAACACAAACAAGGCCAAAGCTGCTGCAAGTGCGCTGCCGACTACACTAGGATTAAGGATAAGGGATTTGGAGGGAAATGGGCTCTGGCATCCCTTACTCACTCACCGAAACACAAAAGCGCACGTGCTGTTATTTCACGGTGGTCATCTGTAAGGGGGTGGTTACTGCCGCCAGACGGGCTGCCCAAATGACTGCGAAACGCAGTGTGCCCTGCCACTACTTTCCAAATCCAGACTAGAGCCAAATTTGAAAGTTCATTTTTCAAAGTTGACCCTGCCGGGAATCGAACCCGGGAACCCTAGAACAGAGCGTTAAGGCAAGCACCCTAACCACTCATCCAAAGAGCTCGTCATTTGGACCATTTGGACCACTTTGGGAGCTAGGATTCTAAATAAACTTTTTTTGAACGAAAATGAGCATTTAATTTAATATATGTAGTATAATATGTTTGATGCTAAGGGCGTAATGTTCTAATGCATTATACTCTGTCGAAATAATAAGAGCTTTTAGGGCCCAAAAAAAAATGCATCAGAGCAATATGTGGCGTGGGCTTTATGGAGAGTTGTGTGCCACTATTTAAAAAGTTACATATACTCCCTTACCTTGCTTGTATATAAAGACGTTGTGTATATTTGTTAGAAAATATCCGAACTGTTTTGTCGAAAACAACGAAATAGGAACCAAAATAACTAGGCAAGGTAATTTATTGCAAAGACCAAAATGTAGATTAGAACTATTTAATAGAAATGTTTATGTTATGGCAATTAAAACATACAATAAACTACCTAATAATATAAAAGAATTGCCGGATCCTAAATTTACAAGAACACTAACAAAATGGTTATTAGATTGTTGTTATTATGATGTTAAAGAATTTTATAATAAGAAACATTAATTCCTTTATTAATATAGTTTACAAACAATTAAACACAAATATTTGCATGCCCTTGGCGGGTAGAACATACTTTGTACTGTAACTGCTGTATACAAATTAAAATCCTGTAAACATGTGTTCGCGCAAATAAAGATTTATTTTATTTTATTTTTTTACTATATTTCAGGCACATTTTACATTTTCAAAACGCTTATAATTGTGCACTATAGCATCTCTTATTTACTCACCAAAATAACAGCACTCGTGCTTTTTATTTCCATCAGACGAATTACATAGAGTATATGTATACCTACTTGATTACAATCTTATTGATATTGAACTCTACGGCTTTTGTTACTACTATATTTTAAATGACTTTTTTTAAAGTATTAGATAATAATATGCAAAGGAGTTTTAATATTCTGCCCGATTTGTGATAACAAATATATTATGCGCATTAATTTAGCGGACTGTGTGTGTTCTTTGCGAACTCTGTGGCCTTGACTTTATTTGAATATAGAACGTACCTCGTCGCGGTGTACTGACGGAAATTTTAAAAAAAAATAAAAAAAAAAATACAATATTTATGATTTTTAGAGTTTACTCCTTAAGAAACGATTTTTTTTTTCATATAATGCCCCCGTATGGAAATTTTATTAGGAGTAAAATTAATACAAGCGTTAACTAAAAAGCGTTACGTTATCTGTCACTTTGACATCCTTTGTACAGCTGACGCATGTATTTATGTTCCCTAATTCTATTCCCCGAAACAGTAGTCCGCGTTGAGGAACGAAACGATAGCGCGTTATAACTTGCCGGCGTAGCGACATCTGTCGTCGTAAAAATGAGCTATTTGAACTTATAAAACGTAGTGACATCTATGTATACCGAACGTAACTAACTTAACTTTTGTTGGAACACAAAAGTGACATCTGAGTATGCAGAATGTAATTAAATAATATAAATTAATTAAGTATCTATTGACACGAGGAAAATTTTATACATTTTTTAATTTTTTTTTAATTATACACATTTTTTTATACTATTTGTATACTTATAGCGTTTCTATTGCACCATTGTCCCTAGATTCATTCACCAGATCCCTAGATTAATTAATTAATTTATCATTCTCATAGTGAGATCTTATTGTCATTAGATCGAGTTTAGAAGGTCTAGATCTATTGGGATGAACCACCATAAACAAAAAAGTATACAATATAAAAATACGTAGTGTCAAACGTGTGTGCGTCTGTCAAACTTAATTTAATATTTTTCTAATACATCTTCTTATATATAAAAATGAATCCCCATTTCCCTTGGTCACGGCATCACGCGTGAACGGGTTGACCGATTTTAACTCGGTTTTCACTAATGGAAAGAGGGATAAACGGGGAATGTTCTTATATATAAAAATTGCACCCCGGGCGAAGCCGGGGGCGGGTCGCTAGTTCTATATATAAAAATGAATCCCCATTTCCCTTGGTCACGGCATCACGCGTGAACGGGTAGACCGATTTTAATTCGGTTTTCACTAAAGGAAAGAGGGATAAACGGGGAATGTTCTTATATATAAAAATTGCACCCCGGGCGAAGCCGGGGGCGGGTCGCTAGTTCTATATATAAAAATGAATCCCCATTTCCCTTGGTCACGGCATCACGCGTGAACGGGTAGACCGATTTTAATTCGGTGTTCACTAAAGGAAAGAGGGATAAACGGGGAATGTTCTTATGTATAAAAATTGCATCCCGGGCGAAGCCGGGGGCGGAACGCTAGTATTACATAAAAATATGAGCCTTCTCCAATCCTTCTACATATTATAAACTTTAACTCTAGTTAGTAACTTTTTACTCTCCATAGGACATGCTTAGCCTAGTGTGTGGATAACACATCGTAACCATAAGGTTCAATTTGGCATAAAATATTCTTAAAAAGCCATATGATCCTCCCATTCCAGAATTGTCCCGGATAAGCAAAACAGCAAAGAACAATTTACGAAGCGAAATAATAACTCTTGAATATGCCCGCTCACATGCAAACGTGTGTCGTCTTAAATGTGGATAAGACATATTTTTGTCTAATATTTTTTATCTGCGAAACTTGAAGTGGAGCTGCTCGCTGGAGCGACCCTTGGTGGCGTTCAATTAATAATGCCAATTCCCAACAGTGGGCAAAGCTCATAAGGCTGCAGTTGGAGGCGCAAAATTTATTGAGACCGCTAGGCGGCCGGCGCCCGCGCACTTGTATTAGGCCACCGATCCTGAAAGCTCCTTGATTCAGATACTATTTTTAATAAAAAAAATAAGAGTTAACAAGATTTGCTTGGTCGTTGGCTGGAAATATTTTAAATAAATTATATATTATTAAATTTCCATAATTTTTTTTTATGTCTATATGTACTCCCTTAATCGGTAGATAAGTAGATACACGAAATAGAATCGAGTCGAAATAAGGTCTGTCTATATTTTAATACGTAATTTTAGAATTTAAAGTAACAAAAAGTTTATGAGATTTTTAAATTTCATAACACAAAATAGATGTGGTCTTATCCATGTTATGTAGGAAAAACAAAAGTATCGTGCAAGGCGGTCATCTGAGCTGTAAAGACGAATGTAAAGGGCCGCCCAGACTCGCGATACATTGCTAGCAATTGCCATAGACTTAAAAACACATAGACTCGTTGTCATAGTTCGGGAAGTTTTCGACCAATGTGTGTTGCCAGTGATGGCGCTTAAACGTGGTCTCTAACAATTGGCTTATAAAAACAAGCGTCGAAATTTTTTTTACGAGAGGAGAAGTCTTCAAAAGATACCTTATGAACAAATGCCGCAAGCAATGCAAACGCCCATAGATGTTATGTGGGACTCTTACCGCACTAAAACTTGCCTAGTCTTTACAAATAAAAGAACTTAAACTAATGCTTAACTATGAGTGACTTGCAACAGTCACGACGTTGGTCGCGGCCGGCACAAGTGGTACCTGGGCCGCTAGGTCCCTCGTAGGCGCCGTATCCTGGTTGCGCCTCGTAGGTGAGAAGTGGCGCGGCGGTCTTCCTCTTCTTTCGCGGTGTCGGGGTAGCTGGACGTCGTGGTCATCACCAGCAATCGCTGCGTTTGCTGCAGTGATGGGGTCATCCTGGTCCAACAGATGTGTCGAGGTCTTCTTCTGAAACGAGAAAGAATATTATAAGCATCGGGAGTGTAAATGAGAGAACTGACTACTAGCGGGTTGGGGTGGCGAGGGAGTTTGTCGTAGTACTTCAAGGCGAAGTCCTTGATGCACTGGACAATTGAGGGGAGGTTAAGGTCGCGGTGGAGATCGACGTTGCGGATGTACCATGGGGCGTTCACGATTCTCCGCTGGAATCGGTTTTGGATGATTTGGAGGGATTGGATATGGGTCTAATTAGTCTGCGTTGAAGAAACAATACGATAGCGCGTTTTAATCTGCCAGGACAACGACACGTGTCGTCGGAAAATGAACTATTTGAACTAGTGACATCTGTGTATACCGAACGTGACTCAAATAACTTTTGTTGGAACACGTGACATCTGAGTATGCAGAATTTAACTAAATAATAATAATAATAATAATAATAATAATAATAATTTCTTTATTTGTATAAAATAATATAAATAATATAAAGTAATTAGTTATCCAGTTATCTATTGACACGAGGGAAATTTTATACATTTAATTTTATACCTTTAAAACTGTAAACTCCATCCAGTCTTGCGTCGGAGCTGACACACACACTCTTTTTTTTTCTTTAGTGTTAAAAGGCACGGTGTTTTTTTTTTGTTTTTTTGTTTTTTTTTTTTAATTAAAGATGGGTTTGCTCTTGACCAGCATCTATCCATGTAGGAAGGATGAGTTCGACGATGGAGCGAGCTCACCCAGAAGATGCCTATTCACTCGAACCTTGAAAAGATTTGGGTTATATGAGCTCGGACATACAGACGTCGGCAGGGAGTTCCAATCCTTAGCAGTGCGCATTATAAAAGATGTTTTAAAGCTGGTCCGAATTAGAGGGATTTCGACAAGGCGAGGATGGTAACCAGCCGTACGTCTGCATGTCCGATAGAAGAAAGGGGAAGGCGGTATGATCTCATACACACAGACAGGCAACTTTGCGTCTATGTGCCAGGCTCTGCAGCTTAGTTCTTATTAGTGTATCATCGCCAATGAGCCTCCTAGCTCTGCGATCCACCGAGTCGAGTGCGGCAAATTGGTATTTTGCTGAGCCATCCCAAATGTTGTCACCTTGCAAGATCAGTCTTGTGCCTTGTACGAAGAGAGGAACTATCCACGTGTGAACTTTATTTAGGATGCCCAACTTTTTGGCCGGTGTTTGGGCTTTGGGCTGTGTTGAGATTTGAGCACAACCTTATGCCAAGAATGCCAAGGTGTGTATGTCTTATTGATTTCTTAGTCTATGGTTGCTCTTAATCTAGCGCGTATTGTCTTTGCCCGGCGGAGCATTCGTTTGAAATACGAACAAAACATTTGACACTTGAGCGAACGTTTAGAAACTTGCATAAATTATCAACGAATGTGACAGCAGGATGGCGGGCAAAGTGACGCGGGAAAAAAGAAAATAGAAATTTTCTTTATTTTTAAATATTAGCTCTTTTATTTTTGTTCCAATTTTGACGTGCCCGTTGGATGAGTGGTTAAGGTGCTTGCTTTAACGCTCTGTTCTAGGGTTCCCGGGTTCGATTCCCGTGCAGGGTCAACTTTGAAAAATCAACTTTTCAAAATTGGCTCTGGTCTGGATTTGGAAAGTAGTGGCAGGGCACACTGCGTTTTCGCAGTCATTTGGGCAGCCCGTCTGGCGGCAGTAACCACCCCCTTCAGAATACCACCGTGAAATAACAGCACGTGTGCTGTTGTGTTTCGGTGAGTGAGTAAGGGATGCTAGAGCCCATTTTCCTATCTCCCTCCTAATCCCTTATCCTTAATCCTACTGCAGTCGGCAGCGCACTTGCAGCAGCTTCGGCGTTGCTTGTGTTATAGGTGACGGTAGCCACCTACCATCAAGTGGACCGTCAGCCTGTCTGCCGACCTTAACATTAAAAAAAAATTACAATTCGTGACGTATATTTTATTATTTTGGCGAATTTAATAAGTGCTGCGAATGTCTTGTGTCGCTTTCTGTCTTCGTTTATTGAAGACAAGTAAGTTGAGACAACAAATTCTCTCAATTACGTGTTACTTACTTTACTCGCTCGTACAGGATGGCCCTTAGCATTCTAACGCCACAGAATGTGTAATTAAAAAAAAAGAAAAAAAAAAAGAACTGGCAAGCAATTAAAAGAATACAAGCGGCACTATTAATGAAATCGATTCCATTAGGCCGATACGTGTCAATTTATTCCGATCACTAAATGAATCGATTTGTAAATCGAACATCTAAGACGGGCTACCTTCTAATTTCAAATCTCTAACTCGCTACTCCCACACTTAATTCTTTAATCGAAATAATAGAAAGGCCGAGCGAAAGTAATGACAGTGCAATAATTTTGGTCTTGCAATACCTAATATACAGGTTGATTATTTTTCTCCATAACTATGTCTGAACATAATATGTTTGTGTGAAGAGTTCAAAGGCTAAATATAATTACGCTATATATATGTACTAGCTGAACTCGGCCACACTTCGCTGCGGCCCATACGGCGGCGACCGGCGTGCGCATGGGGCGCGCGGTACTGGACACTGCTTATATATAATACTATTTATCGTAGCGTGATGTTATATAGTCTATAGCCTTCCTCGATAAATGGACTATTCAAAACAAAAACAATTTTTCAATTCGAACCAGTAGTTACTGAGATTAGTGCGTTCACACAAACAAACAAACTCTTCAGCTTTATAATATTAGTATAGATAATAATAATAATTATTCATTTATTTGCTTAAAACATGGTAGTGAAGATGTTACAGAAGAATTGCAAAAAGAACATCATTTTTCGCCGTTTTATCAAAAGCATGAAAAAAATAATTTAAGAGGTCACTTTCCAACTCGATTCCATTCCAGTATGTATGGCTTACTTATTCCATACTACGTAATTCAATGATTTCTATTAATTATATGTAGGTCGTAGCAATACATAAAAAACATGACATTTCTTGGACATAATTTGAAAGTTTACATTGCAAAAAAAACCTGAAATTAATTTTATATCTGGTATAATTAATTTCTAAAATATGCAAAATTAAGGCGATTCCCTCCAAAAATCTATACTAATATTATAGAGAGAAAAGATTTATGTATTTTTGTATGTTTGTAATGAATAAACATAAAAACTAGTAAACCGATTTTAAAAATTCTTTCACCTATGGAAAGCTAAATTATCAGCGAGTGACATAGGCTACTCATCCTCCCCCATATCGCCCCTTCTTTATACCTCTCCATACAAATATATTTTCGTAATGAATAAACTCGAAGACTGCTGGACCGATTTTAAAAATTCTTTCACCTATAGAAAGCTATACATTATCAACGAGTAACATTATGGTAGGGCACACCGCGTTTCGCAGTCATTTGGGCAGCACGCCTGGCGGCAGTAACCAACACCTCACAGAATACCACCGTGAAATAACAGCATATACGTGCTGTTGTGTTTCTGTGAGTGAGTAAGGGATGCCAGAGCCCATTTCCCTGTTCCCTCCTAATCCCTTATCCTTAATCCTATTGTAGTCGGCAGTGCACTTGCAGCAGCTGTGGCGTTGCTTGTGTTATCGGCGACGGTAGACACCTGCCATCAAGTGGACCGTCAGCCTGTCTGTCGACCTTAACATAAAAAAAAAACATTTCAAAGTAGTGGCAGGGCACACACCCCCTTACAGAAGACCACCGTGAAATTACAGCACGTGTGCTGTTTTGTTTCGGTGAGTGAATAAGGGATGCCAGAGCCCATTTCCCCTATCCCCTCCTAATCCCTTATCCTTAATCCTATTGTAGTCGGCAGCGCACTGCCGCATCTTTGGCGTTGTTGTGTTATAGGCGACGGTAGACACCTACCATCAAGTGGACCGTCAGCCTGTCTGTCGACCTTAACATAAAAAAAAACATAGGCTACTCAGCTTCCCCCATCTCCGCCCTTTACCCCTCTCCATACAAAATTGCCCTTTTCCACGAATAAACTCAAGAATGTTTAAAAAATAAATGCACACCTGTGCGAAGATGGGACGGACCGCTAGTTCGTTATATAAGATCATGTTTTCCAACGTTACGTCGCAGCTCCAGGGGATGTATATCATGCTTTCTACATGCATTTAGTTAGTTGTCGGACAGTTTAATACAGTTACTACTAGTACCAAGCTTGTAAGCGATACACTATTTTTCCAGAACATCCTGTATGTATACACACGAATTACAAAAGATTGTTTAAAAATCAGAATTTACCGTTAATTGTTGACCCATAGTCGAGAAGGCTGTTTAATTAAAATCACTCGCCGCATCAATTTAGAAAAAAAAGCGAGTTGCCGCATACAGGAAACGTCATTTTGGATGGCATGTTCTTAATTTGAATCGATTGACAGTGACAGCATCGACAAACGCGCGTGCGGGCCGATCTCTTGTGAAATGTTTATGAATTATTATTTGGTTTCAAATTTATACCTATACCAGCCCAGAAAAATTAAATTGGTTTAATTTTTTTATTTTATGGTTTAATTTATGTATTTCAGTGTGGCTTTTGGCAAAACGACGCGTAAAATATACAATAATCTATACTATTCATATTTATAAATATGAAAGTAACTCTGTCTGTCTGTCTGTTACCTTTTTACGCCTAAACCGCTGAACTGATCATTATGAAATTTTGCGTAGATAGGTACACGATGTCACGGATATAAGAAAGGATATATATAGGATACCCAAATCTGAAATGTTATATCACAGGCGAATGCTCCACTTGATGGTAGATGGCTACCATCGCCTATAACACAAGCAACGCCAAAGCTGCTGTTAGTGCGCTGCCGACTGCAGTAGGATTAAGGATAAGGGATTAGGAGGGATAGGAAAATGAGCTTTGGCATCCCTTATTCACTCACCGAAACACAACAGCACACGTGCTGTTATTTCACGGTGGTCTTCTGTAAGGGGGTGGTTACTGCCGCCAGGCGGGCTGCCCAAATGGCTGCGAAACGCAGTGTGCGCTACCACTATTTACATTACAGGCGAATGTTCCCGGTGAGAGGGCACCTTTACATTTTGTTCGCAATAAGTGAGAAGTGTGTTAGGTAATATAAATATAGGGCATCCGCGCATTAGGTCAGTCACTAAACCAATTACTTTTAACCTTGTTTCAACCTTGTTGTGAAAATTAGTTAGTAAAATTACCTGGGCACACATTGTTCTGCATTTGTGATCTGAACGTGTCGTATGACTGGGATATATAAGCCATCTTCTTATAAAATACTAGTTTTATAAGAAGCTTCATCCGGGTTGAAAAATTAATATTTTTATTGCTGTTATACAGATGTCAGGCGTTGAATTCTTATTTATACACTAGCTGAGCCCGCAACCTAGTACGCGTGGTATACCGACGGTATAGTGCGCAGCTTTTTTGTTTATAAACCGACAAACACTAAATGTTACGGGAAGCTTGCCGCAATACATCACTGAAAACTGCATTGAAATCGGTTAAGCCGTTTCTGAGATTAGCGTGCACTAACGCACAGACAGACAAAAATTCTTAATAACATTTTTTTGACCTCGGTGTACAACGTGTACAAATTGTTTCTTTGAAAAAATATTTAATGTACAGACACGCGACTCCTTTACAATTTTATTATAGGTATGTATGTACATACTATAGATTTGCCCACGTTCAGTATATAATATATGCATGCGTAATTCCATTCTAACTATTAGTGAAAGAATTTTTTTAAATGGGATGAGTAGTTTTGAAGATTACCTACTACATACAAACAAACTCTTTATATTATTAAGTAAAGATAGATCACTATGAAATAATAGCATTTATGCTTTTGTTGTTACGGTAAGCAGTAAGCAATGCTCGAGTCCATTCCTCTATTCCCGCCTTGTCGCTTATTCTTATCCTTTAACTTTATGAAAGTTTCATAAAGCAGAACATGAAACGGCGCCGTATATAACGATCTGCCTAGGCCATCGACGTAATATCCAAGTAGACGGCTAATACCTATTTATTCACAATGCAAATTGTTCTGGCAACTAAGTGAGGTGCGCGGGCGCGGGGTACTGAACGCCAATTGGTCCGATCAATGTCACGACGAAATAGGGGACAGTAATCAGATTAAAATCTAAAATGTACTTAGAAAGAAAATATATAATTTTTTACGATTACTTATCGAATAATAATTTAATATAATTCATTTAAATATTTTTAAATGAAGAAATAAAATTTTATTATTTACAATATTTTTAATCTATACTGAAACACCAATCACAGTGCGTGACGTCATTTGTGGGCAATCATTGTCTTATGCCAATGCAGCTGTTTTGTTATAATATGACCACAAATGATGTTACGCGCTCTCAGATGAACTATCGTGGCGTTTTGGCGGCATTTTCAAACAAACAATATTAAAACATGATTTTGAGTACCTAAAAGGCTATAAATAAATAAAATAGTATTTTTTATGGGAATAAATATCCATGAAGATTAATTTAAAACACTTTCTGAAAATTTGACCGATCCCCTATTCTATTGGTCGTTATTGCCCATAGTAACTTCTATTGGTCGAACATTACCGGGCGTGGAATTATATAATATCTATTTCTCTAATGTGTTGTCTGAATGCGTTCGCCCTGTACTAGAAGTCTAGTTGGATATTACGTCGATGGCCTAGGCACATCACGAACAGCCGGATTATACGATCAATAAAGATTGATAAGCAAACTATTGCTCAGATATTTTTGCAATGTGTTGTTTTAAGAAAAAGTCGCGGCCCAAAACTGGTATGAAAATATAATGATTATTCTCAAGGTCGCTTAAAAGCAAGCGGCGAGTAACAACAACATAGATTTATTAGCTCATCTGCGCCATAGTCGCGTGTTCAAATCAATTAGAAACAATTGATTGTGATTGTGCCGGGACGTAATTCACTATGGCACGTGTTCTTCGCCATATAATCTCGTGACAACACTAACCGTAGCTCCAGGGTATGATAGATGTATGCCGCACAGATCTCGGAGTCAAGGATAAAAAAACACACGCTTAGAATAGCCGAGAAAATTATACGAGGAACTAGTTAGAGAATACTGCTTTGGCCGGATGAAATTTGTATAAAAAATATCCTGTGAAACTCAATACCAAAATGCTATATATGCTATATATGCTATATATGCTATATATGCTATATATGCTATATATGCTATATATGCTATGCTATATATGCTGAGCCCGCAACTGCGTACGCGTGGTGTTCAACGTGTACAACGTATAAAAAATATTGTTCTTTGAAAAAATATTTTATGTGCAGACACGGCTCGTTTACGATTTTATTATATGTATAAATGTCTGTTTGTTTCCTAAATAAATAATAATAATAATAATTTGTTAAATTTCGCGAGTGGTGTTCTCTTGTAAATGTTGTACGCATTTGTTATAAATTATTTAGATTATTTCAAGGTACCCCCCGTCTGGGGATTGCCCTGGTGCCTCCGGGCAATCCCCCATTGGAGTTGGTCTAGCCAACAATGATTAGGCTGCCCTGGGGTGGATCGGAGTTGTTGTCTCGGCAGAGCCCGGTCCACCCCGCTCAAAGGGTAAGGAGACATCGGGGAGTTTTAGTGGGCATTCCCAGTGCCGCTATGATCAGGCGCTGGGCGACCCCCACATACTCCTGCCGTCTAGTCAGTGATAGGAAATCTGTAAATGCATTTCTCCTCGAAAAAAAGTACTCCTGTAATTGTAATAATGTAGTTAAACGTAAGTGAGCCTGATAAATAAATAAGTATAAAATGTCTGAAGACCAAGGTTTATAATCATTAATCAGTCTATAATCATTACTTTTTTTTTTTTTTTTATAATGATAGATCAAGCATTTGACCGCAGTCTCACCTGATGGTAAGTGATGACGCGATCTAAGATGGAGCATGCTTGTCTATTAAGAACCGATTCACTCGCGACTTGAAGAGTCCAGGGTTGTAGTGTTGTGGAAACAAGGGTGCTGGAAGTTGGTTCCACACGCTAGCAGTTCGAATCAAAAAAGTTGACCCGAACCGCAACGTGCGGATTTTAGATATATCAACCATATAAGGGTGACATTTAAATGTGCGCCTTGTTGTCCGATGGTAGAAGGGGCTAGGGGGGACTAGCTGGTGCAAGTCCAACGCACACTCTCCGAAGTAAATCCTGTAGAACACCGAAAGGCTGGCTACCAAGCGCCTGTGCTCAAGACTCTGCAAGCCAGCCCCGGTAAGGGAGTCATCGCCAATGAGTCTTATGGCTCGCTTCTGAACAGCGTCCAAGGCCTCAAGCTGATACTTAGCGGAACCGCCCCACAAGTGGGAACAGTATGGAGTATGGAGCAGTATGGAGTATACTGACAGTATGGAGCCGAAACGTGCACTCTCACGGCAGGACTGCTCCACAAGTTTAAAGCGAGCTATGGCTATCCTTGGCTATCTGTCTGACAAGCACGTATACAGAGGGGGGGATAGTTGGGATTTATCCCCCCCCGAAATCTGACTGAAAAAAAAACGATAGATGTCATTCATTCAGAAAGTAAGAAAAAAAGAGTGGTCGGCATGTGTGACACTAGATTTATAGATCGTCACGACTCTATAAATGTATTTTTTGAGTTACTCAAACCTATTGTCATTACATTGAGAGAACTATCCTGCACAAACAGAACTGTTGCCCAAACTGCGTCTACATTCATAGCTGCGATGGAAAAGAGTAGTTTCTTGATTTCTCTAAAAACCTGTGAAAGATTTTTCAGAAAAATTAGAGTAAAGTACAGTGATTACAGCGATTTTTACACAGTTCACATGGTTGTTTCAATGTTTGTCCCCCCCCGAACCAAAAGTTTTGATACGTGCCTGCTGTCTGAGTTTATACATAATTACATATAATATAAGCCACCTGTTTTCTTTTTTGTTAATACCTCATTATCGGTAGCGTCAATGAGTTCAAAACAGTCGGCCATTACTTCTTTAAATGTTTTGTAACTATTTTCCAAAAGTCTAGACCCAAAACCGCCCCGCTAAATTCTAGATTTGAACTCTGTACAACTGGACAACAAGATTAGTGGCGAACTCCATTTGCGGCCGCCATGTTGGATTAAACGTCAAACTTACAAAATGGATTCCCGCGCTCCCGTCGGGATTCAAATATTGTCTATGACTGTTCTCTGTTTCTTCACTCACACATTAGCAATTAATGCTGGGACATTGTTGTTTTAGCAATAAGATTGGAAGCAATTATTATAATTTTTATAAATAATTAATATGTATTATACAAATAAAAAAATACAAAATAATTTAATCATATACTTAAGCCTAGGTACAAAAAAGGTGTAAAAATTAGTTTTTAATTTTTACACCTTTTTACACAAAAAAGGTGTAAAAATTAGTTTTTAATTTTTACACCTTTTTACACAAAAAAGTGTAAAAAGGTGTAGGGGGCCTCCTATATATAGGACATAGGAGGCCCTATTTCCCTTGGTCACGGCATCACGCGTAAACGGTAAGACCGATTTTAATTCGGTTTTCACTAATGGAAAGAGGGATAAACGGGGAATGTTTATATAAATAAAAATTGCATCCCGGGCGAAGCCGGGGGCGGGACGCTAGTTAAGTATAAAAACACTTGTATCAGGAGACCCCCGCTCATTATCATATGTGTAGCATTATCTATATGTGTTAAGTGTAGCTTTTACATAAGTCCCATTTCATAAACAAATAAATGTTTTGATAATAAATATTTAATTTAGTTAAGTAATAGTCTTTAATAGAGATTCGGTTTCATTATAAATTAGGGTCTTGAGCCAATCTATCAGGGTCTTTTTGCAATTATAGTGTATCTGACGGCCCGTTGGATGAGTGGCAAGGATGCTTGCCTAACGTCTCAGGGGCCCCGGGTTCGGTTCCCGGCGGGGTCAAGTTTGGAAATTTTAATGTAATTTTCAAAATTGACTCTGGTCTGGATTTGAAAAGTAGTGGTAGGGCACACTGCGTTTCGCAGTCATTTGGGCAGCCCGCCTGGCGGCAGTGACCACCCCCTTACAGAAGACCACCGTGAAATAACAGCATATACGTGCTGTTGTGTTTCGGTGAGTGAGTAAGGGATGCCAGAGCCCATCTCCTTATCCCCTCCTAATCCCTTATCCTTAATCCTAATGTAGTCGGCAGCGCACTTGCAGCACCTGTAGCGTTGCTTGTGTTATAGGCGACGGTAGCCAGCTACCATCAAGTGGACCGTCAGCCTGTCTGTCGACATAACATAAAAAAAATTAAAAAAAAAAATCATGGGATAAATATTAAGTTTTTTTATTTAATATGTTGTATACATAAGAAGTTTGGGTAATATATTGTCTTCGAGCAAAGGCAGTTTTTACAATTTTTGTTTGAACAACTATATCATTTTTTCTCTTTTTAATTATATTAGGGTAATAATTTAAGGATTTATGAATATTTATTTATCAATTTAATATTAAGACTTAAATTAAATTAAAATAAAAACTAAAATTACCTAATCTAAAAATAAATTAATACGAAATTGATTAAAACTAATAATATAAAAATGGACCCTGCGGCATTGTACCAAGTACGCTGGCAGCATTTCCTCGTTGAATGGTCAAACTAATACGTTGGCCGAGGAAAGCGCCAGCTCTTCGGTCTCCCGTCGCATCAATAAGCCTCTTCGAGATGTCTTTGAAGAGGCTCATTGCTGCAGGGCCCCACGGACCGAGTGTCTCGACTCCGAATGGTACAAAACCATATTCGGCGCCGAGGCCACTATATTTAGACATTTTTTTTTTGCCGCCTCTGCTGCGGCTGCTGCCTTAGTGGATGTTCCATGTATGCGAAGGGGCTAGTGTGTCTACACAGGTAGCATCCCACACCAGCACTCTTCCCAATCTCCAGGGAATCAGGGTCATCCCATCCGGAAAGGAGTTTAAGTTAAGTTAACTTAAACTCCTTTAAGTGTAGCAGTTAAGATATATAATTTTCTTACATTTAGGACGTCACAATTATTGTTATAAAGTTCGGTATTTTGCATACAAATTATCAGGTACACAGATAAGGAGTAGGTACCCCTCGTCCAGAAAAAAGTGCTGTTCCCAAGTTAAGAGAGAAAGGGAAAAATTAAAAAGAAAACCTTTCGACCTCTTCACTATAGAATAATTATAATAACGCTTTTCTGCTAAGTCTTCGTCTTAAGTTGGTCTATTTGGGATAAGTATATTGACATGTAGTTGACGAGGAAGACAGGTGTGGTGTCTTGTTTCAGAATCTGAATATCAATTCCATATGTGTTAGGGATATACAATAAGGTTCTTTTTACAATCCATATTTGGCACCGCTATGGTTTGAATTCTTCGGAATGATAATACATACATATTGTGTACAAATATAAAATTGGGGATTCCAAATATTTTGGACATAAACACTAGTCTTCTTTGAATGGTCTTCTGACTGACCTAAAAGTCCCATCATAATTAGTTCAACTTTTTCGGAGACCTATAAACAAAAAAAATATTTGTGTAATTATAGATTACCTACGTACTAGTTTTTCCTGCAACTTCGTCTGCGCCATATTTTTTTACCAACATTGAAAAGAGAAAAATATAAAAAAAGTTTTTTTTTTCAGTCTTTATATCCTATTTCTGATGTGTTAAAAATGTGAAAGTTTGTGAGGATGAATGGATGTACGTTTTTATTGTGTTATGGTCGGCAGACAGGCTGACGGTCCACTTGATGGTAGATGGTTACCGTCGTCTATAACAGAAGCAACGCCATAAGCGCTGCCAACTACAGTAGGATTAAGGATAAGGGATTGGGAAGAGTTAGAGAAATGGGATCTGGCATCCCTTATTCTGACTTATTCACTCACCGAAACACAACAGCACATGTGCTATTATGTCACGGTGGTCTTCTGTAAGGGGGTGGTTACTGCCGCCAGGCGGGTCGCCTAAATTACTGTGAAACGCAGTGTGTCTGCCACTACTTTCCAAATCCAGATCAGAGCTAAATTTGAAATGTTAATTTTTCAAAGTTGACCCAGCCGGGAATCGAACCCGGGAAGAACAGAGCGTTAAGGCAAGCATCCTAACCACTCATCCAGCGGGCTCGTCATAATTTTTGCTGGTCGTGATGTGTGTGGTCTAGCATTGTCGTGATGAAAGATACCACGTTATACTTTTGGCAAAGCGTTTGATCTTTATTTTTAGATAGCTATCGGAAGTTTTTATTAGTTTTTAATCAATTTAATATTAATTTATTTTTAGATTAGATAATTTTAGTTTTTATGTTAAATGATATGTAAATATTGTCTTCTATAATTTAATAAACCTTCATAATAAAAGAATTTATACTTAAAGTACATATACAATACTAAGCATAGTATGAGCTCCGAATCCAGGCTTTATTTCCAGGCTATCGGAATATTTTTTAAATTCAAATTCAAATAATTTATTTACAAGTAACATGGGTTACTGTGAACCAGTTCTTATTGGTTTAAATATGCATCCACATGTACTGCCACGTCTGGCGTTTAAAATAATAACATAAAATATCAACTTTAAATTAATCTAATATATAAAATTCTCGTGTCACAGTGTTTGTAACAAAACTCCTCCGAAACGACTGGACCGATTTTTATAATTTTTAGGTATGAGAATAGGTCGTAAAGTATTTTTCACACTCCCACCCCCACCCCCAATTTTTTAATTGCGATTTTAGTGATTTTGTATGAAGATTATTCAAATAATTTAACCGTCGTCGTTGATTGGCGTGAAGTATCGCGTCACTTTGACATACGGTTTGAAAATAAAATTGGACCCAATAGGTGTCGCCACAGTCGGGTTACGGAATTATTTTCGGGTTCTGGCAGAACAACGTCTGCTGGGTCAGCTAGTAAAACAATAGAAAAATGCCATAATCAATTGCAAAATATAATTAAAGGTCAAAGTATTCTTTAATATCATAAAAGCGTTGGTCTAATAGCCACATGGTCAGTTTTTTTTAGGGTTCCGTACGTTCGAATAAAAAAACGGAACCCTTATAGGATCACTCGTGTGTCCGTTTGTCCCCCCCTATTTCCGAAACTACTGAACCTAAAATTTTGAAAGCAATACAGAAATTAGTTTTCTACTTATAGATTATAGGAAAACCTATAAGAAGTCAATGATATTAAAATAACATGGTAAATCACTCAATATTGTGCGGATTGGTAACATCGTACGGAACCCTCTTCACGCGAGTTCAACTCGCACTTGTCCCGGTTTTTTTTTTAATAAATTTCCCTGTAATTCTCTGAGTGCACTGGGTAACTTATTGTATATTTTTCCTATGTCCATCCTCAAATCCTATTCTAACTCAATAGAATAGAATTTTCAGGTTGACCAATGGTGAAAGATTTTTTTTAAATCGGTTGAGTAATTTCGAAGATTACCTCCTACATACAAACAAATGTAATATATAATATAATAAGGATATAATTATTATAATAATAATATAATATAATAAGGAGGTAATATAATAAGGAGATATCCTTATTATATTAGTATAGACTAGTATAGATTTGAAAAGTATGAAGTTTCAGTTAATATTGCTTTGTAATATACTTATATAGCCATCTTTTCTTACGAGTATAGAATATGGTTATAATAGGTCTGAGTCAAAGTAGAAAGCTCCTTTATATTGTATATTTTTTGTAATGAATCATACGTATAAAAAAACTTACTTTAGCAATACCGTTTGTTGAAAGAGGCTAAAAAGGTTTCGCACGGCGATTCGCTTACTAACGGTAAATCAGTGTAGTTACTTGATCCCTTTTTGCAATATAAAAAAGTGTGTCGTGTCAGCTCCAACGCACGACTGAAGTTTACACCTTAAGTACGATTGTCTTTGACTATGCAATAGAAAAATATATCATTTTTTACGATTATTTATCGAATAATAATTTAATATAATTCATTTAAATATTTTTAAATGAAGAAATAAAATTTTATTATTTACAATATTTTTAATCTATACTGAAACATCAATCACAGTGCGTGACGTCATTTGTGGGCAATCATTGTCTTGTCTGCAGTGCACAGCTATCACTTGTTACATCTGTTATTTCACTTTCTTTTTTCACGATATTTTTTTCGTTCCATAATCCAAAGAATCTACTCAACGAAACAAAACTTCTTGCGAACTTATGCCAATGCAGCTGTTTTGTTGTGATAGGACCACAAATGACGTTACGCGCTCTCAGATTTGAGTACCTAAAAGGCTATAAATAAATAAAATAGTATTTTTTATGGGAATAAATATTCATGAAGATTAATTTAAAACACTTTCTGAAAATTTGTCCGATCCCCTATTCAAGTTACATTGAGATTTTTTGTAGTAGTGAACTGTCTTCTTAAATGAGTATTGAATTGCAATAAAAATTCTAAATATTTATATAACTGTCCTAGTTAAAATAAGGAAAAATTTCTTGAACAAAATTTCTTTACTTTTCGTATTTTATATGTAGTCTATATAATTATGTATTATTATGTATATATATAATGAATGTATCGATATATTTAATATATGTGTAAATTTCGTTGGCTTAAAGCACGAACATTTAATTTCATACTTGGAGTACTTTTTACACTTATTTATTTTGTAATGTATATTTTGCATAGGCAATGCTTATATTTACCAAAAGCTAATAAATTAATGACAATTTCGTTAAATATATTCATTAAGGTCATAATACATAAAACAACAAAATAAAGCATCCATGCGCAGCATAAGAATGAGACATAAGAATAATATATTCATTGCTTCCGAAGTTATTTCAAAATTTGGCATTGCTTTTTCTTTTATCTTATCTGATTTCAAACATAGATCGTCAGAACTGCTCGCGGAACCGTTTTAGTACAAAATAGAAGTTCAAAGCACTCATTCACTTTTTGCTGAGATTTTTTCCCTCGTGTCTTGCACGTCGTAGCATTCAGACGTTGTCTCTAGTAAATAAAAGACCAATAAATAATATATCGACCACAGTTGTCCACTTGTATCTCTTTTATTGTTCTGCGACCAGGTGTCAAAGAATAATAATGTTCTTTAAAAAGAAAATGATAAGTAAGCACAGGTAAAAGTAATGATTTATGGTTTACTATGGTTATTTCGGCATTGATGGTTATATTTTGTAACTAGTATAATAATCTTACATTCATTATAATATATAGAATTATTAACTCCCTTTTTTAAAATCTATACAAATAAGGAAATCGTAAACGAGCCGTGTCTGTACAATAAATATTTTTTCAAAAAAAAAAACTATTTGTACACATTGTACTTAAATTATGTTATCGAGGTGAAAAAAAATAGTTTTTAGAATTTTTGTTAGGGAGGTTAGTAAGATCCTTGGGTTGATACTTAAATTTACTTAATTTAAGGGTTACTTGAATTTAAAAAAAATCACAGTTTTTTTTTTACAAAATCATAGTTTATTACCTGAAAAAAAAAATTTTTATCCTGAAAAAATGATAGGAACCGACTTTCCTGAGGTATCGTAATAAAATCGTAAACGAGCCGTGTCTGTTAAAAAACAATTAGTACACGTTGCTCTTATGCTACCGAGGTAAAAAAAAATTGTTTTTATAATAATTATTGTCTGTTTGTCGGTTTGTCTGTGCGTTTGTGCACGCTAATCTCAGAAACGGCTTAACCGATTCGAATGCCGTTTTCACTGATGTATTGTAGCAAGCTTCCGGTAACATTTAGTGTTTGTTTCGTACCGATCGGTTTACAAATTCGGACCAAGCGCTTTAAAACATCTTTTATAATGCGCACTGCTAAGGATTGGAACTCCCTGCCGGTTTGTGTATTTCCGAGCACATACAACCCAAATCCTTTCAAGGTTCGAGTGAATAGGCATCTTATGGGTGAGCCCGCTCCATCGTCGGCCTCATCCTTCCTACGTGGATAGATGCTGGTCAAGAGCAAATCCATCTTTAATTAAATTAGTAAATTAAATTAATTTTATTAGTAGTGGTAGGGCACACTGCGTTTCGCAGTCATTTGGGCAGCCCGCCTGGCGGCAGTGACCACCCCCTTACAGAAGACCACCGTGAAATAACGGCATATAGGTGCTGTTGTGTTTCGGTGAGTGAGTAAGGGATGCCAGAGCCCATTTCCTTATCCCCTCCTAATCCCTTATCCTTAATCCTACTGTAGTCGGCAGCGCACTTGCAGCACCTGTAGCGTTGCTTGTGTTATAGGCGACGGTAGCCACCTACCATCAAGTGGACCGTCAGCCTGTCTGTCGACATAACATAAAAAAAAAAAGTACGAAGTTGCGGGCTCAGCTAGTTCTAAATATTACCTTCCATGTCTGACTCTCATTGCATTGTTTAAGAAAAATATCAATCATTCACATAACATAACTCAATAACATCATGTCTCTTATTCATTAAACCTAAAGATTTATTACAGATATCATTTACCAGATCCAACAAACTTATCTTTTCAGCCATAACTCACTTTATTATCTTAGTAATTAGGTTTATTATTTCAAAATACGAATGCAAACGTAATTTAGTATTGGGAATAGATTTTTTAGTAAACGCTTTGCAGCTTATGAAGTTAAAATTATTGTGAAATAAGTCTTATTTGTATATAAATAAAGAACAAAAATACAAAATTTGGACTCTAGAAAATTTCTGTTGATTAGTCGAAGGTCTCGATGCATCATTAATTTATTTTATTTCAAAATTCGAACGCCGCCTGTTTGAGTGATAGCTTTCTTTATGGCACAGTGCATTGGCTTTTTATAATGACTAATGAGTTTCTCAGTAATAAAAAAAAAACCGGGACAAGTGCGAGCTGAACTCGCGTGAAGAGGGTTCCGTACGATGTTACCTAACCGCACAATATTGAGTGTTATTTTAATATCATGGACTTCTTATAGGTTTTCCTATAAGAAGTCCATGATCTATAAGTAGAAAATTAATTTCTGTATTTTTTTTTTCAAAATTTTAGCTTCAGTAGTTTCGGAGTTCAGTAGTTCAGTATTGACGAGTCCGTTGGATGAATGGTTAGGGTGTTTGCCTTAATACTCTGTTCTAGGGTTCTCGGGTTCGATTCCCGGCAAGATCAACTTTTCAAATTTGACTCTGGTCTGGATCTTGAAAGTAATGGCAGGCTTACTGCGTTTCGCAGACATTTGGGCAGCCCGTCTGGCGGCAGTAACCACCCCCTTACAGAAGACCACCGTGAAATAACGCACGTGTGCTGTTGTGTTTCGATGAGTGAGTAAGGGATGCCAGAGCCCATTTCCCTCTCCCCTCCTGATTCCTTATCCTTAATCCTACTGTAGTCGTCAGCGTATTTGCAGCAGCTTTGTTGTTGCTTGTGTTATATGCTACGATATCCACCTACCTTCAAGTGGACCGTCAACCTGACTGCCGATCTTAACATTAAAACAATCTGTATCTGTAGAGAATTTAATGCAGATTATTTTAGTCATGAACAGCAGTTTTCTTTTATCTCTAATAGTTTCGGAAAAAAATTGAAAAAAAATCGCAGATCGGGACACGTTTTGGGGGAAAGGGGAGAAGGGAGCCGGGGAGGGGTTGACACAGGACAGAGTCTAAAAAGTCCCGGTGGCAAGAAGTTTAACCAAATGCCGCTAACCGTGGTTCTGTCAAAAATTTCCACCACTCTAATTGATTGAATGAATGTTTCAATGCTTAAGAATAGGAGGCGCGGACGAAATTGCGCCCAAAAGCTAGTATTTTAATAAAGTTTCAACAATGAGCATTCTTGATTTTTTTCTATTCTTGACTTTTCTTCTATTCTTTCTATTCTTGATTTCTTTCTATTTCTATTCTTCTATTACTCTTGACTGACTATTAACACGAAGCCAAAACTATTGAGCCTAGAAAGCTGGGAACATAGGGTTATTTTATAACACGGCCAATTAATTGTAGAGTTATTCGTCTAAATTAAACTAATGTTAAATGGCTCGTCATTAATTTGGGGAACGTTCCAAATTTGAACATAAAATCACCCCAAAATTCGAGCGAAACCGAGGGTTTTAAAATGTTTGTCTACATTTTAGTAGACACAAACAATAGCAGACTACTAGACGAGCTCGATCATAGAGCCACTGGGAAGTGTTTTGAAATGTACGTCGCCGTGGGTCCCCGCAATCCGACTAGTTTGGAAGCTCTGCTGCGGTCGAATGTACGCAAGTAATAAAGATTACGAATAGTTCTATTCTGTTTAGGCGTCTAGAATGTACACAAGTCTAGCTACTGAGACGACCAAGTGTTGGTTATTATTTTAAATGTTTTAAAAAAATATCTCACTTAATAATTTTCCTTACCCTAATGTTGCCTGGAAGAAATCGCTATAAAGCGATATGGCCGCCTTTTGTACTATTGTTTGTTCTTTCTTTCTTTTTTTATTCTTTTTTATGTTTATAGTACAAATAAAGAGTTTTAATAATAAAATGATATTATTATTAAAATCGAGTACAAGTACATCGACTTGGCTCACGAGGTGACCGCCATGTGGGGCGTCGATTCGACAATTATTTTATCGTCCCAATAGTCTTCCCGGCGAACGGTCTTATAGCGAAGAGCCTCGACCAACATCTCAAGAGGCTCTCGCTAGATGGCTGGATCAAGGGGCAGATACAGAAAGCGGTACTTCTTGACACGGCACGTATTGTCAGGAGGTTCCTCACTCTGCAGCCTTAACCACCGGTAGCTTGGGCCTTGCCCCGCTACTAGTGGATAAGATATCTAATTTTAAGTTTTTTTATAATATTTTTTATATATACATATATTGTAAAAAATTTTAGAATTAAGAAAAGATATAAATAAATGTATAATAATAATAACATTAATAAATTACCAATGTTTATTGTTACCAGTGTTTAAATATCCTAATCTATAAATACCCCTATAATAAAACTGTAAACGATCCGTGTCTGTACATTAAAGATATTTAAAAAAATAAACACAATTTGTACACCTTGTACTTATGTTACCGAAGTAAAAAAAAAAATTTTTGTCTGTCTGTGCGTCTGAGCACGCTAATCTCAGAAACAGCTTAACCGATTTGAATGCAGTTTTCACTGATGTATTGGAGCAAGCTTCCCGTAACATTTAGTGTTTGTTTCATTCGAATCGGTTAACGAACAAAAAAGTTACGCGCTATTTCGAAAACGAGACGTACGAAGTTGCGGGCTCAGCCAGGCCTCTGTCACCTCGTGTGTGCCGTGATATAATGGCCTACCGTCGCTCACATTGAATGTGAAAGGTGTGCAAATTCTGTACGCTAGTACTATTATTTATTCTGTGGCTCAGCTGGTAGTAAATAAGCGACTAAAGTAGAACAGGACCACCAAAGAAAATAAAATTCAAAATTTGCTACATAGAAGCAGTTATTAAAATGTCTCCTTCACGAAATTATTTAAAAATTGGAAGGGGTCCGCCATCCCCTATCTGTCGGCGAAGCGTTTCCCTGCCGATGTTCAATGGCCAATCACGGTTCATTTAACCAATTCGCTTTGCTCTTGGCTTGGTGTTATTTCAAACATTGACATCTATATTTGTGGGTACTGTCGCCAACAAAAGTCAAACTATAGAGTTTGATTTGACATTAGAGTTTTAAATGAAATTACTCTACTTTTTCTTTTAAAAAAAACCACTGTATTCTAATATATAAAAATCTCGTGTCACAGTGATTTTAACAGAACTCCTCCGAAACGACTGAATCGATTTTTTTTTCTTCTTTTTTTTTTATATTTGCTAGACATGAGAATAGGTCGTGAAGTATTTTTTACCCTCCTACCTCGACCCCCCATTTTTTTAAATCGCGATTTTAGTATTTTTGTATCAAGAATTTAACCGTCGTTCATTGAATTGAAATAACGCGTCACTTTAACATATGGTTTGAAAATAAAATTGGAACTGTTACGGTTCGGTTACGGAATTATTTTCGGGTTCTGGCAGGACAACGTCTGCTGGGTCAGCTAGTAATAATGTAATAGTAATAATAAATCATTTATTCAATGTAAGTTTTTTACAAAAAAAAAAAATATCTTTGTCAAATATTTCTAATTTTATATATTTATAAACTACCACCGGTTCGGAATGTTCGGTTCGGTGTGTCATAAAATTATTATTATTTTGTTTATTGGTAACACTTTTATCAGCGATTGTACTTGCATATATGTACCTACTAAAGGGCCATTCCTTCTCCCCAGTGGCACGCCGCTAATGTGGCATCAACGCGTATCGATGATCACTTGTAACATGATCCTATTAATTTGTACTTTGTACGTTTGTTCGTTCAGTGTCAATATTCAATATCTCTAGAAGAGGATAATGCCTTTTTTATATTTTAAACATATCACTTTAACCAATGGGGCCTATTACGAAAAGAAATGGAGCAAATTTGTAGGAGCGGTTGTCCTATTTCTAACTTATTTCCTATTTTCGACTCCAAAAAAAGTCAATAATTGGTTTATTGTCTGTACACATGTTAAATTTATAAATAAAAGATAAACAAATGACACTCTCGACTATAAAATATATATCACATATAAAACCAAAATATTTACACACAAAAATAAGTGTTATTCGCACAATATTGAGTGATTTACCATGTTATTTTAATATCATGGACTTCTTATAGGTTTTCCTATAATTTATAAGAAGAAAACTAATTTCTGTATTTTTTTCAAAATTTTAGGTTCAGTAGTTTCGGATATATAGAATGGTCGGACAGACGGACACACGAGTGATCCTATAAGGGTTCCGTTTTTTTATTCGGACGTACGGAACCCTAAAAATGTCTGAACTGGCCATAATATTACGTCTTGCTGGTATGATCTCTAATAGTTTTTCCTAAGGGACTAACTGATTAGTTATCTTTTAGACTGCATCTCTCTGAGGGGTGAAACGCACTAGGGTGCGAAGGGGTGTTACAGAGATATTTCATTATAGGAAATTATTGAATGTAATGAGAACTGCTAGTTTATTATAATTATAGTTTTTATAATATAAACATACTAATATAATATCCTAATTTCTTTCAAAAATGACAACTAAAACGTAAACGTCACTGTCATTGATATAGATTAGATATAACGTACGTTAATTATGAGAACTATTAGTCGTAACTGGTAACCTGTGGCTCTAGCATGAGTTTACGATACTACACTCGCTAGCGAGAGCGTAAAACATTTATATGGAAAATTGATAATTTGACATTGACAGTTCTCGATTTCCCATACAAAAGCTTTACGTTCTCGCTAGCGAGTGTAGTATTGGTGTAGTATCGTAAACTCATACTAGAGCCTCTGATGTGAACTAAATATTATTATTAAGAAACTATTATTGTTCAGCTCGAATCCAGCTCGGACGGGAGCGTTCGAGAAGCTTCGAAACGGAATTCGTCCAAAATTCCTCAGTGTCTTAAGGCGACGCCAGCCCCTAATGATAAAAAAAACACTTATTTGTAACCGTTTTCCTTTTAAATTATCATAATAATTATAATTTAAAAAAATACTCAAATCATCTGCAGGATATACGAAAGGGGATCTTCATAATTATTTTTAAATTATATTTAATTATATATATAAAAAAATTACTAATTTGCTGTCTAATATCGATGTTGTAACCGTGCGATTTGCTTAATCTTCTATATACAGGGTGGTAATTTGAGATGGGTCAGTAAGGGCAGCTACCTAAACCATTGTAGCTAGAACAAAACACTCTTAGGAGACTATCCATTATTTTAATAGTTATTTCCATCGGCATTCAAAGATTTTGGAAAAATGGTACAGTCAGCGAGAAAAAGGTCAATTTTCACGTTTTGTTTTTATAATGCCAATCGATTCTGTTACTTATAAGGATCAATTGACCCTATGGGACCACCTGAGGTTAGAGCACTAGAAACGTCAAAAAACTCAAAAAACTACTTCCATACATTTCTTACAGAATGAGATTGAAAAATAAGTTCAAACATTGTTTTTAATTAAAAAAGGCGGCAATCACTACAATGGAAGCTGGCTAGGCAATGTTTATTTTAAATTAATTTGAATTTGGAAGGAAAACATTGTTTTAGAAACAAATGTTATTTATTATTATTCTTGCATGTCAGCTAAATTGTGAAAATATTGATTCATTTAGATCGCATAGATTTATTAGAAGCTTATTTTATAAATAATATCAACTGCCATGGAATGATATAAGATTAAATACCCTATACCCTATATCAAAAGTTATAAAAAATCTCCTAAATATTCTTGTAGAGTGTAGCTCCTTTAAGAGAAATCCTTACGACAACAATGATCTTGATAAAAAATAGCGGTTGCAATTTTAACACTCGGTCGTTAGAAGCTTTGAAGTCGCTGCCGAAGTAGGCATTTCCCATAACCAAGTTTTAAAGATATGGAAAAAGTACAAATACAAATGCTGTCGTTGTGGTCGTTGAGACCTCTTGATATTTTTTTTGGGATATCTCAAAAATGGAATTTACAAGAAAAATTAGGTACATTACAGTTCAAGAATTGTCACTACAACGGTGTATGGAGTTAACGCAAACAAAATATCAGCGGTTACACGCTCATTGCAGAAACCGTCCAAACGGCAAACAAATAGAGCAACTACTATCGTAGATTTATTACTTACGATCTTTACTTGTTTTTAAAGATTGGCAATTGTAGTGATTGCCGCCTTTTTTAATTAAAAACAATATTTGAACTTATTTTTCAATCTCATTCCGTAAGAAATGTATGGCAGTAGTTTTTTGAGATTTTTGACGTTTCTAGTACTCTAAGCTCAGGTGGTCCCGTAGGGTCAATTGATCCTTATAAGTAACAGAATCGATTGGCGCTATAAAAACAAAACGTGAAAATTGACCTTTTTCCCGCTGACTGTACCATTTTTTCAAAATCTTTGAATGCCGATGGGAATAACTATTAAAATTATGGATAGTCTCCTAAGAGTGTTTTGTTCTAGCTACAAAGGTTTAGGTAGCTGCCCTTACTGACCCATCTCAAATTACCACCCTGTATATATAAAAATGAATCCCTATTTCCCTTGGTCACGGCATCACGCGTGAACGGGTAGACCGATTTTAATTCGGTTTTCACTAATGGAAAGAGGGATAAACGGGGAATGTTAATATACATATATAAAAATTGCACACCGGGCGAAGCCGGAGGCGGGTCGCTAGTAATCAATATTTTAAATAGCTAATTCTTAAGATAAATTTTAAGATATATTATCTGAAGGCTCATCAAAAGAAAAATTTGAATTAACTTTTAAATAGATATTTCCGAGATTGCGACTCGCCCTCAGCAGTTCCGTCATTTCAGTACAGGACGAGTTTTGCGGCTGGAGTCGCCTTAAAACAAAAGTTTCCGACAAATGTGTGTTTCCAGTGATGACATATGGCGCTGAAACATGGTCTCTAACTATGGGCCTCGTAAGGAAGCTCAACGTGGCTCAATGAGCTATGGAGAGGGCTATGATTGTGTTTACATTGCGAGATCGAATCAGGAATGAGGAGACCCGTAGAAGAACGAAAGTTGAAGAACGAAGAAGCTGAAGTGTTTGTGGGCAGAACATAAAGTACGGAGAACCGACGGCCGCTAAAGCCGGAAGGTTGATGTGGTGATGATGTTTTTTGAAGGCAAAGGTACCTTATGGTATATATGTACCTTATGGTATTGAGATGGCGATACTAACCAAGTGTCTCATCCACAAATTATAAGTACGTAGCTCAGCGAGCTTTAGAAGAAGGCCGCTTGGAATTATTTTGAGGAGTCAAGCAAGGTGACCATATAGAAACAGGATAGCACAAAGAAACAGTTCAGTCAATTGGGAATGGACGTTGAGGTGGACGACTGTACCTTCTGGAGTCTAAACCTATAAATAGTCAAAACGTCCCATGGACCAACTCCTTGCTCGTTGAACCAAGATTCATTTCAATCAATAAATTAATATAGTACATTCAACAGACACAGAAAAAAAAATAACAGTAACAGCATGAAAGAAAGTTAGGAAAAGGTCCCTACTCAGCATTTTGCTGGCATAGGCCAACACTGATCTTCCGTAGGAACCCTTAGTTTAACACCATGCATGTACTCGCTAACAAATGAAATAATATATATATATATTTTTAATTAAATAATGAACATTTATTCACTAATTAATATAAATATAAATAACAATTTCATTCCTACTATAAATTAAAATCTAATCGGGGGCCATCACGCAGGCAGCATTCCCGCGCTGAATTGCATTTGCAATTCTTTGCGCGAGAAAGCCGCCAGCGCGAGGGTCACCTGTTGCCTCCCTCAGACGTTTGCATAGGTCCCTGTAGAGCCCGAGCGCACCCTTATCCCAAGGCCCCAGTGTCTCGACCCCAAACGGTATGAACTGATATTGGGCGCCGAGACAACTGTATTTAGAGCCCTTGAGGACCTCCCGGGCATCTGCCGTTGCACCCGCGCGTTTTGTGGTCGCTGGCAGGTAGGAAGCCGCTAGGGTGTCAGTGCAGGTCGCATCCCAAACCAGCGCACGGCCCACCCTCCAGGGTATCAATGACATCCCGTCAGGGCGCTTGCCATCGCTCGCCATTTTTAATTTATTTGTTGTCAAAAAACACAACTGCTTGCATGAATATTGAAAACATTACTTTAAAACCAATTCATTTCACTTTAAATATTTATTTCAAATAGTAGCTCGTGCCTGAGACTTCGTCTACGTTGAAAAATAAGGCCTTCGTCCCTGTGAAGACGTTGACGCCGCCTCCAATGTTGACGACAGTTGCGCCAAATTTTATGTTTGTTACTGTTTCACATAAAAACTACTGAACGGATTTAGATAAAATTTGGCACACAGATAGTTTATTACCTGGATTAACGTATGGGATACTTTTTATCCTGAAAAAATGTCATGTTCCTGAGGGATCGTATAAAAATATGAAAATTGGGCGCCGCCGTTGTCACAGCGATAAAAGATGTCAGACGATATTTTTCAACGCAGACGAAGTCTCGCTGAATTTTATGTTTGTTACTGTTTCACATAAAAACTACTGAACGGATTTAGATAAAATTTGGCACACAGATTAGTTTATTACCTGGATTAACGTATGGGATACTTTTTATCCTGAAAAAATGTCATGTTTCTGAGGGATCGTATAAAAATATGAAAATTGGGCGCCGCCGTTGTCACAGCGCTAAAAGATGTCAGGCGTTATTTTTCAACGCAGACGAAGTCTCGCTGAATTTTATGTTTTTACTCTTTCACATAAAAACTACTGAACGGATTTAGATAAAATTTGGCACACAGATAGTTTATTACCTGGATTAACGTATGGGATACTTTTTATCCTGAAAAAATGTCATGTTCCTGAAGGATCGTATAAAAATATGAAAATTGGGCGCCGCCGTTATCACAGCGAAAAAGATGTCAGGCGATATTTTTCAACGCAGACGAAGTCTCGGGCACGAGCTAGTATTTTTTTATATACTTTTATCGATAGCATCGGTTACGTAACTTGAATACGTCTAAACATAACTCATGTTATCATAATAAAAATTCAATTACCAATAAGACGATATACAAGTTTAAAAAAAGAACAATAATTACAGTATGTATTTTAACACGATATAGGCGTGTCTTTTATTAAAACGAATATAAGAAAGATGTACAAGTAATCTCACAAATCTCTTTTGAAATTCCTTTTTTTAATTATTTTTTTCCATGTTAAGGGGGCGTAAAAAGCAAAAAATATATCTAAATTCACCCGCGTGGCCCCATAACTGAATGGACACGATACCAACACAACAGAATTCCTTTTATTAGCGATATATTTACAAAATCCTATTAAATTGATATGAAACAATTTATAAACAGTCTATACACAACATCTACTCACAAATAAGTCTTATTAAAAAATTTACGTCTAAATATTCTTGCGCACAGAAGTGCGCATTAATATTCTTCAATGCACATTGAAGTATGCCTGACACTGAATTGAAGATAGAGCATATCGCGGAATAAAAATGTTATAAGTGCCAAAAGTATTAAATATTAATTACTCGTGAACTATAATGTCAAATGAAAAATTAATACTCAAAGGTCTAGATAATCTGTGAAGTGAGATTACTGATAATTTTTTAGGTTTGTAATGTGTCACTTTGAAAATAAAACAAAAACGATAAAAGTGAGAGGTAATTTGGTGATTTTTTTTTCTATCGAGAAAATTTCATTGTATAATATTTTCTATCCACATTTAACTTTTATTCATAATGTATTAATCTATATATAAATATTTTCTTATTTGGACTTTACAAACTTAGATAAAATTCAATTGTAGGATTAGCTATTTCTCTTTATACGCGCTCTTAAGACAGGGACTAATTTGGGGACGAACACAAATTTTACCAAAATGAGCGCAACCTAATAACCTAAGCATGAAGGTACAAGGTATAACCGAATAGATTTAAAATTGAATCTTGAATATTCTGTAAAATATGAAATTATTTATTTATTTATTTATTTAGAATAGTACACCAGCGACAATATCGGTATTTAGTTACAAAAATATCACACATTTGTAAAATCTAGATCCAACAGATGCGCTTTTACATGTGAATAGAATACATCAATTAACAAAAAGTAGAACTAAGTAGATATTTAAATTTATAGTTTAAAAACATAAAACAAAAATAAAAGAAAAGAAATGCAGAATACATGACTTCCTTACAATATTAAACAATCAACTATTAACAAATAACAAATTAACGATTAACAATAAATGTTTGCGAAATTCAGTGTCAGAAAATGCTGCTACATCTGCTTATCATGGCTATGTGGCATCTTTGCTTCGTTACGGTATTGTTATTTGGGGTAACTCTGTCGATGCAGTAAAATTGTTTAAAGTTCAGAAAAAAAATTTGAGATCCTTATGTGGCTCTCATTTTCTAGACAGTTCTATCCCATTATTTAAAAGAAAATCAATTCTTCCATTGCCATGTATGTATATTTTTATATGGCAATATTCGAGATTGAACAAACTACCCTTGTACGTCACCAACAAAATAATTTGCTTAAGCCAATAAACCGTTTACGACTCTGTGACAACAATGCTTATTCTATGGCAGTCAAACTTTATAATAAATTACCTAAGGATGTTAAAACATTAACTTTATATAAATTTAAAAGGTTTTTGTTTGCTTTTTTGCTGGATAAATGTTTTTATAATGTGAATGATTACCTCAATTACAAATAACTTTTATGTTCTCTGACTTTTATATTATTTTAGATTGTTGTTTATTTTTTGTTGCTATTATTAATTGACCGTAGATTATTTTAATTATGATTGACTTTTTTATTATACCTACTTATGATTTATATTTTGCACACCATATGTGGTAGTACATGCCGGGAGGTTATTATTGTAAAATCTGGTTATACACCCATGTACAGGCAAATAAATGGTTTGAATTTGAATTTGTAGTTGTCGCTGAAAATTTTTATTACTCTGACATGAAAGCTTTTTTTGGGCAGTTATTTATCTTTATTTTCTCAGAAAATATATTTTTATTTTTTGTATAAATCTCTTGAGACTAATCACAGTGGCAGTTTCAGCTATAGTTATTGAATTGTTTGTTTATAATTGTTATTTATTAATAATTATTTATATTAGAAGAAGTCTAAACAGTTAGTTATAATTTATTTGGTTAACACGTATTATTTATTTATTTACACAACACTAATACTTTTTATATTCTCATTTTCACTCTCTAACAACCCATAGCAACTGACACTTATTTTTTCTTTTTTATTATATATTATATTGTCTAATGAAAGTGAAGTAGTATGTCAGTCATCATACTACTTCACTTTCAATGTTTCCCTTAAAAATAAATAAATAAATAAATAAATAAATAAATCAACCAACTTTAACAAAATCTGCCCGATTTAAACTTTTTCAAAGTTTTAACTTTGTTTTTTTATGCACTGTATTTTTAACCAAGTTCTAATTTTAATGTAACAAGTCAAACTAAGGCGACGAAATTAATGCTTTTCTTATGAGACTTCGCCTTAAACTTGACTGTTTGCCAGTAACATTAATTAAGTTGATAGTTAAGAGGAGATTTTTATAAAAAGTTGATTTTTCCAATTTTCTTTAATGTTAAGGTCGGCAGACAGGCTGACGGTCCACTTGATGGTAGGTGGCTACCGTCGCGTCGCCTATAACACAAGCAACGCGAAAACTGCTGCAAATGCGCTGCCGACTACAGTAGGATTAAGGATAAGGGATTGGGAAGGGATAAGTAAATGGGATCTGGCATCTCTTACTCACTCGCCGAAACACAATGATTTACAATAGATATTTCTTGCTACATTCTACCCTTCGAGGGTGTGCAAATATTTTAAGTACATTAAATGAATAAATCTAATTAATATCAAGTGAATTAATAACAGCACACACAATAATGCTTTTTCACGGTGGTCTTCTCCAATATCCATACATCCTCACAAACTTTCGTCTTTATAAGTAGGACTGTGACTGAACCCAGCCACAGCTTATAAATATAGGGCTCGCGTACAGCTTATAAATATTATAAACTACTAGTTGTTGCACGCGTCTCCGCGCGTCTCTTTGTCCGCGTCTCTTTATAAAATATTATTCGTGGAAAAGTAAATTTTGTATGGAGGGGGTAAAGGGGGAGATAGGGGGCAGGGTGAGTAGCCTATGTTACTCTCTGATAATGTAGCTTTCTTTAAGTGAAATAACTTTCAAAATCGGTCCAGTGGTTTTTGAGTTTATTCTTAGAAAAAGGCAATTTTATATGGAGGGAGGTAAAGGGGGAGATGGGGGGAGGATGAGCAGCCTATGTTACTCGCTGATAATGTAGCTTTCTATAGGTGAAAGAATTTCTAAAATCGGTCCAGTAGTTTTTGAGTTTATTCGTAGAAAACGGCAATTTTATATGGAGGGAGGTAAAGGGGGGAGATGGAGGGAGGATGAGCAGCCTATGTTACTCGCTGATAATGTAGCTTTCTATAGGTGAAAGAATTTCTAAAATCGGTCCATTAGTTTTTGAGTTTATTCGTAGAAAACGGCAATTTTATATGGAGGGAGGTAAAGGGGGGAGATGGAGGGAGGATGAGCAGCCTATGTTACTCGCTGATAATGTAGCTTTCTATAGGTGAAAGAATTTCTAAAATCGGTCCAGTAGTTTTTGAGTTTATTCATTACAAACATACAAAAATGCATACATACAAATCTTTTCTCTTTATAATATATTAGTATAAAAGTATAAAAGTAAAGCTGAAGAGTTTGTTTGTTTGTTTGAACGCACTAATCTCAGGAATTACTGATTCGAATTGAAAAATTATTTTTGTTTTGAATAGTCCATTTATCGAGAAAGGCTATAGGCTATATAACATCACGCTACGATAAATAGTATTATATATAAGCAGGGTCCAGTACCGCGTGCCCCATGCGCACGCCGCCGCCGAATGGGCCGCAGCGAAGCGTGGCCGAGTTCAGCTAGTATTTTATAAATTAATATATTGCTTTGTACATAAACAAAATTATTATTCTTGTTACAGTAACGGTCTGAAACTGCGTCAACTCACCGACGGCCGCCATCTTGTGCAACTTATCTACAATCAAAATGGAGTAATTCAAGACTGCGAATACATTACGCAAAAATCATCAACGAGAAACTTCTTGAAAACCTTAAGAAAAGAACTGAAGTTAGCACTAGACGAAGAAGCCTATAAAATAATGCAAGAAGATACAAATAGTGTAGAGTTGGAGAAGTTTTACCGCCATTACGGTAATGTGACGTTTAGAATAATAAAAAATGGCGACCGACTGCCGGCTAGTATAGCAGGATGGTTGGATTATGACAAATTAAAATTGGAATGTTTGCAAAGGCACGAGGAACTGAAATACATGATGGAAAATAAAAATAAAATTGGAGAACAACATTTTTCAAGGTAATTATAGATGTTTTTTATTATATACACCTATTTTTTTTTTTAAATAAGTCTAAGGTTAAGAACTCATTATGTTTTTTCTATAAAACTCCACGCACGTAAAGCTCTGTGCACACGGGCGACTTCTCTCATACATATCCAGTGAAAAATTTTTTAAGGCGCCACTTACACGAGCGAGTTTATCGTCACGAGTCCGCCGTGGTATCGTTGGGTAATCTTCACGAGACGATTAGGGTCAGACGACCCAAAAATGTTTAAAGAGGCAAAATGCTTGATGATGCGTATCGCGACATCGCATAGTGTAGAGCTATGTAAGTAACGTTCGCGATGCGTTTCAGGACGCTGCGACGTCGCGCGATGCATCGCAGCGCAGCGTGAAGCCGCCAACACAATTTTCGCGCGTATTGCTACCTTAAAACATGTGCGCCTGCGCATAGTCCTTATAGTGCGTCACGGGTCGTCGCGTGTCCGCAACAAATCGTTGCACAATTGTTTTTTAATGTTAATATCGGCAGACAGGCTGACGTTCCACTTGATGGTAGGTGGCTACCGTCGCCTATAACACAAAGCTGCTGCAAGTGCACTGCCGACTAAAATAGGATTAAGGATAAGGGATTGGCAAGGGATAGGAAAATGGGCTCTGGCATCCCTTATTTCACTCACCGAAACACAACAACATGCGTGCTGTTATTTTACGGTGGTCTTCTGGTTACTGCCGCCAGACGGGCTGCCCAAATGACACAGTGTGCCCTGCCACTACTTTCCAGATCCAGATAAGAGACAAATTTGAAAAGTTCATTTTTCAAAGTTGACCCAGCCGGGAATCGAACCCGGGAACCCTAGAACAGAGCGTTAAGGCAAGCACCCTAACCACTCATCCAATGAGCTTTTTTAAAAAGAGCTCAGTTCGGTAACGCTGCAAATAGGTTGTGTATTGCGTCGAGCATTAATGTTTTGCTCGTCTAGAGACACCTTTCGTGTCGCTGCGATAAGATCGCCTTGTGGAAATTGCTCCTTAAAGTTTGTAACGAATTTGGTGGCAATTCGAAATTATCGCCGCGATTCTCTCACTCGTGTAGGTGGCACCTAAGAGTTTATCGCACATCGCAGAATATAAAATGCTATGAAATATTGCCTATAATAAACTATAATTCACTTCGCGTGTCGAATTTTTTTTCGTCGTATTTTCAACTGTCGCAAAGTTATTAATTATATTTCAAACAGACAGATTTATCTATTTACTTTTAAAATTGCGAAAATCAAATGAGTTCTTAGACCTTTTGTAGAAAGAGCAAAATATTTTGCGAATTTTCAACAGGGCATATTTTTTTATGACTCAACCGGGATTGTCCAGTTTTTGATAAAATTCGTGTTTGAAAACGCGAGCGTTTGCCCTTTCTGTACACAACCTTATCCGGGGGCCACGAAACGAGCGTTGTAGGAACGCGAGTGACGCTCCATGCTCCGGCGCTAACGTTTCGTGGCCGTCGAGGGGGTCATCACACAAAACTGCGATGCGACGTTGCAGACGTCAACGCAAGAAGTTACAAATTGATTCGCATTGCACATCCGAACTGTGATGGAAGGTAGACGCTTTGCCGCACGAATTCGCGTCGCAATTTATTGCGATGCGAATTCGCATCGCGTCTATTCGCTATTTTGTGTGTAGGCCCTTAGTTCTGCGCATCCTTTGCAACAGAATTTTTGCATGAAACATTTCCTGTTACGCTCCGTTTTACGTTTTTTTACTACTTCAAGATTTTCACTCCTCTCAACAGTGATCATGTTTTTACAGATACAATAATAGTCCGGTCAATTTAGACATTGACCCTTGCAAAAATTCCCAGAAAGCTGAAAATTTGCATAGATGTTAATGATACCATTGTTATAAAATTGTGAAAAGTCCCCATCGATCCCATGTCTGCAAAATTTTTTATTCGAGGTCAAAGGTTGCAAAAATGGTTTTTTTTTTAAATTTTTCAGCGAAACGGTTAGTTTTATGATAAAAATATGTCAGACAAAAATTGTCCTTACACTCTTTTTCATAGCACTAACCATTTTTGAGAAAAAAAAAAGAAAAAATATTTTTACAGCTAAATTGACCGGACTATAAACAAAAAAAATTATCTAGAATCTTTATGACGATTTTTTAAAGAATTTACCGTAAAACGGAGCACTCTACCTATAAAAAAAACTTGTCTTTTTGACAGCATTTTGTTTACCATCAACGCAATGACCTCTTCCGCACGTATCGTCACATATTCTCCATTTGTTTTTATATTACCTATTTACTATTTATATAAGTAAATAAACATTAGCGGTCTATATTTAATTAAATATATAAAGGAGTTCTTGAGGGTGAATAAATATTTTATAATATGTCGTTGGTATGTACCTATTTCATTCATAATCATATTCGAGCATACATCACCATCATCATCATATATACGTACTTTGTATGATTCTGTCTAACACCTCTATAGTTATAGTCTATAGTACATTGTCACAGTAAGCTCAGATATCGATTTGTAAATAATTCAGTCCATTAATTATAATTTGATTCATATTGTACATATTTAAATTTTAATTATCGCTTCTCATTACCTAAAATAATAGAATACTTAAAAAAAAAATCAAAAATCAATGTTAAATAACATTAAAATTGGTCATAAGATCAATTAAAAAAAAAAAAATTAATTTGTAGAAAGCACTATCAAAGTAACGCTGATTGTATTCGATAGCTAAACTCTGTAGGAATATTAATCAGAAAACAAATTAGAAAAATGTTTTTATTTTTAAAGAATAAAAAAAAACTAAAGCTGTGGATTACCCAAAATTCGTGAAAATTTATTAAAACATTTTCTTGATATGTGACATGTATGTGATTTGATATACATATAGGTTGTAAGAGCTTGTAGTTGTTATCATTACTGACTGATTTGACTATTAAACACCATATTCCGAATACAACTGTTGTCAAGATATTGGACTTTTAAGATTTTTTTATAAAAATTGCCATTTTCTTGTCTATTATTTTCTATTTCTTTAAATAATGCCTCTAATTAGTTTTTTTAATGGTTTTTGTGTAGATAAGAAATCGCTTTATTGTAATCTTTACCAAAATCGTAGGTAACTGTACAAACTGGGTCAAAGCAGATGGAATCAATGTTTGTACATCAAACTGGAAGTCACTGGCCTTTGTTTCTGCAGCCTTATTTTTGCAGAAAAAAAAAAACAATTTTTTTCTTACCGTTTTTTATGTTCGTTAAAATACATGCGTCAGCTGTCGCACAAATGTCAAAGTGACAGATAAAGTAACGCATTTTAGTTAACGCTTGTATTAATTTTACTCCTCATAAAATTTCCATACCCGGGGCCTTAATGAAAATCTATTCTAAAGGTGTAAACTTCATAAATCAATTCGGACAAGACAAGTGTCCAAATCATCAATAAGGCCTTCATTGTAAAACGTCACGAAGATCATGAGCAGATCTAAATTCACTGAACCAAGAATACTTACACCACAGAATATATACTAGTACTAGACGTACTTACACATACACTGACTGAAGTATCTAAAAACTCTCAAGTTGAAATTATTCTAATGTAATGTCAGATAATTTTGAAAACGTCACAATGAAAGAACAAATGACATAAGAATTTGAAAGTTATCTGTTTCGAAAATAATTCCAATTGTAAATGCAGTACTTAATTGTTTTTTTTATTATAAGTAAACCAGTACCAGGAACTTCAGTATGACCATCACACAAAGAAAACGTATTTAGATTAGGTTATTTGTATATACATCGCAACTTATTTGTATGTTATTTACAATTGTATTGTAAATAACTGCTACTACGACACTTTCAAACAAAGCTATTTTCATTTTGTACCTATTTAATTACTAACATCCTGATTCTCTTTCAATTTTTCAAATTAATAAATTCGTCAGTTTCAGTCATAATCATCGCAATTTAATTCATGCATACAATCATTAAACAAGAAAACTGTCACAAAAATCGCTCTGTGTAACCATAGACTAACACGGATGACAGGTCGCGCAGATCGATCAGAGAGAATTTCATAATGCCGGGAACAAAATGGTGCGGCGCCGGCCAATTGGCCGAACGTTACAACGAATTGGGCCACGACCGGAGAGAAGACCGCTGCTGTAGGTCTCACGACAATTGCCGAAGGAATATCGGCGCTTTCAAAAGAAGATTCGGCTATTTCAACTTTAGACCGTATACGATCTCGCATTGCCGGTGCGATAGGAGGTTGGTTTTTGTTTTTTTTTTTTTTAATTCTCTGACAAAGCGTGTCACTTTTTTACTGCCGATGCTGGGGGTTTCGGTCGTGACGGTTTTTTTTGCACTTTTTAAATTTCGTGTTCACACCTAATTATTGTCGGATTAGATTTTTGTTCGTTGTATCTATCAAGTGTCAATAACCACGATGATTTTTTAAAAAAGCAGTTTTAGAACTGGCCGATAACAATTTTAGATGCACTTTTCCACTGGTGTCTTTTGTAAATATTACCTGGCGTGGTATTTTTCTGGTGATGGGTGGTTTTGTGTGTGATTTGGTTTTTAATTTGATTATAATATGTGTACATATATATTTTTTTAATTTCTAGTTTTTAGTTTCAAAATTTTATAAAGGACTTTATGCTATTTATTTACTGAAAACAGATAGATTTATTGAGAAGTTATCTAGAATTTAGAAACATTTTTATAAAATTTCTTATACTTTACAAAATATTGTATCTATTTTGTATTGTCAGGAAGCCCGTACAATACCCATATAGCAAACCTCTAGCGGCTATAAAATTTACAAAACTGTGATCAGTTGCTCCTTACACAGTTGGTAGCGAACTTACAGTCTCCTGTTGACAGAAATTTAACATATCTCTGCCTCTTGATGTTGTTTAATTTCTTGAAAGTAGCCATCTACCATCAAGCAGATCTTTAGTATATCTGACGCCTTCTATATCCATATCTATTTCTATATCTATATCTATATCTATATCTATATCTATATCTATATCTATATCTATATCTATATCTATAAACATACATATGTATAAATATTATAAAATAAATTCGCTGTCCGCTCTTGTCTCTATCTACGCTAACTTCTTCTAAACCATCCAACAGATTTTGATTCGATTTTCACTAATGGAAAAAGCGATAAATGAGGAAAGTTTGTGCATGCAACTGCATCGTTGCCAAGCCGGAAGCGGGAGCGAGTTTATTATAAAAAAAATCCCTTTCATTATTCACAGACTAAAACTATTGAACTAGTTACCTCAGATAATTCTCTTTGAATATTTTTAATTTATAAAGAACCAGTGGGAGACACATTAATAGGGATAGATGGCACAGGCGACTGCTGTAATTCAGACAATTGATTAATCCTCTCATATCAGCAAAGAAATGGCTATCCTATCTGTCTTGGATCTGGGTTTTAGTACCTACAACATAATTAACACTCGATTGGTAATAATTTTTATTATTAAAAAATACTACGACTCTGCCACGAGATAGTTGACATGTTAAGTCCGCTGCAATTATCCCAGTCGTTATATCCGTTAGCGGGTTGATCCCAAACAGCCTCAGTAACCTGGTGGCGGTTCCCTCCCGGCCCAGATGCAAAAGGCGATGTTGCTCGATACGGCCAAGATCGAGCGTCGGTTTCTGTCTTTGTCAATCAAAGGTAACACCGTCTCCCCCTTATTTAGGTTTTTGGAGTAGGAGACGAGTTAAATTGATCGGTTGTTATTCATTATATTTTTTATTATTATTATTATACATATTTTATTCATTTCTGTTAGTTTGAAATTTTTTACAATATAATTATAAAAATAATAAATATTATGAAAAACCTAAAACTAGAAATCCGCAGGTAGCGGAGCAAGGCCCAAGCTACCGGTGGTTAGGGCTACAGGGTGAGGAACCTCCTGACAATTCGTGCTGTGTCAAGAAGTACCGCCTTCTGTATCTGTCCCTTAACCCGGCCATCTAGCGAGAGCCTCTTGAGATGTTGGTCGAGGCTCTTCGCTATAAGACCGTTCGCCGCGATGACTATCGGGACGATAATTGTCGACTCGATGTTTCACATGGTGATCACCTCGAGAGCCAAGTCAATGTGCTTGGTAAGCTTTTAATAATAATAATAATACATTGACTTGGCTCACGAGGTGACCGCCATGTGGGGCGTCGATTCGACAATTATCGTCCCGATAGTCGTCTCGGCGAACGGTCTTATAGCGAAGAGCCTCGACCAACATCTCAAGAGGCTCTCACTAGATGGCTGGATATAGGGACAAATACAGAAGACGGTACTTCTTGACACGGCACGAATTGTCAGGAGGTTCCTCACTCTGCAGCCCTAACCACCGGTAGCTTGGGCCCTGCCCCGCTATCTCCGGAATCCTAGTTTTAAGTTTTTTATGATATATATTGTTTGTTTTTTAATATTTATATTGTAAAAAATTTAAAATTAAGAAAATAAATAAATATGTGAATAATAATAAAAAATCTTTATTGACGTAAGCAAGGTACAATGCAATATTTTACACAAAAAAAGAGAAACAGTAAACATAAAATATGTAAAAGCAATGAGGGTAGTTTGAAATATAAATATAATAACAAAGTGCAACCACTAAAACTAATAACTTCATACAATCTTTATGTTACCTAAATTAATAATTACAAAAAATGTATTTATTGCGCACATTAAAAATATATTGTGGGGATCTAAACTAGGCCTAGCCTGTATTTTAGTACCACACTATCCCAATAGGATAAATCTATGATGGGGTGCATAATAATTGTATTATAATATATTTTTATAAAATTTATATAATATAATCAGCTTATCTGAAAATTTCTGTAATATGCATTTTTATTACTATGCATTTACACTGTACACTGCATGCATACACCGTATAAGTTCTTGGTTTATTTTTGCACTGCAAATAAGTTTTCAACATCCTCGTAACATAGTGTCTTTAGCCAATTTGTCAATTTAGTTTTACATTCGTGTGAATTGAGTGAGTATAAATTAATTATTTTATTCATTTTGTTATAAAAAAAGGACTCAAGAAATATTGCAATTTGTGCATAAAAAATGATCTACAGGAGACGCTTGCACAAGCTTTGTCTTTTCTACGAGTTTTGATGTTGACTTCTATCATAATTAAGTTTTTTGTGCTAGGCCACAATAGTATTAAATATAAACAGTTTTTTTCTTTTTCGGCTTTCACGAGGTTTTCGTCATGCGAGACAGCGATGCCAACAAGCATCGTCCGGCGTTGGGATCGGTCAATAACCACTTTGTCAGGCTTATTGGCGAGAATAGTCCTGTCCGTAATTATAGAGCAGTAGAGCGTAGCGTGACCATTTTCAAGAACGGGCGTAAGCACGTCCTTTTAGTACGGCACCAGACTCTATGAGACCGTATCGAAGGGCAAGTTGCTGATGAATGATCCTGGCTGCTTGGTTATGTCTGTGCTAAAAGTTAAAATTATATTATTATTATTATAAATTTAAAATAAAAAATCTCCATCACTGGGTACCCTTTCTAACAAGTGAAAGTAAGATAAAAAGTGGATTCGAGTATTTTAACCGCTCATATGAAATTTTATTTATGACTTCGTCGTCATAATACCAAGTAAACACAGTCGTTAAGGATGTTATTAGCATTTTAATTAGGGCCGCTTAAAGATTCATATTTATTTATGTTTTTTTTATCGTACTAGCTATGCTTCGCGACTTCGGTTTAGCTTAGCAAATGAACGGTTTTATTGCGCTCAGCAAGTGACCTATGACGAACAGTAAAAATTTTTTTTTTTCATATAAATATGGACCTAGCTTATTGCCGTGATAATTTTTAAAAACAGTTCATTAGTTTCAGAGATTATTCATTACATATTTTTATAAACAAAAATAAGGCTGTATTTTCGAGCCCATCCCAAATCTTTTCAAGGTTCGAGTGAATAGGCATCTTCTGGGTGAGCTCGCTCCATCGTCGGCCTCATCCTTCCTATATGGATAGATGCTGGTCAAGAGCAAACCCATCTTTAATAATAAAAAAATATTCGAGCCATAGCAGGCATTTCGTGCACCGGAGTCGCTAAAAACGAATATTTACAGTTATTAATGCAACCTAATACAACAATATTTATAGATTAAATGTTTTCGAACTTCGTTATCGTTTTTAACATGTTACTTTGTCTAAGGCCCCAGGTCTTGCTTTGATGACAACTGGGGCCTACTCGAGCAAACCGAGAAGGTGGTGCTTTCTAAACAATATCTCGTGAAAAAAATTAAAACTGTTTGAAAAACAGTTCGACGACTGTTGTTTGACAAGCCCGTTGGATGAGTGGTTAGTCTAGGGTTCCCAGGGGCCTTAGACAAAGTAGCATTCGCTCCGTAGCGATGCGATATCGAAGTTCGTTATCGTCTCAGAGACAAAGGAATCGACACTGTAACACGTGATAAACACGTGATACCTTGTCATGATTTCTTTGTCTCTGAGACGATAACGAACTTCGATATCGCATCGCTACGGAGCGAATGCTACTTTGGCTAAGGCCCCAGGTTCGATTCTCGGCAGGGTCAACTTTGAAAAATGAAGTTTTCATATTTAATTTTGACTCTGGTCTGGATCTGGAAAGTAGTGGCAGGGCACACTGCGTTTCGCAGTCATTTGGGCAGCCCGTCTGGCGGCAGTAACCACTCCCTTATATAAGACCGCCGTGAAATAACTGCATGTGTGCTATTGTGTTTCGGTGAGTGAGTAAGAGATGCCAGAGCCCTTTTCCTATCCAATCCCTTATCCTTAATCTTATTGTAGGTAGTCGGCAGCACATTTGCAGCAACTATGGCGTTGTTTGTGTTATAGGCGTAGTTATAGCCACCTACCATCAACTGGACCGTCAGCCCACAGTTTAACAATATACGTAAGTATGTATGGTTAAACTGTGGTCAATAAAATATTCTTTTAAACATAACTACTTATTTTATGAGTTTTTTTTCGTGAGTAAAAACTGTATTCAAACTTTTTTTTAAAGTAACTACCCACTTACAGCGCATAGAAGTATGTACTTTACAATAGAATTAACCTTTAAATACATAAAAAAATAAAAAAATTATTGTGAAAATTAACGATGGAAGCGAACTTTTATGATTTCCCCTAACAACCGTTCGCTAGCGGCATATTTATGACAATTTTGTCATAAAAAATCGTTGGTGGTCAAATTTTTTTATGTCGCGTAGGCAAAGGAACGATCACGGAAGAGGTCATTACGTTGTAGCTATAACCTGGCGATCAGAGTTTTGAGAAAAAATGGCGCAGTTGGTCTTTCGGGAGTAGTTTCAACGTGAATTATTTACTTTCTTTATGCATTCTTCAGTCTACAATGACTTGTGTATACAAATGTACAGCGTGTTTCAAAAAATAGCATATTACACTATTTTTCATTCATTTCGAACCTACAGTAATTTGTACAAGGTACTAGATACTGTAAAAGAATTAGTGAACTGAACAAATAAATAAATAAATTTATTTATTGGTAATGGTAATTTTCAACAAGGAACAAATTTTTGATTATTTTTAAGCAGCCTGTATTTTGTATTTTTTCTCTCAACTCTTCGCGTAACTAATACATAGATTTAGAATCACATTGCTAAAAGTATTTTAGTCAATTAAGAGATGACACAGAATACTTATTGGCCATAAGTAAAATTTAATTCAATCACCAGTAGGGTTAGACTGAAAACAGATAGACTCTACCAGTAGTTTAGAGTTGTCTTTGCCTCGGCTCAATTAAAAAAAAAATCGGCAGAACGAAACGCGACGCTATGGACCTACTACGGGTTCCTGGCACGAAATGGTGTGGCAAAGGCTTCTCGGCCACACGGTATTCGCAACTCGGCGGTTACACGAGAACGGACAGGTGCTGTCGTGTTCACGATTTGAGATGTCCTTTTTGGATTGGAGGCAATGAGAAGAAGTATGGACTTTACAATTGGCGTGTGAACACGCTAATGCATTGCAGATGCGACGAAAGGTTTGTTTTGTAAATTCTTAGGCTGTACGTGTGTTGTTTTCGTTGCTTCACTTTTGTGTTGTTTGTCTATGGTTGACGTTTGCTTGTCATTTTTTTAAAATAATGTTGTACATAATTTAAATAATTTTTTAAATGATAATATTATTTCACAATTGGCACCACCATAGTCCTCGTCATCTCGCCATCGGTAAGTAAGACCTATACGCAAATTATAGAACATCGTTAGCACCCCAAGCAGATGTAGGTACGCCAGCATATTTCAGATGTTCTACACTAAGCCCGTCATGGCCAAGGAGATTTGCCTTGTGTCATTGACCCGATAGCTTTTCTGATATCTTTCGCTGTAAACTTTGTTTTAAGCTTCTGACCAGACAGTCCAGCATCAGACTCAAATTGTGATGGCCCCAACGGAGAATTGATAGTGAAATGATATTTAAACATATCGGCTTTGGAGCTGCTGTAAGTGCGCTGTCGACTACAATAGGATTAAGGATAAGGGATTGGGAAGGGATAGGGAAATGAGCTCTGACATTCCTTACTTTACTCATCGAAACACAACAGCACACTTGCTGTTATTTCACGGTGGTTTTCTGTAAGGGCGTAGTTACTGCCGCCAGACGGGCTGCCCAAATGACTGCGAAACGCAGTGTGCCCTCTGTCACTACTTTCCAGATCCAGACCAGAGACAAAGAAAAGTTCATTTTTCAAAGTTGACCCTGCCGGGAATCGAACCCGGGAACCCTAGAACAGAGCGTTAAGGCAAGCACCCTAACCACTCATCCAACCGGCTCGTCAATTGACGATAATAATATACTTCTAAAATGAAATGTTTCACATATTTTCATATGAATAGAAGTTCCAATAAAATTGATTATAATTTGTTAATTAAAATAGGATAAAATTTGTTAATTAAAATAAGTATACTTAGATATTTTATCATATTTAATCTTTGAATAGCGACTATTTTAAGTATTTTATTTATTTATTTCTAGTCTTTAGTTAGTGGACGCAGACATCGCTACAGTAGCTTCTTTCAATTAGAATTAGATTAGCCCGTTTTTAACCCTTTTAAATAAAGGACAAATGTTTTCATTGTTATTTTATATCCCTACCAACGATGCTTTTATGCCTACTTCTAGGAAATGCGTGACAAATAAAATGACAAAAAGAAGTATTTTAAAATGTCCCCTAATAATTGCCCTACCTACAATATTAATAGAGTCATTTCAAGCCACAACGGATACCTAAATACTCTATGATAAAAATAAAATAAAATAGTTTATAAACGAAATAAAATTTGAAAAAAGAACATCACCTTTCTGTCGTCACAGATAGAGAACGTTGGATTAGGAACAGGAAAAACAGTTGAGCGCCATTTAATCATACTATTTATTTTTTTATTAAATTATTAACAAACATTAGGTATGCTGTGTAGGTATTGTTTAAAATTTAAATATTACATTATATTTAAGACATTAGTTAAATGGTTGGCCACTCATTTATAATTTAAATCCATTTAAAATCAATCCTTTTTTATTTTTTTATTAAATAAAAAAGGATTGATTGTGAGGCGTTTATATTGCCATCGCAAATTTTTTTGTTCCAGTTCACCTAAGGGTTTTAGGATATTTTAAGGAACTAAAAAATATTTTAAGGCCTAAAAATCCTGGGTAGCCTGCTCTTTAGTAGTTTAAGTTCCTTGATTTTATAAGTTACAAAGTAAGGCATCCCTTAGCCTACGGTATACAGAGATGTCACTAAGTTAAAATAAGTTATAAGTTTAAATAGTTCATTTTTCGACGACAGATGTCGCAGCGCCGCGCCGTCAGGTTATAACGCGCTATCGTTTAGATCCTCAATGCGAACTACACTTTTCGTACAAAATTTCGAGGTTTGCTTTTATACAGATAACGTAACGCTTTTTAGTTAACGATTGTATTAATTTTACTCCTCATAAAATTTCCACACCGGGGGCCTTATATGAAAATCTATTCTTAAGGAGTAGACTCCAAAAAAAAAAAAACACTTTATAAGTAGGTAATTAGTAAAATGTATCACAAAATATATTTAAAAAAAAACAGACGACTCCATCAGATAAAATAAGAACTAAAGATAGAGGCCCGTGAACGGCGAAGTGAAGCCGGTAAAACTACGCCTCGTCGTGTATGTATAATCGCCGCAAATTTTATTGGGCTCTGAACTTGAGCAGGCGTCTTTCGTTTGCGCATGTACAATTGCGAAATCCGAATAAGCAATACGGCGCAATTGCTTCCTCTCTTGTACAGATGTTATCATTGCGTATCGTTCATTCCGTGGGTCGCAATACCTCACAAACAGTCCCAAAATATTTGACACGTGATTTCGCCAGAGCCCCAAGAAGATTTGGGACGATTATACACGGCTACACGCACTCAAATGCAATCAAACTACGCCTTGCAACATCAGTAAGTGGGAGCTTGACGTAAATATAAATTAAAGAATTTACTGGTGAAAATGCCTAAATTCGTAGTGTAAAAGCTAGTTTTCAAAAAATAAAATCACATTTCACACATAATTAAACTTGGTAGGTAAATCAATATTTTCAATAAAATAAAATTGAGGTTACGCAGCACACGTGTTTTAAAACCGACTTCGCTATGTTGTCCGTAATATTCTGTTTTCAGTTCTTATTAGGTCTAAGGCGACTCCACACCTCCCACGTCTAGAGTCACAATTAAAAAAGTCCGATACTATCTTGCGTACCCTCCTAATTGGTACTCATAAATTTTAGCTCACACCCGCTATGGCGGTGATATCTACGTGTCCGCGCGTTCGACGGTTCCATTCCCGCGTCCCACCTAGTGAACTTTTATATCTAGTAAATATGTTATAGTTAGAGGCAATCAATAATTTTGATTATTTACTTATTTCAATCAGTAATCACTCATACACCGAAAGTCTCCAAATGCTGGTCTCTTCACGGCTATAAATCGAAAAAGTAATTTTGAAAAAAGAACGAGGCTTCTTACGTTCTTTTCTGTAAATCACCACTCAAATTAGAGGGCAAAGAAAAACACCTATTCAGCCTATTAGTTTTATGGTTGCTTCGTTTTTATTCATCCTAATAATAATATTATAAATTGCGAAGGTTTGTATATTTGGATGTTTGTTCCTCAATAACACAAAAACGGCTGAACGGATTTGGATGAAATTTTGCAAACAGATAATTGGATTAATAAGATACTAAAATACATATAAAAATTCGGCGCCACTATCATCAACAGTAACGGTGCGGCGCCACCGTCGTCACAGAGATAAAGATTTCAGCTAGTAGTTACATTATGAGGGAAAATTGCGAAATTTCTTTTACAACAAGCGAATACACTAAATAAATGTAAGTAGGTAATATAAACATTTTTAAAAATCTTTAACAATAAAAATTCTACGTATCACAATTGGTTACTGTTGTATATAAAAATGAATCCCTGAACATTATAATAATATTTTTATTAGCAAAATTGTACTAATCAAATTATAGCCTTATTATTGTGCTACTTAACAAAGAAAATTTGTGAATACAGAAACAATATATTTATCTTTGAGCAGTGGCAAAATAAGATTAAATTAACTTGATGCCACACGACTTTAAGTTAAAAAAAAATAAAGAAACGATAGTTTTACGGCTAACTGTCATTATTTAGGTAATAGATGTCTATAAAACTCTTTGCTGTCGCACCATTTTTTTTACAATCAGTGACAGGCAAAGGTACTAAGATTGTATACAGCCTTGTATCGAATTGTCACTCGATTCCATCAGTGATCGGTCGCAGAGATACCGCGTTTGAGAATGTGCAACAATAAAAGATTTTTTTTTAATCTCCTCTTGGTATATACTTTTTTATTGACTAATAAATAAAAGTAATTCTTGAAAACAATGAAACGTTAAGATTATTATCGATAAGAAAAATAAGAAAATAAAATCTGTCAATTACCTACATTGTAATGGTAATTGGGATTTAAATTCGTCTTCTAAAATCGCACGAATACTTCATAAAATCGATTCAGTTTATAGAGATTACCCCAAACATACAAACACACAATTTTACAATGATTTTCAATTGTATAGATCGGGTAAGACGAAAGAATCCGTAATGTGACATTTAGAACCACGTGGTACAAAATCGCTAAGTCCATTACTAAATTTACAAGGCCATTGCCATCTTGATTGCGGCGATCGGGATCAATATTTTTGTAGGGAAAATTTCTCAATGTCCTCTCTATATATATTTTTAATCTTTTTGCAATTTTATCTCTTTATAATCTACTATGTTACTCGCTTTCTATAGGTGAAACAATTTTTAAAATTGGTCCAGTAATCTTTGAGTTCATTCATTACAAACATTCATTTGTATGGAGGGTGTAAAGGGGGAGTAGCCTATGTTACTCGCTGATAATGTAGTTTTCTATAGGTGAAAGAATTTTTAAAATCGTACAGTAGTCTTTGAGTTTATTCATTACAAACATACATTTGTATGGAGGGTGTAAAGGGGGATATGGGGGAGGGTGAGTAGCCTATGTTATTTGCTGATAATGTAGCTTTCTATAGGTGAAAGAATTTTTAAAATGGGTCTAGTAGTTTTTGAGTTTATTCTTTACAAACATACAAAAATACATACAAATCTTATCTCTTTATAATATTAGTATAGATGAAATAAAATCGCTGTCCGCTTCTGTCTGATGCTCCGCTAACTCCTAAACCACCCAACGCATTTTGTTACGGTGTCCACTAATCTAAAAAGCGATAAACGAGAAAGATTTGTGTACCTATAATATGATTGGCAGAAAAAAATTGCGTCTGTGCGTCTGTCCGGGGGCGAGTCGTTAGTTAGTATTAATATAAATGAAGTCCTATCATTATTCTGACTCAGTTTAACTATATTAATTATATAGTACTAGCTGATGCCCGTGACTTCGTCCGCGTTGAACAATAAAAAATATAATACTATTGATGGCGCCATCTATTATACTATAATAGAATTAGGTGAATCTGATTTGGATGTAACTGCTTGGTTCTACCAAAATCAGATACACCTGTGCATAGTATACTCCAATTTGCAAACTCTCGGGAACCTTAGGATAAAACCTTGACGAATTATACACTTATTGATTTCTCGGAAATCACTCTGTTGATAGATGAAAACCGCATGAATTCAGTACTTAATAGTAATAGTTATATCGCAAACATACATACAGTCAGACGCGACGGGAGACTTTGTTTTATAAATTTGTAAGGATGATGTAATTTTGAGGTTTGTAAACTGGTTAAGTCAGTTAGAATATTTTATATTTTATATGGCAAGAAAGATCAAAAACCATGATATAATATCCACAAATTTTATAATAACTATGGTATTGAACAATACAATGGCATTCAGGCAGATAGGAGAAATCACCCAAACTTCTGTTTAGACTAAGGCCGGGACTCCACCAAAGCGGAGATGTGTGCGGTGTGCTGTGTGCTGTGCGAGAAGAGATGTTTTTCAGCTCGGGTGCGAGGCGTTGAGTGCGAGGGTGACATCGCTCACTGCACGCCGCTCACATCTCCGCTTCCGTCGCGCCATACAAATATTCCACATCTCCGCACAGCGTTCTCCGCTGAAGCTGAGCGATGAGGAGATGCATCAATAACGCAATTCTATTGGTTCTTCTCGCACAGCACACAGCACACCGCACACATCTCCGCTTTGGTGGAGTCCCGGCCTTAAGCACCCGTTGAAGTGTTTGCCTACTAAATGTTACAAAGTATACTCTACCCGGGAAAACATAGCTCGTCACAGACTCCGGAGCCAGCAGCGCAAAATTACTTCAATATTTCTACAGATTAACATTTATTATGGCGAACATGTCTTCCTCGAGCCTCCATTGTTGCTGTCCCCAACAAAAAAGGACCTTTCCACGCCGATAAACAGGAAAATAGTTATCTCCAATGAACGACAAAGAAAAAGCGCACCTTACACACCCCCCATTGACGTACATAATTTATGTATTGTCGAACCGCGTATTTAACCCCGGCGCTCTTTATTCACGCATTATAAATCCCGCGAAGCGTGGAGATAACGGAACGCGGCGCAAAGACAAGATGGCGGCGCTCGATGACTTTTGTTTGACAGTTATTTTGGGGGAAGAACGAATATTGCGTGTTCATTGTTTCAAAGTGTAAAGGTATTTTGTATTAAAAAAAAACTTCTTGTTATCCATGCGCTTCTAGTACGATTTGAAAATTATTCGGGGCTTCCCCGAATTCTGCGGTTCTTAAAAAGAATTTGTTTAAATTTTTGCCGATTGAAATTCCACTAATTCACTAGTGGGGTTCAGTTAGTGGGACAAAAAAAATTTCACTAGACACGTTAAATCGAATTTTCGAAATAATGAGAATAAAATAAAATAAATAAATAAAATGGAACTTTAATGGGAAAATAACTGTCCCACTAAATAGTTTTATCAAATCAATTTTTTTAATTTAATTTATTCATTCATCATTTTACTTCTAGCCCGCAGACACAAAATAAAATCACAAAAATCTTTTGGGGACAACTATACAGATTAGATACAATTTCATTGGATCCCTGACTGAAACTATTTTTAATGTATTATCAAAGTCAGGGATTTTAGCATTAAAGACAATTTATATTATATTATATTAATTAATTATATTCAATGATTTTGGCATTTTTTTTCTTTTTTTTTCAAATATTGGTCGAGTTAAAAGTTTGAATGCAGTTTTTCATAATTCAAAAATGGAAGCCTTAATTCCTGAGACAAATTTTCGTATTATTACGATTCAGATTTATTCTCACTGACCCATTTGGATTAATCATCACTCTACTCGTGAGTTGTCATTGACGATTGCTGGAATGTGTGGTTGATCTGTTTTAAATAAGGAACAGTGCAAAGCACACCTAGAGGATAATTCTGTTCTGTGGCGTTCCCGGTTCTCACTTTACTGTAAATAAAATAAAAGGCAATCGAAGTTGTCAACATATTGAATGTAGAAAGTTAAACGCCGAGCACGATCAAGTGGGCGGTAACCAGGCGAACAGGAACGGTTGACTCGATTCGCATACACCTGTTTAGTCTATGGTTTCCACACCATTTCGCGCTCGCTCAGCCGTGCCCGCGATTTTCGAGTTTGGAACGTCTCGCTCGGCGCAAAATGGCGTATAGCTGTCAAGTTGTCGTGTAAACGGCCAGTATCATGCAAAATACGAGCAAGGAGCTTGAATGAACAATGAATTCAATATCGAACCTTTCACCGGTCTGTTATGATGTAATCCCAGTTTTTTTATTATCATCAATAGTTTTATTTAACAGTTTTTTTTTAAATTAATTTAGTAGTGGCAGGACATACTGCGTTTCACAGTCATTTGGGCAACCCGTCTGGCGGCAGTAACCACCCCCTTACAGAAGACCACCGTTGTGTTTCGGTGAGTGAGTAAAGGATGCCAGATCCCAATATCCAATCCGTTATCCTTAATCCTACTGTAGTCGGCAGCGCAATTGCAGCAGCTGTGGCGTTGCTTGTGTTATAGACGACGGTAGCCACCTACCATCAAGTGGACGGTCATCCTGTCTGCTGATCTCAACATAGACCCCCAGAAATAATCGCAGTTATAATATTAGTTCTTGCCCGCGGCTTTGGTATATTTGGAATTTAAAAGAATTGTTTTAGAAACTGTTTAGATAGATTAATTTATTTACTAGATGAGACCGCAACTTCGTACGCGTGGTATTCGGTATAGTGTCGGTTCGTAACTTTTTTGTTTATAAATCGATTGGAATGAAACAAACACTAAATTTTACGGGAAGCTTGCTATAATACACCAGTGAAAACCGCATTCATATCGGTTAAGCCGTTTCTGAGATTAGCATGCACAAACCTACTGACAAACAGACAAAATTTTAAAAACTATATTTTTGACCTCGATAACATAAGTACAACGCGTACAAATTGTTTCTTGAAAAATATTTAATGTACAGACACGGCTCGTTTACAATTTCATTGTAAATTATAAACAATAATCTTTAGTACTTATGAATACCTAACGGTTTTGTAAGCTATATAGAACTTAGTAAACGTAAACCCACAAATCCACGCCCACATCTCAACGAACCAACAAATCAACGATTCAGTTGTATTTATTGATAGTAGCTGCTATTATCGATTCTAACAGCCGACCCGTCCCTTCTTCTTGTTCTTTTTTATTTTTATCTTCCATTTTCTACGTTCTTCTTCTTCTTATTTCGGTTATGGCTCCATCAGATCTTCTGCGGTGATTTTGCCATTGTCACTTGTAAAAATATCAATATAAAAAACTAAAAATTCAAAGTAGCAGATCCCGAAACTAGTCAGTCAAGTACAAATTTTTTCTTTAAATTTTCCAAAACAGTTCCGTCAAGTCCAAAGCAGTCAAGTCCCAAACTTTTCTATGTTAAATTGTGACAGACAGGTTGACGACTCACTCGATGGTGGGCACAGAACAAATAAGAATTTTGCGGGCGGGCGCTACAGAAGCCGCTTATATAAACATGTGTCCGAAGCTTTTGTGTTCCAAACTATAACCTCAATTTTTATTTATTTTTGGATTTTTTACTCCTTTGTAGTGTATGCGATTATTTACTCTCTTCCTCACGCGGGCAAACACTGACTCGTTACGCAGCACATGAGTTGACGCCGAGATATGGCTGAGATTAGACGTGTCGGCAGCCCGTCCAAGAGTGCGTATTTCGAGCCTGTGATCCATCCCACGACTGGGGGCTGCTACATCCTTAAACATCGATTTACGTATATGGAAATTTTATGAGGAATAAAATTAATACAAGAATTAACTGAAAAGCGTTACGTTATCTGTCACTTTGACATTTGTTTGTGCGACAGCTGACCCACGTATTAATGTTCCTTAATTCTATTCTCTGGGCTTATAAAAGCAAGCGTCCAAATCTTGTATGAAAAGTGTAGTCCGCATTGAGAAACGGAACGCTGTATAACCTGCCGGCGCTGGGACAAAAATGAACTATTTATAACTACATACATATGTCGCATTTGCAATATTAGTACGATATAATTAAGTTCTAAGAATATAGTCGTTTAAGAAACTTGACATTTTATATAATATTAAAATTACATAATAACGACGTCAATCAATTAAATTAAATATCATTTTATTTATAACTAGCCGAGCTCGCAACTTCGTACGCGAGGTATTCTGTATTGCTCGTGACTTTTTCGTTTGTAAACCGATTGGAATGAAACAGACACTAAATGTTATGTGAAGCTTGCTACAATACATCAATGAAAACCGCATTCAAATCGGTTAGGCGTTTCAAAGATTAGCCAGCACAAACGCACAGAAAAAGAGACTCGACAATGTAAGTAGGTACAACGTGTACAAATTGTTTTTTTGTTTTATTATATGTATAGAATAGATTTTATTAACAACTAAATTCAATTATACCTAATTAAATTGATTTATTTTTAATAATTAATAAATAAACCTCAAAGCAAGCACTTCTTTGCATTTAGTAATTTATTAGTATTAAATAAAATAATATTATTAGTGGTTTAAAAATAAAAATAAATAATTTAACCCCTTAGAAAAAGGGACGCGGACGAAAAAGCTGGCAAAAATTAGTTTTATTATATCAATTTTAGATTTTATTATTCAATTTTAAACTTTAGAGCTAAAATTGAATTTTTTTTTAGCAATTGTCATAAATCAAATCTTAATACATATTTACAAACATAAGTGTAATTTTCTTTGCCCTACAAAACTATCAAAATAGAGCAGAGATATTCTATGTTTTTTGGAATAAAATAAAAATACAAATTGCAAACCGCGTTGGCGAACTTGGTTAAACAAGAGAACTGTTTCGTCAGAAAACAGCAAACTCGAAATGCGGGTACAATGCAATTTTATTTATCGCTGACCGACCAATACGTACTGCTAACGAGACTCGAGGTGGGTAAAAGTAAAAAAAAAGTCGATTTTTCCGCTAATTCTTTTTCGGGTCCGTCGCGACTTCGATAAATCCCTCTTTTGTTCTTAAGACTTTGCCCGCATTGATTCCGTGTTTGGCAGCACTTGTAATGTAACTAAGCCACTTATGGCTTACGCGGGTGGCGGATAGTGATGGGACATACATATATCGAGGGTATACTCTATAATATAAATTAATTAATATACTAACTAAAGTATTAAGTTTTCAGTTTATAATAATGATAGCTTTTGACTAGTCCGTTGGGTGAGTGGTTAGGGTGCTTGTCTTAACGCTCTATCCTAGGGTTCCTTGTTTTGATTCCCGACAGAGGCAAATTTGAAAAATAATTTTTTTCAAATTTGGCTCTGGTTTGGATGTGGAAAGTAGTGGCATTGCACACTGCGATTCGCAGTCATTTGAGCAGCCCGTCTGGCAGCACCCCCTTATAGATGATCACCGTCAAATAACAGCACATGTGCTGTTGTGTTTCGGTGAGTGAGTAAGGGATGCCAGAGCCCATTTCCCCTCCTAATCGCTTAATCCTTTTTTTTTACCGCTGGTTAGGCTGTAGAGGTATGTGGGGGTCACCAGTGCTCCACGCTATGCTCTAAGTCATAGCGGCACTGCCACTACCCACTAAAACTGTCCGGTGTCTCATTGCCCTTCGAGAGGGGTGGACCGGGCTCTGCCGAGGCAACAATTCCGATCCACCCCAGGGCAGCTTAGCCATTGCGGAAGAGTGTTAGTCCGACCTCGCAACTTCACCAATAGCGGATGAGGAGGACGCCAAGTGGTTTAGTCGGTAGGTCTACCCCACTACCATCTCGGGACAGGAGTCCGGTAGCGGTCTGTTCCCAGGCCGGTGGGTATCCATGATGGATTCCTCTTGTAAAAAAAAAAGGGCAGCTTAATAGTTAATCCCTTAATCCTACTGTAGTCGGCAGCTTTGGCGTTACTTGTGTTATAGGCAAGGGTAGCCACTTACCATCAAGTGGAACGTCAGCCTGTCTGCCGATCTTAACATAAAAATATATATATATAAATAAATAAATAGTTTTAAAAATACAAAAACACATTATACACATCTCAAATATTTTTAAAAGTTTATAATAAAATATTAGAAAAATAAATATGATATTTCCCACCGGGTCTAGGTTTCTTTTATCGATATCGATAATTTGAACAGCACCGCACTTAAAGCTGCTTGACCAGAACCAACCAAATGAAGCGAGAGAGTGCGCGACAAACCCGTCGCGGAATGATCGTAGAGTAGCTCACTGCACAGATTGTACAAATTGTACTCTGAAATAACAGCACATGTGCTGTTGTGTTTCGGGTAAGGGATGCTAGAGTCCACTATCAAATTCCCTTATCCTTAATCCTACAGTAGTCGGCAGTGCTCTTGCAGCAGCTTTGACGTTGCTTGTGTTATAGGCGATGGTAGCCACCTACCATCAAGTGGACCGTCAGCCTGTCTGCCGATTTTAACATTAAAAAAAGTATATAATTTGCAGAAAAAAATTGCACCCGGGGGCAAAGATTTATATTGAAAATCTTAATAATAAACTTAGAACATAGAGCTTATTTTTCAAATAAAGTCCATCACATTAGTCTGCTCTGTATCTTAAAGTAGTCTGTGCGCTGCTTGAGTGCATACAAAGAGTAAAACCAGCAAGGGCTCGTTAAGTGCGAAATAAGTAAGCTTTGTCAGCTCAATGTAATCCGGCACGTGGCCGCTCACACGAAGTCCGATCAAAAATTTAAGGAGTGTGGTTTCGTTGTGTTACTCTTCTTTGCTTACTTACCTTCTATGTTAAAAAAAGAATTCCAACTAATATTATAAATTCAAATTCATTTATTTTCAGGTATCTAGGACCCATATTTTATATTTCTATATAATAGTTATTAATATATTATATCTGAACAGTTCTTAATGAAATAAATAAATAAATTTAATCCTAATTAAATTATATATATACTAATTATATATACATATATATATAACCTAATTAAATTATATATAATTATGGAAACTGTGACGTGAAAGCTTTTTTTTTGGGCAGTACAAAACGCAGAATGTACACTAAGGCCAAGTTCGCACATTGCTAAAGTTTTATTTATTACTGGCGACACTAATAACAACTAAGCTGCAGAGACGCAAAGTTGCCTGTCTGTGTGTATTCTATAAGATGTAACCCAAATCTTTTCAAGGTTCGAGTGAATAGGCATCTTCTGGGTGAGCTCGCTCTATCGTCGGCCTCATTTTTCCCACACGGCTAGATGCTGGTCAAGAGCAAACCCATCTTTAATAAAAAATAAAAAAATAAAAAGACCCGCCCCCGGCTTCGCCCGGGGTGCAATTTTTATATATATGAACATTCCCCGTTTATCCCTCTTTCCATTAGTGAAAACCGAATTAAAATCGGTCTACCCGTTCACGCGTGATGCCGTGACCAAGGGAAATGGGGATTCATTTTTATATATAGATATTATAATTGGTTAGAACAGTGTTTATAATATTTTCACCTTGCGCGGTTAAAAAATTCCACCCTGTATATTGTCACGGTTGTTTAATAAAAAAATTTCAAGTGCTAGTTGAACTCGCGTGAAGAGGGTTCCGTACGATGTTACCTATCCGTACAATATTGAGTGATTTACCGTGTTAATTCAATTTTCGTCTATTTTCTTAAATAACTTGGAAACTATTAATTTTAAAATTACAAAAAAATACATTTAAGATCTTCACAACAAGACCTTCCATTTGATATGTCACACGATGCAGTTTAAAATTTTTTTTTTAATTTTCCACCTTACCCCCAAAAATGACCTCCCATTAACAGATTTCATCTATTCACGTCACACCTCTGCGTCACAGAAATTGATATGTGTACCAAATTTTAACTTAATCAGTCTAGTAATTCGGAGACAATTGACTGCGACGGACGGACAGACATACACACAAGTGATCCTACAAGGGTTCCGTTTTTTTAATCGGACGTGCGGAACCCTAAAAAAGAAGAGAATTGTGAAAAAAAAACTGCAGTTTTCGACTGCAATTAACGTAATCTATACTTATAAAAGCTTCTGTCCTGACTTTAAAGCACTGTCAAAACTACTAAGTCTAAAAATTTGAAATTTGGAACAGCCCGTTGGATGAGTGGTTAGGGTGCGTGCCTTAACGCTCTGTTCTAGGGTTCCCGGGTTCGATTCCCGGGGGGTCAACTTTGAAAAATCAACTTTTCAAATTTGACTCTGGTCTGGATTTGGAAAGTAGTGGCAGGGCACACTGCGTTTCGCAATCATTTGGGCAGCCCGTCTGGCGGCAGTAACCACGCCCTTACAGAAGACCACCGTGAAATAACAGCACGTGTGCTGTTGTGTTTCGGTGAGTGAGTGAGGGATGCCAGGGCCCATTTCCCTATCCACTCCTAATCCCCTATCCTTAATCCTACTGCGGTTGGCAGCGCACTTGCAGCAGCTTTGGCGTTGCTTGTGTTATAGGCGGCGGTAGCCACCTACCATCAAGTGGACCGTCAGCCTGTCTGCCGACCTGACATAAAAAAATATATATATTATGGTTATTTTACTACGTAAGCATCTGCTAATACCTAAAGGATTTTTGAAAATTTCAACTCGACGCGAAGCCTAAATGGCGCGAACGATGCGCCCGCCATTATGTCATGTGTCAAATGCACAACGTTCGAATGCTGTTGAGGGAGCGCTTATTCAATTCATGCAAAGTCATTTCTTACACGCCACAGTTCGGTAATCGCGTTAAGCAATTCAGAAAAAAATAATAATAGCTCATACATATGCACTGGATCGTGTCACTGTCAAAGACAAATATATCCTTCCGACCTTCCGAAGATCCTTAAGTACACTTTAGGCTCGATGAGCTCTCATATTTTCCGTGAAATGTCAAGTTTTTCATCAAAATTTAATATTATAAAATATTTTTTTTACCAAAACAAGCGCAACCTAATCTGTACTAAACTACTAGTAATCTATATCATACTTCTATACTAATATGTATAAAGAGAAAAAGATTTGAATGTATGTTTGTAATGAATAAACGCAAAGACTACTGGACCGATTTTAAAAATTCTTTCACCTATAGAAAGCTACATTATCAGCGAATAACATAGGCTACTCACCCTCCCCCATCTCTCCCTTTATCCCCCCTCCATACAAATGTATGTTTGTAATGAATAAACGCAGACTACTGGACCGATTTTAAAAATTCTTTCACTTATAGAAAGCTATATTATCAGCGAATAACATAGGCTACTCACCCTCCCCCATCTCTCCCTTTATCCCCCCTCCATACAAATGTATGTTTGTAATGAATAAACGCAGACTACTGGACCGATTTTAAAAATTCTTTCACTTATAGAAAGCTATATTATCAGCGAATAACATAAGCTACTCACCCTCCCCCATCTCTCCCTTTATCCCCCCTCCATACAAATGTATGTTTGTAATGAATAAACGCAGACTACTGGACCGATTTTAAAAATTCTTTCACTTATAGAAAGCTATATTATCAGCGAATAACATAGGCTACTCACCCTCCCCCATCTCTCCCTTTATCCCCCCTCCATACAAATGTATGTTTGTAATGAATAAACGCAGACTACTGGACCGATTTTAAAAATTCTTTCACTTATAGAAAGCTATATTATCAGCGAATAACATAGGCTACTCACCCTCCCCCATCTCCCTCTTTTTTTTTTTTTTTTTTTTTTTATGAAATCGAGGTAGCGCTTGACCACTATCTCACCTGATGTGAGGTGCAGATGTGGCCGAAGGTGGACCACCTAGTAAATGCCCATTTACCCCAGTTTTGAAGACCCCGAGGTTGTAGTTCTGTGGGAACACAGACGCAGGCAATGAGTTCCACTCCTTAGCAGTTCGAACAAGGTGGAACTGAAACGCTTTGTTCGTGATCGAGGTACATCGACATATTCCCCCTCCATACAAATGTATGTTTGTAATGAATAAACTCAAAGATTACTGGACCGATTTTAAAAAATTCTTTCACCTGTAGAAAGCTACAATATCAGTTAGTAACATAGACTACTCACCCTCCCCCCCATCTGCCCCTTTATATTTTATAAAGTTACAAGATGCTTCTCCACTTTTGTCTGCTGGTGGCGTCACAAGAATACTGTACCACAATGGATCGAGTTGTGGATTTTAATAGGTCTGTACAGCGGGTAGCGATCTACCTCTTGGGCGACTTTCCTCCATCTGACCCTGAATCACAAGCCTTTCCATCGAATTTTCCTTGTTAGAGGTGTGTAGAACTTTAGTATTCATAATAGCACAACCGACGAAAGATTGTCCTCAACTTTGAGCTCCTTTAAAATTTATTTGTTGGTACGAAAAGCTTTCCATGAGATATTCAGGAGGCGTCTCCAGCACCACATCTTCAGTGCGTCAATCTTGCGACGGTCTTCCAGTCTTGGGGACCAGGTTTCAGTTCCGCAAAGAAAGACAGGGGATCTCATAAGTCGAACTTTAGTCATTTTTGTGATTCTCCTATCTCTTCAAACCCTCTCAACCGCAGATCTAGTGATGGCACATCGTCTTTTTATTTCGAACTCACAGCCTCCCGTGTTTGAAATCGCAGAGCCCAGGTAAATTAACTCTGCACAATAAATAAAATCATTTATTATAAATAATCGCGCGTGTAAATAGCTCGTCTATGTCAAGAGGTGTGTCAGCATAGGTTAACCCATATTCTTATCAATCCCTATGGCGTTGCTTGTAATACTAGACGAATGTACTTACCTACCAGACTCGAGCAGCTACTTCAATTTTTTATTTATTTATTTATTACACATGAAATAATCACACTAATATTTACATTGTCCCATACAACTGGAAAGCAGTTTGTCTATGGGATCAATTTATGATGTCAAACTTTATCAAAAATAAAATAAAACTGAACTGAACTGAATTGAAAAATAAATGTAAACTAAATTAAAAACTGTGGGATAAACTGGCGAATGAGACAGATTGTCCTGGAGACATTGTTAATGTTTTTAAATATTGGTATAATAATCAAACGAATTACGTGAGATGGGCTGGCTCACTCTCGAGCATGTAGGCTGGAATGTGGGGTGAGGCAAGGAGGATTGACTTCGCCTGGCCTCTTCAACTTGTACATGAATAAACTGATTGGGGAGCTCAGCGGAGCCAAGATCGGTTGTTCCGTTCATGGAACCTTTGTTAATAATATAAGTTATGCAGATGATATGGTGCTGCTGAGTCCCTCAATCGGCGCCCTAAGAAAACTGCTCTCTATCTGTGAAAGATATGCCGAGGCCCACGGCCTTAGGTATAATGCAACTAAAAGCGAGTTACTTATTTTCAAAGCGGGGAACAAAAGTTACAGTGAGGTTCCCTCTGTAACATTGAGAGATACTCCATTGAAACTAGTTAGTAAATTTAAATACCTGGGGCACTGGGTGACGGAGTCTCTAAGCGATGACGAGGACATTGAAAGGGAGCGTAGGGCGTTGGCTGTCAGATGCAACATGTTGGCCCGCAGATTCGCACGTTGTGCAGAACAGGTGAAAATTACATTATTTAAAGCATACTGTCAATCTCTGTACACGTGCGGTCTGTGGGTTGACTTCTCGCGGAAGGCATACAGCGCCCTAAGGGTGCAATATAATAATGGATTCAGGGCGCTGTTGGGGCTGCCGCGACACTGTAGCGCATCGGGGATGTTCGCGAAAGCCAGAACGGACAGTTTCCAGGCGATCGTGCGTAAGAGGATTGCCTCATTGATGAAAAGTACGCGGGGCAGCTCTAATCGATGTGTGTTGACTGTAAGCTAAATAAAATGTGGACACGAACCACATTGTCTTACTGTCATCTTACTGTAAATAGGTATCCTTACTAACATAGTTTTTTAAGTTTTGTGTATTACTAACACTATATGGACCTGTGTCTGAATTAAATGTCATTATTAATAAAAACCTAAACCTAAATTTCATTAATTAAATTAATTAATTAATTAAATTACCTAATTAATTAATGAAATTTATTTGTTTATTTAATTAATTAATTAATTATAGTTTTATTTCTCTCTTGGACAATGTCTTCGGGCAATCGCTTCTTTATAGTTCTGTCGCCATAATAATTATCAACCCTAGGAACTACAAATTTTCCCAAAGACATTGCCCTTGTATTGTGCGTATTTATCACCTTATTTCAACACTGAGTCACGATCTCGATCGCCATGACTATTAATTAAAAATAAGTATTTATGTTTTATACTAATAGGTAATATTTTACAAATTTTAAATAATTTTCCGTAGACATTGTTTAATTTATTTTTTACTTTTTTGTTAACTAATAATTTCAAAAATCTAATTTGGATATTTTTTAATTTTTCAATATAGGATTTAAAAGTTAGTCCATAGCAATCGAGCGCATAGCCCAGTATAGAATCAACTAAAGCATTATACAATGATCTTAAAATAGCTAAGGTGACAAAATTTTCCTAATTTAATTCCGTGTAAGGATAAGGAAGGAAAAATCAGCAGCAAAAACAAATTCACAGTGCAAATATTTTACGACTTCTCGCGCCATTAAAACCTGAACAGTTTACAGAATAGATTTTAAGGTTGGGGAACATCTGGCCATGAGTGTTGCTTTCATAAACACATTGTAAGCTCCCAAAGAATCCTTTCTTCTCATAGTGACGGAACGTTGTATGTGTCAACGTTTATCTAGATCAACAGCTAACGTTGACGTTGACTGTTAACGTTGACTCGACTATGTCTAAAATGTTGATTTAACAGAAGAGTATGGTAATTAGAAGGTGCAAATTAAAATTGTTGTAACAATATTTTGTTCATGTAGTCATGGCCTAAAAAATCTACCTCATGTCTGTGAAAGTAGTGGCAGGGCAAACTGTCGGTAGTAACAACCCCTTGAAGAAGACCACCGTGAAATAACAGAATGTGTACTGTTTTTAGTGTTTTTGGGTGAATGAGTTAAGGGATTCCAGGGCCCCTATCACTTCCTAATCCCTTATTCTTAATCCCACTAAGGGCGACAACGCACTTGCAGCAACTCTGGCTTTGGTTGTGTTAATAGGCACGGTGTGGACAGTGAGCCTGTCTGACACAACTCTGCATAAAAAATGACATTAGAATTTATTTTTTCTCTTTTTTATGATAAAAGACTTCTTTTTCAATACTTTGTTCTTTATATGTCATCTGCTGTCAGAGGTTGACTTAATCCACCACTGAGTTTCGGTACGACTCTTTTAAAATAATTAAATATTAAAAGGATTTAATAAACGAAATTATTATTATTATTATTTAATAATTGTTGGAAACAAAGTATTTCATTCGAAAGTTTATGGATATAATTTAGTCTTCTTAGAAAACGAACGAAATGAATTGTTTAGATGATATTAATAGATAAATAGCATTTAAATAAATGCTATTTAATTCATTGTGTATAAATATAAAAGTAGCCACCCCTTACAGAGAAGACCACCGTGAAATAACAGCACGTGTGCTGTTGTGTTTCGGTGAGTGAGTAAGGGATGCCAGAGCCCATTTCCCTATCTCCTTTCCCTTAATCCTACTGTAGTCGGCAGCGCACTTACAGCAGCTTTGGCGTTGCTTGTGTTATAGGCGACGCGACGGTAGCCACCTACCATCAAGTGGACCGTCAGCCTGTCTGCCGATCTTAACATTAAAAAAGTCATTAACATAGGGAAAATAATAGTTAAACTAATTTTAATTAGGTTTTAAATCACAGGAAAAAGTAACTTAGAAACAAAAGATGTGTGTCATTAAGTTCGTAAATTGTAGTTTTGGTCATTACTTATAGGTTACAAAATGCTCTATTTGAAATGCACACGATAAAAATCTTTATTTGTGCCCACACCAACAAATATTATCTTAGGCACACTGCGATTTTCAATGCATAACAGTAACTAACATCAAATGTGCTTTTGTTTCCATTTTTGTCAAGATCGGCAGACAGGCTGAAGGTCCACTTGATGGTAGGTGGCTACCGTCGCCTATAACACAAGCAACGCCAAAGCTGCTGCAAGTGCTCTGCCGGCTACAATATGATTAAGGATAAGGGATTGGGAAGGGATAGGGAAATGGGCTCATCATGCGTGAGACAGAGATGTCCGAGTTCACATTGTCATCTTGTTAAAGTTGGTAGCATCTTTCTTGTGTTTTTTGTAGCCCATAGGCTTACTATTAGATGAACTGTCAGCCTGCCTGACACCGTTTTGTGTCAGGCAATTGACCGACTAATTAAATTTTGTTTGAAAACAAAATTTAATTATTATCGGTAAATAAACGTAAAAAAACGTTGATCACCATAAATATTTCCGTTTTTTGTTTCCCATCCCTAACAAATGTCTAGTTGCATCCCTAAATGTCATTCATAAGCGCACTTTACGCCAATTTATGGTTCGAACGTCATAAAAATGGCGCGTTATGATGACACGCGCCCAGTGCCAATAATAAAAGTATGGCTTCGGCCGTTTTCGATTATAATTTACACTTTTAATATATAATACTTTAATATTTACAGCATGCTATCACTATCGAAGTAATTATACTTTCTCTTTGCTGTACCATAGAAAAGTTCTAAATTCGTACCATAAAAGTTTAGCCTAATTTAGATAAAATAAAAACTTAGATGAAAATACAGAGCATCATAGACAATATTTAAGAAAATTTGAATCGGGCAGATTTATAGAAAAAATTGTATTTTTTGTGAGAAAATAAAAATAGTAAATTACTGCACAAAAAAGGTTTCTCGTCACAGTAGGTATTAAAAATTTTCAACCACAACTGCATTGTTTTTTAAGCTTATTAATTAAAAATTAATTTCTTTACTAAAGTTTTAATCGGCTATTTTTATTTCTTTTTTCATATTTTACACAATTTTAAAAGCCTTCCAATTTTAAATCTTCAAAAAGCTACAAAAATTTGTGTTTCATATTTGCACATTAATTAATAGGTTATTAGGTTATGCTCATTTTGGTAAAAATTGTGTTCGGTCTGATGTTAGACGGGAAGCTTGCTACAATATAAGTATCAGTGAAAACCGCATTCAAATCGGTTAAGCCGTTTCTGAGATTAGCGTGCATAAACAGAAAAAAAATCCAAAAACTATTTTTTTGGCCTGGGTAACTTAAGACTGTGCCGTGAAAAAGTTAAAGTTTTACTTATGCAATTAGTATGTAAGATATTTAAGGATACTTTCTATAAATCATATTCTTTAGAATCACGATTACTTATAGTTTTCTCGATAGAAAAAAAAATCCAAAATTATCTCTAAAAAATAAAATAAACCGTTAATACTGCGTAAATACTTCACGGAAGGTTCAACGTGTACAAATAGGGTTTTTTTTTTGAAAAAGTTTTTAATATAAGTACACACACACACACACACGGCTCTTTTACGATTTTATTGTATGTATAGATTTAAAACTAGAATTCAGCAGGTAACGGGATAAGGCCCAAGCTACCGGTGGTAAGGGCTGCAGAGTAAAAAGAACCTCCTGACGATACTTGCCGTGTCAAGAAGTACCCCACCTTCTGTGTCTGTCCCTTGACCCCCCCCAGCCATCTAGCGAGAGCTTCTTGAGGTGTTGATCGACGCTCTTCACTATAAGACCGTTCACCGATACAACTATCGAGACGATGATTGTGGAATCACCTCGTGAGCCAAGTATTATGTATGTACTTCGTAAGCTTCTCTATTTCGGCTTTCACGAGGTTCTCGTCATGCGGGTCAGCGATTTCAATTAATACTTATTATTAATATTTTAAATTGTATCTAACCTTGCTTGTATACAAAGACGTTGTGTATATTTGTTAGAAAATATCCGAACTGTTTTGTCGAAAATAACGAAATAGGAACCAAAATAACTAGACAAGGAAATTTATTGCAAAGACCTAAATGTAGATTAGAACTATTTAATAGAAATGTTTATGTTATGGCAATTAAAACATACAATAAACTACCTAATAATATAAAAGAATTGCCGGATCCTAAATTTACAAGAACATTAACAAAATGGTTATTAGATTGTTGTTATTATGATGTTAAAGAATTTTATAATAAGAAACATTAATTCCTTTATTAATATTAATATAGTTTACAAACAATTAAACACAAATATTTCCATGCCCTTGGGGGGTAGAACATACTTTGTACTGTAACTGCTTTATACAAATTAAAATCCTGTAAACATGTGTTCGCGCAAATAAAGATTTATTTTATTTTAAGGAAAAGTACAAATTATATAATCTTGTCTCTATATATAAAAATGAATCCCCATTTCCCTTGGTCACGGCATCACGCGTGAACGGGTAGACCGATTTCAATTCGGTTTTCACTAATAGAAAGAGGGATAAACGGGGAATGTTCATATATATAAAAATTGCACGCCGAGCGAAGTCGGGGGCGGGTCGCTAGTTATAAATAATAATAATAATGTAGATTCTGTCCTCAAGATAAAAGGTAAAGTATGCAATTAAAAGTAGACTCCAGTCGTGCGTCGGAGCTGACACAGGTTTTTTTAGTTTTTTGTTGTCATATAAAATAATATAAATAATTTATTATTATTATTATTATGTAGAAATTTTGACTCGTCTCCCCCTCTAAAAGCCAAAATGAGGGGGAGACGGTGTAACCCCCAACAGAAGCACAGTCGGTCGGGGTTCAGGGCGAAAAGGACAGAAACCGACGTACTATTCTGGCCGTATCGAGCAACACCGCTCTCTGCATCTGGCCAAGGAGGGAACCACCACGGAATCCCAACCGCCTCAGGTTGTCCCTGAGGCTGATCGGGATCAGACCATTCACGGACAGAACAACTGGGATGATTTCAGCGGAGGCCACAGCCCACATGTCGACGATCTCGTGGGCCAAGTCGAGGTACTTCCTCCACTTCTCGGTTTCAGCCTTCACGAGAACACCGTCATGCGGGATGGTGACATCCACCAAAAACACCCGCGACTGCTCCCGGTCCATCAACACGATATCAGGTCTATTCGCTAGAATAGTCCTGTCCGTGATGATGGGCCGGTCCCAGTAGAGCTTGGCACGGCTGTTCTCGAGGACTGGTTCTGGCGAGTACCGGTAGTAAGGTATCCTCCGCTCAAGGAAGCCGTATTTCAGAGCGAGCTCCTGATGCAGGATCCTGGCCGCTTGGATGTGCCTGTGCAGATACTCAGTGTTGGCAAGCGCCGAACAACCGGAGGTGACGTGTCGGAAAGTCTCCCCGGGATGACGACAGGCTCGACATATGTCCTCTGTGCCATCCTTTATGATGTACCTCCGGTAATTCCGCGTCTTGACCACCTGATCTTGTATCGCACGGACAAAACCCTCGGTCTCTCCGAAGAGATCACCGAAGCGCAGCTAGTGCACGGAGGCTTTATTATTATTATTAAGTCTTTATTTGTACTATAAACATAAAAAAGAATAAAAAAAAAGAAAGAAACAACAAGTGATAGTACAAAAGGCGGTCTTATCGCTTTATAGCGATTTTTTCCAGGCAAATAAACAAATAAAGTTATCTTCAGGTTGACAGAAAATGTGTCTTAGTGCTTTTTGAAATATGTCCAACAATTTAATTAATTAATTAATCAAATTAAATTAATAATAATTCAATTTTATTTAATAATAAATCGAGATTATATAAAATTCTACAAACGGATGCAAGATTCATCGAGGGAGCCCTACTATAAGAGATCAATATACTCACACATTCCTAGAAATAATAAAAATTGATATTTCCTTTAAGCGTTTATGACGATCTTTACGACGGTCTACTTCTAATGGCGCTTACTTTATGACTTACCTTTCCTGTACTGCATGGCTTTGCATGTAAAAAGCTGGGTAAGCATTTCCATATTTTAGTCTTTAAAAGCCTACAATCAACTTATATTTATCCGTCCCGTATCAACTGTATGTGGGGCCAGAGCTGTAGGGGTCCCGACGTGTGTTAGAAAAGTAATTAAATTAAATTAATTTATTAAATTAATAAACACGAGTTAGAAGTCTAAATGCATTGCGTCTGAAAATGTGTGAGCTTTAGGGTTCCGTACGTCCGAATAAAAAAAACGGAACCCTTATAGGATCACTCGTGTATCCGTCTGTCCGACCATCCCCCGACGAAACTACTGAACCTAAAACTTTGAAAAAAATAAAAATACAGAAATTAGTTTTCTACTTATAGATTACAGGAAAACCTATAAGAAGTCCATGATATTAAAATAACATGGTAAATCACTCAATATTGTGCGGATAGGTAACATTGTACGGAACCCTCTTCACGCGAGTTCAACTCGCACTTGTCCCGTTTTTTCTTTTGTAAAAAATCTTGCCAATAGTTAGATAGAAGAGACCTTAGACAAAATATCATACAGGGCCCATCTACATATTTTTCCAAAAAAAAAAAAAAAAAAAACAATTTGTACACGTTGTACATATACTAAGTTACTGAGGTCAAAAAAAATAGTTTTTAGAGTTTTTGTCTGTTTGTGCATTTGTGCACGCTAATCTCAAAAACGGCTTAACCGATTTGAATGCGGTTTTCACTGATGTATTGTAGCAAGCTTCCCGTTACATTTAGTGTTTGCTTCGGTTTACAAACAAAAAAAGTTACGCGCTATACAAAATACCACGCGTACATAGTTGCGGGCTCAGCTAGTATAAAATTTTATAAGGGGACTTACATTAATTAGGTACGTGAAGCGATTTTGGTGATTTGTCGAAACCCTGATAAGACTGCGGAACGCAGCGTGGGCACACTGTGCCATAACTGTTTTTTTTTAATGTTAATATCGGCAGACAGGCTAAGTAAATCTATCTATACTAATATTATAAAGCTGAAGAGTTTGTTTGTTTGAACGCGCTAATCTCAGGAACTACTGGTTCGAATTAAAAAATTCTTTTTGTTTTTAATAGTCCATTTATCGAGGAGGGCTATAGGCTATATAACATCACGCTACGATAAATAGTATTATATACAAGCAGTGTTCAGTACCGGGGCCCGGAGGCATCCCGCCGCCTCCGTATGCCGCAGTGAAGCGTGGCCGAGTTCAGCTAGTTACATATAACCTCACTTTTTGCCCTCAACTTCATACGCGTTCCTTTTTCTATGTGTTATTCCATCATTATTGCTCATATATTATTGTCAGGCGTTGAAATTTTTATTTTAATTTATAGAAAATCACTCTGGAATAGTTCTTTTTCTGGATGAAAGGTATCCCATGTCCTTCTTCGTATCCCTGACGACGTGTATGATGTTCGGTTGAGCAGTTAAAGTGTGAATTTAGGTACTAGTTGCGTCCGCGGCTTCGCCCGTGTGGAATTCAGATTGTTTCTCGGTATCAGGTACCTACCCCGCACTTGTAGCGTACGCGTCTTGACCTGCTTGCACTGCCTGTGTGGCTTCACGGCGCGGTCGCGCTTGAGCATTTAAATATATCAATTATATTTTTAACCATGCATCCGAAACATATGCAACGAAAAGCAAAAATCACGTGTATTAATTACTTGTCATAGATAAACTTGCTAATTTTGTTAAGCATCCATAATTGGTGATAATATGGCCAATAAAAGTTGCCTAAAGATTTTCATTATTATTTTTTTTAATACAAAAAAGTAGTTTTTGTGGCTTAAATTTTATAGTTAGATTATGCTGTCGCTTTTTTTATGTTAAGTTCGGCGGACAGGCTGACGGTCCACGTGATGGTAGGTGGCTACCGTCGCCTAAAACACAAGCAACGCCAAAGCTGCTGCAAGTGCGCTGCCGACCATAGTAGGATTAAAGAAAAGGCATTGGAAGGAGATAGGGAAATGGGCTCTGGCATCCCTTACTCATTCACCGAAACACAACAACACACTTGCTGTTATTTCATGGTGGTCTTCCGTAAGGGGGTGGTTACTGCCGCCAGACGGGCTGTCCAAAGACGGCGAAACGCAGTGTGCCCTGTCACTACTTTCCAGATCAAGATCAGAGTCAACTTTGAAAAAGGTCATTTCCAAAGTTGACCCTGCCGGGAATCTAACCCGGGAACCCTATAGAACAGAGCGTTACCCCTAACCACTCACACCATCCAACGGGCTCGTCAAATTTATGTGTAATATTATGACCTTTTTGAAAAAAAAGGCGGGCGCTCCAAGCGCCCACCGCAGCGAAGCGTTGCCATTTTCAGCCAGTTAATAATGTAATTTAAATTCTTTTTTCAGGTTCCGCGCCTGTTTGAAACTGGCCGATACGTCCGTGTCCAATATGGTGGGCAAATTGTTCTTCAATATCGTTCAGACGAAATGCTTCGTGCTGAAGCCGGTCAAAGTGTGCACTCAACGCTCGTGGTGGGGAAAGTGTCTGCGGAGAGGCTACACTAAACAAGCATTTTTAAGGGATAACCTACCTTATTAATTAAGTGATATGGTACATTTTATTTAATGAAATTTTTTGTGTAACTTTATTAGACGCAGAGGGGTCTATTACGATCTCCTAATCGCAGCGGGTTTCGATCAACTCAGTTTCTAATAGACGCGTGTATTTCCAGCCAGTAAGTTTGAAATTGATGTATGTAGGTAATAAATTATTTATTAATGTGGGATGAATTTGTAATTGCTTTTAAACTTTTGTTTTTTTTATATGTTTATTCGTTTCTAAAATATTTTTACTCAAATGTTTTAACATATTAAAGCTCAGAGGCTCTAGTATGAGTTTACGATACTACACCATTACTACACTCGCTAGCGAGAACGTAAAACTTTTGTATGGGAAATCGTGAACTGTCAATGTCAAATTATCAATTTTCCATATAAATGTTTTACGCTCTCGCTAGCGAGTGTAGTATCGTAAACTCATGCTAGAGCCACAGGTCACAATGGGAGCTAAAGGAAACCAAGCTGCAGCGTATTTTTGTATTATGGTCAACACCGCAAGCTACATAGCTAATAGTAGGTACGGGAGGTAGCGTTGCATTTGGACATCATGACAGCCGTAGGACGTCCACTGCCTCACTCTAATTTTCCAAAAGAACCGTTCAGAAGCAGCCTGGATCCACCGTCGACTCGCGGTCCTTACCAGGTCGTCAGTCCTTACCTTGTGCCCAGCTCCAGCGGCCGTCGGCTCTCCATACTATGTGTCCTGTCCACTTCAACTTACTAATCCGCTGGGTTATGTCAGCAACCTCGTCGTCTACGAATCTCCTCATTCCGTAGCTGTCACCTTTGAAAAATAACAGACCCGGAGATTTTTGAAATATCACTATTTTCTGTTATAATAAAATAAAACATAATTTTAGGTACCTAGGCATTATTTATTGAAATTGAAAAACCAAACATTGCTATTGCTAAGAGAGCTTGATTTTTAAAATCATATTTTTTATTCGTAAGAGTTGTAGCCATCTTTGTTTGCTCAGGTTTTTTCAAAGAGCTTAGAAAATTCATGGAAAGTCATTTTATAATTAAGCTTTACAATTAACTCCGACTTCACCATATTGATTGATAAGCAGTTTCGCTCGTCTGCCCATAAATTCCCCATTAGGGAAAAAACGCATCACTTATGGGAATTGACAAAATTTGCCCTATTATTTCCGTAAAGGTATCAGCTGACATTGTTGAAAAAAAAATGGTCACGTTGTCCAAACTGAGGATATATATTTGTTGATCTCGTCATAAAGTCGATCCTCGTCTAAATTTAAACAAAGTGAGTTGACAGCTTCTACGGCATCTCTACAGCCCGCACTCGGCTCGGCCGCTCGTCACTATCCTAATGTATCTTAAACCCTTAGTCCGGATATGCACTATTCAAATCAAACCCGTAGACTGAGGGTCAAACCCGGAAGGGTGACAACGCTAAGTGTAACCCCGAGCAATAACCCTCTCCATAGCTCGTTGAGCTTTAGAAATACATAAAAACAATAAGTATTATAAAAAACTTAAAACTAGAATGCCGCAGGTAGCAGGGTAAGGCCCAAGCTACCGATGGTTAGGGCTGCAGAGTGAGGAACCCCCTGACAATACTTGCCGTGTCAAGAAGTACCGCCTTCTGTATCTATCCCTTGATCCAGCCATCTAGCGAGAGCCTCTTGAGGTGTTGGTCGAGGATATTAAGACCGTTCGTCGTTTATTGTTACTTATTATTATTATTTTATACAATATATAAATGTATTTGTAAATATATAATTTTGTAACGGTCGTTCTGCCTGTGATTTATTATAAGGTAAAATTGTTTCCTTTCTAATAATATATTCAATGAAATAAACTTATACTTACCATAATATGCAATAATATGCCTACTACTTTTTAAATACTTACCTACTTTTCTGAATAAGTAAAATTGTAATTATAATTAATTATTGTAAATAATAATTAGTAGATGCACAGTGAAACTTAATGCGAAAGTAAGCCGCCATTTTGTTTTGAACGAACGTCACAGGAAAACAGGATTCAATCCATCCATAAAGGAAAAACCCCGTTTCCCATACAAATACAGTGGGCTATAGTTGTACAGGACTGTAAAATGGCCTGTAATTGGGACATTGAAAAAGATTGCATGAGCCCAATCTTCACAATTATCAGCAATGGCCAATATTGTAAATAAATCATACAATATGCATATTTGAGGTTATGTCGTGGATGCGTGTTACGTTTTCTGATACGATGGGAGTCATAATTGCAATGATATAATGTCATAAATGTCATAGTGACACTTATTATACAAAAATAGTCGTAGTGGTAGTGTAGCACAAACATAGAATAAAAATCCTGGGACAAAAACTCAATGCAAACACAGAATATGAAATAGTATATTTCATTACAAGTGCGGAAAGGCTGTCATTGCAAAGAGTTCCGACAAATGTCTATCCGAGCCGAGGCGCAGCCGAAGGCGAGGGTTGACAGTCGGAACAAGTTGCAATGACGGTTCCGCACGTGTACTGAACGACTATTTTTAATACAGTTGCGAAAAAATGAAGCAATTTAATAAAACAAACAACTAAACTCGCAAAGAGAATTTCTGGAAAATGGCGCCAACCGTACAATATAAGCAGAGACATTTTTTTTCTTCACGCATTCCGGTAGGCAAAGGAAACTATGTGCCCATACAGCCAAGTCTTCAGTAGAATTTTTTTATTGATATGAAATGAAATGAAACCTAACCTAACTCGTTCAATCAAATCATTAAATCTGATATTGAAACAAATCAGTAGCTTCTTTTTAGAAATATACGTATTTGCATGAATCATAAAAACTTCTATGATTTTTTTTTAGTAAAAACTTCATGGTTGGTTTTTCTTTTTAATAGACATTATTTTGACAGTTGGGAAAGAGAACGCACGAGTTCGGGAAAGGTAAAAAAAAAGCACGAGTGTGTAATAGCCCACTTCCCGAACGCTATACGTCCCTGCAATACGCCACTTTTTGAGCAACTGTATTAAAAAAGTACTTTTAGCTAATATAAAAATATGTTGGTAAATATCTTCATAAGTAACTATTATGATTATTGCATTTTATTTACGTCCCGCTTATCGATGTACCATTCATGCCAATTGACATGTATTTTTCATAGAAACAACATTAAGTAAATTATTTTGAATCCCATGTTCAAACACACTGAAGAGTATATAATACACCAAGACACAGAGTAGTAGCAAAGGTGTGTTTGGGCTAATCTAAAAAAGGAGATTTTTTTGTACATATATTTGGCTTGTACATTCATAGCCCAAAATGGAGGTTCTAATTTAATGTTTTGAATAAATAATTATCATATCAACGTTGAATGATAAACAATGAAAAAATTGGTTGTTAATTTTATTTCATTAATTTTTTTGTGGTTCACTTTATACACTCAAGGAAAAAAAAACAATCATAAATATATAATTTGGATAATTTATTTATTTGAAATGTCAAGAAAAAAATTTCAGCGCCATCTCTTGGTGGGTTAAGGAACAAAATGCATAAATTAGTTCATGATGATTTATAATAATTAAATACATTCATATCTAATAACAATACAATCGTAAAAGCGTAATAATACTCTTGATTGTAGACCTTTTAACACAAGAAACGACGTCAGGGGCCTTAGACAAAGTAGCATTCGCTCCGTAGCGATGCGATATCGAAGTTCGTTATCGTCTCAGAGACAAAGGAATCGACACTGTAACACGTGATATCTTGTCATGATTTCTTTGTCTCTGCTATACGAGAAAAACCTAAATCTTTTAACATGTCTAGGCTAATGTATACATATAATAAAATCGTAAATGAGTTGTGTTTGTACATTAAATATACAAAAAAAAAATTGTTTTTAGAATTGTTGTCTGTTTGTGCACGCTAATCTCAGAAACGGCTTAACCGACTTAAATTCGGTTTTCACTGGTGTATTCATTCCAATCGGTTTACAAACAAAAAAGTTACGCGCTAACCGAATACCACGCGTACGAAGTTGCGGGCTCGGCTAGTATGTAAGAATAAATTCGTTTAAATTATTATTTAAAAAAATGCATTGCTTTTACACTTTGTAAGAACCATCCAAATATTGGTTTTGTGATTGGATTAACATTGCAATAATTTCGACGACAGATGGCGCTGAAAAGATTCTTTACACCAATCAACAATTAGTCTAAGTATAGATTACCTATATGTTTGACTTGCTAAATTTTAATACTAGTATCAAAATAATGGACAGTTAGATATGTAAATAGGGCAAGAATGCCCAATCTAGAACAAAGATTGTAATTGCAAACTTTTCCATAGCTCCCAAGCGTAAATTTGAAAATTCAATTAAATTGAATCGTCTATATATGTAAAATAGAGATAAAATTAGAATAGATCATATTTAGACACTAATTCATTTGAAGTTCCTGTTATCGACAATATTTGTGTAGATTTAAAACTAGATGTTAACATGAATTATAAGTAATTTTAGATCTAAGCAAAGATTTTCAACTGTATAGATCGGGTAACCGTAATGTGACATTTAGAACCACGTGGTACAAAATCGCTCAGTCCATCGCCAACATTACAAAGCTATTTAGTTATGCCATGGCCATCCTGATTACGGCGATCACGATCAATATTTTTTGTAGGAATTTCCCAATGCCCTCTCTATATATTCAATCTTTTTGGATCTAAGTGATGTTTCTGGCCGTGAAATGTTACGCTATTTTCACGTTATGTGAAATGTTATATTTTAATTAAAAAATATATTTAATAAAAATATAAAATGGGCAAAACAGTACCTATATCAAGATTTCGATTGCCGCAAACATTGCCTCCGTCAATATTACGCCCTCTGTCACAAACCTATTTGTTTTTATTGACGTTGAATGTCGAACATCAATATTTCCCAAATGCCTTGTGTTGCCATTTGCAAAAAAAAAACTGTATTTATTCTATAGTGATTTTCTATTAGCGATTTTAATTAAAAATATTAAGCTTATTACCAATGGTTATGCGAAATAAATGGGTGTGGACATGAAATTGTTTGTGAATAAAATGTACGACAGTCGCCATCTAGCGGCCATTCGATGCAACTAAACAAAATGCATAATAAAATTGAATCAAACTATCTATAGAATAAATAGATTATACAAAATTGACAGTGAATACTATTCAATAATTTATGTTCTATGTGAAAATTTAACTAATTAATGAGGAATATTGTATTTAGTGATGTTTTATAGAAAAAACGGACGTAGTTTCTTCTCGTTTGGTAAGTGAAATAAATGTTCTTCCGAATATATGGCTCGTTTTATTGATGCACTGTTTCCTAAACTATAACCATAAGAAGAAATAATAACAAGTAGAACGGAATCTTCTTTGTCAGAGTCCCAAACGCCGCCATTTATACAGGGTGACCCAGCATCGACGGATCAAATGGGGTGTGGTGGTAGAGGGGCCCAATACCTATCCAATGGACCCCCGTGTATGTTCGGCGATTATCATTAGATTTCGAGTTTCAGCTTTTTGTGCTGCTTTTATGTAACTCCGAATTCGTAAATAATTTCTTTTATTGTGAGTAATCCATTATTACTAAAGCTATAATTTATTTTTATTCTTATAGCCTGATACTATAGCTATCACATGAGAACATAATTGAATAGATGCTATTGAACTACACTGAATAAAAAAATATTGTTCTCAAAAATTTTCTAAAAGCGAGTATAACAACTTTCTAAGGTTATAACTCAAAAAAATTTAAAAAAATTTTTTAAAAACTATCTTAAAAACTTCTTTAATATTCTGTCAATACGTCACACAAATTTCATTTGAATATCTGCAAGACTTCTGACCAAAATCTACTTTACAAATTAGGAAAGTGAAAAAATCACTTTAATACCACGTGCCTTTTGTTTTCAAATTCCAAGAAAGTTGTTTCGTGTAACTCGTTACCATTGTAGGTTTGACTTATTCTATCAATTCAAAGACAAAGATAAAGAAAGCTAGCAATGCAGTTCACCAGTTTACATTAATTATTATAAAATTGATACAAAAACTTTAACTGTTCTAAATGTTTCAAAATAACATGTATAAAACAACAGAATAATAACAACGATTTAATATTTTCGTAACAAATGTTCGAAATATCCACCAACAGCTTCAATACACATGCGACATCTCCTTAAAAAAATAAGTTTTAATTTACTCACAATAAAAGAAATTGTTTACGAATTCGGAGTTACATAAAAGCTAAACATCGCTAAACATAAAGGGGGTCCATTGGATAGGTATTGGGCCCCTCTACCACCACACTCAATTTGATCCGTCGATGCTGGGTCATCCTGTATATAACTACTTCCCCCTTCACGTAGTTACGCCCCTCTGTCGCCCAGGCTTGTCGCCAGGGTTGTTTACTGTCAAATATTGCTTACGAATAAAGATAATATCGCTAAAATATAAGTTTTTCTTTATTTTGAAACCATTGTTTTAGTTTTATAAAATATGAGATTTATAAATACTTACCTACATTATTATGTTACGCACCTACATTAAATATACTTATAAATGATAACTTATTAAAAGACAGTAGCGTACCAAATGAAGCCATTTGAGTAAGTATTACTTGCCTACAAATATAAAATAAAAACATACTGGCCGTGACAGCCCGACTGAGTATCCCGTTTAACGTGTAGGCTAATATAGTGACCTTGAGCGCGTCCGGAGCGGGAGTTTCCGTTCTTCGTGTTCTTATTTATTCTTATGCTATAACCCCGGACGTTGCTAATGCGCCTGGCCGGCAACTTTTTAGTTGCAGATGTTAATCTGACAAGGTTTCTGTGCATTAGGAATTTGCGGAGATTACAATTACCTATTTAAACTGAATATTTGATTATGATAACATGAAAATCCTTAGATGAAAGAAAGTTCGATCATAATAGGTTGGGGAAACAGTTTCTTCGCATTTCATATGAAAACTCAAGTCTTTTTTTAAAGCTTATTTACATTTAATTACAGTATACAAGTGCAATTTTGTTCGATGAGTTTTTGTCATTTGATACGTAGTTTCCATAAATTGGATAAATGGTTGTCGCAATAATCGACAAAATCTAAACCTATAAGGCGCCATCTTTATGTGATGCGCACTGCTAAGGATTGGAACTCCCTGCCGGCGTCTGTATTTCCGAGCTCATATAACCCAAATCTTTTCAAGGTTCGAGTGAATAGGCATCTTCTGGGTGAGCTCGCTCCATCTTCGGCCTCATCCTTCCTACATGGATAGATGCTGGTTAAGAGCAAACCCATTTAAATTAAAAAAAAAAAAAAAAAAAAGTCATAGATACTCATTCCACCACTGTCGTTATACACCTTTTCAGTACTACGAAAATACTATTATTCATCTTGGCCTATTCTACTAGTAGTGACATGATCCCGTTGCTGTAGAAATTTTGGGACTTCTGATCAAAAAAACGCGACAAGTAGTTTTGACAGTCCTCTCTTGATTTTAACCTGACACTGCCTAAAGAATTCTGAAGAGACTGAAACAAGTGGAAACCTTAAGGTGCAAGGTCAGGGCTATATGGCGGATGCATTAACACCTCCCAGCCACTCTCTTAATTTTTGCTGAGCGGCTAAAGATGTGTGTGGTCTATCTAGCGTTGTCGTGATGATAAACCTCACCCTTTCTATTGATCAATTCCGGCCGCTTTCTGTTCACTTCTTGTTTTAATCTCATCAGTTGTTGGCAGAAGAGATCCAAATCGATGGTTCTGCCGCGCGATAAAATCTCATAATGAACAATGCCCTTCCAATCTAACCATACATACAGCATCACCTTATTGCGAGTTAACCCCGGTTTTGGTACAGTCTGTGAAGCCTTTTGACCACGACCTCTTTCGTACGTTCTCGTCGTACGTGATCCACATTTCATCACCAGTAGCTCTAGCATGAGTTTACGATACTACACTCGCTAGCGAGAGCGTATAACTTTTGTATGGAAAATCGTGAACTGTCAATGTCAAAATGTCAATCTTCCATATAAATGTTTTACGCTCTCGCTAGCGAGTGTAGAATCGTAAACTCATACTAGAGCCACTGTTATCAATCTCTTCAACAACGGTTCGGTTTCATTACGCCTCAATAAAGAATCGCAAATGAGTACATGATTCATCAGTGAGCTCGTGTGGCACCCAAATAACCTTCATTGTGTACCCAGCTTTTTTTAAATAGGTCAAAAATGTTTTATGGTCATTTCCAGTTCTTCAGCTATGTCGTAACTACTGATATGCCGATCTTGCTCCACTTTTTTCAAAAATGGCGTCCATTTTATCCGTAACGGGGTGACCAGAGCGAGGTACATCTTGTGCAAACCGCTTAAACCAACTATGTGCTACTCTTACTGACACTGCATTAGGTACATAAACGTCACAAATTTTTTCGGTGGGTTGCGTTGCATTTTTTTCTTTTTTGTAATAAAAATTTAAAATGTATCGAATTTATTCATTAGATTCACTCATTTAGACGGATAGAAAAACAAATGAAAAATAGCTGGAAACAATTTGTTTCTTTTTTTGAAATGTAACCTTTTTAATGTCATCAAAACCAGCCAGGTACAAATATGTAGTACAGCCGAAGAGATTTTTTACAAGTTTATACATACTATATGCGAAAAGACTTTCCCCCTACCTAATAATTTAGTAAAAATTATTCAAATGTTTCAATTAAGTAATAAGTTTTTTAAATTTTCTAATGTTACCTGCGTTTACAAAATCCGAAATAATCACAGGAAACTAAAATTAAGAAAGACTTTTATTATCAAAATCTCCAAAGTGTAAGTTAAAAAATAATAATAATGGACTGGTTTTGAACGATGTCCTTAAATGATTTTCGCGATAAACTGCGATTCAAATGGTGATGAAAACTTAACAACCAACCGGTCAACCGCAACGAAAATTTTTACGTCTGAATCTTTCGCGATCACCCAAAATCTTAATTCTCGATATTAAAAAAATATCTTTTAGTGTACGTTGGCTTAAAGCATAAAAATGTACATTCAACATGTGCCTGCGTATATTCTGCGTATTTTCTTGCAAATGTCGCACTCAATGGGATCGAGTCCCGAATATACAAACCTCATGTGCTCGCGTATAGTCCGCTTGGATTTAAATGTCTTCTTGCAAATGTCGCATCATGTGCATGCGTATAGTATGCTTGAATTGTAATGTCACCTTGCAAATGTCGCACTCAATGGGATCGAGTCCCGAATGTACAAACCTAATGTGCTCGCGTATAGTCCGCTTGGATTTAAATGTCTTCTTGCAAATGTCGCATCATGTGCATGCGTACAGTATGCTTGAATTGTAATGTCACCTTGCAAATGTCGCACTCAATGGGATCGAGTCCCGAATGTACAAACCTCATGTGCTCGCGTATAGTCCGCTTGGATTTAAATGTCTTCTTGCAAATGTCGCATCATGTGCATGCGTATAGTATGCTTGAATTGTAATGTCACCTTGCAAATGTCGCACTCAATGGGATCGAGTCCCGAATGTACAAACCTCATGTGCTCGCGTATAGTCCGCTTGGATTTAAATGTCTTCTTGCAAATGTCGCTTCATGTGCATGCGTATAGTATGCTTGAATTGTAATGTCACCTTGCAAATGTCGCACTCAATGGGATCGAGTCCCGAATGTACAAACCTCATGTGCTCGCGTACAGTCCGCTTGGATTTAAAGGTTTTCTTGCAAATGTCGCACTCAATGGGATCGAGTCCCGAATGTACAAACCTCATGTGCTCGCGTATAGTCCGCTTGGATTTAAATGTCTTCTTGCAAATGTCGCATCATGTGCATGCGTATAGTATGCTTGAATTGTAATGTCACCTTGCAAATGTCGCACTCAATGGGATCGAGTCCCGAATGTACAAACCTCATGTGCTCGCGTACAGTCCGCTTGGATTTAAATGTTTTCTTGCAAATGTCGCACTCAATGGGATCGAGTCCCGAATGTACAAACCTAATGTGCGCGCGTACAGTCCGCTTGGTTTTAAATGTTTTCTTGCAAATGTCGCACTCAATGGGATCGAATCCCGAATGTGCATACCTCATGTGCTCACGTATAGTATGCTTGGATTTAAATGTCTTCTTGCAAATTTCGCACTCAATGGGCTTGAGTCCAAAATGTACCGACATCATGTGCCTGCGTGTACTATGCTTGGATTTAAATGACTTCTTGCAAATGTCGCACTCAAAGGGCTTGAGTCCCGAATGTACAAACCTCATGTGCTGGCGTATAGTACGCTTGGATTTTAATGTCTTCTTGCAAATGTTGCACTCAAAGGGCTTGAGTCCCGAATGTACAAGCATTAAGTGCTCGCGTATCCCGCGCTTGGATTGAAATGTCTTCTTGCAAATGTCGCACTCAAAGGGATCGAGTCCCGAATGTGCAAACCTCATGTGCTCGTGTACAGTCCGCTGGGTTTTAAATGTCATCTTGCAAATGTCGCACTCAAAGCGATCGAGTCCCGAATGTGCAAACCTCATGTGCTCGCGTACAGTCCGCTGGGTTTTAAATGTCTTCTTGCAAATGTCGCACTCAAAGGGATCGAGTCCCGAATGTGCAAACCTCATGTGCTCGCGTACAGTCCGCTGGGTTTTAAATGTCTTCTTGCAAATGTCGCACTCAAAGGGATCGAATCCCGAATGTGCAAACCTCATGTGCTCGCGTACAGTCCGCTGGGTTTTAAATGTCTTCTTGCAAATGTAGCACTCTTTTAACACAGTATGCGTCAACATATTTGAACTATTATCAATTGAGCTACAATTGTAAGGCTTATGTTTCTCATGCACTTTATTATGACTCATCAAAGCATCTTTACTTCTAAACGTTTTATTGCATTTTAAGCACTCATAGGGTTTTATATTCGTGTGTATCATTTCATGTGCAACCAATGTACTTTTTCTCATAAATGCCTTAGCACAATACTGGCAACTGTACCTTTTTACATCCATATGCATATTTTGACGATGCTTCAGTAAGTTTCTCTTGACTTTGAATTTCTGCCCGCAATTTTGGCACTCGTGCGGAGTTCCTGACGTGTGTGTTTCCATGTGTGCCTTTAACGATGTGCGCTGAGTAAACCGATTATTACATATAGAGCACTTAAACTTTCTCTCATCATTATGCACATTTTCGTGACTGAGCAATTCACCTTTGCCCTTTAAATCCTTATTGCATACGTCACGGCGGTGTCTAAAGTGGGTCTTGATATGACATTTTAGCTTTTTCACTTCTAAAAAAGTCGCATCGCAAGCGACACAGCAATATTTGCCATCGACGACGTGCTTCGACTTAATGTGTTTTGAGCGCTCTCTCTGGTTCGACAATATTTCTGGACACATTTGGCATTTATAGCCGTCGTGAGATCTGATGTGACTTTCTAGGTGCCTTTTAAATCTAAAAGTTTCATTGCAAATATTGCATTTGTTCTCGTGTTTGCCGTTAGTGTTTCTTAAATTGACCTCTGAAAAATAAAAGTTGTGCTGTTTGATCGATGTTCCAATGATTTCCACTAAACTGACTTCTCTAATTTTATATTTAATCGATTTAATCTCTCTTAAGCCAAATTCGTCACCAGACAATATTAATTTTACACAAATGGTGTGTTTCGTCTCCAATAATATTATAGTCAATAAACTAAGAACAATCATACATACCAGATTCACTAAAGGTTTCATCTGATTCTTTTCTGCTGACATCATCATCTAAAACCATATTAATGTTTGTGTCTCTCTGTTCATCAGTGGCAGTCTCTTCTCTTTCAACTTTGGCGTCGATTGCTACTAACGGTCCTTCTGTGAAGATGAATGACGCAATGTATTACGTTAAGTTATAATAGCGACCGGATGATGGTAGGTGGCTAGCTGCAACGGCAAAGCTGCAAGTGCGCTGCCGACTACAGCAGGATTAAGGATAAGGAGGGGGATAGGGAAACGGACTCTGGCATACCTTACTCACCGAAACACAAAAGCACACGTGCTGTTATTTCACGGTGGTCTTCTGTAAGGTGGTAGTTACTGTCGCCAGACAAGCTGCCCAAATGACTACGAAACGCAGGATGCCATACGTCGTTCACTCGCTGATGTATAACTTGCGCTCGGGAACCGACGAAGGGTATTACCAACTCCTCCCGTGCCTAATCCGCTCGCGATCTGACTAAACTAAGTTAAACTAAATTTTTAGTTGGATAAAATAGACAAAACAGACAAATTTTAGGACGGCCAGGGCAAAATAGCTGAATAGCCTAAAGCAAATGAGTCAGCCTGTCAATGTCACATTGACACTCAGAAGAGTTAGGTGCATGTCTACCAGTACAGCTAAACAATGTGGAGATCCAACGCGCAGACCGCGTGCGATACCGGGGCATGCATTTAGACAAGCGCCTAACGTGGCAGACATATTTTCACTAAAAGGAAACAGCTAAGCCTCCAATTTAGAAAACTCTACTGGCTTGTGGGAAGAAAACCACACTTAAACCAATATGGACCTACAGAATATAACTGTGGGGAACTGCTTCGCATTCAAACATAGAAATAATAGGATTTTAAAAAAATTGTGAGTCAGCTGCGACGCACGACTGGAGTTTACTCCTTGTAAAATTATAAAATAAAACGTATAAAATTAAATCTGCAAAATTTTCCTCGTGTCAATAGATAACTAATTAGTTATATTATTTACCTAATTAGTTTATATTATTTAGTTACATTCTGCATACTCAGATATCACGTGTTCCAAAAAAAGTTATATTAGTTACGTTCGGTATCCATAGATGTCACTACGTTGACATAGCAGGTTATCTCGCGCTATCGTTTCGTTCCTCAACGCGGACTACACTTTTCAAACAATATTTCGACGTTTGCTTTTCATAAGCCCAGAGACTAGAATTAGGGTAATACATCCGTCAGCTGTCGCACAGATGTAAATGTAACAGATAACGTAACGCTTTTTAGTTAAAGCTTGTATTAATTTTAGTCCTCATAAAATTTCCATGCACGGAGATTTTATATGAAAATCGATTCTTAAGGAGTAAACTCCAAAAAGCAAATATCGCTCAAAGATCAATGTGGAGCAAGAAATGAAAGTAGGGAGTTCAAGTCTTATTCCACGCTTTGAAAAAATATGTTATATCACGAAGCTCTCGTCACATTCATTAATTATTCATTAACACATTCATTGCCGATGTATTTTCAGCCCGTTGGATGAGTGGTTAGGGAGCTTGCCTTAACGCTATGTTCTAGGGTTCCCGGGTTCGATTCCCGGCAGGTTCAACTTTGAAAATGAACTTTTCAAAATTGACTCTGGTCTGGATTTTAAAAGTAGTGGCAGGGCACACTGCGCTTCGCAGTCATTTGGGCAGCCCGTCTGGCGGCAGTAACCACCCCCTTACAGAAGACCACCGTGAAATAACAGCACGTGTGCTGTTGTGTTTCGGTGAGTGAATCATCCCTATGCCAGAGCCCATTTTCCTATCCCCCCTCCTAACCCCTTATCCTTAATCCTACTGTAGTCGGCAGCGCACCTGCAGCAGCTTTGGTGTTGCTTGTGTTATAGGCGACGGTAGTCACCTACCACCAAGTGGACCGTCTGCCTGTCTGCCGAACTTAACATAAAAAAAAAGTTTCATTTTATTTTTAGGGCAGTGAAAGCTATTACTTGTATACGAGGGGCACACTGAAATGATCGGGAATAAGAAAAACCACACGCACGGTATAGCTAAATTGTATTTTATTGTTTTTTCGAAGTATTCTCCGTTCAACTTAATGCACTTTTCCATTCGTGCAAACCAATCATTAAAACAGTAATTCCAGTCTGAAGTTGATGTTGACAAAATGGCTGATTTGTACGCTTCCACAGCTGCTTCGGGGTCTTCAAACCGTTGACCGCGTAATAATCTTTCATTCTAGGGAATGTAAAGAAATCTTTTGGGCTCAGGTCAGGACTGTACGGAGGATGGCTCATCAGCTCAACGTTTTCCTGCTTCAAAAATCATTTGACTTCCGAGCCGTATGGGAGCTCGCATTATCGTGATGTAAGATGATGCGACGTTTTGGGTTATTTTTTCGGAGTTCGGCTATCATTTCTGGCAAACAAACCGTGATATACCACTCGGTGGTAACCGTTCTGCGTTTCTGTAAAGGAATTGTAGCAACATGCCCCTTTTTCGAGACAAACGTAGCGACCATTTTCTTTTACACGAGCCGCCTTTTGCTCTTCGGACAAATAGTGGGGAACCCAGCGGGAAACTAGCTTTCTTACACACAGCTCATTATGTAATATCGACTGAATTGCAGTCATTCCGATACTGATAACAGCCCGAATCTGCTCGTATGTCACATGACGGTCATCTAATATAATAGTTCGCACAGCTGCGATGTTTTCAGGCGTGACCGCTGTTCTTGGTCGACCTGCAGAAGAAACAGTGCTGAGCGACACACGACCGCGTCGGAACTCGGCATACCAGCGGTATATTGTCTTTTGACTCGGTGCTTCAACATCATAAATCGAAACAAGTTCGCCGAGACATTTATCTTGAGATAAGCCGCGACGAAAATTGTGATAAATTATAGCACGGAAATGTTCACGCGTGAGCTCCATTTCTGTTAACGACGTATCAACTTTAAACCAACATAGTTTTTGTTTTTAATAAAAAAAAAATTGTTTGAATGTCATTAAGATTCTAAGAGGCCAGTATTCAAATTCTAAAAAAGGTTTTATTGTAACTCAATCCGAAATATTCTATTCCCGATCATTTCAGTGTGCCCCTTGTATGTAAGTATAAATGCTTACTTGACTGATGGAGCTTTTATTACAAACTGGGATTGACTGTTTTTACCTTTATCACTGCAAGCGTAACTCCAACATTTCTCTATTTTAATTGTAAGATCGTTTTCAATTAATGGCTCCCCTGAAAGTGAAATTTCCAATTGAAATTAATTTCAAGGTAGAATTGGTCCTATTTCGTAGAAGACAACTACGAAATAATATCATTTGTGCTGTAGTGTCTTCAATGCGTAAGAGCCACCAGTAAACTGATGATCCTGTATGTACAATTAGAAGATTCCTATTAATAATACGCTCTATTACCTTGGAGAGGGCGGACGTAACAGTGATGGCTGGATCTATCCTGTCACCTTTTAAAAGACAAGAGACATTCTCAGCTATGTGATGATGGCATTAAAAATCACCTAGGTTTAATCTTGCGCCATCATTTATTTATTAAGATTAAATTAATTAACATCTGTACATCCTAAGATGTGTCAATACTGTCAATACAATACAATAATTGATTTGCGATGACCATGGGTAACTGATACCAGAGATGACATTTAGTTTTCTTGTTCCTTCATGACCAACCGATAAATATTCGGTGTGCAAATCTTAGTGAAAATAACTTGGGTAGGTTGATATTCTGTTATTAAGAAAATAGTGGGTAAACTAGTCATGATTACTAGGGCGGAGTGATAAGTCTGGTAAAAATCCTCCTTGTTCACAACTCTTTTGAAGGACTAAATTAAAATTTTAAGCCAGTACCGCCACCGGTTAGTTTTTTTGTGACAGCCATTGAACAAATTTTTGCAAAGATGGAGAAAAGTGAATTTTTTGTCTTGATTATCCATTATTATTTGTTCAAAAAAACTATTACGGAAACGAAAAAGAAACTTGATAAATATTATGGGGACTCTGTTCCATCGATTAAAATGATTCATAAGTGGTTTACTGATTATCGCTGTGGTCGTACAACCACAAGTGATGCTGTGCGTCCAGGACGCCATTTGTGGTCACTACTTCAGAGATGATCGCTAAAATCCACGACATAGTGTTGAATGACCGAAGAGTAAAAGTAAAAGTGAGGGCGATAGTCGAGATAGTGTGCAAACGTGTAAGCAATATCTTACACCAACATTTAGATATGAAGAAGCTCTCCGCTCGATGGGTGCCACGTTTACTGACTGTTGATCAAAAACGTATGTGTGTGACCACTTCGGAGACGGGTTTGGCGTTGTTTCAACGAGATAAAACTGAATTTTTGCGTCGTTTTATAACAGTAGAAGAAACATGGATCCACCACCATACCCCAGAAACCAAACAACAATCGAAACGTAAAAAACGACCAGATTTAGCTAAGAAGAAAATCCTCTTCCACCAAGACAACGCACGAGTGCACACCTGCGTGATTGCCATGGCAAAAACTTCACGAGTTGCGCTATGAGATTCTTTCTCACCCACCGTATTCGTCAGATTTAGCCCCTTGTGACTATTTTCTGTTTTCGAATTTTAAAAAATTGCTTGGTGGAAAAAGATTTGGCTCCAATGAAGAGGTCATGCACGAAACCAATGCCTATTTTGAAGGGTTGCCTAAGTTGTATTTTATGGAATGGATCGAAAAGCTAGAGAAACGCTGGGTGAAGTGCATTGAGCTACACGGAGACTACTTTGAAAAATAAAAAATAATAATTTGATTAATTTTACTCCTTGTTTAATTTTTACCAGATTTATCACTCCGCCCTCGTATTGCACATTAAATGTAAATAAAACTTAAAAAGATGATTAATGACTTACATTCAATATTTTTTTCACGTGCAAGGACACCATTCTTAAATTTTATTAAAATACGTAGTTTTTCAATACACTCATCGCATATTGTATATATTTTGTCACGTTCAGAGGGTTCAAACTGAAAACAATAAATTACGATAGTTAAACAAGCCACTGAAAGTTCGGGAATGCTATTTCTGTTGAAATATAAACTCTATGTTGTAAACATAAGGACCAATTTCCTTTGACACTAGTCGGGAGGAAGCGTGGCTACCATCGCTAGGGTAGAACGTTCGAAACTTTCGGCCGGTGCGAACCTGTGCGAACACTTTTTCCAGAACATTCCATAGTTAGTCGCAGCGTTGCCAGAAGGTTACTTCTGTAACCTTTTTGGTGATTTTTAACTCCTTCAGGTTACTTCGAGGTTACACTACTCAGAAGGTTACTTATAGGTGATTTTTTGGATCTTGTAGAATTAATTCATAATATCTTACAAAAACCTATGTAGAACAGAACGCAAATTAAAACAACACAAAAATTCCTAATGCAATTAAACATGTCTTTCTCGTTCATACTAAAGTATCACAAATTATTCACGGCATATCTGCTTACTCTCTCGATCAATCCGATTCAAATTTCACAGGTTGTTATTAGAGTTTGCGCAACACCTACTCTACTTGTTTCATATACATACACTTCCTAGGTATAGACAGATAAATAAAAGGTTACTTTTTGCGCTAAAAGGTTACTTTATTATTTATGTCAGGTAACTTTTAACGGGACCCGGCTGGCAACACTGGTAGTCGTAATACTATTATAATGTGTGAATTGCTTAAGGTAACTAACGTATTTAATACTGATGATCTAAATATGTGGCTTTTTTTTATATCAATTTAGTAAGCTATACTTAAAACTAGCTGAGCCCTCTACGCGTGATATTCTGTATTTTTGTTTGTAAACCGATTGGAATAAAACAAATATTAAATGTTACAGGAAGCTTGCTACAATAAATCAGCAAAAATTCAAATCGGTTAAGACGTTTCTGAAATTAGAAATGCACAAATGTATAGACAAACAGACAAAAATTTTAAAAACTGTTTTTTTTTCTACCTTGGTAACATAAGTACAACATGTACAAATTGTTTTTTGAAAAAATATTTAATGTAGAGACACGACTCGTTTACGATTTTATTATATGTATAAATTTGAAGGTTGCATTGCATTTCACAGAAATAAGAAAAAATGTTTGGAAAGGTCGTGTAAACATTTTTTATATTAATATAATTAATTGTATTTTACATATTTATGTATGGTGATATTTTTTAATAATATAATTGTACATAAATTAATATCAAATATCGTTACAACTCTAACTATAACCAACTATAAACTAACCAAAAAAATATACATTATATATAATAAAATTAACATTATTATTTATAAATTATTGATGCAAGTAAATTTTGATCCAGGTGGCAAGGTACCCGATACGCTGGCTGTATTACCTCTCTGGATTGCTAAACTTAATCTCTGAGAGAGGTAATGCCCAGCTCTGTCATCGCTAGTTTTATCTATCAAACGCTTGGATATGTCTATTGAGGTGAAGCGCATTAGGACCCACGGCCCCAGCGTGTCAAAATCAAGAACGAAAGAGTAAGAAGTACTTATGTTTTTATACTTATCAATCTTTCGCTCCTTTGCATTCTCTGCCGCGGCACCAGCTTTAACTAAGGCACTTGGAGGATGGGAAGGAGCCAGTGCATTACACAGTCCAAAACTAACTGTACATTTTCCAAGGAATCAATAACAAAACTCACCGATATTCCGAATGTATCGCACAAAATCTGCGAATAATTTTCGATCGCATTTTCGTAAATGTAGTCGGAAAATAAACTCTTAAAAACTCCTCTCTTGTGACAACATCTACATAGATGTATTCGATCCAATGTTTCAGCCATTTGTAATTGTCAATTTGTCACTAATTTATAATGTTAAATAACTAGAGAGTATGTCGTGCGATTTTATTTCAAAGAAAATCTATAATAACATATTATTATTTCACGTAGTGATTACATTCTCTTTGATTATTTCATGTAAATAAAACACGCTGTCACACTGACGGCTGACGGACGGACCAATCTGACACAGAACAGTTTTACATTTCGTCCTGTCAGGTATGCAGGTTTGAAGTGAGGAGAACCATGTCCGCTGAAAAGTGTTATTGTGCTACTGTAGCAGGAGAGTAAATTTTAAAGAAAGTGCCAAAAAATATTACAGTAGGATTGAGAAGTAAAATAAGGGAAGAAAAACTTCCGCTTCGTTATGGCTCACTTTTCAAAAATAAAACGTAAAATAGGAAAACCAAACAACAAATGGTAAGTAAGTATGTTACATACAGACACGGCTCGTTTACGATTTTATTATATGTATAGATATAGATGACTGGCTAGAAATATTGTTTAGCAAGATGCAAGAAGATATTTATGACAGAATATCTAAGGCAAAAAAAACAATTTTATAAAAGGCCAAAGGAAAGAATTACGCGGCTGTACGTACAAATAAGGTTGGATAAGCTTTGGCAACAGTTCTAAAAGAAATCATGAATTGATTTTGGTCACAGAGTTAAGGGAACTAAAGGCCAGTATATCCGATAACAAAAATGTGATCATTAGGTGCGAACATTGCTATTTGGAATACAAACTCATTAATTAACGAGTCTCTGAAAGTTTCAAGAGTGGTGATATTTAATTTAATCCTTAGCAGAGCGTAGCTTTTACTTCGCAAGTAAAGTTAGTCATACAAATTTTATCTGGAAGCTATACCACAGAATAAATAATAGTATTAGCGTACAGAAGCTGCACTTTATATCACGGCACACACGGAGTGACAAGAGGCCTGGCTATACCTACCACATACCCTACGCACCTTTTACATGCCTTTGACGCATTGTAGCATAAAAACAGTCCACGCGCGCCTCTGCAAACATTATGATGCCCTGCAAAATCGGGGTAATCTCAACACCACCCCATAAACCGTCATTGTATTGTACTCAGAGTTTGTTGTAAGCGCTTTGAGTTTATCTGGCCCACAAATTGCATGTGTAAAAAGAAGAACAAAATGCTCTGAACAATGTGAACTTTACTTTTGTAGAGCAACGTGCAAAATGGGAGGCCAGCTCTCCGTTCTCTTTCACTATATCTTCATCTTCTTTGTGGTCTTCTTGGACCACAAAGAAAATCTTCTTTGGAGTCAATATGTGGTCGAGATATTGAATTTTTTGGAACTTTTGTATTTTACAATTAATTATTTATAAATATATACAGGTGGAGCTTTTTTTTATGTTAAGATCGGCAAACAGGCTAACTGTCCTCTTGATAGTAGGTGGCTACCGTCAAGTCGAGCGCGAAGCAAAAGCAAACACTGCCGTACTATCCTTTACTGTAACCATTTCGCCGCATTTTTAGGCCCCTATTTGAGAACCTCTGGATAAGACCAGAACGCAGAAATTTTCGTCATCCAGTAAGCTATAATCACATACTTAAAATCCAAAATTTCAAGTCTGTAGGTCATTTAGTTCCGAAGCTAAGCGAAAGCAAAGTTTCGCATTTTCGACACTCACTCACTCACTCATGATCATCAAAATAGAACTAGTACTTCCCATAAACTCAGAGAGCTGAAATTTGGTACAAAGTTAGGGTTTAATGGCCACATAAAGGGAAAACTATAAAAACTAGGATAATCGAAGATCTGGAGTACCTGGTGACCCTGATTAGAAAACACAAGAGCCCAACCAAACTATTAGTGATCGACATACCGCCTTTACAAAAAATATTCAACTTGGTGGGCCGCTTCATTTGATGTCAAAAATCGAAGGTCTGAAGTATCTGATGAAGAACCCTCAGCTGGTCTCAGCTGTATTAGAGATATGGTAATGCCCCCTTCTACTATTGGTACATAAAAAAATCGACTGTCATTGCAAAAATCCAGCGTAGTGGAACACATCTTCTAATTTAATCTTCTAGCCTATAGCGTCCCACTGCTGGGCGAATGCCTCCCATCTGCTTTTAATACGCATATAAATAAAATTAAAGGAAAACTCTGGATAAGACTAGACTGGCTTTTATACTTATACTTACAAGTTTACAAGAAGAAATAGTCGAACGATTAACTTTATTCTACTCGAACATTACACAAATTAAATAAACAAATTACACTAAAATATTAATTTCGCTCAAAATTTGGTCAAAATATAATGCATTGGACTAAGAGTGGCGGTGATACCCGCACACGTCGCCAGATGGCGCTGACTGCAAGGTCTAAGTCTAAAAAATGCCCTCATGGACATTGGCACCTCCATATTCTCTTGTGGCCAAGCCTACGTGGCGCTTTCACGAGTAACCAATCTTCATGGGGTGCACCTCATAAATGTTGACTTCAAGAGTATAAAAGCTCAAGCTTCAGCGATCACCGAATACAACCGGCTTAGGCGTAAATACCGCGCTGATCTTTCAGAAATTAAATCGTCTAAACCGTCTAAAAGAATAAATAATGAACGCGAATGGGCAATACGAAAAACTGACTGTACAAGAATCAAAACCGGAAAAAAGAAAAGAAAGATTTGTAATAATAAAAAAACTACTCCTAAAAAGAAAAAAACTGTGTGAAATAAGAAAATGTAATAAAATAAATCAATATGCCCATGTTTCTACAAAAAGAAGTGAAATCCCACCAAAAACATTCTGTAAAAAACTAGCCAAGTCTCGATGGAACCTGCTTGTCAATAGTCAACAATGATGTCCAATACCTACTGTAAAATTCTTTCAGTGTACTATTACGTAATATGCTGTTTTGTAGTTTTTGCCTTTTTGGACAGATCGCGATTATGGGTTATTTCAAAACTGAAATCGGCTCATATTCGTTACAAAAAAGTTCGGATGCGAGTAATTATTATGTCCAGGGGTGCTTTGTGGCTATCGCGACATATATACGGAAATTTAGAAATAAATACAACAGGCTTAGCGTTTCATTTTATTTTTCTTCTCATATCAATTGATATGCAAAGAATGTTCATAAAGTAAACACCTTTTCAATCAAAATAATATTTCTAATAGTTTTCACAAAATGTTAGAAATAAATAACATGTGCGCAAAAACATTTATATAATATGTTCCTAATTAGGTACAATACCAATGTTTGAAGTTCAGTTTTGAAATAACCCGTACTCGCGATCTGTCCAAAAACGCAAAAACTACAAAACGGCATATTATGTAATAGTATACTGAAAGAATTTTACACTACTATTCAATAGTCACGATTTCATTTCAAAAAAAACTGAAAATCATATATTATTCTGAATGCAACGGTTCAAAATTTCTAATCTTTTTGTTTTAAGCATAAATATTCATTATCTATCTATACTTACCAAAAATCAACAACATCCGACACATCCAAACTAATTATCCTTCAACCACTGGACTATTTGCTGAGCGGCTAAGAATGTGTGTGGGTCTATCTAGCGTTGTCGTCATGATAATCCTCACCCTTTCTATTGATCAATTCCGGCCGATTTCTCTCAACTTTTTGTTTTAATCTCATATAAGATTCAAATCGATGGTTCTGCCATGCGATAAAAGCTCATAATGAACAATACCCTTCCAATCTCATCAATCTGTGAAGCCTGACCGACTTTTGACCGCGACCTTTTTCGTACGTTCTCGTCGTACGTGATCCACATTTCATCATCAGAGGCTCTAGTATGAGTTTACGATACTACACCAATACTACACTCGCTAGCGAGAACGTAAAACTTTTGTATGGGAAATCGTGAACTGTCAATGTCAAATTATCAATTTTCCATATAAATGTTTTACGCTCTCGCTAGCGAGTGTAGTATCGTAAACTCATGCTAGAGCCACAGTTATCAATCTCTTCAAGAACGCTTCGGTTTCATTACGTCTCAATAAAGAATCTCAAATGAGTACATGATTAATAGGATTTCTTTCAGCGAGCTCGCGTGGCACCCAAATAACCTTTATTGTGTACCCAGCTTTTTTTAAATAGGTCAAAACTGTTTTATGGTCATCCCCAGTTCTTCAGCTATGTCGTAACTACTGATATGCCGATCTTGCTCCATTTTTTCAAAAATTGCGTCCATTTTATCCGTAACGGGGTGACCAGAGCGAGGTGCATCTTTGACATCAAAATTCCCGGATTGAAACCGCTTAAACCAACTTTGTGCTACTCTTACTGACACTGCATTAGGTCCATAAACGTCACAAATTTTTTAGGCGGCTTGCGTTGCATTTTTTCCTTTTTTTTTAATAAAATTTTAAAATGTATCGAATTTCTTCATTAGATTCACTCATTTAGACAGAAAATCAAACGAAAAATAGCTGGAAACAATTTGTTTCTTTTTATTTGAAATGTAACCTTTTTAATGTCATCAAAACCAGCCAGATACAAATATGTAGTACAGCCGAAGAGATTTTATTACAAGTTCATACATACTATATGCGAAAAGACTTACCACCTACCTAATAATTTAGTAAAAGTTTAAAAAATTCAAATGTTTCAATTAAGTAATAAGTTTTTTAAATTTTCGAATGTTACCTGCGTTTACAAAATCCGAAATATTCACAGGAAAGTACTGAAATTAAGAAAGACTTTTATTATCAAAATCTCCAAAGTAGTTGCAGTTGTACACTACAAAAAAACGAAGTATACGGCTTTTGCTGAACCAAAGATTTCCTTTGGCAGGATTGATCTTTGTATCCCTAAGACGGGTTTACGAAGTGGAGCCACCTGAATTTTTCATGCAGGTGGTGGGAGGAGGGGGGTTAGCCTCAACAAAGTCTGAGGTTAATAACTGCGTAGGGTTTAGGTATATAGTCGAGTTTGGTATCATTTTCGATTCAATCGAATGTCTAAATGTCCGTTATGGAATAATATTTAGGTCAATAGCTAGTAAAAATTTAATAAAATAAAAAAATTGTAATATGAATTTCAAGTAATACGTAATTCTATTTAGGTATGTAGGTATATACCACATTGCCTCGCACTCGCACTGATTGGGCTTTGCAGTGCCGCCCGCGCAGCCGCCTCTCCCCCCTCACTCGTCTCATACCTCACCCCGCGACCCCCGTTTGCTCGCTTGCCAGTCGCGCAAAGTTGCTTGCTGCGTGAGCCCGCGTTCGTTTGCCCTTAATCGGTTGACACGAGTCGCGACTCCGCAACTATTTAACCTGTCTTTTTTTAAATGGCAAAACGTGAAAAATTGCTGGTGGTTGCTGACCCACAGTCCCTAACCGGAGAGTCCAGCAGTATCGATTGGTCGAGGTGTTGTATTTGTCAATCAAAAAATAAAGAAAAGCTTGTATTTCCGGCCCGTAATAAAAACCGTTCAAAATTATTGAGTGGCTACAATATATTAGCGGACAATTTATGTGCATTTAAGGAAATAGATGAGCTGGATTCTATTTTGACAAGCTAAATGAAGGTTTAGGAATTCCTGCTACTCTGAGTAGTTGTGAGGCAAAATGGCACAATGCAGCCATGCAGTATAATTCTACAAAACTTCAGCGAGCATATAAAAAGTTTGAAGCAACTAAGGGCCAAAATATTGAAAGCAGTCTATTAACTAGGTCTTCCATGCCTGTGCCACCAACTGGCAATTTAGAGATACCGACTTGTTTCATTTATTCTACGCCAGAAACACGAAATAACAAACTTCAACTAGTCACATCTTTGCAACTAAATGAGAGAGTTAAAGAATGGGCCCAGTATTTAATGGATGCGCGACTTATTGGGATGTTGCAAACCAAAGATTTGGTAGCGTCTAATGCAAAATATCATAAAAAATGTTTACAAAATTTAAGAAACAAGTGCAGGAAAGACAGCCGTTCTGCTGATAGTAAATCTACCGCTTGCGAGGCCGTAGCCTACGTTGAACTTGTGGCTTATATGGAGGATGAATTGGAAAGCGAAGATCGTGATGTCGTATTTAAAATGGGCACACTAACAACGATGTTTAGAATACGATTAGCGCAGTTACTTGGCATTCCCGAGTGTGAGCTTCCAGAAACACGATCAACTTCGCTTCGGGAAAAGCTTCAGGATGAGTTTCCACAGTTGACAGCTGTCAACTGTGGAAACTCATCCTGAAGCTTGAATGCTTGAGCACACTAATGTACTAGTACATTGTCCTTCCAAGGAGTATCAGTTAGTGTGCAAATCTGCAGACTTATCTCTTCATGCACATTCTCACGATCTTCATCAAGACGCAATTGGCTTTTCGAGATTTAACGCAACTCTCAGGAAGGAGATGAAAAACTGTAAAACCTGTTTCAGAGGCACATTCGATAAAAACTGTCAAGAATCTTCAGTCCATCCTCTTCTGTTGGTTTCACTTAATATGATTATTTATGGAACATGGTACCCTGAAGAATGCAAGGCTACTGAGCCAGCCCTGGCTATAGCACAGCTCGTAATGTTTAATTACAAAAGTAAAGCACCTATTGGTAATATTGTGCGACATGACAGAGACCACGAGCCACCACTGCCACTCTATTCAGCTCTCGAGGTTTACGGTCGCACGCGTGGTAAGACTGTAATTGACGATTTGCACAAACGTGGCTTATCGGTGTCAAACAATCGTATTCGTGAGGTGACATCTGCACTGTGTCACTTAAATATTAATCGAGCTGAAGAGGAAGGATTACTATGTCCCAGTAATCTTTTGCAAGGTGTTTTTACTATTGGCGCCTATGATAATGTAGACCACAATCCATCAAGCAATACTTCAGAAGGTTCTTTCCACGGAACAAGTATATCAGTGTTTCAAACACCATCGGATGCTCAGCCAGGAAACTACGCGCGTTGGCTGTCTGTTCATGTAGCTGATTTGGAGTTATTGCCTACGAGTGCCCCAGACGTCTACGCTGAATTCTTGAAAGGAAACTTTGTGATACGTAAGTCCCAAAGACCATTTTCTGCTCTTGCTGTTGACCAAGCACACGAACAGCATAATGCAATTGTTAAAGGCGACGGGGGTGCCATTGGCCTTACTCAAGATCCAACAGCTTTGCGACGTTGGATGCTTGCTGGACCTGAAATATGCCGCCTTCACAAAAGTTTAAGGACGTTGAATCTTCTCATAAGCTTCATCACGAACAGTATCCTGCGTTCCAGAATAAGTTTCTGCGACAAGTTCGTGCAGTAGAAGCAAGTATACAAGAGTTTGGCAACCCATTTCAAGAGCAAGCAAAAGATTTAATTGTACTAGATACAAGGACAATAGCAGATACTGATATTGTAAACACATTAAACAATCTGGAGAAAAATGGAAATGAATTGTATAAAGAATTCGTTGAAGAAAGGCTTGTTAAAAAGACGTCTTCTCTATTTAAACCAATAAAAAAACAGAAAACCAGAATTTTCGCCAATGTCAAGAAGCCAAAAACCTCGAAACAAATTGAAACTGTCAAAACTTTAAAGTGTGACGTGAATCTATTCTCAAACGTATTCATATCATGTCAGAATAGGAGTCTGGACTTGGACATCTTCTTTTCTTATGAGAATCAAATTAATCCACCTTCTTTATCGTCGATGGGAAATTTGCGAATGTGCCAGAAGTCTGACATAGTCACGGTTTTGAAGAAAGAAATCGAAGGCAACGCTTACCCTGAACATTGTAATAGTCATATTTTTGATGGAGCTGTCCTTGTGCACAGTCATCCTCCACGTAGCTCCAAAAAATTCAAAGGACACTGCTGCAATGAGTTTCGTCGGTGCATAGTGGGAAGTACAGAGAACATAGAGGCGAGGAGAATTGATATCGTCTGGGATCTTTACTCTGATATGTCTCTCAAGAAGCAGGTTCGAGATGATAGAGGCCAAGGAATGCGTCGTCAAGTACATGAGAACTACAAATTGCCAAGCAATTGGTCAAACTTTCTTAAGAATTCTCAGAATAAGGAAGACCTGTTTAAGCTACTCGGATGCTATGCACTTCAGGGGAACCTCGGTATACATATAGTGACTAACATCGGTCCGACAATCAAATCATCAGTACCAACGAAAACGCTGTTGACAGGGCTTAATGTAACTTGCAAGGAGCCATGCATGCCAAGGACATGGTGATGAATGGAGCAACAAACATAATAATACATACTGTTGATTCCGACGTGCTCATAATTGCCATATCCTACTACTTTTTCCTTGAGCGGTTGGGTCTTAAAGATTTGTGGGTATCTTTTGGTACTGGAAAGCATCACAGCTATATAGCTGCACATGATTTGGCACATCATCTGGGTGAAGAGAGAGCAGAAGCCATGAGAGGGTATCATGCATTCACAGGTTGTGACACCGTTTCTGTGTTCTACTCAAAAGGGAAAACACTGCCCTGGAAGGCATGGCAGCAGTGTATTGATGCCACATCAGCTTTTAAAGCCCTTTCTAATCCGTTAAATGAACTGATAGATGACATACTGATTAGCTTGGAAAAGTACGTCATCAAGCTTTACTGTGGTGACAGTGAAATAGTTTCGGTGAATGAAGCTCGCTAGTTTTTGTTCACAAAGAATAAGGCTTTACAGAATATCTCCCCCACAAGAGATGCTCTTAAAATGCATACACTTAGGGCAGCCTACCAAGCAGGTTATATATGGGGACAAGATTTCGACTCCTCATCCGACATTCCTTCCCCATCAAACTGGGGATAGACTGAAAAGGAAGGACAATGGCAGCCAATATGGACAACCCAACACAGTATCTGGGATGCGGCGCGAGAGCTGGTAAAATGTGGATGTAAGAACAGCTGTAGAGGCCGTTGTTCTTGTAGGCGAGAAGGAATGCCATGCACACTCCTATGCAAGACCTGTAATGGCAAATGCGATAATTCCAGGTATATTTATATTTGAATAACTTTCGCTTTCAGTTTGCTTGCTTGTTTGTTTGTACTTTTTTGGGTAATCATTGTTTTTTGTTACAGTGTAATGGACCGCGAAGCACTCATCGAAGATGATATAGAATTGGATCCAGAGGTATTAGAGGACGAGGGCTAGGAATCATCGTGCCAATTTTTTAAATTTTTTATGTTAGATTTTTTTTTAATAAATACTGTAATGTTTACTAATTTTTTTTTATTTTACGAAGTTTAACATCTTTATCGTGCAAATATGAGTCCTAAAATGAATTTGGCATCCTTAATCCATACGAATATGGTACCAAACTTGGAATAGTAGCATAACTAATACCTATTTTCCTCCAGAGCAGAAGCTGCCAAAACCTCAAAAAACTAACATCATAAATCGCGGTGGCTCCACTTCTTAAATCCATCCTTGGGCCTTAAAGACCAATCCTACCAAAGGAAATCTTTGGTTCAGCAATAGCCATATAATTTACCGTACAGATGCAACTAAAGTGTAAGTTAAAAAAATAATCCTTAAATGATTTTCGCGATAAACTGCGATTCAAATGGTGATAAATCCAAACAACCAACCGGTCAACCGCAACGAAAATTTTGCGTCTGAATCTTTCGCGATCACCTAAAATCCTAAAACAATAACTATGGGCATGATGTATGTGATAAAATAATAACATTTTTGTTTGACGAACGGTCATTTAAAAAGTATTTAAACAGATTTAATTTTGGCACCGCCCTGGACTCTGGTGCCACACGCCACACGGAAAAAAATCAATGGCGCCTCAGAGGTGCCATCCGCATTTAATCGTATGTTAACATATAAACTTTGAACATTGTTAGAGAGGATAACGTTCTCAAAGGATCCTCAAGGATAAAATAGCTGAGCGAGGAATTCTCGATATTAAAAAAATATTCTTTTAGTGTACGTTGGCTTATAGCTCAAATGTACATTCAACATGTGCTTGCGTATATTCGGCTTGGATTTAAATGTCTTCTTGCAAATGTCACAGTGTGACTGGTGTGACTGTGGCTTGAGGCCCGAATGTACAGCCGTCATGTGCTTGCGTATAGTATGCTTGGATTTATATGTCTTCTTGCAAATGTCGCACTCAATGGGCTTGAGGCTCGAATGTACAGTCCCCATGTGTTCGCGTATAGTACGCTTGGATTTAAATGTTTTCTTGCAAATGTCGCACTCAATGGGCTGGACTCCCGAATGTACAACCGTCATGTGCACGCGTATAGAATCCTTGGATTTAAATGTCTTCTTGCAAATGTCGCACTCAACGGGCTTGAGGCCCGAATGTACAGCCATCATGTGCGCGTATATACTCAGCTTAGATTTAAATGTCTTCTTACAAATGTCGCACTCAAAGGGCTTGAGTCCCGAATGTACATCCCTCATGTGCCTGAGCATAGTATGCTTAGATTTTAATGTTTTCTTGCAAATTTCGCACTCAATGGGCTTGAGTCCCGAATGTACAACCCTCGTGTGATCGCGTATAGCATACTTGGATTTAAATGTTTTCTTGCAAATGTCGCAATCAATGGGCTTGAGGCCCGAATGTACAGTCATCATGTGCGCGTATATTCTCCACTTAGATTTAAATGTCTTCTTGCAAATGTCGCACTCAAAGGGCTTAAGTACCGAATGTACAACCCTCATGTGCTCGCGTATACCGCGCTTGGATTTAAATGTCTTCTTGCAAATGTCACAGTCAATGGGCTTGAGGTCCGAATGTACAACTCTCATGTGGTCGCGTATAGTCCGCTTGGATTTAAATGTCTTCTTGCAAATGTTGCACTCAATGGGCTTGGGTCCTGAATGTACATACATGATGTGCAGGCATATATTCCGCTTGGATTTAAATGTCTTTTTGCAAATGTCGCACTCAAAGGGCTTGAGTCCCGAATGTACAACCCTCATGTGCTCGCGTATACCGCGCTTGGATTTAAGTGTCTTCTTGCAAATGTCACAGTCAATGGGCTTGAGTTCCGAATGTACAACTCTCATGTGGTCGCGTATATTCCGCTTGGATTTAAATGTCTTCTTGCAAATGTCGCACTCAATGGGCTTGAGTCCTGAATGTACATCCATCATGTGCAGGCGTATATTCCGCTTAGTTTTAAATGACTTCTTGCAAATGTACCACTCTTTTAACACAGTATGCGTCAACATATTTGAACTGTTATCAATTGAGGTACAATTGTAAGGCTTATATTTCTCATGCACTTTATTATGACTCATCAAAGCATATCTCCTTGTAAACGTTTTATTGCATTTTACGCACTCATACGGCGTGTGTATCATTTCATGTGCAACCAATGTACTTTTTCTCATAAATTCCTTATCACAATACTGGCAACTGTACCTTTTTACATCCATATGCATATTTTGACGATGCTTCAGTAAGTTTCTCTTGAGTTTGAATTTCTGCCCGCAATTTTGGCACTCGTGCGGAGTTCCTGACGTGTGTGTTTCCATGTGTGCCTTTAACGATGTGCGCTGAGTAAACCGATTATTACATATAGAGCACTTAAACTTTCTCTCATCATTATGCACATTTTCGTGACTGAGCAATTCACCTTTGCCCTTTAAATCCTTATTGCATACGTTACGGCGGTGTCTAAAGTGGGTCTTGATATGACATTTTAGCTTTTTCACTTCTAAAAAAGTCGCATCGCAAGCGACACAGCAATATTTGCCATCGACGACGTGCTTCGACTTAATGTGTTTTGAGCGCTCTCTCTGATTCGACAATATTTCTGGACACATTTGGCATTTATAGGCGTCGTGAGATCTGATGTGACTTTCTAGGTGCCTTTTAAATCTAAAAGTTTCATTGCAAATGTTGCATTTGTTCTCGTGTTTGCCGTTAGTGTTTCTTAAATTGACCTCTGAAAAATAAAAGTTGTGCTGTTTGATCGATGTTCCAATGATTTCCACTAAAATTATGACTTCTCTAATTTTATATTTAATCGATTTAATCTCTCTTAAGCCAAATTCGTCACCAGACAATATTAATTTTACACAAATGGTGTGTTTCGTCTTCAATAATATTATAGTCAATAAACTAAGAACAATCATACATACCAGATTCACTAAAGGTTTCATCTGATTCTTTTCTGCTGACATCATCATCTAAAACCATATTAATGTTTGTGTCTCTCTGTTCATCAGTGGCAGTCTCTTCTCTTTCAACTTTGGCGTCGACTGCTACTAACGGTCCTTCTGTGAAGATGAATGACGCAATGTATTACGTTAACGGCTACGGCAGGATTAAGGATAAGGAGGGGGATAGGGAAAAGGACTCTGGCATACCTTACTCACTCACCGAAACACAAAAGCACACGTGCTGTTATTTCACGGTGGTCTTCTGTAAGGTGGTGGCTACTGTCGCCAGACAAGCTGCCCAAATGACTACGAAACGCAGGATGCCATACGTCGTTCACTCGCTGATGTATAACTTGCGCTCGGGAACCGACGAAGGGAAGCCCATCTGGCGGCAGGCCCTTACAGATGACCACCGTGAAATAACAGCACGTGTGCTGTGTGTTTCGGTGAGTGAATAAGGGATGCCAGAGCCCATTTTCCTATCCTCCCTCCTAACCCCTTATCCTTAATCCTACTGCAGCAGCTTTGGTGTTGCTTGTGTTATAGGCGACGGTAGTCACCTACCACCAAGTGGACCGTCTGCCTGTCTGCCGAACTTAACATTAAAAAAAAAGTTTCATTTTATTTTTAGGGCAGTGAAAGCTATTACTTGTATAGCTATTACTTATTGACTGTTTTTACCTTTATCACTGCAAGCATAACTCCAAGATTTCTCTATTTTAATTGTAAGATCGTTTTCAATTAATGGCTCCCCTGAAAGTGAAATTTCCAATTGAAATTAATTTCAAGGTAGAATTTGTCCTGTAACAATAATTTCTATTTCATAGAAGACAACTACGAAATAATAGCATTTGTGCTGTTGTGTTTTCAATGCGTAAGAACCACCTCAATCAGTAAACTGATGATCCTGTATGTACCATTAGAAGATTCCTAAATAAATAAAATAAAATAAAAAATAAAATAAATCTTTATTTGCGCGAACACATGTTTACAGGATTTTAATTTGTATAAAGCAGTTACAGTACAAAGTATGTTCTACCCGCCAAGGGCATGCAAATATTTGTGTTTAATTGTTTGTGAACTATATTAATATTAATAAAAGAATTAATGTTTCTTATTATAAAATTCTTTAACATCATAATAACAACAATCTAATAACCATTTTGTTAATGTTCTTGTAAATTTAGGATCCGGCAATTCTTTTATATTATTAGGCAGTTTATTGTATGTTTTAATTGCCATAACATAAACATTTCTATTAAATAGTTCTAATCTACATTTTGGTCTTTGCAATAAATTACCTTGCCTAGTTATTTTGGTTCCTATTTCGTTATTTTCGACAAACCAATTCGGATATTTTCTAACAAATATACACACAACGTCTTTATATACAAGCAAGGTAAGGGAAGTATATGTAACTTTTTAAATAGTGGCACACAACTCTCCATAAAGCCCACGCCACATATTGCTCTGATACATTTTTTTGGGTACGCTCCTATTAATAATACGCTCCATTACCTTGGAGAGGACGGACGTAACAGTGATGGCTGGATCTATCCTGTCACCTTTTAAAGGCAAAAGGTAGACAAGAGACATTCTCAGCTATGTGATGATAGCATTAAAAATCGAATAGGTTTAATCTTGCACCATCATTTTAATTATTAAGATTAAATTAATTAACCTCTGTACATCTTAAGATGTGTTAATACAATACAATAATTGATTCCCAACTTCAAAGCCTGCAGCATCGCCGAAAAGTAGCGTGCCTATCGATTTTCTATCGTCTACACTATGGAGAGTGTGCATCTATACTGTACGATTTAATCCAACCGGAACCGTTCCACTTGCGGACCACTAGACGTGGGCAGGGGTTTCATCCCTTCGTGGTTGATGTACCTCGATCACGTACAAAGCGTTTCAGTTCCACCTTCCTTGTTCGAACTGCTAAGGAGTGGAACTCATTGCCTGCGTCTGTGTTCCCACAGAACTACAACCTCGGGGTCTTCAAAACTAGGGTAAATGGGCATTTACTAGGTAAGCGTGGTCCATCTTCGGCCACATCTGCACCTCACATCAGGTGAGATAGTGGTCAAGCGCTACCTCGATTTCATAAAAAAAAAAAAAAAAAAAAACCATGGGTAACATTTAGTTTTCTTGCTGACATTTAGTTTTCTTGCTCCTTCATGACCAACCGATAAATATTCGGTGTGCAAATCTTAGTGAAAATAACTTGGGTAGCATTCTATTACTAAGAAAATAGTGGGTAAACTAGTCATGATTACTAGGGAGGAGTGATAAGTCTGGTAAAAATCCTCCTTGTTCACAATTCTTTTGAAGGACTAAATTAAAATTTTAAGCCAGTACCGCCGCCGCCGGTTAGTTTTTTTGTGACAGCCATTAAAGAATTTTTGCAAAGATGGAGAAAAGTGAATTTCGTGTCTTGATTATCCATTATTATTTGTGCAAAAAAAGTGATGCTGTGCGTCCAGGACGCCCAGTTGAGGTCACTACTTCAGAGATGATCGCTAAAATCCACGATATAGTGTTAAATGACCGAAGAGTAAAAGTAAAAGTGAGGGAGATAGTTGGGTCAATATTTGCTAATTGGCCCAAACGAGTTTTTGCATATTTTATCGAAATAAGAAACTACTTACCTTCCCAACTATTTTTATTTAATACTTTAATGTTATACCTGTGTGTCATTTAACTTTCAGGAAAGTAGTTTAACAAATAAATTCCAAAAAAAAATATTCTAGCTTTAAAAGTCATATTTCCTGCCGGGGAAAAATCCCGTTTCACGAACATATTTTTTCATAACAAAGCTATTTTAGTAAAGTTGGCCTAAATGTTTATTTAATCTGTATCCTAGATATTGGTACTTCATTCCTAAAGCCTACTAATTTTATTTTATTAAAATAATCAAGTCCAAATTCATACTTGAAATTTGGAGAATGCCTATTAGGTCATTAGTCTGCCGAAACTTCAATTTAAAAAATCCCGCCACATAGAAGCTGTAGCATAACCATTCAAAACCGTTGAGATAGACACGGCGACACTTGCTGTGATTAGTGGGTTGGAAAACGCCATTTTATCAGAACATCGGTTACCGGCGTCATCGATGCACGTTATCCTGCGAGTGTCTCTAACTATGGTCATATTTCCTGTGCTTCAAAAACACTAGAAAACGTGAGTCAATCTTGAAAATATTTTTGCAATTAATTGAGTTATTTGATTACGTGCTCAGATATTCATTGATCTTACTTTATTTAAATATTAAAATAAAAATACTGAACAAAATGTGCCATTCCGTCAATTTCCTGCCGTCATTAGTCTGTCATATCCATGACAGGATAATGACAATTAGGCAGGATAATGACTACCTGTGTCTTCTATGTGTTATAATATAGATTTTGATGTCGCTAATTTTTACCAGATTACGATTAGAAGAAAGTAATGTTTTTGGGATGGGTGTATATGTATGTGAATGTATGTATGTATGTATTATATCTCTTCAATCTCATATTATCTGAGATTATGAGATGTGGTGTGTAGTATTATGGGCGGGATTATGTTTCTCTTTTTAGTTTTACCAGTTTACATAGTTATTATTTATTTTATTCCTTTTCAGTATAATAAGTTCGCAAAAATTTATAATGCCGCTAAAGAAAAAGACACGAGAGGAAGTTTTAAAACGAAAGAGGGAATTGGAAAAACTGAGATACCAAAGAAGTAAAGATGATGTTGATAAAGGAGAATGTTGATAACTGCTTATACAGCATAAGAAAGAACATTATAAAAAAGAAACTATAAAAAACTATATAAACTATAAAGAACATATAAAAAAGAAAAGTGAAGACAAAGTTAAAAGTGTTACGGATTTAACACCTAGATGCCAAAGGAAACTGAGAAAGGAATGGAGAGAAAGTACAGCTAAATTTAGAGAAAAGAAGAAATGTACTGAGGATGCACAAAGAAGATTGATTCAGAATGAAATTGAGCTAGCTCCTTCAGATGAACCATTAGTACAAGCAGACCAACTTTCGACAATATCTAACAAAAGTGAGCAAGACGGACGAATAGCTCAAGCACGTAAAAGGGCGGAGAGAAACAGACTCCTCAAAAACAGATTATTAAAACAAAAAGATAAAACTATTAGTGAATTAAAAATGCAGATAATAAAATACCAAAAGTTACTCCACAAAGTAAACCGAAAGATACAGATAAATAGCGCGAGTCCCAGGACAAAAGTGAATGAGATTGGAAAAGAATGTGTCAGAAATTAAAAGAAAGTTGTTGTTCGGTGAGGTCGTGAAGCAGCAATTGAATAAAAATTATAAAAATTTAAAGAGTCCAGTTGAGAAACGAATATTCTTAAAGACTGGGATTCTTTCTGGGGTTTTCTGGGGATTCTGTAAAAAAATACAAAGTCCTGTCAAAAGAAAACGAAATAATGAAAAAAAGGAACGTGCTAAGCCAGAAAGTGAGAACCTATTGAAAAGTCAGCGCAAAGAGAGGTCTGACAAAGTTTCAGAGGATACTAAGCACAACATAATAAATGATGAAAATAGTCGTATTTGTGCGGGAAAGAAAGACACTAAGACCACAAAAAGTATATGTTGGCACCTACCTAGTGTGTATTAAGTTTTAGAGTTTTTTCTATTAAGAGCTTAAGAATTTTGTTATGTCCATTTAATAATGATAGCTATGAGTAAAAAGTATTTTTCGAAAGTGTTTAAATTAGTCTTTTGTTATGTCTGTAATTTATAATTTGTAATACCTATGTCAAAACCTCAGTATTATTTTTATTTTCCATTTAAAGGTTTATTTTAGTGATGTTTAGGTCTTATTTAACAATAAATACTTTGACTTAAATTTTGGTTGTCATTATCCTGTCGTCATGTCATTTTCCTGTCATGGCAGTAGCAAATATATCCTTATAATATTATTAATATAGGCTAAAGTTAACGGAACGCACGTTAATTGAATATAATATATTATATTACAACTTTATTACATACAATAAACTTAAAATATCAACAAATTTTTTCAAAAAAAAATGAACTCGTTTTGGCCAATTAGCAAATATTGACCCAGTTAGGATAGTGTGCGAACGTGTGCGCAATATCTTACACCAACATTTAGATATGAAGAAGCTCTCCGCTCGATGGGTGCCGCGTTTACTGACTGTTGATCAAAAACGTACAGTAGAAGAAACATGGATCCACCACCATACCTCAGAAACCAAACAACAATCGAACCAGTTTCGAAAAAGGCCAAAGCAGTTTTATCTGCCAATAAAGTGATGGCTTCAGTTTTTTGATGCATGTGGAGTAATCCATATTGACTACCTAGAGAAGGATAACATGATTAATGGCAAATATTATGCCAATTTAATGAACCAATTTAACACAATTTTATGTGGAAAAACGACCACATTTGGCTACGAAGAAAATCCTCTTCCACCAAGACAACGCCCGAGTGCATACCTTCGTGATTGCCATAGCAAAACTTCATGAGTTGCGCTATGAGATGCTTTCTCACCCACCGTATTCGCCAGATTTAATCCCTTGTGACTATTTTCTGTTTCAGAATTTAAAAAAATGGCTTGGTCGGAAAAGATTTGGCTCCAACGAAGAGGTCATGCACGAAACCAATGCCTATTTTGAAGGGTTGCCTAAGTCGTATTTTATGGAAGGGATCGAAAAGCTAGAGAAACGCTGGGTGAAGTGCATTGAGCTACACGGAGACTACGTTGAAAAATAAATAATAATAATTTAATTAATTTTACTCCTTGTTTAATTTTTACCACATTTATCACTCCGCCCTCATATTGCACATTAAATTAATTATATTAATATTATTAAATTAATATTAATTAAATGTAAATAAAACTTAACAAGATGATTAATGACTTACATTCAATATTTTTTTCACGTGCAAGGACAACATTCTTAAATTTTATTGAAATACGTAGTTTTTCAATACACTCATCGCATATTGTATATATTTTGTCATGTTCAGGGGGTTCAAACTGAAAGCAATAAATTACGATAGTTAAACAAGCTATTGAAAATTCGGAAATGCTATTTCTGTTGAAATATGAACTCTATGTTGTAAACATAAGGACCAATTTCCTTTGACACTAGCTGGGAGGAAGCGAGACTTTCTGCTGGCGCAAACACTTTTTCCAGAACATTGCATAGTTAGTCGTAATACTATTATAAGGTGTATGAACTGCTTAAGGTAACTAACGTATTTAATACTGATGATCTAAATAGTTTTTTTTAATATCAATTTAGTAAGCTATACTTAAAACTAGCTGAGCCTTCAACTCCCTACACGTAGTATTCTGTATAGCATGTAAGTTTTTTGTTTGTAAACTTATTGGAATGAAACAAACATTAAATGTTACAGGAAGCTTGCTACAATAAATCAGCGAAAATTCGAATCGATTAAGCCGTTTCTGAAATTAGAAATGCACAAATGCATAGACAAACAGACAAAAATTTTAAAAACTGTTTTTTTTTTCTACCTTGGTAACATAAGTACAACATGTACAAATTGTTTTTTGAAAAAATCTTTAATGTAGAGACACAGCTCGTTTACGATTTTATTATATGTATAGATTTGTAGGTTGCATTGCATTTCACAGAAATAAGAAAAAATGTCTAGAAAGGTTGTGTAAACATTTTTTGTTCAAATTAATATAATTAATTGTATTTTAGATATTTATGTAAGGTGATATTTTTAATAATATAATTGTATATAAATTAATATCAAATATTGTTACAACTTTAACTATAACCAATTTAAAAACTAACCAAAAAAAACCTACAATAAAATTAACATTACTATTTATAAATTATTGATGCAAGTAAATTTTGATCCAGCTGTATTACCTCTCTGGATTGCTAAACTTAATCTCTGAGAGAGGTAATGCCCAGCTCTGTCATCGCTAGTTTTATCTATCAAACGCTTGGATATGTCTATTGAGGTGAAGCGCATTAGGACCCACGGCCCCAGCGTGTCAAAATCAAGAACGAAAGAGTAAGAAGTACTTATGTTTTTATACTTATCAATCTTTCGCTCCTTTGCATTCTCTGCCGCGGCACCAGCTTTAACTATGGGACTTGGAAGATGGAAAGGAGCCCGTGTATTACACAGTCCAAAACTAACTGTACATCTTCCAAGGAATCAATAACATAAAACTCACCGATATTCCGAATGTATCGCACAAAATCTGCGAATAATTTTCAATCGCATTTTCGTAAATGTAGTCGGAAAATAAACTCTTAAAAACTCCTCTCTTGTGACAACATCTACATAGATGTATTCGATCCAATGTTTCAGCCATTTGTAATTGTCAATTTGTCACTAATTTATAATGTTAAATAAATAGAGAGTATGTCGTTGTGCGATTTTATTTCAAAGAAAATCTATAAATCTATAACAGCATATTATTATTTCACGTAGTGATTACATTTTCATGTAAAAAAACACACTGTCACACTGACGGCTGACGGACGGACCAATCTGACACAGAACAGTTTTACATTTCGTCCTGTCAGGTATGCAGGTTTGAAGTAAGGAGAACCCAATGACCTTATACAGAAGGACTGAGCTGTACCAACTTTTCTTTCAATCAAATCAATTAAAAGTAAACCTTATGTCATTGACTTACATCTTATTCCGCACGCATTATAAAAAGCGATCCGAGCTAGATGGTAACTAGTGACCGCGGTGTCCAGTAGTGATTATATACTCTTTGGCGGTGTCCCTTTCTGACATTGTTCTCTGTGTTGCCATTTATATTCTTTCTAATTATTTTCTATATAGTAGGAATTTTTCATAAGAAAATAAAATATTAAATTGTCTTATATATATAAATTTATTTATTTATTTATTATCTCATACATGATTCAATACACAATGTTTACAATGTCTGTAAACCATTATTGGTTTGTCTAGACATTTACTTCACGCCAATACAACATTACACCATAAATCATATATACGAGAAATTACAATAACAATGTTACAACTCAATTTAAAAGATGCAAAACCGGCCGACCGAATCATCGGCACACATCGGTATGCTTTGTGCGCTCGCCTAGAGTATAAATGTTCTGTGTTTGTGCGTGTGCAACTCGCTACACAGGATGTCCCATTCTATGCAGTCATGTGTTTTATAGAATAATTATTTAATTTAGTTATATTTATATAATTAAATCATATTATTCAATCCAATAAATATAATCTTATTATATTTAATTTAGGTAATATTTTTTCAATGTATTCTTTAAGTTTCTTTGTGCTATTTCATTTTTTATATTTATAGGTAAATTGTTAATTAGATGGGGAATTATATATTGCAAGATTCTTTTGCCATACTCATTAATAAATTTTGGTTTATATAATAACTTACTAGTGGCCCTTCTAGTGACTATTTTGTTACTTTTGACTACCTGAATTTCCTCGCGAAAGTATGAGTAATGAAATCCCTTTACAATATAAATAACAATTAAATATTGGCAGTAATCATGTCTTATAAATTTAGTTTTATTAATTGTTAAGCGCGTTTCTGTGTGGAAGGATTAGTAGCAATGGTAGAAAAAAAACGCAAATATTGCAACTCTATGCACCTGTCACTTTGTTCCAAACAAACACGTCAGTAAGGTGACTCCCATTGCAATTTATTGTCACCTTTGTTAGAAAGGGATATAATGGCCACTGGTGTATCTCCTTGTCGGCACACTTTCTTTGGCAAGTGCTCATTCCTGGTGTACGATAGCACTTATGTCTTCCATGGGAGAACCATGTCCGCTGAAAAGTTGGCTCGTTTACGATTTTATTATAGATGACTGGCTAGAAATATTGTATAGCAAGATGCAAGAAGATATTTAGGACAGAATATCTAAGACAAAAAAAAAACAATTTTATAAAAAGCCAAAGGAAAGAATTACGCGGCTGTACGTACAAATAAGGTTGGATAAGCTTTGGCAACAGTTATAAAAAAAATCATGACTTGATTTTGGTCACAGAGTTAGGGGAACTAAAGGCCAGTATATCCGATAACAAAAATGTGATCATAAAGGTGCGAACATTGCTATTTGGAATACAAACTCAATGAGTTTGTATTTAATTAATGAATTAACGAGTCTCTGAAAGTTTCAAGAGTGGTGATATTTAATTTAATCCTTAGCAGAGCGCAGCTTTTACTTCGCAAGTAAAGTTAGTCATACAATTTTTCTATGGAAGCTATACCACAGAATAAATAATAGTACTAGCGTACAGAAGCTGCACTTTATATCACGGCACACACGGAGTGACAAGAGGCCTGGCTATACCTACCACATACCCTACGCACCTTTTACATGCCTTTGACGCATTGTAGCATAAAAACAGTCCACGCGCGCCTCTGCAAACATCATGATACCCTGCAAAATCGGGGTAATCCCAACACCACCCCATAAACCGTCATTGTATTGTACTCAGAGTTTGTTGTAAGCGCTTTGAGTATATCTGGCCCACAAATTGCATGTGTAAAAAGAACAAAATGCTCTGAACTTTACTTTTGTAGAGCAACGTGCAAAATGGGAGCCAGCATGTTTGCTCTCACTGGCAACACTCTCCGTTCTCTTTTTATATCTTCCTTATCTTCTTTGTGGTCGGGAGTCAATATGTGATCGAAATATTGAATTTTTTGGACCCTTTGTATTTTACAATTATTTATAAATATAGGTGGAGCTCTGGCATCCCTTACTCGCTTACAGAAACACATCACACATGCTGTTATTTCACCATGGTCTTATGTAAGGGCGTGATTACAGCCGCCAGACAGGCTGCCCAAATGACTGCGAAAGGCAGTGTGCCCTGCCACTACTTTCCAGATCCAGACCAAAGCCAAATTTGAAAAGTTCGTTTTTCAAAGTTGACCCTGCCGGGAATCGAATCCGGGAATCCTAGAACAGAGCGCTAAGGCAAGCACCCTAACTACTCATCATACGGGCTAGTTAAGTCTTACTGGATTGCTTTTTCTCAACACCAAAGACCTTGACGAGACACTTTTTAACATTATAGGCCAGATTATGAGAGATGGCATATTCTCCGCAGTTGTTTAAAAGCCTTCTCACACCATAGATAGATGCACTCAGCGGTGCCATATTATCCGCATAACTAATGCCATTGACGCAAATGCCGTCAATTTGGTAGCCTAGTCTAGTGCTGCTTAGCTTTATGACAAAGAAGTTTTGGTTTCCACTTCTCGGACCATGTGGTGTGGCATTAAAACTAAAAGGCGAGCAATACCAACACATTTAAAGAAATAATATGATGCACCTGGATATACAGTAAAACAGGTCAATGAAATACAATTTCTTCAAACAATAAAATTATGTAAAAACACCGTCTTGATTTTGTATAAAGTCGTCATCTTTTATAAAATTCTTTTGAGCATCGTCCTTTTCAGTGTTGTGTGTGTTGTCGGAGTTGTGAGACGTATCGCCGTCCTTGTCGCACGCGTGCTTAGCCTGTATATGCCTTCGCAACCCTCTCTTTCTCGAGTAATTGGCCCCGCAGTAATGACACGAGTGAGTTTGCGACCGTTCATGTGACGCCGCTATATGCTCTTCGAGGCTTGTTTTATATCCAAACTTCTTTGGGCATATTGAACACTGTTGAAAAAGAAATTCAAAGTAAGCACAGTATTTTAGTACGGCTTTATAGTAGATCCTAACATTAAAAATGCGAAAGTTTGTCAGTATGTATGAATGTTACTCTTTCACGTAAAAACTACTGAACGGATTTGGATGAAATTTGGCATACAGATAGTTTATTACCTGGATTAACACACAAAGTTTACTTTTTATTCTGAAGAAATGTTAGGTTCCCGATGGATCGTCTCAAATATGTAGTGCCACCGTCGTCGTCACAGCGATTTTTATCAACGCAGACGTAGAATAAATAAAATCTTCATTTGCTCAAACACATTTTTGACGATCCACTTGATGGTAGATGATTAACATCGCCTATTACAGAAGAAACGGCACAGGTGCTTCAAATGCGCTGCCGATTAGAATAAAGGATAGGGAAATGGGCTCTGGCTCCCTTACTCACTCACCGAAACACAACAGCACACATGCTAGAATTCCACGGTGGTCTTCTGTGAGGGGGTAGTTACTGCCGATTCGCTATAATCCGTTAATGAATTATGGGAACGTTTAGTTTTCGTGGTCTTCTAGCATTTACCTTAGATTATAAACCTTTACCTACACCACTAAACGTTGTAATAACTCGTCTACGCCCAAGACTTTGTCCGGACAAATATGTGAAGCAATATAATGCTAAGGGTTTGATCTTTATTTTTAGATAGTTGGCGTCCGATTGGAATATAGTCTGTGTCCATCCTGAAATTCTATTCCAACTACAGTGGCTCTAGCATGAGTTTACGATACTACACTCGCTAGCGAGAGCGTAAAACATTTATATGGAAAATTGATAATTTGACATTGACAGTTCACGATTTCCCATACAAAAGTTTTACGTTCTCGCTAGCGAGTGTAGTATTGGTGTAGTATCGTAAACTCATACTAGAGCCTCCTGTAGCTTTAGCATGAGTTTACGATACTACACTCGCTAGCGAGAGCGTAAAACATTTATATGGAAAATTGATAATTTGACATTGACAGTTCACGATTTCCCAGCCTCAGAGGCTCTAGTATGAGTTTACGATACTACACCAATACTACACTCGATAGCGAGAACGTAAAACTTTTGTATGGGAAATCGTGAACTGTCAATGTCAAATTATCAATTTTCCATATAAATGTTTTACGCTCTCGCTAGCGAGTGTAGTATCGTAAACTCATGCTAGAGCCACTGGTGAAAGATTTTTAAATTCGAAGAGTAGTTTCGGAGATTACCTCCTACATACAAAAGACACAAGCAAACGAACATACAAACATTACCTCTTTATAATTATACAGATGAAGCATGAACACATAAAGGCTGGCGCTGACTTCCGTCATGGCACAGTAAAGGATTTTTTCCTAAACATATTATTTTCAACCTTATTGCAAGATTTTAGCACTTACATTCCTTTAGAGGCGACTCTAGCTCATGTAGCGCCCGTGTGCAATCAATACCCTGGCGGCCTCTCCATCAGTATCTTGAAACTCATTTAATATGTATTATTTTTGGTTTTTAAATGCTTTAAACTCTTGGCCACCCGTGGCGCGCCTTGCATTGCTACCACGCCCGGCGTTGGTCATAACACGGGGACTAGGCCTGCCAGATGGGAAGACTGAATTATCTGGGCAAGATTTCAAAAAGTTGGGATCATGGGATTATCGTCGGGATAAATAAATACTATAATTATATCAAAATTATTAAGTAAGTAATGACTTTTTATTAAATAATGAAAAAAAAAAACTAAATTTTTTGCAGTATTAAAAGTAATTCATACATGATATAAGTTACTTATAACTAATATACTCTTATTTTTTAAGTGGTCACATGTACCCAATTGATATACTGACTTCACTGATTTCACCAATTTTGACCCTTGAATAGTACTCTGATAAGTTTTAAAATAATAGTTTACATCAAAATTCAGTCTTATTATTAACTCGGCTTTTATTTAATTAATGGCAATGCGATTTCTCTCTTTGGTGTACAAGTTATTTAACAGACACTAACAGGTCGTAGGAAGTGATTTAGAAACCGCGCGGTCATTTTTAATTTATGTTTTGTTAAAAACTCTGGACATCAAATAAAATGTCGGGACAATCCAGACAAATCCCGACCATCTGGCAACCCTAATGGGGACAGAGTCTTTGAGAGCGTCGTTACCGCGAGTGACAAAAGCTCCTTGGAGGTGTTGCGAGCGGGAGCGGCGGCGCTTGCTCGGCGCCCCCTAAGACCCTGCGCCCGTGTGCACGTATAGGTAAAGCCGACCCTGCATTCCAAATGGCCGCAGCATTCCGCGCCGTGTCACGTGACCCCTCGGCAAGCTTCGGCACGTCGTCACAGCAATAAATGGAGTGTGATTGCTAAAATCATTGCAATAAGGTTGAAAATAATATGGTTAGGAAAAGTGCTGTGACATGCCAGCAGTAACGCGCCTTTTTAAGCAACAACTTTCTAGAATATTAAATTTATATTTAACTTATTACATTTATTAATGATTCCCTACTTTACGTCTGATATTATTTATTGTGCAGTTCAAATATTACATCACGTTTTTAAGTCCTGACAAGGGGACAATGGGCACTGGCATTACAAAACGCAACAGCACACGTGCTGTTATTTCACGGTGGTCTTCTGTGAGAGGGTAAGACCGTAATGACCGAAGTCTGTGCGAACGCGACGGTAATATATTTACGCGGGAGCGACAGAGACAGGTAACTACAGGCTAATGTACGAAATTCTTCCTGCTCCGCGACCGTACTTTATATTTTTTTTTTTTTTTTTTTGTTTGGAATCTGCAATCAGTCCCCAGGACCATAAGCGGATATGTTGAGGGAGATGAATCGATCTCATTCAGAGAGAGTGGGCCAGCACCCAGTCTTCTCTATCATATTACTTGCTGTCTCTTTAGCCTATTAATTCTATTTGTGGTGTCAAGCAGCTGAGTGGCAAGACTATTTGGATGTTTACGTAGGCGTTCAATATGTCTTTTTCTGTACTTTTCAATTTCTTCTGAAAGCGTGGGAATGTTCAGGAATTGATGGATCTCATCATTCTTGGAAAACCATGGAGCATCAGTTATGGTACGTAAAATGCAGTTTTGAGCTCGCTGAAGACAGAGGAGGTTACTTTTGCAAGCTACACCCCATATCTGTAGGCCGTATGTCCATATGGGTTTCAGTATCGCTACGTATAGTAGGAGCTTGTTGTCAACCGATAGTATTGAGTTACGTCCCATGAGCCAAAGCATACTTCTAAATTTAGCCATTATCTGATCTCTTTTACTTTTGATGTGTACTTTCCAAGTAAGTCTACGGTCCAGATGAAAACCCAAGTACTTCACGCTGTCACAGTGAGGCAAGGTTTCACTACCCAGATGCACCGGGGGGCAGTTACCTTTTCTGAGTGTAAAAGTAATGTGATGTGATTTATGTGGACTAACACGAATACGCCATTTCTGAAGCCATAGGTTAGTTGCGTCTAGCTGATTCTGCAATTTGTCACTAGCAGCTTTAGGGCTTTTGTCACTTGCCAGGAATGCTACATCGTCTGCATATGTTGCAATAGTTACATCGTTAGCATTTGGTAGATCAGATGTAAATATATTATAAAGGACTGGCCCAAGCACAGAACCTTGCGGCACACCAGCCTCTATTTTATGTAGGGAAGAACGAGCTTCACCCTGTTTCACTTGAAAAAGTCGGTCCCTCAAGTAAGATCTAATTACAAGAAACATAGAATGAGGTAGACTCCTTTTAATCTTGAACAAGATACCCGGGTGCCACACGCGGTCGAATGCCTGTTGAACATCAAGAAAAGCGGCTGAACAAAACTGTTTACTTTCAAGACTCTGTCTAGCCGCCTCGTATACCCTGTGAGTTTGCTCTATGGTGGAGTGAGATTTCCTAAAGCCAAACTGATGTAGAGGTACAACAGGACACTCATTCATAGCAGAGTTCAAGCGTGTTAAGAATATTTTTCCCATAGCTTAGAAAGAACTGGAGTCAAACTGATAGGCCTATATGATGATGCTTCATGAACCGGTTTACCACTCTTGTGAATCATTATTATTTCGGATATTTTCCAGACCACCGGAAAATGCGCTGTTCTAAAGATGGCATTAAATAAACAAGCCAGAAATGTGATACACTTTCGAGGAAGCTCTTTTAAGATGATAGGGGTCATTAAATCAAAGCCAGGAGCCTTCTTGGAGTCCAAGGTTCTGATCTCCCTCGCAATCTCTTTAGGTGAGGTTGGCTTTATTGGGACCCAATGTTGGGGCTCCTCATTCAGAGTCAAGTACACATCAGCTTCTTCAGTCAGTTGATCATTTGGTTGAAAGACGCCGGCCAAATGTGTTGCGAATGTTTCGGCTCTTTCATAGTCCGTTCTAGCCCAGGAAGAAGATGTCTTGATTGGTGGATAGTGGTTTTGACAATGATTCAGACTCCGAGCGGCATTCCAGAGGGAGCGCTCACCATGCCTAGTTGGGCTCATATTTCTGATTGTGTCATCTATAGTAGCCTTAGTAGCTGCTTTTAGTATTGCTTTAAGCTCCTTCGCGGCACGGTTAAAAATTGTTTTATCTAAAGGTAGCTGTGTTTGATGCCATACTCTTCGCAAGCGACGTTTTTCGGATAACTTTTCTCGAATCTCCACGGGTAATGTCACCGACCGCACAAAGTCAGGCTTGGCTGGTGTATTCAACCATGCTGCAATCTGTATCAAGTTTGTGAGCTGAGTGCAGGCATCATCCACATCTTCACCGGTCTTAAGAGGGATATTTAAGTTGATATGCTCATTAATATATGTTCGGAAGCCTTCCCAGTCCGTCTTGTTATTGCACAAGGATAAAGGTCTCCTCGTTTTCATTATTGCCGTGCTCACGGTTAGTATCACCGGTATGTGATCCGAGGACCCATCAAAACATGATTCCACAGAGGTATGTAAATGGTTTATTCCTTTGGTCACAAAGAAATCTAGCAAGTTTGGCAGTTTGGTAGTGTCAGTGGGCCAGTAGGTGGGTTCGCCAGTAGAAATATGTTGTATGCGTAGTTTATCCATGCACTCTTTCAATTGTCGACCTCTAGGACAGCTATTTCGTGACCCCCAGTATGTATGTTTCGCGTTAAAATCACCTCCTGCAATAAAGCGATGTCCGAGTGTTTCGAAGTAGCGCTTAAACATGCATTCGGATATTTTGTGCTTTGGCGGACAATAAAGCGCGGATATAATAATGGGACCCTCCCGGCCCTCCAACCTTATACTGGTTGCTTGGATGTGATTCGAAACGTAATTTTCCATGAGGCTATGCTTCAAACTAGATTTGATAACTATCGCTGATCCAGCATGTGCAGTTCCATCCGGGTGAGGTGTTACATAGATATTAAATCCATTCATTTGGTAAGACCTTTCAGGTTTTGCATGTGCCTCGGATATTAACACAATATCTAATTTATTGGATTTGATTATGGTCTCTAGTTCATGAATATTAGGCGAAAGACCATTTATATTCCATGTTGCAATTCTAACAGCTGCTAACGCGAATTTAACTGTGTTATGACTGTGGACAGTAGATTAGTTAGCGTTCCAATTTGTTCAATTAATATGTCAATTTTCTTAGATTGACTAATTATAATATCTTCTAGGCATAAGCTAGACTGTTGTGAGTCATTCTTGGTGAGATTAATCATGGCTGACGGTTGTGATTGATTCTTGGTTACACTGGCATATGATCTCGTCTCTGTTTTACTAGGACATACATGTTCCTTGTACTGCTGTGTTTGTGCAACTTCTTGAGTCTGCGAGATGCTAGAATATTCCTTTACTCTAGCTGTCGGCTGACTGATAGTAGGATACTTGTGTTTGTTATTTTGTTTCGTGAACTGAGGACCCGACGTAGTATTTCTGTTATCCATTATACGCCGAGAATTTTTTGTTTTCCTTGCCTGTAGTTCCATATAAACTTGGCACCCTTTATAGTTTGCAGGATGGTCACCCTCGCATAAGGCGCATTTGGCTGGTGAATTTCTGTCTTTTTTGGAGCAGTCTGACGTTTTATGAGCTTCTCCGCATTTAACGCATCTGAATGGCCGCATACAGTTATTTTTTGAGTGCCCATACTGCTGGCATCGTTTACATTGTACTATGGTGTTTGATTTACGAGCATCTTCGATTCTAATTTTCTGATGGTATATATATTGGATGCTTTTTACTGCTTTATTGTTCACATTGGGTTCCAGGTTGACAAAGAATGTGGATGTGGGGAGTTTGTTTGGTCCATATTTTGAGTTGATAATTTCACCTCGAACCGTATTCCCTGTTTTCTCGATCTCCTCGATTATGCTCTCATGGGGTGTAGTGTGATGTAAGCTCTTTATCACAATGCGGTACGGCTTAGTGTCCTTGCGAGAGAAAGTATGACCAATTAAATTCTTTTGTCTTATCAGATCAATGACTTTTTTATATGTTTCCACTGAGTTGGACATTATACGAATAAGATTTTTGTTAATAATTTTATATCTGAATTCATTACTATCAACTGCAGTAATGATTAGTTGTGTTAGAGCATTGACATCCTCCACACCGTAAAGCATAATTGGAGGAGGTTTGTTTGGTACTTTTTTTCTCTCAGATATTGGATCATCAATTTGGTCAACAGGCAGGCCTTCAAACCTATTAGTTTGCTCAATATCAGATGGTGAGCCTTGTATCTTGCGTTTTTTTCTTTGAACGATTGGTCTTTGCCACGAAGGACGTTGCTGATCCAATTCCATGGGTTGAGAGGACAGTGACACTGAAGTTGAGAGTTGTTGTTCCGTTGCTATGTTCCCTAGTAGTTGAACGTTGGAAACAGTATGTTTGGTGGATAATGGTAATTCACTCAGTGACGCGCTACGTGGACGCTGTAGAAACAGACTAGGGTGGAATGCCTGCTGAATAAATTTCTTGTTTCCAGTAGTAGTAACTGTAGCAGGAGCCTGGTTGCCCACTCCTGTGCAGCTTGTTGACGTCGATGTTGGCAAAACTTTGCCCCCCCCAGAATACGAGGGGCAGCCCGAGTGGAGCTCGGGGAGGGATTCTCCGGCATTGCCGGTACCCTCCTGGGGTAATTTCTCTTTTAGCCTTGCTTCCATGTTCGTAATATTTTTAATTCAGGGTTGGTTTCCCCTAGCCAGATAATCGGTTATGGCGCCGAAGACTCGCCTGTGCCCTTCATACTTAGCTGTTACAGTCACGAGGAAGGTTTTATGTGTGGGGCTCGTTAGAGACTGTAACATTGCCCAGGGGGTACGACTCACAAGGTTTGTGAGTCCACTGTTAGACCGCGGCGGCAGTCTAACAATGGCGGGGACGTGTATGAATAGGACTGGTCGGTGCGCGCCTAATAGTTCAGCTCCACACTCCTGAACGTACGCTATCGGTATTCTTAGCATTTTTTAAGTATATGCTCCCTAGCAAAAAGACACATACCACTAAGACCTACACCAACTTACCCCCCATACTTTATACTTTATATGGATATAATAATTTCATAGTAGTCTATATGAAACCTAACTTGCGTTTGCGTTGTTATATCTGTGGCTCTAGCATGAGTTTACGATACTACACTCGCTAGCGAGAGCGTAAAACATTTATATGGAAAATTGATAATTTGACATTGACAGTTTAAGATTTCCCATACAAAAGTTTTACGTTCTCGCTAGCGAGTGTAGTATTGGTGTAGTATCGTAAACTCATACTAGAGCCTCTGGTGTCTACTGCAAAATGCTTTGTGCACATAAAGAACCTACCTGATATGTTTTGAGACCAAGGTGTCGACGCGTATGCGCTTTTAAATTCGAACTGGAAATACATCTTTGCGGACACAAATCACACGCAAACGGACGCTCCCCTGTATGTTTCCTGCAAATGGACAAGAAGCGAACTGAAACTACTTTATTTCATAATATTTTAGATCACGTGTGTGCACCAGGTGACGCATGTATTTATGTTCCGGAATTCTATTATAGTATAACAGGCAACACCAGAAGGTTTCTCTGGGCTTATAAAAACAAACATCGAAATCTTTTATGAAAAGTGTAGTCTGCGATGAGGAACGAAACTATTGCGCGTTATAAACTGTCAGCGCAGCGACATCTGTCATCGAAAAAATGAACTATTTGAACTTATAAAATGTAGTGAAAACTATGTATACCAAACATAACTAACATAACTTTTGTTGGAACACATGAAAAGTAATTAGGTATCCAGTTGTCTATTGACATGAGAAAATTTTTATACATTTAATTTTGTATATTTATAGGAGTGAACTCCACTAATGCGTCGGTGCTGACAAACACACACACTTTTTTAAATCATATAGATTATTTTTATTGATGGCAAGGAAGTAAAACTTCACAAGTGTGCACATACTGTTTCTTTTTTTATTATTATTATTTATCCTTTAGATAAACTAGAAGCTTGCCCTGGTGTGTCTTCATCTATATTACTAATCATTTGTTGCATATTGATAATTGCAAAAAAGAAAAAATAATTATGAAGTGTTAAAACGCCAAAATTACCTTATATGTACAATAAGCGACGACCTCTGTACAGTCCTGAAGTTGCAATGCGGACATATGTGCAGCTTGACACCCGTGTGCGCCAGGTTATGTTTCCGAAGGTAGTCTTGTCTTGTGAATATTCGGCCGCAAGTCTAATAATGAAAATCACTGATGAGAGTGGTGAAAGCCAAGTGGGACACACATCATTGTCATCATCTAAGCCGTAGGATGTCCACTGGTGGACAAAGGCCTTCCATCTAATTTTCCAAAAAGACTGGTCAGGAGCAGCCTGGATCCACCATCGAGTCGCGGCAGTTATCAGGTCGTCTATCCACCTTGTGGGTGGATGTGCTACACTGCAGTGTAACCCAAATGGTCTAAGAGCTGGTGAAGACTGACCTTCACCGATCTGATAACTCGATGAGACATATTTTTTATCAAGTATAATTTATAAACAAATATGCCTATATAATGACTTGCCTATCGAAAAGTGTTCATAGCTATTTTTTAATTTAATTAATTTTAATCCATTTTCTTTCAGAAGGTGAAGGTTACCTATATTGACTTACCTGTTCACATCTGCTTGCCAGGTAGCCATGCACAGAAATAAGTAGGCAAGCTTACCTAGGCATACTCTGCGTGTTAAAAACTATCAGTTGAGATAAAACTCATTCGGTTATCAAAAGAGTGAAGGTGATGAAAGAAAATGGATTAAAATTAATTAAATTAAAAATAGCTATGAACACTTTTCGATAGGCAAGTCATTATAGGCATATTTGTTTATAAATTATACTTGATAAAAAATATGTCTCATAGAGATATCAGATCGGTGAAGGTCGCTCTTCACTGTCTCCTCTACTAAAAGCATAGCCCTCTCTATAGCTCATCGAGTGACATTGAGCTTTCTTACAAGGCCCATAGTTAAATCAGTGAGACACACACTTGGCCAATATTAAAAAAAAATATATTTTCAAGCAACTGGACCCATATATATGTTAAACATTATTATTCTAGACTGTTGCCAAAGGAGGTCCAATGTTGAGTTTGGATAAGAGATAATAACACTTTCTCTAACAGTAAGGAAATCATTGATATGAAACCGGAACCAGTGTGCTTAAGAAGACTAGCCATACTGGAAGTAGAATTAAGTTCTTCTAATTAAATATGCCCTCGCAAAGGTTGCAAGACGAACAGTTATGCATAGCACATATGTACTCTTATTTTGGAATACTGATCACATGTTGAGTGTAAAAAAAAGCAGTAGATATAAAAATAATATTTTAGTGAGTGAGCAAGGGATGCCTGAACTTATTTCCCTATGCCTTCCTAATTCCTTATCCTTAATCTTACTAAGTTTGGTAGCACACTTGGAGCACCTATGGCATTGCTTGCGTTATAGGTTATGGTATCCACCTACCATTGTGTGGACCTTCAGCCTGTCTAACGAATTTAACTAAAAATAATTAAAATTATGTTAGTGATTATATAGGTAATACTTACTTCGCAAACATAATTTTTTCTATCAGTTTTATGAGCTGACACTTCGTGATTTTTAAGCATCCCTTTAGTATTAAAGTGTTTCTCACATTTCCTACAGCTGAATAAATTCTCTGGCTGTTCTATTAACAAGTTATTTCTATGTGCTTTCATGTGAGTTTCGAGAGTTCGTCTCCTAGGTATGAACCCCTCGCACAGAGGGCATTTGTACCCATCCTGCAGTTCTTTGCAAAAACTGGTCTCATGAACGAGTCTCGACCTCCTCGTTTGAAACCTCCTTTCACAACCGTAACACTTATATAGCCCATTTTCCTCGATTCCATGCCACTGAGAATTGTGTGTTAAAAAGTTTTCATCACTCAAGTAATCTTTGTGACAAATATTGCAATAAGTTGAACACCTCTTTGTTTTATACAACTTTGACTTCTTGGCTGCATTTTTCTTAGTTTTTATCAAGTTGACAATGGGTTCGTCATCGGATTTCTGGCATTCATCGAATAAATCGTCATTTGAAATTTCCGATTGTTCACAATCTATGTCTTTATTTTCAACTTTAACGCTACAAGACGACAAATTTATCTGTTTCAATGGTTTATTGGTATTTTCATTTAATATTTCATTCAGCCTTTCGTTGGTTTTCGTACAGAAAAATTTAAAATTAAAAAAGTTTTCAACTACATCGTAACACACATCGCAGATCTTGTCCGGACCTTTGGCGCAAATCAAATCGATATTAAGACACTCTTGCACTTGCTCTATTAGTAAAATTTTAATTTCAGTCTGTATATCTTTAATTTTTATCGCGGCCAATTCTCTGTGAGCATTTTTTGTCCAACAAAATCTACACACATTTTCACATTGGAAATAATCAAAATTATATACATTACTGTTCAGTAAAGACTTTAGACGAGTTCTGTAATTCATTATTATGTTTGTTTTGTTTGTTAAATAATGTTTAAACTCGTATAATCAGTAATTCAGTATTGAAAAACTTAAAAGACAAGAAAACCTAAAAGACGATTTTAATTACACCATAACATAACACCACACCAGTGTTGCCAGCCGGGTCCCGTTAAAAGTTACCTGACATAAATAAAAAAGTAACCTTTTAGCGTAAAAAGTAACCTTTTATTTATTTTTTGTGAAAACGTATTAAAAGTTGATAAAATACATGTTGGTTGAATTATCTTACACAAATATGAATAATGTAGTTGTATTTTCACTTTTAAGTTGCATTTTACCAACTACTTTTTCAAAATATCTGAAATTAAGAACAGAAAATGTAATTTGTAAGTGAAAAAAAAAAATTAATTCAAATTTATCTAATCTACAAAAATGTTACAGGATTCACTTACCAAAATTCTGTAAAAAATTATTATTTAGGTAGTTACTGGGTAGTTAAGTAAACACACCAATTTGTACACTTCAGAACAAAAATGACGAGATAAGTGAGTAGTAAAATCTGGAGATAATCTGTCTATACCTAGGAAGTGTATGTGTATGAAACAAGTAGAGTATGCGTTGCGCAGACTCTAATAACAACCTGTGTTTGAATCGGATTGATCGAGAGAGTAAGCAGATATGCCGTGAATAATTTGTGATTCTTTCTTTAGTATGAACGAGAAAGACATGTTTAATTGCATTACGAATTTTTGTGTTGTTTTAATTTGCGTTCTGTTCTACGTAGGTTTTTGTAAGATATTATGAATTAATTCTACAAGATCCAAAAAATCACCTATAAGTAACCTTCTGAGTAGTGTAACCTCGAAGTAACCTGAAGGAGTTAAAAATCACCAAAAAGGTTACAAAAGTAACCTTCTGGCAACGCTGCACCACACCACTTACTTTGACACTTTGTTGTATTTTTTTACACTCGATCTCTGATTTGACAATTTTGACATTGACATTTGACAGACTTGTTTTTTAAATGCGTTTTGTTTTTCCTATGAACATGTAATTAAGGAAACTTTTAAATTCAAATTCATTTATTTTCAGGTAACTAGACCCATATTTTATATTTCTATACATTAGTTATTAATATATTATACTAAACAGTACCTAATTAAATTAAATAAAAGCCAATTTTTATATATATCTATTATATCCTAACAGTAATAAGATATAATACACGATGAAAGAAAGGAAAAAATAATAATAAGTAAATGCCTAAAAACTACCACCAATATGTCTATTAAAACAATGTTGGATATATAAACAATCTAACCTATCGGCGATCATTGCTAGAGCTGTCCCACACCCGCCTAACAAGTGATGCACATTTTTTACGTATGTTAGTATAGAAACAGTGCTCATCGCTGCAAACATGCCCGAAGCACTAGAGAAGCGGGGTAGCCCTAACCCTAACATCGCCCTAAACGCGATGTTGAATTGAACACGAAGGGTGCTGTAACATTTTTGTGCCTACAGTGGCTCTAGCATGAGTTTACGATACTACACTCGCTAGCGAGAGCGTAAAACATTTATATGGAAAATTGATAATTTGACATTGACAGTTCACGATTTTCCATACTAAATTTTTACGTTCTCGCTAGCGAGTGTAGAATTAGTGTAATATCGTAAACTCATACTAGAGCCTCAGAGCACAAGTCTGAAAGAAGAAATTAAAGAACGTCTTAATAATTTTTTGAAATTATTTCAATCTTTAGTAATACTGTGCCATCTTTGCAATAGCTTATACATACATACATACACTATACTCCGGCCATTAAAATGTTAAATAATAATAATAATAATAATAATCATTTATTTGCTGAATATAGGTTACAAAGATTTTACAATAGATGTTTCTCGCTACATTCTACCCTTCGAGGGTGTGCAAATATTTTAATTACATTAAATGAATGAAGCTAATATTTACTACATTAAATGAATAAAGCTAATATATTATTAATTATTACAATGAATTATCTGACATGTAATCTTGTATACTATAATAACATTTGTCGACGAGTAGATTCTTCATTTTCTTCTTGAATAAATTAATATTAAGCTCTTTAATGTTGTTTGGAATTTTATTATATATAATTGGTGCTTGGAAAAAAATACTTGTATGCATCAGGGCTGTATGTACTTTTCGAATGCATAATCTGTTGGGATCTCTTTGTTCTCTTTTACTATTATCAGAAACTCGTTTAAATAGGTTAGGGTTGGCTTTAACATATACAACGACCTCATATATAAAAAGCGATGGAAGTGTCAGAATTTTATACTTTTTAAAAAAGGGCTTACAACTATCTATAACATTTAATTTAAACATGGCTCTAATACACCTCTTTTGTGCTTTAAAAACAAAATTTCTGTCTGTCGAGTTGCCCCAGAATAGAAGCCCATACCTTAGCACAGATTCAACAAGTCCGTAATATGCTAATAAGAGTGCATTAATGCTTAAAGTGTTAGTTAATTCATGCAGGGCATATGCTTGTTTGCTTAAACGTTTTCTGACACTTTCGATATGACATTTCCAATTTAATCTATTATCGATTTCTAACCCTAAAAATTTCGTAGTATTAATTTCTTTTATAATTTGGTCTTCATAATGTATGGTCTGGTAAGGTGTGGCAGGTACTCTTTGACTGAAGTGCATGATATTTGTTTTCAGCAAATTAATTCTTAAATTATTATGTTTTAACCAATGTATAATCCTTGCCAAAGCACTACTAATGTCATTACTGTAAGTATCTTTGTCTTTACATTTTATTATCATGGTGCTATCATCAGCAAAAAGACACATGGGATGCTCGACTGCTCTTGGTAGATCATTAATGTATGTTATAAATAATAATGGTCCTAAAACACTGCCTTGTGGCACACCATAAATCAAAGTACGTTCCCTAGATACGAAAATTTCGTGTGTTTTTTTGTCTTTGTTTATTCGAGTAATCTCTGTAATTTGTTTCCTATTGTATAAATAAGATTTCATTAGATTTAGTATGTTACCTCTTATTCCATAGCCTTCCAGTTTTTTAAGAAGAATTTTATGGTCTACATGGTCGAATGCTTGTGTCATATCCATGTACACAGCACATACAGGAGATTTTGTGTCCACATTTGTCATAATTAAATCCAAGTATTTAAAGAGTGCTCCATTTATTGTTTTATTTTTCCTGTATCCGTATTGTTCACTGGTTAAAATATTGTATTTTTCCATATAGTTACTTATTTCTTTATATATGTATTTTTCAAATATTTTTGAGAAGACTGAAAGCCGCGCTATAGGTCTATAATTTATCAAAAGGTTCCTGTCCCCTTTATTTTTATATATTGGTGTTATAACTGCTTTCTTTAATTTTTCGGGATATATCCCTTCACTAATACAAAGATTTATAATATGGCTTAGATGACCCGCAATATTGTTTATTGTATATTTTACTACTTTTGTAACAATGCCGTCACAACCAACACTATTAGTGTTTTTTAGTGTCTTGACTATATTGTTTATATCTATTGGCGTGCAAGGATTTATAAACATAGAATTATTTCTTATGGTTGAATTAAAGGTTGATGGTTTTGTACTTGTAAATGGTTTAATTTTATCTATAAAGTAGTCATTGAATATATTAGTCATTATTACAGGATCAGATATTATTTTGTTTTCCTGATTAATTTCTTTAATAGTTTCTCTAGGTCGATCTAGCTTTACTCTGTTTATAATTTTCCAGGCTGTTTTGTTTTTATTTTGAGCATTTATGATAGCGTAATTGTTTTGTAAAAGTCGCGGACAACAGCTACCATAGAAAAATAACTAAAGCTTTAGTTATTTTTCTATGACAGCTACACTCCGGCCATTGTGCTGTTCTGACAGGTGTCAATTCCATACAATTTCTGTATCGTTTATTCGGAAATGAACTTTATGCAATGGACATAAAGAAATGTCAAAAACGAATTCATACAATGACCGTTATAATTATAGAGTTGGACATCACAATTCACATTATTATTATCGATTTCGAGGTTTACTGAACACTTAATATTGTAGAATTGAGTAATAAATATAATTGCTAAAATATATTTATATCAAAGAAACTACGTACAACATTTATACTTATAAGTTATGATATTACTAGCTGAGCCCACAACTTCGTGCGCGTAGTATTCAGTATAGTTCGTAACTTTTTTGCAATGAAACAAACACTAAATGTAACGGGAAGCTTGTTATAATACATTAGTGAAAATCACATTGTTAAGCCATTTCTGAGATTAGCGTGCACAAACACAGACAAAAAATTTAAATTTTTTTTTTTAATATTTAATTATACAGACACGGCTTGTTTATGATTTTATTATAATTATGTATAGATAATTAGCTATTACAAATTCTTATAGGATGATCGAATTTATTCAAATTACTGTAGGTACTGAATTAAACTAATTAGGTACTGGACCTTACATTCGGTCACAAAAGCATTTTTTACTTAGTTCAAACGGTTAAGAAAACTACATTAAAATTTTATACTTTTATTTTTAACTTATTTGCTATTAATAGGTAAACTTAAAGACCAAATAATGCGAAATAATAATTACTAGTTATCTTTAAAGAAATGCGACACCCGTAAAAATTCAAATGATAGTAAATTTTCATTTTATGTTGTGGCATATTCAATTCATACTGGCTTAAAAAATATATTCAGAAAATCTTTTAAAAATATATCTGTAAATTCAGCAAAATAACAAATGGTCCTTTATTTAGATTTTCATAAAATTAAAAGTAATCTTTAAACTTACCTAACAGAATATTAACAGGCATTATAATTTGTAAATGAAAAAAATATCTACCTTAAGATTAGAATGTAAGGAAATCATATCAATTTTGATAAGCTTACACATATTATTCATTATTTCAATACAAATTCTTTCAAGATACTAACTGTAATAGTTGTGGTGTTGAATTTTTTTTTGAGTCACCTGTGATGTGTAACCTGTTACAAATACAACTCGACGAAATGAGAACCTGAATACTCAGATGAACAAAAACTATAGACAGAGCACTTACGAACAAAAACGTTTTAAAAAATGAAGCCGGTTCACTGAAGATGTGTACGTAACACTACTCGTCGTATAGTGGCCATGCGTTTGTGTGTGCAGTTAAAAATGTTGCCCACTAACTTTACCCCACTTAATTATTATAACACTTATTAAACAAAAAATATTAGTTAGGTATATCAACTATTCGCGTCAGACTGTCGAGCAGCTGTCATCGTAGAATCGGCTTCCTATTGGCTATTACCTGCCTCACTTAAGTATTGTTCTATCTATAGTTTTTGTCGGGGTCTGAGCCTGAATATTACACTTTATAATACCTGTTCTGAAACTTTAATCGATAAAATCAAATGAGTCCCACCATCGACAGATATAAAATCGACACCTGAAAAGAATAACATTTTATCTTATTTTACAATGATTTACACAACTAAATTACTATTTTTTAAAAATGCTATCATTCTGTCTTGGAATAGTTTTTCTACGACCTTCAGATTCCTTTTAAATAGCAAAAATATGTATGGTAAATTGAAAAATTATCAGTTTAATGACAAAACATAGTAATTTTAGCTACTTACAACTTGTATACCGTTTTAGAACCATTGTAACAAAAAATACCGATTTTATTGACTTAAAATTTAACACTACTATAGATATTTATATAATCATATCAACGTAACTATACTTACAATGTTAATGTCCATTATTTTAACTTATTAACAAATGTTATTTTAACTTCAAAGAATGCCAAAAACTAAGGACAATAAGTCTTAAAATATTACTAAAAAGTAGTAGGACGATATTTCAAAGCAAAAAATCTTTAAAAGGCTCGTCTGTAAACTTAGCCAAATGAGATACAATGTGTTGTTCTTTTCAGGTGTCAAAATATCTTTAAAGTTAACAGAGAACCAATATAAATAAAAATAAATTGCCACATGTATGACAAAGCATCACTACCAATTTTGCTGCTTTTTTTGTGATGTTGGGAATAGTAGCAAATTTTGATGGTATTTTTACATCAAATCGACAGGGCAATGACGGGTCAGCTAGTTATTTATAAAAGTATTCTATGCAACTTTTGATATCATTGATATATCGCTTAATACTTTATCAATAAACTAGATTTTTTAGTTGTTGTTAATGTATAAAATAGACAGGCAAAGGCATAATTCACGAAGATATCTCCTACAAGTTTTTTTTTATACCAATGAGTTCATCATTCATCAAATTTAGATTACATTGAACAAGTACTTTTTTACCGGCAATAAGTAAACTGTACTTAAAAATTACAAAATGTTTTTATTCCTAACTTAATCATATTTTAAATTCTACTCTTCTTCCCTATCCTGTTTTTTATCCTTCTTTTTTTTCTTTTTCTTCTCTTTACGAATGGAACTATCTCCGTCAACCGTTGTGTCTGCCGCGGAAGCATCTGCTTCAGCATTTTCTGTATTCTCCAAATCCTTTTTCTTCTTCTTCTTCTTCTTCTCTGACTTTATTTCTGTAGACTCATTAGGGTCGTCTGCATTAGCCGTGCTAGCAGTTCTCTTTCTGCTACTTTCCTCAACTTCTTCTGTGCCATTTTGATTTTTCTTGTAATCCACATAACTGTTAAGCCACTCAGCAGGCGTGTTCTCATTTGGTTTACCAAATTTATCCAATTTTCCTTGCTGGATCAAGTTCTTTTTCTGTGATGCTTTCGGTCCCAAGCCCCATTTGCGTGGATAAGTGTCCCTCTCCATTATGACTCTCTTTAATTTAGCTGCAACACCATGATCACAAGACGCCATAGTCGAAGTAGTCATTAATGCGACAGCCAATGCTACGGCTTCCCCTTTAGTTGTGACGATAACTATTTCTTGATCTATTTCTATGCCATCTTCATATCTTAGGATGCCAGGTAGAAGCACTTTTGCTCCATAACATACAGCATTCACTGCACTGTCCTTTATGAAGATTCTCTTATGTGCAATTAACAGACCTTCCAAAGGCTTTATTACTCTTCGCAAGTACACTTCATCTTTGTGGTTTTCATATGCCCATTGTGCATCTAAAATATCATGCATAGTGACCATACCCTCTTTCTCACCCTGAATACCTGAACGGACTCGTCTTAACTCAATCATTTGACCTCCGACGCCCAACATTAAACCAAGATGGACACACATTGTACGTATATATGACCCGGCTTCACAGCTAACCCAAAAAACACCAACATTGCGTTCTTGGTCAAAATCCAGTAACTTGCTGTCATAAACAGAACGAACACGTAACTGACGTTTCACTGCAGATATAAGAGGTGGTCTTTGGAATAAGGCTCCACGGAGCTTCTCCAATCCTTGCGTAACTTTTTTCATATTCTCAACAGCCGAATGCAGACTGAATACGGCCACGTATTCTTTGCCAGCGTTCTGTTGAGATTTGACGAGACGTGTAGCACGATCTATGCAAACAATCAAACACCCAGTGACCTTAGGGTCGAGAGTTCCCGAGTGGCCAGTCTTCTCCACTTTCAAAATACGCTTTATCCATGATACGACTTCGTGTGAAGACGGATTGCTAGGTTTGTCGACGTTAATGAAGCCGGATTTGACGTATTCAGTTATAGGCCGCTTCAATGGTGAGTGACCGAATGGTAATGGCGTATAATGGTTAGTGCGCACGTTGAGATGATCAAAGTTCTTCAGTAACAACGGCCAGTAAGCAGTGTCGAGGGTGGTAGCGCACGTAGACGGTTCAATCTTGAAATCTTGAAGCTTCTGATAAGTTCCCAACGTGACCTTCTCTTTGTTTTTCTTCTTTTTTTCGCTGACCACATCGGTGCCCGGCTGCATGACTTCAGTCATTTTGAATTATTTACAAAAGTTTCACAAAACAATGAATATCGTTGACATAGATCGTAACAAATTCACTGTCCTAAATTTTTAACTCAGCAAATTAGAATTTAGAATGGGTATAATATTATACAAATAACACGTGCATAAATAGAGAGGTTAGTTAGGCCTCCATGTTTTGCTTAACGTAAACTTGATAATGTAAAATGCAAACGAGTGACGTATTGTTAATGTCATATTTGATTAACCGTCAAGTCGCAGATTAGAACAAAGAAATTTTTATTTGTTACTCTGTGTATAATGGCAATGTTTTACCAATTACACATGGTTTTACATTATTTATTCCAAATATAATAATAATATTTAGTTATTTTCAGATATCGTAATCTGTTATGTTACTTATTTTATTTACATATGTGCAGTGCGGATTTACTTATTTTAATAGCACATAAGTAAAATATTTAAGAATTAAAGAGTTTTACTCGCAGCAACGGTTGTCAAGATGCTGCCCATGTCCTCTCTAGCAACTAGCAACGACGCAGTTTTCAGTTCAATTCAAGCTTTGACAAACATTTGACAGCAGGCAATATAAAACGATTACATCAGCATTCTGAAACCGTTGTTATATTGGACTCACAAAACGTTAATTAATGGATTTCTTGGTGTAGTTGGTCCACAGATTACTGGTTTGCAGATTTTGAGAATATGCTTTAAAACAAAGTAATTTTAAATTGTTATAATATTAGTGATGGGTTCACCTTTGCGAAGCCTTCTATTATTGTGTGTCTTATCTCAATCTAAAGTGAAATATCAACTTCAAACGAATTGTTAATGATAAAATAAAAACTATTTGCTAGAGTGGGCGCAAGATAACTTGCCGCTTGTCAAAAATCGGAACTATTCATGGTGGCCACGATTAGTCGAAAAAACTAATAAAGTATAGTCATTATGTACTTAGTCTAATAATGTTTAATAGATTGAACTACCTAACTAATGTTTATTCAAATCAAGAAAATTACAGTACTTAAGCTAGGAAAATTACGTACGCCATCAGTCGTGTGCCATGTGCCATGTTATCTTGTGCGCACTCAGTGTGAATCTCCGAAATTCATACCTTTTAACAGTGTTGACAAAAACTCTTCGCTTACAAAACTTATATTGATAGCTGTCATACACACCATTTTACAACGCAAGTATTATGAAGTTTCCTAGATTTACTGCTGTTAGATACTATTGAATTCGATAGACTAACAAAAAGTAAACTTTTAAACTCGAAATACATTTTATTAGTTTCTTATTAGATGACAGACATGCACGACTTAAGGTCGGTTTATATCTTCAGAAAACGAACGTAAGTATCAGATACGTATCGTCTCAGACACCGTCAGACACAGTTTATTTACATCTGGCGTACCAGAAACGTATCATATCAGACAAAAACAGACAAGTCAACGGCAATTTCCATATAAATGTTTTACGCTCTCGCTAGCGAGTGTAGTATCGTAAACTCATGCTAGAGCCACTGGTGTTAAAAATTGAAAAACTGTCAAGTAACAACCATTAAATAGTGGGGGGTTATAAATTCTAGAATGGCGCTTGTGTAGAATTGGGGTTTGGTATGAAAGTATGATGTTGATTTGTTCGTGAAAACACCGTAAATTAAATGCTACTAAAGCGTCACACCCCCGTCTTACTACCTACTACCTACAAAGCTTCTTATTTAATGGTGGCCAACAACACTTTCTCATGTATAGACTTGGACTCCTTACCTCTATTTTCCATGCTTTTAATCTGACATGAGCGGGCTTTTATAATAAGTCTAAGCTTAGGCACTCTCTATAAATCTGTGGACTGTGGCCTATTTACAGATTAGCCATGGAAGTATTATATACTCTACGTAGTATATAATACTTCCATGATCTTAGCTGCTTTCAAAGATAATTGTATTAGTGTATAGATGGAACAATAAAAATTGAAGATTCCTTCGATACTCGATACCCGTCTTTCTAATGGCTGCATGTCGTATGTTAAAAAGAGATAACAATAGCCGAATATGACGTCTTAAAACGCTGCGCGCCATAAAAGAGGCAACGTCATATTTGTTTATATCATGCTGGTTAACAAGCGCGTTTAGCTTTATGTGATTTAAAATACTTAAAAATCTGAAAGTGTGATTTCATAAATCTGTTGCTTGCCAAGAATGGCTTGTACTGTTCCCGTTTGTCCAAGTAGAGTGGGTGTTTTGAAGGAGAATAATGGAAACATATCATTTCACCGGTAAGTCGCACAGCTCGCACTCATTAATTTTGGTGTTTTGTAAACAAATTTTTATAATTATTTACTAAAAATGAATCATTGTACATGCATACACAGCTCTAAGGTTGATTTATTTAAAGAAAAGCTGGTGTTTATAACTAAAATTTACAAAAACCAAAGTTAATCGGAATATTTGACATTTGTCTTGCTTTATAGTGCTGTAGTCTGATCTTGATAAGTTTATCGATATCGATAACTAATTTATTTTTAGTAGTGTTGACAATTTCTAGCATTCACTGCAGGTTGAAAGTAATTTTTATCAATTTATAACAGATTTCCCACCGACATCGATTTAAAAAAAAACGTGGACAAAAAATGTAAGAAAAGCCGACGATTGGAGAGCTTCGCAATATACAAGAATATGCTCGATGAACTTTGAAGATTCTTGCTTTCGCCAAGGATATCAGCGTAAAATTCTACACTCGTATGCAGTGCCGACAATATTCCCAAAATTACCACCATCGTGTAAACAAGTAAGTAATATCTATAAGTTATAAAGAAGTTATGCTTCAATCTATGAAAATTATGAAAATCTTTTGAATCATTAATAACCAAAAACTATTTCTTTTCAGAAATTACCCAGAAAAAGAAAACTTACTAATAAATACGTGGATACCCAAGCGTCAACATTAACTGCAAGTCTTTAAATTAAAATGTTGACGAATCACAGATGAACGATATCACAGATTGGATAATCTGTGATATCGTTTCTAAAAATAAAACTTTAAGATTATCGAGTTTTTTTCTCTCGTAATAAAAACCTACTCCCGTTCTACCCCTTAAGGATGGATTCTAAATATTTCTACTCAAAAAATAACTATTCTTTTCAAATATTTTGGTGAAATAAATGCGAGAGGTTGCATACAATCTCATACAACCGATTAGCAATGCGGCGAGTACCATACAATAACCAAACAGTACACCGAAACGCATTTAGCCATACTTTTTATCCATCATATATTTAAAATCTATATCAACGATATCTAGTTATCAATAAAAATGCACAGCACTATTATACGCTATAACTTTAGCTTGCATTGTATAGTCAAAATGGAGACATTCACTCAACTTCGACCCGACAGATTATATATGTATGTCTCTTTCAATCTTATGACAATTTGAAGGTGTTAGAAAGAATAAAATATTGCTGCATTTTGTGATCCATCTATAGGTACAGACTAATACTGCTGACTAATCTTTGGCTGCTTTAAGTCATTTTTCTATGGCTTAGGGCTTAGCTCTCAATATCAATCTCAATATAGTATTCTATGGTTACAACCAAAGGTCGTCTGTAACAGTGTAACGTAAATAAAACGTTAGATGGATGGATGGTGGATGGATGTTAGATTAGATAGTGAAGTGATTATATTATATACTCTTTGGTCACAGATTATAAAGTTATATCTTTGGTCGCGCGTGTTGGGGTTATTTTCATTCATTGCATTGGTGTAAATATCAATTTTTTCAATAACATTCGAAGTTAAAATATAAATAATGGCCGGTGTGTTATTCGAAGATATATTTAATGTTAAAGACATGGATCCAGAGGGGAAGAAATTCGATCGCGTGAGCCGTCTTCACTGCGAATCGGAGTCGTTCAAAATGGATCTCATTTTAGATATAAACTCTTGGATTTATCCGATGGAATTGGGCGATAAATTTAGATTGGTACTGGCCACCACTCTCAGGGAGAACGGTTATCCTGATGGCGGCGAATGGAACCCTCTGGAAACAGAAGGCAATCGTGCCGACAGCTTTGAATATGTGATGTCCGGTAAAGTTTATAGGTTAGTTTTTTTTTTTTTTTTTTTTTTTTTATAATGATAGATCAAGCATTTGACCGCAGTCTCACCTGATGGTAAGTGATGACGCGATCTAAGATGGAGCATGCTTGTCTATTAAGAACCGATTCACTCGCGACTTGAAGAGTCCAGGGTTGTAGTGTTGTGGAAACAAGGGTGCTGGAAGTTGGTTCCACACGCTAGCAGTTCGAATCAAAAAAGTTGACCCGAACCGCAACGTGCGGATTTTGGGTATATCAACCATATAAGGGTGACATTTAAATGTGCGCCTTGTTGTCCGATGGTCAAAGTATCAAAGTATCAGAATACATACGGTTGTTATTTTCAGAATCATTGCCGCCCTACTTTTAACTCGTCGAGTTGTACTAAATTTGCAATTTTTCGTACCCTATTTATTATTGTCTGAGTGAAGACTTTTTTTTAGAAAAATGATTGTGTTGGAATGATTCACTCAATACACTTTTATTTATTTGTTCTGTTGTATTCTATTTTTAAAGATTTGAATTATTGTCTTACACAAAAATATAAAAATAAGTTAGTCTTTTGTTATGTGTCTAAAAAAAAATTATCATCTCTGTTTCTTCAAGATATAATATATTTTCCTATAATAAAAACTTAAACGTCTTTAACTCTGCATTAAAAACTGAACCCATAACCAACAGGTTATGGGCCCAGTGGCAGACGTAAAAAGTAAAATTGTGAAATGGCATCCGCGTACCGCATCGAACCCCTCAAAAGGGATAACTACGACACATGGGTGCTACAAGCCCAAGCCATGTTAAACAAATTACAATTATGGCAATATGTAGACGGATCTTTGCCGAAACCAACCACGGAAGGTGCGGAAACAGCGGAAGGTAAACAATGGGAAAATAGCGACTTGCAAGCAAAAAGTGAAATAATTTTAATGATCGATCCCAGTGAATTAAAACAAATTAAAAACTGTAATACATCCAAAGACGTATGGGATACGCTCAAGAATATTTTTGCCAGTCAAGGTCCCGCCAAAAGGGCTACATTATTGAAACAATTGATTCTTGCTAAGCTGTGTGATGGAGATGATGTTAGGCTACATTTAAACAAGTTTTGTGAAACTGTTGACAAACTTAAAGATATGGACATAGAAATCAATGAAGATTTGTTAAGTATTATGATGCTTTATTCTTTAAGTCCATCTTTTGAAAATTTTAGAGTAGCCATTGAGACTAGAGATAAATTGCCCACTCCAAATGAATTGAAAATTAAAATATTGGAGGAGGATGAAGCCAGAAATAAAAGTGGTATTAATTGTTCCATGGAAAATGCTTTATTAAGTAAGAAACAAAAATTTAAAACTAAAAAGTTTAATTATTATTGTACTTATTGCAACAAAAAAGGACATTCAATATCACACTGCAGAAACCGTCAACAACCTGAAAAGAAACATACTTCATATATAACAACAGAAGAAATGTGTTTAAGCACAGATTTTAGTGTATCGAAGAATAATTATTGGTGTCTTGACAGTGGTAGTACAGCTGATATGTGCAGTGATGTGAAAATATTTTGCAATTTAAATACTCAAAAAGGAGGAGCATTATATCTTGCTTGCAATGATCAAGTAGCATCAATAGAAGGTAAAGGTACTGTTACATTAAAAACAAAATCATGTATTTTCACACTACACAATACCCTCTATGTACCTGATTTGAAAACTAACCTTCTTTCGGTATCAAAGTTGACAAACAATGGTTATAATGTCTCATTTGTTAAAAATAAAGCATTTGTGAAAGATAATAAAGGACATACTATCTTAACAGCTATAAAAAGAAACAATTTGTATTATATTATTGACATATGTGGACATGAGTCAGTGTCAATTGCATCCAATGAAGAAAACAAGTTAGAATTATGGCATAAAAAGCTAGCACATATTAATGAAACTGATTTGAAGCTATGTGTAAAAAGGAAATTACTTCATGGTTTAGATTTTAATACTAACTTAAAGTTAAATGAATGTGAAACATGCATAAGTGGAAAATTTTCTAAGCCACCTTTTCATACTTCACAAGAGAAAAGAAGTAATGAGCCATTAGAGATAGTACACACAGATGTGTGTGGCCCTATGCAAAGTAAATCTCTAGGCAATTCAAGATATTTTGTCACATTTATCGATGACTACACAAGATACACAAGAGTATATTTCATGAGTCATAAAAATGAAGTATTTAAATATTTTCAAGAATATAAAAGTGAAGTTGAAAATTACACAGGAAAAAGGATTAAGTTTTTACAAAGTGATAATGGCATAGGTGAATATTTAAATAAAGAGTTCACTGATTTCCTCAAGAAATGTGGCATAAGAAGACGCTTGTCTGCCCCTTACACACCTCAGCAAAATGGTGTTGCTGAAAGAAAAAATAGAACTTTATTAGACAAGGCGCGCTGTATGTTAATTGAAGGAAACTTATCAGACAATTTTTGGGCAGAAGCTCTATGTACTGCCAACTATATTGCCAACCGAGTACCATGCAAAACTCTAGGATACGACACTCCATTTCATCAATGGGTTGGTCGCATACCATCAGCAAAACATTTTAGAGTATTTGGAGCGAAGTCATACATATTAATAAACAACAGAAAGAGAGGAAAATTCGGTCCAAAAGCCATTGAAGGTATTTTTGTGGGATAGTCTGAGTCATCTAAAGCATATAGAATATGGGTTCCAAGCTATAATAGAATTGAAGTGACAAGAAATGTAAAAGTAATGAATAAAATGTACTATACAAAAGGAAAAGTGTCAAAAAGGGATGAAATACTTGAAGAAAATAAAAAGGATAAAATTACAATACAAAAAGAAGAAAATACTAATAAATTCTTACCTTTTCAGAATTCTTCTTTTCAGCCTCCTATTCATAATCCCAATTTTTCTGTCCCTCGTTCCGATGTCCTTCATCTAGATGAAGAAAATGATAATTATTATGATAGCATTGAAAATGAAACTGAAAATGTGATTAATGAGACAGAAGGAAATGAAAATAATTATGATAAGCCACAGGTATCTGGATCAAATACAAATAAAGTTACATCTAAAGGAAGACCGAAGCGCATTCAAAAATTACCAGAATGGACAAAAGACTATGAATTAAATTTAGATGATTGTGATTTTACTTACCTGTGCGGTGGGGGCAACTATGATGAATCTTGGGATGAAGCTATCAAAGAAGAAATAAAGGCACATCTCAAAAATGAAACATGGAAAATAATAGAAAATAAAGGAATAGAAAATATACTTACTTTTAAAATAGTGTTAAAAGAAAAAACCGATGGAAGAAAGAAAGCCAGACTGGTGGCCAGAGGATTCAATCAAAGACCCGGATTGGACTATTTTGAAACTTTTGCCCCAGTTGCTAAATTAAGTTCCGTTAGAAGCCTCATTGCAAAATCTGTTGAAGAAAATTTGCAGGTTTATCAATTGGATGTTAAAACAGCTTTTTTAAATGGAGAGATAGAAGAAGATATTTTTGTATATAAGCCTGAAAATTTAGAAAAACATCTTTGTCAAATAATTATAGAGGAAAGCTCAAATGACAAATCACTATACTTAAAGGCTAGAAACATGCTAGAACATTTAAGAAGCAACAAAAACACAATTTGTAAACTTAATAAAGCTGTTTATGGGCTAAAGCAAGCTGGAAGACAATGGTTTAAAAAGCTTGATGTCAAGCTAAGAGAATTGAAGTTTATTCCATCTATTGCTGATCCTTGTATCTATACATCTATCATGACAGGAGGAGAAATGGTCATAATATGTGTATATGTTGACGATATTTTATTATTATCAAGGCAAGAGAGCCATATTCTGCATGTAAAAAGAAATTTAATGGAGAGTTTTGAAATGAGAGACTTGGGTAAATTGAAACATTGTTTGGGTATAGACTTTGAATACAAAACTAACATTGCAACAATGTCTCAAACAAAATATATTAATGATGTCCTAAGGAAATATAATATGTCAGACTCAAAGCCTGTCTCTACTCCCATGACACCAGGTATAAAACTAAATAAATATGATAAAATTGAAGAAAATCTCCCTTACCAAAACCTCATTGGTGCGTTGATGTATTTGGCTGTAGCAACAAGACCAGATATTTGCCATGCAGTGAGTTATCTCAGTCAGTTCAATAACTATTATGGACAGGAGCATTGGTCTGCAGCCAAGAGAGTATTAAGGTACTTAAAAGGGACAAAGGATTTAAAATTAACCTTTAAAAGAACAGCTCAGCCCATATTGGGATATACAGATGCTGACTGGGCAAGTTGTACAGTAGACAGGAGATCATATACAGGATATTGTTTTATTCAAGCTGGAGGAGCAATCAGCTGGGAATCGAGAAAACAGAGGACAGTTGCTTTATCTACCGCAGAAGCGGAATACATGGCCTTAACTGATGCTGCAAAGGAAGCCGTACACCTGTTACAGCTAAGTAAAGATATTGGATTTACACAAGAAAAGCTGACAATACTTAATGACAATCAAGCTGCACTCAAACTTAGTGGCAATCCAGTGATACATGCTAAATCAAAACACATTGATATTAAGCATCACTATATTCGTGAAGTTATAGAAGAAGGCCACATCAAAATTGATTATCTCTGTTCAGAGAAGATGGTAGCAGACATTTTGACGAAGGCTCTATCAACATACAAGTTTGCATTGTGTCGTACAAGCCTTGGTTTGATGTGAAGACTTCAAAAGTGTTTTCGTGAGGAGGAGTGTTGGAATGATTCACTCAATACACTTTTATTTATTTGTTCTGTTGTATTCTATTTTTAAAGATTTGAATTATTGTCTTACACAAAAATATAAAAATAAGTTAGTCTTTTGTTATGTGTCTAAAAAAAAATTATCATCTCTGTTTCTTCAAGATATAATATATTTTCCTATAATAAAAACTTAAACGTCTTTAACTCTGCATTAAAAACTGAACCCATAACCAACAGATTGATTCAGATATAGTAATTAGTAGCTGAGCCCGCAACTTCGTATGCGTTGTATTTGGTATTTTGGTATAAGGCATAGCGCGTCGCGTAACTTTTTTATTTGTAAACCGATTGGAATTAAACAAACAGAGTATAGTAATATTTAAATTTTTTTTTTTTTTTGTTGAAATGGGCAAAAACATAGGGTTTATAAAAGAGATAGTTTAATTTTTGATTTTTGATAAAATAAAAAAATCCCTGGTTTCCAAACTTTACAGTTTACAGATAATATGTATGAAACATTAAGCTTATAGAACACTAATTTAAAAAGTACAACAATGCATTGTTTATGAAATTCAATGCAACAAAATATACTACTATATACCAGCGATCTCAGCGGACGTTGTCCCCCTGAACCCGTTGAGCTGATTGTAGCGCCACCCATCAGGTCCAATTGTGAATCAAAAGTTCCATCACACGGACTAGAGAAATTTATATATAAAAATTATACATATAGTAATAACTGTTCTTTATTTGTTTCTGTTAAGTAGAATGCTCAATATTTTCGAAATACATCTCGTAACAATAATATTAATGTGCATTTTCAGGATTGAAGGCGATGAAGCCGCTATGGAACCAGCATCGAGGCTGGCAGCTTACGTCTCATTTGGTGGTCTGCTCATGAGGCTTCAGGGTGATGCGAACAATTTGCACGGATTCGAAGTAGACCAACACATGTATTTGCTCATGAAGAAGCTGGCTTTCTAAAGGTTTTGCGAGGTTCTTGTTGAGATGATCCATGTTTTTTAAATACTTGAAAGAAGTACTGCATTGCCAAAGATGACAGGAAGGTAACGGCACCAATTTTAGCCTCTACTAACTTCAAACACAATCTCTTGTTATTTTTGAAACTATATTTCATAGATTGCAATAATGTTTACAATGTCAAGTTAGGTGTGCTCACAGAGCAGAGTTTTTAATATAATCTGAGATATATATTTTTAAAATTATTGTTATTAATAATGCCTGATTAATAAATCACCAGACTTTCACGGCAATGGTGAATAAGTAAAATAATATTTTTGTGGTCACAATCCTAAACTTAGAAGCTTGAGATTGGAGAATAGAGGTCAGGAGGACCAACTCTAAAAATGAAATGTTTTTTAAAAAAATTTTTACAAAGGGAGAAATCTTCAAAAAATACCTTCTGAACAAATGCCACATGCAATGCAATTGTGCATAGGGTTATGTTGCACTAAAACACCCCTTGAGATGGGTGTGGTTCAAGTTCATAGGGGACTTTGGAACCGTCACCGATCGTCGGGGGAACCGAGAAGCACCCGGCTTTACAAAGAAATCTAAAAATGAGAGTGTCGGTCAGCTACCATTCAGTAGGGGGCGCTGTAGGTACATTTTATTTACTGTAGTTTCATGAACTAGGTAAACAACCAATCATATCAAACCACCAATGCTACACAAACACCATTCTGGCCAATTAATGAACCACTAATGGCTAAAACTTGCCAGTTTTTCAGTTTATCACCTATATTAAGTTAGCCCTCCATAACTCTATTCTCCATGCTTAGAACTCAAAACTCCTAAAGCTGCGTACGGACTGGGCGATCATTGGAACATTAATGCGACAAATATTTGACGGCTTAAAATAATATAATTTGACGGCTTAAATATAATATAATATAACGAACATTAAATACATAATATATAAATGTATTTAATGTTCGCCTGTGAAGTAGGGGCTTAAAGGTTTATTGCAAAAAGCGCCATAGAAATACAAATCCTTAATGTATTTATTTTATAAATATCTCTTTTGCATTGATCTAATTTCGTCCTTTTACTAACACTGCCAATAATTACACATAGCAATAATAGAATGTTTTATTGTTCTTTAAAATGTTAGTTTCCTTAAGAAACAAATAGATAAGAGTGTAAAATAACAATTTAGCTTCCAAAAATTATATTTAAAAAATCGTAATGTTTTTTTCTCACTTTTTGAATTTAGTGTTAAATGGTAATATAGGCTAATATGACTAACAGTCAGTTGCAAGAAAGAAATCATTAATGTGACATCTACTAATGCCTAATTAAATATAATGTCGCCATTAATTTAATGGGCATTGCAGGAACGTTCATTAGATCAACAGGTTTTCATTTATTAATGTACTCGTAATGAAAGCATTAGGAAAAAAGAGTGAATGAAGGTATGGTGTATGGTTGCATTTGGTTATCAATAAAAATAAGTGCTGCAAGACAAACGAAACGCTATTTGATATTTCTGATAAATAAAACATTTTTCGTTTTTCGTGAATTGTTTTCAATAAATGAAAATTTCTTCGAAAAAGAAATGTGATGATAATTATACTCCTCAAGAATCGGAAAAAAAATTGGAATTGGTGCCATATTGAGTACCTATACTGCTTAGGGTAAATAAATACGTACCTACAACTCAAAAAAATGTATTGGAAAAGTACCCGATACTTTTACAGATAAAGGGTATCCGTAGAAGACAAAAGAAGTAGTGGCATATATTTGGTCCGTAAAAAGGAAGCGTGGGAGAAAGTACAGCATACAATGCTGTGGCAACAGAGTGGTGTGTGTTCAGTAGAGCAGCTTATGTAAAATATTGTGTTTTAGTGCATTTTTTTGTAAATAATAAAAATTAAATAATAAATAATTAAAATTTAATTAAAAAACTTATTTAAATTGTTTCTTTATTCATACTAATATAATATTATAAATGTGAATGTTACTCTGTCAGTGTGTCTGTTACCTTTTCACGCCTAAACCGTTGAACCGATCATCATGAAATTTTGCATACACATTGTCAGGGATGCAGGAAAGGATATAGGATACCTTTCACCCAGAAAAGAGTTCTGTTCCCGAGGGATCACTTAACGCCCTGGCAAAGCTATAACTGCAATGAAGATGTTAGGTGTTACTTGTTCATATATTTAGGCGGGCGAAGCCGCGGGCACTAGCTAGTTATTTATAAAACAGAAAATTATATCAATGTTCCACATGTCAATTACCTAGGTATATGGAAAAACTGAACTCATATTGGTGAAGTGATTATATTTTATTAATTAATATGACAGAATTGATTCTTCTGTATTTACAATAGGAAATTATAACAATATTCCACATGTATATCTCAAGAAAAACTGAACTTACATTGGTGACTTACATTGGTATTTACTTAAATAAAACCTTAATGGCACACGTATACGGCTCATTAAAAATAACTAATGAAATGTCAAAATAAATCCTCCATTAGCTATGAAAATTAGCATAATGATGACTTTTGACAGTCAAAAAATTAACTTTTAATGAACATTAAAAGTTAGCATCAGATCAGAATTGCTGCAATAGAAAACATAAGTAAATGGAGCATTATAAATTTAATGTTGGCATTAAAATTAAATGATAGCTTCTTGCAACTGACTGTATAAGCCACAGTATTCATGAACAGAAGACATGACCAATGTCAATGTTTAATTAAGGACGTATTCACAAATATCAATGGTTTTTCGGTAACATTTATATATACAGGAAGCATAACTGTAGAGATACCATGGTATAAAATAAAAGGTAATGTATTCGTCTCTAAAGATAGCTAATAAACACTGGGCAGCCCAATACAAAATTTTCACATAAATACATTTTTACCATCGCAAGAATCGCTAAAAATATCGAAAAGTGGTGTCTGGATAGGTACATAAATAGCTAAATCCGCTGCATATTTTAACATGAAAATAATAAGAAATTGTAGCTTATACAGTCTTCTATACGTCTAGCTTATTATTTTGTACTCAAATAAATTACTTTTTCATTTCTGAGAAAGAATAGACACTAAAAAACGCACTATATTTTCTCCATACATTTTGCTAAGGGATCGCACTGCGACCTCTTTCGCCGTAGGTTTCGTTCGTTTGCCATTCCCCGCTCCCGCTCAGACGCGGTCATGAAAGCACGGGTGTATCGCCTTTTTTTCTAAATAATTAGAACGACAAAGTTCCAAAGTACACCGTGCGGCTTCAATGTGTGTTTGGGCACTTTGCTGTAGTGTGCTGGCGCAGTTGAATTCGAGCGCGTCAAAAATGTAATTACGTCCTTTAATGAATATAAATAAAATGGGCTGGGGGATAATTAGTTTAAGATGAATCATTTGCATTACTTATATGTTATATCCTATAAGTTGTTAATAGATAATTAGAAGAAAACGTGTAGAAGAAAGAAAATAAAAGGTATTTTATAAAGGTATAATAATGTCTATGGGCCTATAAATATTAGAATAAAACATATGCTCATTATTCACTAAAGAAATATGTATGTTGCACTACATAATACCAAAAAAAAGGAAAATAATTAAGTATCCGCTTTAATCTCAAAGAAAAATCGTCTTGAAAAAATGATTAAATTTTAAATTTGTATTTTAATATTGGAGTAAAATAAATGTACTGATTTGTCACTTTTCGACTATAGGCTTTAATGAGCGCTTTGGAATGGTTCAACCCTGGCAAGTTAGTCCAGCGTTTGTAAGATTTAATAAAGCTCTGGTGCCAAATGATCCAGCGAGCTAGGCTATTTGGTAGTCCGCACATAGGTTCAGGACCTATTAGCCTACCTTTTGCGCCTACACGAGCCAATTCGTCGGCAAGTTCATTGCCTTCGATCCCCATATGGCCAGGTTTTCTTTAATTGGTCTACATATCTCTTTAATTCTAACACTATTATTCTAATAAAATAATAAATAATTCATTGTGATTTTAAAATTATATTCATAGAATATTTTCAAGTTTTAAAAAGTCTAATAAAATTAGTTTACAATATAAAGTAAACCTAAGGAGACAATGCAAATAATGTAAACAAATCCAACCCCCACTGAGTTTTAGATCGTCGAGTGATTGTGTATCGCACGTAAAAAAAGTCAGACGCATACGGCGCTATCTGTTTCGTGGTACAGGAAAGCGATCATGACAACACTTGGTCATCTTTTTATGAATGATTGTGCTAAAAGATAAAATGCCTGTTAACAGTTTGTATTAATAACCCCTGGAAGTTTGTTTACATACTTTGCGTTGTCTCGCTGGCCTTGCCTTAGAATAAATAGGTCATAAAATATTAGGTATAATATTAAAAATAATTATGAAGATTTTTAAGCTTACAGCGATTTTCAATATGATCGCCTATTCTTATTTCTTTATAATTTTACTCTAAGTCATTGGAAGTTTGCGCTAAGCAATAGGTAAGTTGTTTAATTTGCACAATATTATTTTTAAGAATAAAATTTGTAAATATTTTATGTGTTTTATTTCTCACTGAGCTAGATTCGAATCCAGCTTGGATGGGCAGCGTTAGGGAAACTCAGAGACGTCTTCTCGTCCAATGTGTGTTGCCATGATGACATATGGCGCTGAAACGTGCTCTCTGACTGTGGGCCTCGTAAGAAAGCTCAACGAGCTATGGAGAGGGATATGCTTGGGGTTCACTGCGAGATCGAATCAGCGAAAATTATCGACATAAGTTGAAGGGGCAGTGGGCAGGCCAGAAGATTCTCGAGTGGAGGCCACGGAGCGACAAGCACAGCGTAGGACGTCCAGTCCATCCACCAGAGGCTCTAGTATGAGTTTACGATACTACACTAATTCTACACTCGCTAGCGAAAACGTAAAAATTTAGTATGGAAAATCGTGAACTGTCAAAACTCGTGGCTCTAGCATGAGGTTACGATACTACACTCGCTAGCGAGAGCGTAAAACATTTATATGGAAAATTGATAATTTGACATTGACAGTTCACGATTTCCCATACAAAAGTTTTACGTTCTCGCTAGCGAGTGTAGGTGTAGTATCGTAAACTCATACTAGAGCCTCTGGTCGACGGTGGATCCAGACTGCTTCTGATTGGTCCTTTTAGAAAATTAAAGGAATACCTTTGTCCAACCATGGACGTTCTACGGCTGAGATGATGATTTTAGTTACACAGTATAAATATGTCTGGTCGCCCTCTGTGGGATACAGGCATCATTAGGCTCAGGAATAGCCGAAGACACGAAATAAGATTCGATGCTTGTAGTACACGATCGTATATTCCGATAATAATCGAAGTTACAAGTTAAACCTTGGCTGAAAATGGATTTAACGGGAAACACGGTGTGTTTGTCGTTAAATCTCTAGAATTTTCGACCGTGGTCCTTTTTCTGTTATCTATGGAAAAGCGCCCTCTTTCATTCGCAAGCCTCATACACATCAAGGCTATTGCCGCGTCTACCGCAAACAAGCTTATTGTTTCATGTTTCCAAGTGAAGTTGTTAGATGGCGTTGCATGCTAACGGGAACCGATTCTTAACTCGTCCACTTGTGGCGCCACCTCAGGGATCTCCGACAAATATATATTTTCAATGTTTTTACAAACATAAATTTCGTCGTCCTGAAGCATTGGCGGATACGGGGGGGGGGGGGGGGGGGGGCATGGCCCCAAAAGACCCAGGAATTCCATATTTTTGACTTAACTTTTCAATTCAATTCAAGTACAATTCAATTCATATATGAACTGAATATAGAATAATATAATCCATATCAATCAAAGTTATCGAAAATTTCATAATTCATGTCAGACATTTGAGACAGTTCAAATACGCGATTACGCGGGTTAAAAGTATTTGCAATACAACCATAATGCATCTCAACTAGTAAAAATACACAAAAAAAATTACTTGTGATATTAACCCTAACTCCGAACTTTGTCAGAATGCCCCCCCCCCCCCCCCCCCCCCCCCAAAATGAAATCCTGGATCCGCCCCTGTCCTGAAGGGCTGCGCCGTAGGCATTTCAGGTTGGGTGTCCTGCCCAAGGTCTCCCGACCGGCTTTCCGTCCGGTCCTGTTTGTGTTCAGCTCGAATCCCTCTGTACTGTTTGGTGGAGTCTGCTCCCTGCGTCTCCGCGCCACGTCGAGACTGGGTTGCTGCCTGCAGTCTGAGCTTCCCCGTGCTCGTCGGGCGAGGACGTCACTCCCCGAGGGATACCAGCTACACAACAGATACGTGGTGTCATTCCCTATATTTTTTTATATACTTACCGGATACGTAACTACCCCACGCTGATAGGTCCCTTAGTTGTTTCAGTCTGTCTTTATTTTCAAAATTAGGCTTTTCGACGGCGGTAGGGCTCGATTGATCTCCAAGAAGACCCTGTTTTATTTTGTGTTATTTTATATTACTTTTTATAATCTTGAATTTGGATTTTGTTAATTTTTATTTCATGTAGGTATAGGTAAGTTTTTTTTTAAATCTGTAATTGGTTTTTTATTTTAATAAATTGTATAACGCCTTAAGCATTTTTTTATTTGTTTACTTTTTTAATTGTTATCATCCCACCACCATCTGTGGGGGTAAAAATAGGTAACAGGATGACGGTCCACTTGATGTTAGGTGGTCACCGTTGCATGCCATGGCGGGGAGTAAATTTTTTACACGGCGGGGGCGGGGGCCTTGGGTATATTTTTTGCCCGTAGTAGGTATTACTAACTTGTCTGGTAGTACCATGGAAGATTTTCTTTTAACTCGGATACTACTAGGAGGGCTGTATTCCAAAAGTTTTTAGTGGATCATAGCTATAGATCCAAGATTCATCAGTTATCATGGTGTAAGATACGTTTTGTGAAGTTCCTCGATCCTTCAAACTTTTTCAGCATAAATTAGCACCAGTCAACACGACGGTATTTTTGGTCTTCTGCGAGAGAATGAGGTATCCACCGCGAAGCGACCTTCCTGACTTTAAGGTGTTCATGTAGCATAGTGGAAACTGCCTGTGATCCAATCTTTTCAATTCATCCTGAATCTCCCTATGTGTAATATTTCTATTTTAGCCACTCCACCCTGATGACGTTTTCATGAGTTACTGCAGTTATTGGTCGGCCGGGTCGTTGGTCATCCTTTAGGTTCTCTCGACCACGTTTAAATTCACGAAATTGTGGTGTTTGCTTTAGCAACATTCACGAAAAGTGATTGTTGCTAACCCAGGAGCAGACTCCCCAGACTTGTAAATTTTCGTGGAATTTCTTGAAGGTTAACCCGCGTTTATAATCATAGAAAATCATAGCACGAAAAGCTTCCCGCGAGACGTCCATTGTTGCAAACAAAGAAGAACGACAGATAATTTTGAAAAATATAAAAAAAAAATAACCATTTATAGTCAGCCATTGATTTTCACCAAGGAGGTTTGCATTTAAAATAGTTTCAGGAAAAAAGAAGTAATATTTACTCTGTGGCTAACAATTTTTGGAACAGCCCTCGTATGTCGCTCTTTTATCTGTTTCAATCATGAGCCGCACAGTACTCGAGTTATTTTCATTTGTCGCCGTAAATGGACGTCCGTGAGTTCTCACGAAATACCTATCAGTGAGATTACTAACGACGACGTTTAACTTACAAGTAAATCCTCTTTAAATGATTTGAAAAGGACCTTTCGTTAGAAGTTACAGCGGGATAAAAATGCTAAAAGTAAAAAAATGCCGCGATGTGACCGAACACCCTTGGCTTATAGAGTAAGATCCCAGGCATGCCAGAAAATTCTCTAAAGGACAAAAATGTGGGGTATCGAGTAGTGTTCCTACATACAAAATCATCAGTAAACTCAACGTTAAACTCACTGTTAAAACTCATTGAACCAGTTATAAACAGTGGCACGGGATGGGGCTTCGTCCTGAAATGCCAATCGATGTCTGCTATAATTTTGTTGTTGATTGAGATCGCAAGGAAATCCAAAATAAATCAAACAGCGAAAACTTTTTCACGTCAAATTCTCATAAAAACAAGTTTTTAACACAAATGGCTGTAGTAATTCGAGTAATTCTACTCGACGACGCTGCGATAATAAAAGCGCCCAGGGTGACTGTAAAGCAATACCTACTTTATTGCGCCGCAACACGCTCTTTTTAAATGAACAAAATTTGTAAAAACAAATGTCAACTGAATGAAATTACATCGCTAGCTTCCTAAAGAGTTCTCAATTCGAAATTTATATTTATTTTTCCATTTCTGACTTCTAAAAACTTTCACTACGACTTATGCATTATATCAAAAAGTTTCGGTCCCTCGAGTTCAGTGTTTTTTCCCACACACAAATAGGTAGTGTCCAACGCGGCTAAAGAGTTTTTAATGCAAAAATCCGCATTAAAATCGGTTCATCCGTTTGGGAGCTATGATGCCACAGACAGACACACAGATAAACACATCACATCACAGATAACCCAAGACCCCTTTTGCGTCGGGCGTCGAAGGTTAAAAATTTGAATTGCAGGCTCTAATGATATGTTACAAAATTTATTTACATTAAAAATGGAAATAGAAGCATCACTTCCAAAAGACTCGACTTAAATTTAATAATAAATTTGGCAAAACAACATAACATAATAACATATTTAATAATGCAGTTTATTAATTCCCAATCTAACTGCATATAGAAATTAAAAATAAAATCACACCTAAAATATTAAAAAGGTACTAAAAACATATTTTGTAAATAATTAAAACTCAAAACAATAATAATAATTTAACAATAATAATAAAAAAGGTAATTTAATTAAATTAAAAATAAGATAGGTCTATTATTTATATTTTATATGACTTATTGTCTACAAGTTATATTTAATAACTTATATAAATATAAATTGTACCCAAGACATTACCCACCATTTTATTGTAATGTATAAAACAAATAAATGTAAGTAAGTAGGTACCAAGAGTTAAAAGTAAATCTCCCAAGGTATTGGTACCAGACACGTTAGCAGTACTACGGGCAAAAAATATTACCCATGGTAGATTTTTTTATGTTAAGATTGGTAGACAGGCGGACGGTCTTCTTGACGGCTTATGCTCCACTCGCACGTGGCAAATCAATATTTTTTAAGATACCTACAAAGAATTCCCCTTTCGCACGAATATGAAAATGAATTCCCTGGTTTTTTTAATGTTAAGATTGGTGGCTATCATCGCCTATAACGCAAGCAACGCCACAGCTGCTGCAAGTGCGCTGCGGACTACAGTAGGATTAAGGATAAGGGATTAGGAGGGGATAGGGAAATGGGCTCTGGCATCCCTTACTCACTCACCGAAACACAACAGCACACGTGCAGTTATTTCACGGTGGTCTTTTCATCTTTGAAAAGCACCCTAACCACTCATACAACGGGTACTTCTAAGTAGTAGTAATATGGAGGATAACTCATAAATTGCAGTAGTATTATTATTACGAATAATTAATACATATATTTATAAATTATATTTTATGATCAGCAAAAAAGACACTCATAAATATAGTAAAAATGTATTTCATAGGCCATTTTGCATCGGCCGGGAATCGAACCCGGGCCGCCCGCGTGGCAGGCGAGCATTCTACCACTGAACCACCGATGCTCGTGCCGATACTTTCGTATAAGTATATTACAATATAAATTGATCAATCAGCCGAGTTCGAGAGTTCAATTTCCTTTTATTGAAATAGCGATTTTAAACTGTTTAAATAACAAAGATTAAACTGCATTGTAGGTATAGTTAGCAACTAAATCATAGGTTCCCAACGGGGGCGCTACCGCCCCCTAGCTTTTCGTGGGGGCGGTAACGGGTCCAAGGGCAAATGGGGGGCAAATATGTGTAAGAAAAAGAATAGACTGCAGATCACTGAGCGTGGTGATTTGCGTCCGATGTATCTAGTAGTCCTGCCGTGAGAGCGGCCACGTTTCGGCATACGCAACGTTATACCTACATGTAGGTTGTAGGTGTCTCAAACGTGCTCCAACAAAGATTTCTTTATAGCTTGGCCTTAAAACTAACTGGTTGGTTACTATAAGTAGGTACCTACCTATGTTTATCTTTGCCTCGTATGTTATAGAATGGGTAGAACAATAGAAAATACACACATATTGTTTACTAAGTGAGACGAAATTGTACGTTCAGAAATATTCTCAGGGACACCGTCGTGCTAAACAATGTACTGGGGACGGATTTTAAAAGGGCAGACGGTAGATTTTAACAAGGTAGGAGGTGCAGTAAACAGCAATGATCCTCCCCTTGCTTTTTAAAAATATGTTTTATTTGATATACTAGCGATTTCGTTTGCGTGGACTTCAGCTTAAGATATCCTAATAATCTCTATATAAACTTATATAAATACTTATACATATTTATTGAAGACTCAGCAAAAAAAAAAACAAAAATTATTCTATTCAAAATAGCTTGACCTTTAAGTTCTGTGGATTTACGCCCTGTTTCCATGGGAAATTTAACCACCGCTTGCTCCAGAGATTTTTTAAGAGACTCAATGCGGCCTGTCGTTTAGAACAGGCGATGTCCTCTAAAACTGACCATAATTTGTAGTCTGAGGGGTTCAGTTCTGGGCTAGATGAGGGCCAGTCTTCAGCTCTTATAAAGTCCGGAACGTTGGTTTCGAGCCTGGCTTGTGTGGTTCGTGCCTTGTGACCAGGTGCAGAGTCCTGCTGGAAAGTCCAAGGTACATTTTTAAAAAGTGGATTGTTGAGAGGTTTCACAACACGATCCAACACTTTAGCTGAAGTCTTCACACCTTTTAAAAAAAAATGAAGCTTTGTGACTCCTTGATAAGACATCCCCCACTAAACCCCAACTGACGCAGGATGATGACCACGTTGTACCTTTCCTACCACTAAGGCGGCTTCTTTAGAACTGTGAGCGTATACCTACCCTTTGTCATATTTGTTGTAGTGTTCTTCAATCGTGAAATTTTTTCATCAGTAAAGAGGAAATTTCTGTATCTTTCACCTGCTTATCGAACAGAAGGCGTTTTGATCGATCCACTCTCTTTATCTGTAGGGGTTGATTTAGATCGACGATAAGCACCGAGCTTCAGGGTCTTGTTTTTAATTTACGCAACAGAGTGTTAGCGGGAATCTTCATTTCGCGCGATAAGATTTTTTGTTTCCTCATGGGGTTGCGGCGAATTCTGGCTTTAATAGCATTAAAAGCCTTTGTAGAGCTAACAGCACGCGGCCGCCCCGATCTTTTATGGTCATCGACAGAGGAAGTGTTGGTACATCTGTCGATAGTACCGAACATACGGCTGATACCAAGCTTTTGAAGTGTCTTGAATATAACCGATGCCTCCATACCCACTCTGTCTAAAGTAATCACTGAAATCCTATTTTCTTTAACACCCCATTCCATATTGTAATTTGATAATAAACATGAAAAAAATATGCATATTTATTTTAAATAAAACATTACAATAATTCCTTATAAACATTAACATATTATAAATGATAAAGTTTCGGTCCCCTAGGCAGAGTCCCGAGCATGCTGGCTGCATTACCTCGTTGTATGGCAATGCTAATCTGTTGCCCGAGGTAATGTCCAGCTCTATAATCCCCGGTTATGTCGACCAAACGTTATGTGAAAAAAATAAACACGTGAAAAATATGAAATAAAAAAAAAGTTTTTAACATAATAAGCGCTTTCCAAATTCAAAATGAATATAGAGTTGAAAAAAGAAAAAGGTTTTATGTAACAGTATTTATGGACAGACTTTACACAGAGCATGACATTGCATTTACTCTGTTTTGTTAAGTATTGCAGATATTAAAAATGTGTAAAAATGCTTTAGTACGTCAATAAGGAAGTATCTCTAACTTAATTCTGTTGCCTCAAGCATTAAAAAAAAGAAGACTAGACGAAAATTCGTATTTAGAATCACAAACGCGTGCGGCCTACACGCGTGACTTCACGCGGTGTTGACTGCACGTGCGCGCGTAATGAGTGAGACGCGGTGACGAGACGTGTGTGACCGGTTAATTGGTTTTGTTTTTTTTTTATTTGACGAGCTCGTTAGCAAAGACACAGTGCGACATGCTGCCCATTGATTTAAACAGATGACTTGATAAATGCGAATTAGAGAGGGAATTGTGAACCAAGTTTTAATAGGCATTTTTTAATGTTAAGGTAGACAGACAGGTTGACGGTCCACTGAATGGTAGACGCTTAACAAAAGCAACGCCACATTGTAGGATTAAGAAGGTAGGTATGTATATGGACAAGGGCTCTGGTATCCCTTCCCTACTCATTGCACTCACCGAAACACAACAGCAGAGGCGACTCTAGGTAGCTCATGTAGCGCCCGTGTGCAATCAATACCCTGGGCGCCCTCTCCATCAGTATGTTGAAACTCATTTAATGTCTTATTTTTGGTTTTATAACATTTTAAACGCTTCAAACTGTTGGCCGCTCGTGGCGCGCCTTGCTTTGCTACCACGCCCGGCGTTGGTCATAAAACATGGGGACAGAGTCTTTGAGAGCGTCGTCACAAGCGGGAACGACGCTTGCTCGGCGCCCCCTGAGACCCAGCGCCCGTGTGCACGGCACACCCTGCACTATAGGTAAAGCTGGCACTGCACTAAAGCACACATGTTATTATTATTATTTTTTTAAGTTAAGGTCGGCAGATAGGCTGACGGTCCACTTGATGGTAGGTGGCTACCGTCGCCTATAACACAAGCAACGGCAAAGCTGCTGCAAATGCGCTACCGACCATAGTAGGATTAAGGATAAGGGATTAGGAGAGAATAGGGAAATGGGCTCTGGCATCCCTTACTCACTCACTGAAACACAACAGCACAAATGTTGTTATTTCACGGTGGTCTTCTGTAAGGGGGTGGCTGTCGTCAGACGCGCTGCCCAAATGACTGCGAAACGCAGTGTATCCAGAGGCAACTTTGAAAAGTTCATTCCAAAATTGGCCCAGCCGGGAACCGAACCCGTGACCTCTCAGAACGCAGAGCGTTACATTAAGGCAAGCATCTTCAGTCATAAACTGGGCCCGTACATTCCAGTTTTACAATGAGAAAACTGTTGTAAGTTGGTGTTTAAACATTTATTATCTCATCTAGATAATAAGAAAGTAGGTATAGAAAAATCAATGGAAATGAATTATTTTATTCACTTATAATTCATTTAATCATTCATTCATTCATTTATTTATTTAACATGTTAACAGGTTAACATAATTTAATTATTTGGGTGCATTAAGATAATGGACTATGCAAGCCAAATTATAAATGTCATAACATTTTTTTTGTTGCTTTTCCGGTTTACTCTTCGCCAGCATCTAGCCGTGTAGCAAAGATGAGCCGGACGATGAGGAGAGCTCACCCAGAAGATGCCCATTCACTCAAACCTTGAAAGATTTGGCAGGGAGTTCCAATCCTTAGCATTGCGCATTATAAAAGATGTTTTAAAGCGCTTGGTCCGAATTAGAGTGATTTCGACAAGGTGAGGATGGTAACCAGCCGTACGTCTGTATGTCCGATAGAAGAAAGGGCAAGGCGTATGATCTCATGCCGCTCTCGAGCACACTCTTCGAAGTACTTCTTATAGAATACATACAGATAGGCAATTTTAGGTCTATGTGCCAGGCTCTGCAGCTCAGTTCTTATTAGTGTACCAATGAGCATCCTAGCTTTGCGATCCACCGAGTCGAGTGCGGCAAGTTCGTGTTTTGCTGAGCCATCCCAAAGGTGACAGCAATACTCCATGCAAGATCGGACTTGTGCCTTGTACAAAGAGAGGAGCTGTCCAGGCGTGAAGCATCGTTTCACCGTGTTTAGGATGCCCAGCTTTCGTGCCCAGATTTTATGGCCCAAAGATCACGAAGGTTGGCAATTTTATTCAAGTCAAACATATGAGACTTTAAAAATGTTCTAGGAATTTAGCTAAAAACCGAGTATTTCAATAATCTTATCAACATTTTACTTAGTTGTGCAAAATTCAATAAAACTTTTCAATGACCGGATCGAAAATTAAATCATTTGGGGGATTATTATGGTATCGTTCGATATTAGATACGAAATATCTGTTGATGCTGTTATTTCACTGTGGTCTTCTCTAAGGGGGTGATTACGACCTATGACTGCGAAACTGTCAATATACTTGCCAGATCCGCGACGGACCTACCGTACCACTGGTGTTAGGTGGAGAATAAAACCATAACACTCGTCGTGAAATAGTGATGTGACTACAAAAAACACAAAATGTTTATTGTTACGGTTGGCCGTAGAACCTTCTCAAAGGAACGCCGGTTGGCGTTGAGAACATGGAACATTCCGGGAGTTAGATGTAATATTTAATGATGGACAGTGACCACGCCTCTTTAAACAAGTCCAAAAAAAACCGAAGGACCATTCCAGAACCGTTAGAATAACCGACTATGTTACTATGATGTTCACTAGTTTGAAACTTTGACTATTTTGTAAAACCATCCAGATTATATTTGCGCAAATATAAAAGCGGGCGTAGGCGCTCGAGGGGCAGTGTGCTACGGTACGCGATACGGAAGCGAGAGTTCTGCTAAGTGAGTTAGCGACACATTGAACGAATTAGCGATGACATTGGCGAGTTTAATGGTTTAATCGAGAAACCTGGTGATATTTGAAATAAACCTTGGTCTGCAAGAATAAATTGGACTCCTCTCAGCACGGCATTGCCTGTTTGGCGGCAGTAAACACCCCCTAACAGAATATCACCGTGAAATAACAGCACGTGTGCTGTTGTGTTTCGGTGAGTGAGTAAGGGATGCCCATTTTCCTATCGAATCCCTTATCCTTAATAGTACTGTCGTCGGCAGCGCACTTGCAGCAGCTATGAAGTTGTGTGCATTGTGTAGGTCCATCTACTATCAAGTGGACCGTTAGCCTGCCTACCGAATTTAACAAAAAAAAAAAATAACGTTGATTTTATAATTTTAAAACTCTTGTAGTAGGTAATCAAAAATATTCGTACGTGTAAACCATATCCATATGGAATAAAGAGATTCTTTTAATTTTTACCTAAATAAACTTTAGTTATTATCAACTATGGAAAGTTTATTTAAATAGTTGGCTTCGCCGGGCATAGAACCCGGAGTACCCTGAGACAGAGCGATTTAAAGCGAGCAACCGAAACAAGAACCTTCTACCAATTTTTCACGATCGGTCCTTTTATGTTCCTATCAAGTTATGGAGTAATCTAGTCCTGAAGCAAATACCCCTTGAAATGATTACCAATTATTTTTAATTTTAATAGGTAAGAAAATAGGTCAAAACTAATGACCAGATATGCATATTCAACTTGTTTTTTTTATGTTAAGTCGACAGACAGGCTGACGGTCCACTTGATGGTAGGTGGCTACCGTCGCCTATAACACAAGCAACGCTACAGGTGCTGCAAGTGCGCTGCCGACTACAGTAGGATTAAGGATAAGGGATTAGGAGGGGATAAGGAAATGGGCTCTGGCATCCCTTACTCACTCACCGAAACACAACAGCACGTATATGCTGTTATTTCACGGTGGTCTTCTGTAAGGGGGTGGTCACTGCCGCCATGCGGGCTGTCCAAATGACTGCGAAACGCAGTGTGCCCTACCACTACTTTTCAAATCCAGACCAGAGTCAATTTTGAAAATTTCATTAAAATTTCCTTATAGTGTTTATAGAATAGACCTTTCCATTTCAAGTGTTACGTAGGCAGCCTTAAAGTTTGAACGTGAGAGGGGGTAAGGAAGCAAAGTGGCGACGCCAGAGATGGGAAGGGGGACGCGGGTGTCACGCAAATTAGTTCAATTTGTCGCGAAATGACGAGCGTCGGGGGAGAGATCCGAGGTACCGGGAGCGGTATCACATTCAACGTAGTTACACATTATAGGTATACCTATACTTTACGTTAGGAAAGGTAAACACCTTCTCAGCCAGGCACGTATCCAGACTTTTAGTTCGGGGGGGGGGGGGGGGGGGACAAATATTGAAACAACCATGTGAACTGTGTAAAAATCGCTGTAATCACTGTACTCTAATTTTTCTGAAAAATCTTTCACAGGTTTTTAGAGAAATCAAGAAACTACTCTTTTCCATCGCAGCTATGAATGTAGACGCAGTTTGGGCAACAGTTCTGTTTGTGCAGGATAGTTCTCTCAATGTAGGTAATGACAATAGGTTTGAGTAACTCACAAAATACATTTATAGAGTCGTGACGTTCTATAAATCTAGTGTCACACATGCCGACCAGTCTTTTTTTCTTACTTTCTGAATGAATGACATCTATCGTTTTTTTTTCAATCAGATTTCGGGAGGGGATAAATCCCAACTATCCCCCCCTCTGTGTATACGTGCTTGTTCTCAGCTTATGAACAAACACCTACTTTTATACGGAACCACAGAAAAATCTATGCATCTATGTTATTTAGGTCTGTAACTACAGGGGAATTTCGTGCAATGCCTAATCTATACTAATATTATAAAGCTGAAGAGTTTGTTTGTTTGTTTGGTTGAACGCACTAATCTCAGGAACTACTGGTTCGAATTGAAAAATTATTTTTGTTTTGGATAGTCCATTCATCGAGGATGGCTATAGGCTATATAACATCACGCTACGACCAACAGGAGCGGAGCTTCAATGAATAATGTTGCAAAAACTGGAAAAATTATACCTTTTGAGAGATTACGTTGTGTACGTTGCGTAAACGGTTAAAGTTACGCTAAAATCACGTATGACGAATTGTTTCCCTTTGGAGGTTCTAAAAAAAGTCCGCGACAGGATATGTCTATCTTTTAAGGTTGACTCACTCTATAACCTTTTTTATGTTAATCAAATTTGTTCTAAAATAATGTATTATTTGCGAAGGTGTCCTTATCCAAATAAATACGTTATTAATCACAAGTATTTAATTTTGAACAAAATTGTACCTGGATATAATTTGATTTCAATGAATATCTTAGGAGATATTATAGTTTTAAAATAACTTCACAACAAAATAATGATCATGTTCGACGCACACGATCCTATCGTATAATAATACTTACATTAAGGCGACTCCAGCCGCAAAACTCGTTCTGTACTAAATTGACGGGACTGCTGAGGGGGAGTCGCTACTTGCAAATCTCGGAAATATCTATTTAAAAATTAAATAAAGTAGGTATAATTCAAATTTTTCTTTTGATGAGCCTTCAGATAGTGGATCTTAAAATTTATCTTAAGAATTAGCTATTGAAAATATTGATTATTAAGCAAATCGCACGGTTACAATACAACATCGATATTCGACCGCAAATTATGATAAAAAATAATTATGATGATCCCCTTTCATATAGGTATCCTGCAGATGATTTGAGTATTTTTTAAATTATGATATTTTATTAAATTATGATATTTGTATTTTTTAAATTATAGTATTTTTTATATTATGATAATTTAAAAGGAAAACGGTTACAAATAAGTGGATTTTTTTATCATTAGGGGCTGGCGTCGCCTTAATAAATATGCCTATAGAAAAAAACTCGGCTTTCTCGGCAGTCTGCTACAGCAAAACGGTTGTTGCGTCTTTTGTCTATAATTTTGGCAATCTTTTAGTAACCGTTTGCCTATTATGCTTTTGTGCACGCTAATCTCAGAAACGGCTTAACCGATTTTTATGTGGTTTCCACTGATACATTGTAGCAAGCTTCCGGTAATAATTAGTGTATATTTCATTCCAATATGTTTACAAACAAAAGAAGTTACGCTTTATTCCGAATACCACGCCCTACGAAGTCGCGAGCACAGCTATAAGTGACCTATTAAATGAACTAATGTCGTGTTTAAAATTAAAAATGTACCTAGCTTCGAAATTTAAAAGGACACTTTCAAACTCGAACAACTTACTTATTCCATATTACGTAATTCCATGATTACTCATTAATTATAGGTCGTAGCAATACATAAAAAAACATGACATTTCTGTGACATCATATGAAGGTTTGCATCGCAACAAAAAACTAAAATTAATTTCTAAAATGTGCAGAATTTATGACATTTTCGCGGGTTGAATAGGGGATCGGACAAATTTTCAGAAAGTGTTTTAAATTAATCTTCATGGATATTTATTCCCATAAAAAATACTATTTTATTTATTTATAGCCTTTTAGGTACTCAAAATCATGTTTTAATATTGTTTGTTTGAAAATGTCGCCAAAACGCCACGAAAGTTCACCTGAGAGCGCGTAACGTCATTTGTGGTTATATCATAACAAAACAGCTGCATTGGCATAAGACAACGATTGCCCACAAATGACGTCACGCACTGTGATTGGTGTTTCAGTATAGATTAAAAATATTGTAAATAATAAAATTTTATTTCTTCATTTAAAAATATTTAAATTAATTATATTAAATTATTATTTGATAAATAATCGTAAAAAATTATATATTTTCTTTCTAAGTATATTTTAGATTTTAATCTGATTACTGTCCGATCCCCTATTCTTGTGTAATTGCTGACTAAAATCCAAAAATGTTTTTCGATGGAAACCTCCTACCTATAATGTACCTACATTTGAAATTGGGATGTCAATTAGGTACCATCATCTATAAAGGTTTTTTTAAAATATTAGAATCGCGAATTGATTTTCGCGAGTTGAATAAGTGGCGCGAATGTGTTGCGTTGCATTCTGTCTTCGGTCAATGGCATTGTAGTAAGCTGTGACAACAAATTTTCCCAAATACCTATTATTGAGTTCCCAGCACGCTCGTACAGCGCCACCTTAAAAGAGCTAAGAATTCAGTCCACGTTCGTAACTGGATTTTCATAACCAGCTACGAACATGGAATTTTTTCTCGTTTGATAACCGGCTACGAAAACAAAATATTTTTGTAAGCGATTTTCATAACCATAGTCACGAAAATGGATTTATTTTTCTCTTTTCATTAATTAATTGATTTTAGTAACCTATAAACAGTAATAAAATCAGATTAAACAATATTATCAACTTGAAGATGACCGGACGCGACCGGACATTCGAAAGTGTTCGAAATTCAAAAGTTGACTTCAAAATGATTGGCCGCGGTCGCGCCAATCACAACGCTCCGTTCCGCGGAGGCGGGAAGAGGCAAACGTCAAATGCAAATCAGGTTTTTTTTAAAAGAAACCCGTTTCCCGCGTCTTTTGTTTTCTTTACGGCTATTTGTTCCATAATGCTTATTTTATACAATAACTTTTACGAGCACGATATTATGAGAGTTTATTGATATATTTTCTCAGGCTTATTTTTAAAATTTTATTTAATAAAATACAGTAATGGCGAATGGATGTTTGTTACTCTTTTACGTAAAAACTACTGAACGAATTTGAATGAAATTTGGCACACAGATAGTTTATTACCTGATTTAACATATAGGATACATTTTATACTGAAAATATGTTAGGTTGCATCTATTCTGTACGAATTAATCCAACCGGAACCGTTCCACTTGCGGACCACTAGGCGTGGGCTAGGGGTTCATCCCTTCGTGGTCGAGGTTCCTCGATCACACGCGAAGCGTTTTAGTTCCACCTTCCTTGTTCGGACTGCTAAGGAGTGGAACTCATTGCCATGCGCCTGTGTTCCTACAGAACTACAACCTCGGGGTCTTCAAAAACAGGATAGGTAAATGGGTATTTACTGGGTAAGCGTGGTCCACCTTCGGTCGCATCTGCACCTCACATCAGGTGAAATAGTGCAAGCGCTACCTTGATTTAATAAAAAAAAAAAAAAGGTTCCGAAGGGATCAACAACAGAAACAGTTATTTATTCATTAAATGGATTCAAAAATAAACACTTTTAAACTTCAATTTACTAAGGTTTCAGAAAAAAAATTAGTCAAGATGATAACGATTCTGAGAAGAAATCCCGAAACAAATTCAGGACACCATTAAAATATAAAAAAAAACCTAGCTGGTATCGACCGGGGATCGAACTCGGACCTCTCGACATGATAGGCCGCGTCTTTTCCACTTCACCAACGCTCCGATTAATAATAATAATTAAGCACGCATAATATTGAAAACCACAGAACATATCCCCTTAATTATTATTTATAGCACTATTTTTTATCACACACACACACACTTACATACATGCATTATATACACACTACACATAGGTACGTCTCTTCTTAATATTTTATATTTAATTTAATTTAATTTATTTATTTATTTTAAAATTTACAAATAGTTTACACATAATTATAGTTATTCGGTGACCTTTACACTAAGCATAGCTTGAATTGTAAAGGCCAGAATTTAACAAGATATAAAATTTGAGAATTAAACAATTCATTAAAAAAAGGAAATTTGGGTGTCTGTCTGTCTGTCTCTCTCTCTCTCTCTCTCTCTCTCTCTCTCTCTCTGTGTGTGTGTGTGTGTGTGGGTGTGTGTGTGTGTGTGAGTGTATGTGTGGCCAGCAAAATCCTGTTTCAGATAGTAAGTTAGTGTTGTGACTTATTGGATGTGCCTTTCAGTAAAAGTTCAATATCGTCATAATGAAGTCCGAGAAGCCAATTCCAAACAATAGGTTTGATTCTCTTGGTATTTTTGTCTTTTATATCACAATGCTGGTTTGTTTTGTTGTAAATATAAATATGTGATAATTAGGTAAACACAATTTAATTTAACAGTTTTTAATTATCATGTTCATATCTGTTTTTAACATAAAAAGGAAGTCCGTTATTCGCATTTAGATTTAAATCATACAATTATGTATTTACCTGTATTTTATTAGTCGATATCAAGTGCTGTGTGACTTTGTATTAATTAAAATAAAAATAAAAAACATAAAGATCGACAAATAAAGTATTATTATTATTATTTCTCATTTTAACTCGTCTCCCCCTCCAAAAGCCAAAATGAGGGGGGGACGGTGTAACCCCCGACGGAAGCACAGTCGGTCGGGATTCAGGGCAACAAGGACAGAAACCGACGTACTATTCTGGCCGTATCGAGCAGCACCGCTCTCTGCATCTGGCCCGGGAGGGAACCGCCACGGAATCCCAACCGCCTCAGATTTTCCCTGAGGCTGATCGGGATCAAACCATTCACGGACAGAACAACTGGGATGATTTCAGCGGAGGCCACAGCCCATTATTATTATTATTATTATTATTATTATTATTATAAAAAGATAGGTATGAACAAGAGACATGCAAGAGACAAGTTACGTAATTGAACGTATAATGGCTTATAGTGCACTTACACGGTCAAAGTCACGTGATCTGACTGTACGGTATCTAAACAGGTACGGCATATAAATTGTTAAGATAGATAAGATTAGTGATCGAAATAGTGTCAGTGCTGTACCCTTTTTGATGGTGTGTGTTTGTGCGATAATTTACATTTCATCGAAAATTTATGTCAGAACATGTAAGTGTTCTTCTAATGTTTTCCTTACGTACCGTTAATAAAAAGATGATATCTGAACATGCTGCATATCTTTGTATAATCCCTCTAGATGGAAATGAATGTAAGTAGGTACTAATTAAGTACTAAGTAAGTACTAATTGCAATTCTCAGTTTTCAAAAACATTAGGTATAATCTTTTGATCTTATTATTCTTAAGTTTTCATCCAGTAGCGCAGTTAGCCCTAGATGAACTCTTGATAAAATTCTATCAAAGGCTTTCTACCTATGCCGAAGCCCAAATGGGGGATAAGTTTTTTTAACAAAAGAAACAAAAAAGTTAGGATTTTTTAGACTCTAAACTTAAAAGAGAGGGGGTTGCGGCTACCGAGGTTATATAATTGATACGACTAGTACAACTGTAGCTACGCCCTTGTTTTCACCTCAAAAACATCAAAATATTCAATCGAACCAATTGAGGAATGATCCTACATCCAAACCATAAGGATATCAATAAAAGCTTTAAACGCTAAACTCTAAACTTAAGAGAGAGAGGGGAGGGGGGGGGGGGGGCGATTACAGTGGCCATATAATTGATATGACTGATGCAGTAGTATCTACACCCTCGTTTTCACCCCAAAAACACAAAAATATACAATCTAACCAACTTAGGTATGAACCAACATCCAAACCAAAGGCTATCAATAAGAGCTTTAAACGCTAAACTCTAAACTTAAGAGAGGGGGACGGCTACAGTGGCCATATAATTGATACGACTGATACAGTGGTAGGTAGGTAGTCCCTTGTTTTTACCCCAAAATCACAAAAATATACAATGGAACCAACTGAGGTACGAACCTACTTCCAAACTATAAGACTACTTAAGAGCGCTTAACAGTTTTAAGGCAAGTCAAAATTTTCACGATCTCCAGATCGCGCCGCGCTTACGCACTCACACAAAGATTACAGAGCATCGTACAAGTCTTGTCTTTGTGTGAGTGACCGTTGAACGACGAACGTAGGAGGAGCGAATAATTTGATACTTAGTTTTATTGTTTAAGGATTAGTTTTTTTATTTACTTAGTTTTATTTTTATAAATTTAGTATTAATTTTTAGCATTATAATTATTTTACATGCGTTATATTATACATATTAGCAACCCGGTTCTGACTTCGTACGAATGCAATTTTTTTTTTCTTCAAATTATACACAATAAACGGGGAAGCCGTTTATTGGTGGGCAAATGCGGCAAAGTTGTGAATGAAAAAAGCAGCTAAAGAAGAAGCAGAGTTAGCAATAAGTTTTGACGTCCACATGTGTATACACACATCGATTTTTATAGATTGTGTACGTATAATTTATATATATGACATAAATGTAAGACCTACGTATCTTTATCTTAGGGAGAGAAAATAAAAAGAATATAATTTAAAAAATCCTTTATTGACAAATATTGCAGAAATGATGGGGGCACCGACAGGCCTGTTCTATGTAAGACGAATTCTGAACCATTTTCATCTTGCCATCTCTGTTTTTGAGCAGATGTCAGATGTTCCTGATAGGCATTGAGCTACTTTTTCTAGGGTCAACCATTTCAGACAAATGAAAATTTTGGTAAAAGATGATTTCCGTTTTTCTTTCCCAAAACACGTCGTCTCTTGCGATTTTTGTAATTTTCAAAAGAAAGTCGTGTCCTGTCCACACCGCAAAAAACATAATATATGGGTTTGACTGAATAGAAATTATATTTCCTGTTCATATTGCATGACTACAAATCTAATGTAGTCACGTATGTCGTGTTGCAGCACCTGTGATGTTGTTTGTGTTATAGGCAACGGTAGCCATTTACCATTTACCATCAAGTGGACAGTCAGCCTATCCACCGACCTTAACATAAAAAAAATCGAAGTAGACTCCATTCCTTTGTAAGCACGGTCGCATGCGATGGAACAACTGACTGAAGCAGTAGGCCCACTCTTCTTTAGAAGTGTCTTTCACGGTGATTTCGGACGCTTTCACTGCAACTTCAGGGCTTATAAAGCGAATTCCTCTAATTTGTCTTTTATTTTTGGGAATAAATAGAAATGATATAGCGCCAAGTCGGAACTATAAGGAGTATGACTCACTAATAAAAATCATAAAAATAAAAAAAATGACAATATTTCGCAATTACATACAATTTTCACCATAAATTTGCATGAGTATTTTTTATGGAAGTTGGATAATTTCTTTTTTGCTAGGCCACCGATGAAAGTTATTATAGTTTATAAGGTCTCGTAAAATACACAATAATAATATGCAAAAAAGTTCTAAACGGTAATACAAAGAGATTTGTCACATCTGTTCTGGAAGAGACGGCAATTCAGCTCTACATAATGTATTCTGGTGCAACATTCTGTGGTACAGTGATTATTTGTTGATGTATTTGAACATAAATACTGGCAATATATATTTATATAGGTTTGAGTTTAAAATAAGAATGTTTTAAAAATATATGTAAGATGTTATTGTGAGAAAAATTAGTGAGAATGTGTTGAAGTTTAGAAACGATATGTAATGGATAGAATTTTATAGTGTTATTTATTTTAAGATATATAAGAAATGGATTAATATATGTGCATGTATATAATAAAATAAATGAGTTTAATTTAAAGAAAGAAGACTGGATCCCACAACAAAAAGAAATAGAGTGTAGGCACGCAAAAGTGTTCAAACAAATTAAAAATTATTAACAGGTCATGGACCCAGGAACGCTTCCACTGCGTAAATTATAGAGAAGAAATTTAAAGTTATAGATGAAAATGTTATGGAGAGAAAATGTTAAATGAAGAAAGTATTGAAAATTATATATGAAGAAAGGAGATTAAAGATGGCTACCAAAATTGAATATAATAATATATTGATTTGACAAACGATGACATTTTTGTGAAAAAATTATATTAAAAATTGATTTTGAAAAGAATTTGAAAATGATTAAACAGAAAATTTTAATATGAAGGAAAAGGGAATATATATTTTGAAAGATTTGATGAAGATAAAAATTATTTACGAAAGGATTCAGGAAATTTAGTTTGATGACTGATGGCTGTATTGAAGGAGACTAATAGAAAGCAATATCGAGAGTTGGTGAGAAGAAAGAAATATAGAAAGGATTATAGATTTGTGGGGTGAAATGTTGAAATAAGAGATGGTTTGAAGTTTAAAGATAGAGGAGTTTTATATAGTGAAGTAATTGAAGGTGAAGATGTTTTATACGATGAAGATGAGGAGTTTTATATAGTGAAGTAATTGAAGGTGGAGATGTTGTTGATGATGATCTTCATATAAGATGAAGATGAAGTTCGAGGAGAACATAAGTGTTTTATATGATGAGTTAGTGTTTTTATATTTGAAGGTGATGTTTTTATATTTAGGGGGTTAGTATGTTGTAGGAATTAGTGTTGTGTTTGGGTTAATGTATTTGAAGATAGGTATGGAGTAATGTATGTGATGGATAGATATTATAGGTGAATAGATAGTACAGTCAGTCAGCTTATTTTGGTGAAGTACAGTCAGATTATTTTGGTGTAGTACAGTTAGTTGGGGTTCTTAGAAAAGTTTAATATAGTCAAATTCAGAGGGGTTGTTAGATGAGTATTTTATTTTAATGAAGATGTTATAGTTTCATGAGTTATGAAGTAGATTTAGTATTTAAAGTTGGTGTAGTATAGTGAGCCAGTATTTAAGATTCAGAGGGGATGTTGATGTATTTGAACATAAATACTGGCAATATATATTTATATAGGTTTGAGTTTAAAATAAGAATGTTTTAAAAATATATGTAAGATGTTATTGTGAGAAAAATTAGTGAGAATGTGTTGAAGTTTAGAAACGATATGTAATGGATAGAATTTTATAGTGTTATTTATTTTAAGGTATATAAGAAATGGATTAATATATGTGCATGTATATAATAAAATAAATGAGTTTAATTTAAAGAAAGAAGACTGGATCCCACAACAAAAAGAAATAGAGTGTAGGCACGCAAAAGTGTTTAAACAAAACTAAAAAATTTTAACATTATTTTGTTAATCACTTTCACAGCAATATAGTATATTTAATATATGTATAAATAACATTTTGAAATTTAGTTTATTACTTTTTAGCTTCATTTGCTAGTTTTAAATCTATACATATAATAAAATCGTAAACGAGCCGTGTCAAAAAAAAAACAATTTATAAACGTTTTAGACCATGTTACCGAGGTAAAAAAATAGTTTTAAATTTTTTGTTTGTTTGTCTGTGCGTTTGTGTACGCTATTCTCAGAAACTGCTTAACCAATTTGAGTGCGGTTTACACTGATTTATTGTAGCAAGTTGTAACATTTAGTGTTTGTTTCATTCCAATCGGTTAACAAATGAAAAAGTTACGCGCTGTACCGTATACCACACGTATGAAGTTGCGGGCTCAGCTAGTTATTTATATATTTCCTTTTCCTTTTATTAATACCATAGATTTGATATTCTTTGTTTAAGCCATTTTAATCGAAGTCCAGATCTGAAAATAAGCAACAATAACTAAACGTATACAATATCAAGTATAAAGGTAAAAATTGCTATCAAAAATTACAAACAGAATCGATACTCGGACCTGCACCATTATGACAATTTTAAAACTACTCGTGATCGAAATACGTTATAAATAAATGCGCTATAGTAAATTAAATAAAATTTTCCGTGCATAAAATATCACAACAAAATAAATACTTATGAGATCAAAATGAGTCGGTCGCGTTAATTTTCTGCCGTGGCGATGTTCAAACTACAATAAATGTATAGCTATAGAGCGTTGTCGGCGAGCGATACACCCTCCCTCCGTGAGCGCTGCGCGCGTAATGAGCGCAGCAGTATTTGTTCGGAGCATTTATAGCGTATTTTTTAAAAAATCATACAAAGGAGATAGTAGCCATTTATAATAATATTTATTTATTTTATTAGATATTAAGCATTGAAATTTCATGTACATGTATTGTTTTTTCAAAAAACTGTCTGAATTTGTAGAAATAGCGCAAAATATAAAGCACAAAATGCACGATCTCATTATTTTTTTAACACTATTGTTGAATTAAATTTTTAAATTTCGAGTGCAACAAATAAAAGTAGAGAATATTCCTGTAGTTGTAATATTTTTCAAAACACATTTCTAACAATTTTTCTAAAGTAAATAGATGACCAAAAGTGACTCGATAGTAAAATTTAGGAAAACAGGTGTTGCTAAAAACAGGATTTTACATATATAAACAATAATTTTTAATTTTTAATTGCAACAAATAATGGAAATAGGATTGTGCTATCCTGTTCCATTTTTGTTTTGTTTGTATTATTTTTACGTCAACCACAATAATGTTCAGAAATTCGTATAAAACGACGCAAGCAGGGTTCAAACTGTTAAACGCTCTTAAATAAGATGTAGTAAAATAAGACTAGTAAAATAAGAAGCTTTTTCTTATTTTACTATAAGAAAAAGCTGTAATAAATCACTACTGAAATTACAGCTCACCTGTGATCTTGTGACCTGACTTGCTCCAGCCTTGTATCGTGTAAACACAGCACTATATTTGAATATTTGCTTTACAATTAGAGCTATTTGTTGGTTTACGGGGGTTGATGACACTATAACATGAAGACCCATAGCTAATAGAGATCGACAAGGCACCATAAACTATTTTTTAATCTTGTGGGCGTTTAATAGTTAAGGCGTGAAAATATTAATAGATACTTACACTAATATAAATCCTTTTGGAGCTTTAACAAATAAAATCTGAATTTATATACGATTATTATCCATGTAGCTACAATATGGGCTTCTTCAAGCGAGTAGTAAACAAATTCCTGCAGGGTCGGCAGCGCACATGTACCTCCCCTGGTGTTGCTTGTGTCCTTAGGCGACGGTAGCTATCTACCATCAAGCAGATGGTCAGCATACCTTTTTTACCATGGGGTATCCATGGTAAAAAAAGTTATGCTGAAGAGGACGCTGCGGGTTATACCGGATTCCTACCGGCTAAAATCCAACGACTTTCTAGCGCGGCTGTAGATGGGCGGGGTCGCGGTTAGGGTTGCCAGGTGTCCGGCTTTAGACGGACATGTCCGGCTTTTTACAGTCGTGTCCGGCCAAATATATACAAGTCCGGCCCGTCCGGCTTTTGTTAGGATTTGGTCAACCTCGCAGCGGCCAGAATCACACGGACATGCATGATTCGCGATCTTACAAATTAAGTACTTTAAGAAAACAATATGCCATATTATAATAAAGAGTAGAATAAGTCTTAAAGTAATAAAGGCACAAATAAAAAGAACTACTTCTTTTACCAGTGTGTCAGGCTTTTGTGGCAAAATGTCCGGCAAAATGAGTCTGTGTCCGGATTTTTGATTTTGAGGCCTGGGAACCCTAGTCGCGGGAACGTTGTTACACAACTTTGGCGACCCGCCACGGCAGTCCAGCGCGGGGAGGACTATACGCTCCCTGTCGGAATCTCGGCATACCAGTGGAGGTACGCCGACCATCTCGAGAACCTCACAACGGGGGGTTAGTCTCCTAGTCTCCCCTTAGACTACCGCCCAGGTCCCGGTCAAGTAGGGGGGGGGGGGTGTTGGAAGGTGGCGGACATAGACCAGAATTGGCAGCATACCTGCCACCCTTAGTAATATAAAAAAAGTGCATATTACAAGCAAGAAGATTTAATATTAAAGAAACAATTAAGTAACTTTATTAAGTTAACAAAATTGACAAGCTCGTTAGATGAGTGGTTAGGTAGCTTGCTTTGACGCCCTGTTCTAGGGTTTCCGGGTTCGATTCCCGGCAGGGTCAACGTTGAAAATGAACTTTTCAAAGTTGACTTCTGGTCTGGATCTGGAAAGTAGTGGTAGGGCGTACTGCCTTTCGCAGTCATTTGGGCAACCCATAACCAACCCCTACCACAGGGAAATAACAGCATGTATGCTGTTGCGTTTGAACGAGTAATAAGGAATGCCAGAGCCCATTTCCCAATCCCTTATCCTTAATCTTACTGTAGTCGGCAGCGCAGTCGCAGCATCTGTGGCGCTTCAAAGTTACAGGCGACGGTAGCCATCTACCATCAAATGGACCGACAGCCTGTCTGTCGATCTTAACATTAAAAAAAGATAAATTCAAGGCTGACGCTATATTCTTGACACTAAAACCTAATCTATTATATACACTATTATAAAAAAGTCGCTGTCCGCTAACTTCTTGTAAACTACTCAATGGAGTTTGATACGGTTTTCACTAATAGAGAGAGCACGAAACGGGAAAGATCTGTGTAGGTATATAATTTGCAGAAGAAAATTACGAAGCTGGAGATTCTACTGGAGAGGCAGTTCCATAGCATATAGATAAAAGTATTTTTATCATATTTTTATAAAGAACTACATTTTAAAAATAACCTAGGTATAATCATTATCAAGTAGAAGAATAAAAATTAAGTATTTATTATGAATTAGCTGAGCCCGCAAAGTCTAAAAGCTATATTTTGATTTAATATTATAAAGAGAAAAGCTTTGTAAGTGTATTTTTGTATGTTTGTAATGAATATACTCAAAAACCACTTCTATAGAAAGCTACATTATCAGCGAGTAACATAAGCTAGTCACCCCCCCCCCCCATCTCACCCTTTACCCCCTCTCCATGCAACTGTATATTTGTAATGAATAAACTGAAAGACTAATAGACCGATTTTAAAAATTCTTTCACCCATAGAAAGCTAAATTATCAGCGAGAAACATAGACTACTCACCCCATTTCCCCCTTTACCCCCCTCCATACAAAAGTATGTTTGTAATGAATAAACTCAAAGACTAATAGACCGATTTTAAAAATTCTTTCACCCATAGAAAGCTACATTATCAGCGAGAAACATAGACTACTCACCCCATTTCCCCCTCTACCCCCCTCCATACAAAAGTATGTTTGTAATGAATAAACTCAAAGACTAATAGACCGATTTTAAAAATTCTTTCACCCATAGAAAGCTACATTATCAGCGAGAAACATAGACTACTCACCCCATCTCCCCCTTTACCCCCCTCCATACAAATGTATGTTTGTAATGAATAAACTCAAAGACTACTGGACAGATTTTAAAAATTCTTTCACCTATAGAAAGCTACATTATCAGCGAGAAACATAGACTACTCACCCCATCTCCCCCTTTACCCCCCTCCATACAAATGTATGTTTGTAATGAATAAACTCAAAGACTACTGGACAGATTTTAAAAATTCTTTCACCCATAGAAAGCTACATTATCAGCGAGAAACATAGACTACTCACCCCATTTCCCCCTTTACCCCCCTCCATACAAAAGTATGTTTGTAATGAATAAACTCAAAGACTAATAGACCGATTTTAAAAATTCTTTCACCCATAGAAAGCTACATTATCAGCGAGAAACATAGACTACTCACCCCATCTCCCCCTTTACCCCCCTCCATACAAATGTATGTTTGTAATGAATAAACTCAAAGACTACTGGACAGATTTTAAAAATTCTTTCACCCATAGAAAGCTACATTATCAGCGAGAAACATAGACTACTCACCCCATTTCCCCCTTTACCCCCCTCCATACAAAAGTATGTTTGTAATGAATAAACTCAAAGACTAATAGACCGATTTTAAAAATTCTTTCACCCATAGAAAGCTACATTATCAGCGAGTAATATTTTATAAAAAGACTCGGACGAAGTCGCCTGCAACAGCTAGTGTATATCTATATATGGATATAGATATTAATTATACTAATAATTACTATTTATTTACTACTAGCGGCCCGCCCCCGGCTTCGCCCGTGGTGCAATTTTTATATATATGAACATTCCCCGTTTATCACTCTTTCCATTAATCAAAACCGAATTAAAATCGGTCTATCCGTTCACGCGTGATGCCGTGACCAAGGGAAAAGGGGATTCATTTTTATATATATAGATTATTCACTGGATGATAGCTGTAGGACTTATATAATGCTATAAAAGGTACTATAAAAGATAAATCTGAAATGAACCTTTATTAAAGTTTTTATTTCAATACATTGAATCTATCGTTGTGCCGGTCGGTTTAGCTCGGGAGTAATCTGGAACCCCTCCCTCCTCGCCTTACCTCCGTAATCCCTCTGGAATGGGAGGGAACGACTCACGGGACGAAAGCTTCCACGTCAGTCAACCTACGACATTCGCGACGCGCTCTCGCACATCACTACTTTGACAGGACATGTCAAATTCATTAATCAAATCGACCAATTAGATCGATCTCTCTCTGTGTGTGTTTTTTTGCGTTACCAAATAACCGTTTAAAAAATTATGTTAGATAAATTTTAAAATAAACAAAAAAAAACAATTTTTTTTTTAATTGTGAACGCGAAATTTATGCTACAATAGATTTTATTTTTAATTGAACTCTTAAAATTCGTTAAATAATTAAGTAATTATGTTCGAAATTAAGATTATTCTAAATTTGAATTTTCAAATTTCCTAGTGTCAAATAGTGCTGTGAACAGTCATAAGTTAAAGTTTTAAGTGATTATATAGTTAAGTTACACTTATAATTATTTCGTGAAAATGTTTAATAATGTTAATTTATTGTATGCGACTTAGTTGGGCTGTATATTGGATTTTTAATTACGTAAGTACGTTTGCCTGTCATGTGTTTATAATATTATATATAATTATTATATATTATACCTACAGGTTGTATTTTTTTATATTTTTAATTGCATTAAAACTAGATGAAAACAGAAAAACGACACGAGAATGCATGTCGTTGACTTGAAACCAACAATAGGGTTGTTTGATTTAAAAAAAAAGAAGAAAAAATCATTTGAAAAAGGTGTACTTTTTTATGTTAAGATCGGAAGACCGACTTTTTTTTAAATTTTTAATATAAAAAAAAGTCTGTCTTCCGACAACCCTATCAAAACATTATCTGCCATTTTATTGTATTCTTTGTTTATAAATAAATAAAGTAAATAATAAATAGCCGTTGTTTCGAGCCCGTTGGATGAGTGGTTAGGGTGCTTGCCTTAACGCTCTGTTCTAGGGTTCCTGGGTTCGTTTCCCGACAGGGTCAACTTTGGAAATGAAATTTTCAAAGCTGACTCTGGTCTGGATTTTGAAAGTAGTGGCAGGGCACACTGCGTTTCGCAGTCATTTGGGCAGCCCGTCTGGCGGCAGTAACCAACCCCTTACAGAAGACCACCGTGAAATAACAGCACGTGTGCTGTTAGGTTTTGGCGAGTGAGTAAGGGATGCCAAAGCCCATTTCCCTATCCCCTCCTCATCCCTTATCCTTAATCCTTAATTCTACTGTAGTCGGCAGCGCACTTGCAGCACATGTGGCGTTTGCTTATGTTATAGGCAACGGTAGTCACCTACCATCAAGTGGACCGTCAGCTTGTCTGCGGAACTTATAATATAAAAAAAAACTTTACCTACTATAAATTTAAATAAAATGAGATCAATTAAATTAGACTTTGTTTTATTAAAAAGAAATTAGGCCTTTATACCTACTTATTTAAATTCTTTCAATTGCAACAGCTTGTGTTACGACAAAGGCCTCCTCTAAAGATTTCCATGTTTCTCGATCTTTGGCTAATCTGGTCCACAAAGGATGCTGCTACTTGTCTTATTTCATCTTCCCGACAACGTTTAAACTGTCTCCCTGAGCTGTTTTATTAAAAAATAAATAAATAAATAAGTCGTTTTGGCTGTGGGTTGATAGTAAGTCAGGACAAACAACATATTTATACTTAGGTATGTCTTATAATTATTATGATTATAAAGATATAAATAATTTACATCTACTAAATAAACTAAATAAACCTAAAACTAAATAAAACCTAAAAAAATATGTAAAAAATTGGGCGCCCGCGGCATGGTGCCGAGGATGCTGGCAGCATTTCCTCGCTGTATTGCAATGCTAATGCGTTGCGCGAGGAAGCTACCAGCTCGTCGGTCACCAGTGGTGTCTTATCTTATCTTATCTTAGTGGCTATTTCTGTCTGCTAGAGTACCAGTATCACTTCGTCCATTGCTGAAATATTGTGATCGCCACGTGAACTAAAGCTCTCTACCTCTATACCTACCATGTTAAGGAACTGTAGTACTCTTTTGATAGAGGCATTCTTCAAATCTTCACAAGCCATTGTGTGGCTTCCTAGGATTTGACTGCGCTTGTGCATCAGGGGGCCACACTCGCATAGGATATGCATTGGTGTTTCTTCTGCCTCATGGCAGAAGCGACACTCTCCCGTACTAGTGAGCCCCATTACTTTAAGGTGCCTATTGAGGCGGCAGTGCCCCGTTAGCGCCCTAGATAGCATACACAGATTGCTCCTGCTAAGCGACATAGCCTGATTTGTCACTTTTCGACTATAGGCTTTAATGAGCGCTTTGGAATGGTTCAACCCTGGCAAGTCAGTCCAGCGTTTGTAAGATTTAAGATTTAACCGACACCAGTGGTGTCGGTGAGCCTTGAAAATAACTTTTAAAAGTTGGCGAGCGTTGGGACCCCACGGACCAAGGGTCTCGACTCCGAACGGCATAAAAGTGTATCCGGAACCGAGACCTCGGTATTTAGCCGTCTTTAATTTTTCGGCCGCTTTAGAAGCCGCACCCGCTTGCTGACTCGTTCCGTGGATGTGAGAAGGAGCCAGTGTGTCCACGCAAGTATAGCGTCCCACACTAGAACCCTTCCCACATTCCAGGGAATCAGGGACATGCCGTCCTGTCTCTTGCCATCATCCCCGGCTATTCCACTTGGTACCATTAAGGTAGGCACGTTGACGGTGGCAAGAGACCGGCGGATAATATCATTGAGTACGGCGTGTCTGGGAAAAGCGGCCGGTGCTTTTCTGGCCGTGGTGACCGTGGTGACCCAACTCTCCTTCGTCTTATATAACTCGTCTTATATAATATAATAAAATAAATAACAAGTAACTACTTATAACTCTATTTCTAAATATTTGCCGACGGCAGCTGAATTTAATTAGAGGACAAAGCATTTTAACACTTAGTTTTAAAAGATATAGCAAACTACAGCATGTGCTGTGGTGTTAATTCACGGTGGTCCTTTGTGATAAGTTTTTAGGTTACTTCTTTTAGGTTCTTATTTCTTTATTTTCGTTAAAGCTTACACTTTAAAAATAATAGGCTATTTACTTATTATTATTACATATATTTTATTTAATTATCTTAAATTTAAATCTTTTACAATATAAAAACAATAAATATTATGAAAAACTTAAAACTAAAACGCTACCGGTGGTTAGGGCTGCAGAGTGAGGAACCTCTCCTGACAATACGTGCCGTGTCAGTATCGCCTTCTGTATCTGTCCCTTGATCTAGCGAGATGGTCGCTAGATCATGGGATGGTCCCCCCATCTCCTCCATTTACCCCCTCGACTCGCCTCCAGCTACACACAGATGATTATTTGAAAATGAAGAATTTTATGGACTCTCTATAAATATCAGGTCGTCGCGGGCGTTTACAATAAAACAATAAATTGCAATAAAACGAAACATTTCTAAATAATTTTTATAATAAAAAATTTGAAACAAAGTAGGTAGACCTTGTTATATGAAGTAGGTAGGTATAGGTTATAGGTATATACATCTATAGTATGATATAATACTAGGGCGGAGTGATAAGTCTGGTAAAAATCTAATTTTGGATTAAAATTATCGCAAGTTGCATGGAACCTCCTTCTTCACAAATCTTTTGAAAGATTAAATTAAAATTTTCAGCCAGTAACTACCGCCGTTAGTTTTTTTGTGACAGTCATTAAAGAAAAATAATTGAACAAATTTTTCCAAAGATGGAGAAAAGTGAATTTCGTGTATTGATTAAACATTATTTTTTGCGCAAAAAAAAAAGAAAACTGTTACGGAAACGAAAAAAAAACTTGATAAATATTATGGGGACTCTGCTCCGTCGATTAAAATGATTCATAAGTGGTTTACTGATTTTCGCTGTGGTCGTACAACCACAAGTGATGCTGTGCATCCAGAACGCCCAGTTGAGGTCACTACTCCAGAGATGATCGCTAAAATCCACGACAGTGTTGAACGACCGAAGAGTTATAAAAGTGAGGGAAATAGCCGAGATAGTAGGCATCTCAGACGAACGTGTGCGCAATTTCTTACACCAACATTTAGATTAAGCTCTCCGCTCGATGGGTGCCGCGTTTACTGACTGTTGATCAAAAACGTATGCGTGTGATCATTTCGGAGGCGGGTTTGGCGTTGTTCCAACGAGATAAAACTGAATTTTTGCGTCGTTTTATAACAGTAGACGAAACATGGATCCACCACCATACGTTGAAAAATAAATAATAATAATTTAATTAATTTTACTCCTTTGTTTAATTTTTACCAGACTTATCACTCCGCCCTCGTATACCTAATAATGTACAATAGTAGGTATCATTTGTGAAGGCAAAGATTGTATTGAAAATTAATTACATCAGTGATTGTTATAAGTTCAAATAACTAAACGGCTACCTAAATACAATAGGAGTGTTGATATTTTCTTCAATAATAAAGGTCAAAAGGCAATAAATAAAAGACCGTGTGACATTGGAGCCGTCTCGAGCGCACAACGCCACAATAAAGCACAGTGTCGTTTTCCGAACGAAACTTTTTTTCAAACAACCTCTTTGTTCCTCGGCCTCGATTATTCCAATTTCGAATTTGAATTATCGCCTTAGCCTCTTTGTTTCAAAATAACTGTTAATCAATATTTTATGCGCGGTGTTGGATTTCGACGTCATTTATGCCCCGTAAGGGGTTTTAATTGTTATTTTTAGGCAATGTTTTAAAAAAAATTAAAAACTGGATATAAAATAAAATGTGCACAGAAATTTAAAAGCAACCTTCAGTTCTGTGCCGTTGGAGTAATATTCCCTTGTCAATACAAAGTTGGCTCCAAGTTTCCGAAGTGCATTCATATCTTTGGCCAATGATCATTGGCTTCTTGGCATGAAGTTGTGTTCAAACCTTAACTTCGACACTTCTAGTCCAAAGCCCAAACAGCGGCCAAAAAGCTGGGACTTCTAAATAGCGTCAAGCGATGCTACACACCTGGACCCTGGAGTGGACACACACACTGGCTCATTCACACACTTCACACCTGTCTCCTCTCCTTGTAGAAGGCGTAAGACCTTGCATGGAGTATTGCTGTCACCTTTGGGATGGCTCAGCCAAATAGAAACTTGCAGCATCGGACTCGGTGGATCGCAGAGCTAGGAAGCTCATTGGGCGGCTGTACGCTGATAAGAACTAAGCTGCAGATTCTCGCACATAGACGTAATATTACCTGATGTCTATGTTTCTTCTATAAGAAGTACTTCGAAGAGTGTACTCGGGGGCTGCATGAGCTTACACCGCCTTTCCCTTTTTTCTAACGGTAATTCAGATGCACGCTGATTACTATCCTCACCTTGTTGACATCCCTCTTTCCGAAAAAAAAAAATCTTTAAAAAAAAAATCCCTTTAAAAAAATCTTTCATAATACACACTGCCAAGGATTTTTTTTTTTTTGCAATCCCTCCAGCATTATGCGCTGAAGCCTGTATCTACTGTCCTTTCATACCAGTTCTCGCATTTATTCTACTCGTACTTCCATTCTTCATACCGTTTCTTTCTTGCATTCATCTCTTTCTTACCATACCATACGGGTGGGATTCCCGTCTATTCCTATTCTATTCTAACTATTCCTTTTCTTATTTCTATATTTCCATTCAGGGGGAATGAGTAAACAACGTTGTTTTGTTTATTAATACATAGCAATATAAAAATACATAGCAATATTAAAATTAAAACAATTAAAAACAAAAAATCAATAATACAATAATAAATACAATTTTCTAAATTTAACAGTTAAAATTTATAAAATTACAAATAAATACAATAATACAAAAACAAAATAGTATCTAATTACAATTATAATTAAAATCCTGCTATTTCGACTTATTCCTATCTAATCTATTGCCTTCTTAATTGTTTTTATACAGTATTTTAAAAACTCCTTCCTTCCTTTATCCATCATAATTTTATTAATATTATTTCTAATAATCTTTATTCCTAACCTAAATTCCATATCTCACTGCCAAGGATTGGCACTTCCTGCCGGCGTCTGCATATAGAACTCATATAATCCACAAATCTTTGAAGGTTCGAGTGAATAGGCATCTTCTGGGTGAGCTCGCTCCATCGTCGGCCTTATTTTTCCTACACGGATAGATGCTGGCCAAGAGCAAACCCATCTCTATATATAAAAATGAATCCCCATTTCCCTTGGTCACGGCATCACGCGTGAACGGGTAGACCGAATTTAATTCGGTTTTCACTAATGGAAAGAGGGATAAACGGGGATTCATATATATAAAAATTGCACACCGGGCGAAACCGGGGGCGGGTCGCTAGTTTTTAATAAAAAAGGGGACTTAGTGTTATTTTTAGAATTTTATTGTTTAATTTATCTATATAGATACATATTACAATAAAATCGTAAACCAGCCGTGTCTGTATACATTAAATATTTTAGTAAAAAACAATTTTTACACGTTGTACTTATGTTACAGAGGTCAAAAAAATAGTTTTTAGAATTTTCGTCTGTTTGTCTGTCCGTTTGTGCACTCTAATCTCTGAAACGGCTTAACCGATTTAAATGCGGTTTTCACTGATGCATTGTAGCAAGGTTCTCGTAATATTTAGTGTTGGTTTCATTCCGATCTGTTTACAAACAAATAGGTTACACGCCATACGCAAATTGTTTTTTTGAAAAATATTTAATGTACAGGGGCCTTAGTCAAAGTAACATAACGATAACGATAACGAAGTTCGCAAAAATAAAATGTATGGGATGTATCACGTGATTTAGCGACGGCTTATGTCAATCCCATACATTTTATTGCTTTCGAAATTCGTTATCGTTATCGTTATGTTACTTTGACTAAGGCCCCAGATACGGTTCGTTTACGGTTATATTTTATTACTATATGTATAGATGACCCCTCGGGAACAGTAGATTTTAGGAACTTTGAGTTTATTCGTTACAAACATACATTCCTATGGAGGGGGTAAAGGGGGAGGGGAGATGAGGGAGGTTACTCTCTGATAATGTAGCTTTCTATAGGTGAAAGAATTTTTTAAAATTGGTCCAGTAGTTTTTGAGTTTATTCATTAGGTATATACGAACATACAAAAATACATAGTATATATTATGTACATACATACAAATCTTTTTTTCTCTTTATAATATTATATATATTAATACTATTATAGTACCAGTATAGATTAAGTAATATTGGCTTTTATTTTAAATTAAATAAAAAATCATATTAAGGGCTTCACTTGGGCAAGTGACATTTACCTACAATAGAACTCGCTGGTGGCGGAGACAGCAAGCACGTATACAGAGGGGGGGATAGTTGGGATTTATCCCCCCCCCCCCCCGAAATCTGACTGAAAAAAAAAAACGTTTTTAGCCGTCTGTTTATTCGCTTGCGTGTTCTTTCATGAAAATTTATTGGGAAGAAAGTGTTGGAGAATCACTAATAAAAGCAGAGTACATAGTTATGTGGTGTGCCAAGTGGAAAAACACAGATAAGAATTATGGAAATTTTAGACACGTGTGACAAAATTTTCTGGAGCGGTCATTTTCATACCTAAAGAGAATAAAATCCTTCCTAAGGAATAGAATGGCGGCCGAGAGGCTTACTGTTCTCGCTCTATTGTCTATTCATTCCGCTTTGGCGCCAGATCCTGATATGGTACTAGACGTAATGGCTGCCAGCGGAAACAGAAAAATACTTAGGTATATAATACTTACATAAAATACTTATATTAACAGCGATTACAGCGATTCTTACACAGTTCACATGGTTGTTTCAATGTTTGTCCCCCCCCCCGAACCAAAAGTCTGGATACGTGCCTGGGAGACAATTCAACATCAGGCCTAGAAATTGTGTTTTACCAACAATACACAAAAAAAAATATTAATACAATTTTTTAAACTGACATTAACTTATTAATAGGTACAGGATTCATATGCGCGCAATACCTAAGCCGTTTTCGAGAGAATTTTCAATAAAAGTCAAATTCTTCTTGTGTTCTAACCTTTTCTGTAGAGTTTCTATTACTTTAACGAAAATTCCAATTAATGCAATTGGTTGTTCACATATAATTTTTTTTTTTTCAAAGCAATTGTCTTGTCTATTTCTTGTAACATCTTCATTAAACAATGGATATTTTTAGTATTTAGCGTTTGTCTCCACCTTAATATTAAAATTACAATTAACTGACCTCACACGGAATTGAAAGATTTTTGGTTGTGCATTGATAATCAGTCCGGGATAAACGATGTAGGTAAGTATAGAAGACAATAATAAAATCATTTTATTATTATTGTTTCGTTGCCATAAGCAATTCATTTTTACGCCCAATCTCGAACCGTGAGCTTCACACTCGAGAGCTTACCGAGCCCACTTAAAAAAAAGCGGTACATCAATTAATTCGACAAACAAGCAAAATGCAACGCAAACACAACCCCCGGAGCCCTCAAATCCGTCACAGGGTGTTAAACGGTGATAGGGCACGTACGCGGGAAGCGACGTGATTGGCCGATGACATCGGCCGCCACCCCGCGGCCGACCAATCAGGTGAGCCAGCCAACCACCCCCGACCAATCAAACGCCGGAGGGAGACCGTCGCGGAGTGTTCTATTTTCGAATATTTGTCATTTTAAAAGGCCTCTTTATTCTGTCGACATCAAAAGTACATCAATCTTTATTTGAATTGAGATTTTTTTTAGATTGAAAAAGGTTTGGAGGTGTTTTTTTTTTCCATTATTTAAACTGGTATGTAGAACACACAGGTCATTAAGTACTTACTAATATTTAATGCAATAAAAACTGCCTAAGAAGGCAGAGATTCCAGCTGAAAACGCTAGGTAAATATTTGATGGAGACCATACAATCCAGGCTTCAGGGGTTAATTTTGAGTTCAATATTTTTTTGAAACGAGCATTATTTGAAATAATCTACTGTTACCTAAATAAAAATTCCTATTAATTGTTTTGTTTTTATGCTAAGTACCTACATCAAAAATACTTAGTGGTTTCTATTTTGCTATTGGGCATGTTACATGGTACATGTATGCGACATGTAGGTATAGGTACCATGTAACATGCCCATGTAACCATATTAATAAAATTAGAATCAACATCAAGTAAAAATATTATGTTTAAAATAAACAAAAGTTTATATTCTTGAAGCCTATTTATTTATATCTTAGTTAAATGTAACTCACGTACCTAAATATTTATAAACATACAAAACTCTATACAAGGACCCCTTATCAACTTGACAAAAAAAATTAAAATTTTAATTTTAAATTACTTAAGTTTAATTTTTTTTATGTTAAGCTCTGCAGACACACTGACGGTCCACTTGATGGTAGGTGGCTACCATCGCCTATAACACAAGCAACGCCACAGCTGCTGCAAGTACGCTACCGACTACAGTATATGATTAAAGATTAAGGATAAGGGATTAGGAGGGAATAGGGAAATGGGCTCTGACATCCCTTACTCACCGAAACACAAAAGCACACGTGCTGTTATTTCACGGTGCGGTCTTCTGTAAGGAGGTGGATACTTCAGCCAGACGGGCTGCCCAAATGACTGCGAAAGGCAGTGTGCCCTGCCACTACTTTCCGATCCAGACCAGAGCCAAATTTGAAAAGTTCCTTTTTCAAGGTTGACCCTGCCGGGAATCGAACCCGGGAACCTTAGAACAGAGCGTTAAGCGCTCTAACCACTCATCCAACGGGATCGTCAAAGTTAGTGGTAAACTGTGATGTAAAAAACTAAACTCTTAGGCAAGTTCACACGAGTTGCCATTTTTTAGGTCTACTTATTTTTAACATAATCACAAACTTTGTTTCAATCGATTAAGGCGAACGCAGCGATAAAAAATTATAATATCACAATTTGTGTTCATTTAAAAAGTGTGTGTCGTGCGAAAAGATTAATTTGATTTCGCTTAATTAATTTAATTTCGCTCTATAATTTATTATGATTTTCTTTGCGCTCTTAAATCAACAATAAAGTTATGATAGACTTCGATTGGGATTTCATGACGAAACCCCGTACCGAGCCACTGTTTATAACTGGTTCAGTGAGTTTTAACAGTGAGTTTAACGTTTGTAGCAATCTTACTGATGATTTTGTATGTAGGAACACTACTCGATACCCCACATTTTTGTCCTTTAAAGAATTTTCTGGCATGCCTGGGATCTTACTCTATAAGCCAAGGGTGTTCGGTCACATCGCGGCATTTTTTTACTTTTAGCATTTTTATCCCGCTGTAACTTCTAACGAAAGGTCCTTTTCCAGTCAGGAAGGTCCATTTAAAGAGGATTTACTTGTAAAGTTGCCTGTCTGTGTGTATTCTATAAGATGTAGGTACTTCGGAGAGTGTGCTCGAGAGCTGCGTGAGATCATACCGCCTTCCCCTTTCTTCTATCGGACAAGCAGACGTACGGCTGGTTACCATCCTCACCTTGTCGAAATCCCTCTAATTCGGACCAAGCGCTTTAAAACATCTTTTGTGATGCGCACTGCTAAGGATTGGAACCCCCTGCCGGCGTCTGTATTTCCGAGCTCATATAACCCAAATCTTTTCAAGGTTCGAGTGAATAGGCATCTTCTGGGTGAGCTCCAGCCCTGGATTTGTCAATAGGCCGTATAGGCCACGGCCTATGGGCGGCAGCGGCCTAGGGGCGGCGGATTTTAGATGGTTTTCGCACGCTTTCGGAAGCCATCAAATTCTTACGCGATGATAAATGCAATAATAATAATAATTACCTAATAAAGGCCTAGGTATCTACCTAGGCCACGAGGAAGAGGCGGCACAAAGTGAAGGGGCCTATACTCAAGAAAAGTATAAATCCGGCACTGGTGAGCTCGCTCCATCGTCGGCCTCATCCTTCCTACATGTATAGATGCTGGTTAAGAGCAAACCCTTCTTTAATAAAAAAAAAAAACAACCTTGATTTGGTCGTTTAGTCGGATAAGGATTAACTATTTAGTCGGATAAGGATTAATAACATGATACGAATGTCCATCATTTTTCGATTCTATCCATGTTTTGACTGACTTATTTGAACAAAAAAAAAACGGTTATTGTGACTTAACTATAATAGCTAATAGACACAATAGCCTCACGATTTTTTTTGTGGATAATGATGAGTACACAAACTTATTAATTAACTTATAAGTTTTGTATTAAATTCTTATTTCTTTTTTAATATTTTACACGATATTTAAGAAAAACGTTCCAATTTTTAAATCTGTTAGGTTATCTCCGAGAAGCTACAAAAATTTGTTGTGCAATATTGCACCTTACTTCATGGGGTTATTATAGGTTGCGCTCGTTTTGGTAAAAATTGTGTTCGGTCTGAGATTAGTCCTTATCTTAAAAGCGACCCAGACTCAAAATAACGGTAAAATGTTCAGTAGGTATTAGATATTAGTTACCTAATATTAATACTGACGAGCCTTTTTTTTTTTTTTTTTTTTTTTGACGCGGGCAAAAATGCGTTACGCATACACACACCGTCCGGGGAGACGGTGCGGTTATGTGGGACTCCCTTCCCTCTTGATGAGAGAGGTATACCCACTAAAACCCCGCGGCTTCCTCAGCGGTCGAGGGAGGGTCCTGGGATCGCATTAGCGCGCCAGGGCCCCCCTCCGCTGTGCCCCCCGTTAGTTACGGTGGGGCGCCTCCCGGGGATGCGTTGTTTGCTTCGCCTCGGGGAGGGGAAAGATGCTGTCACCAGCGGCTCCCCCAACTCTCGGCAACACTCCCGCCCGCGTGGCGTGTTGTCCGATCCCGGACCACATATTTTGACGGCACATCTTCCCCGTGATGTGCCGCCAGTAGCCCGTAGGCGACGTCTGAGTTACCTACTTTGGTTGTTGGCACCCCGACGTCGCCTCCTCCGAGCGGGATCGGCCCTCTCTCGAACCCACTCTGCGGCCTCCTTCTGGAGTATTACTTCCTCACAGAAGGAGACCGCAGCCTTCCAGTGTTCCTCACTCGCCAACATTGCCGCTACTAATGCTGGCGGGGACAGATTTCTTCCCATTTTGTCGACCAGGACTCGGCGCTCGGACGCCCATGCAGGGCAGTCCTCCAGTGTGTAATACTGACGAGCCTGTTGGATGAGTGGTTAGGGTGTTCGCCTCAAAGCACTGTTTTAGGGTTCTCAGGTTCGATTCTCGGCAGGGTCAACTTTGAAATGTGAACTTTTCAAATTTGGCTCTGGTATGGATTTGGAAAGTAGTGGCAGGGCACACTGCGTTTCGCAGTCATTTGGACAGCCCGTCTGGCGACAGTAACTATATCTACTAGACAGATCACCACTGTGAAATAACAGCACATGTGCTGTTGTTTTTTTCGGTGTGTGAATAAGGGATGCCAGAGCCCATTTTCCAATCCCATATTCAGCATGTAGGTATGGCGTTGTTTGTGTTATAGACGACGGTAGCTACCTACCATCAAATGACAGCCTGTCTGCCGATCTTAGATATATTAATTTACAAACATTATTATTATCTATTCGCTAAATTATGCCTTAATATGGCTTTACAATCACGCATTCATGCGTTAAAAGTTGCCTGAAATAATGAGATTTTTATTATGGCAATCCTAGCTTGTTTATTTCTAATTGTCAAATGAAATACACATCTAAAAACTCGTATAGATTCGATGTTGTCTATGCGAATAGGCGGCGCTTGATTACGGCCCTGGGCGTCGCGTCACCACGCCCCGTTCAGACTGTGTATCGCCAATGATACCTCGTACACACAACGTTCTAAATTTAAAACTTCAAAACGGTAGCTTCCATAAACACCAACAAAGCAACGCACTGCTTATTCTAAATTTAAAACCGAATCCACTAATAATTTAATTCCACTTAAAACCAATGTGAATGGCAACGAAAAGTTTTCAAATAAAAAATGCGCCGGTTTTTTACGGTTTTTTAAATTCAACAGGTACCCCATGAAAAAACTATTTGTATTTATCATTATCCTCGTCACTTTCTAATTCCTAAGAACTAACGTCAGACCGAACTCAATTTTTACCGAAATTGGCGCAACCTAAACCTATGGATTAAGGTTCAACATTTTGTTAGTTCTCGGAGGTAAGCGAACCGATTTAAAATTGAAAAGTTTTTCTTAAATATTGTTTAAAATATGAAGAAAAATATATATAAGTATATAGCCGATTAAAACTTTAGTAGGTACTTTTGTTACTTTTGTAGCAAACAATTTTGTTGATAAATTGACCAATAAAGATCGCCTTACGATTTTAAATACTTTTTTAACACAAAAATTTAGTTTTTGTGGCTTAAATATTAAAGTTAGACATAATGTTGTCGCTGAGTTTTTTGTAAGCATCATCAAGCTCATGTACAACTTTTCTATAGAAATCAATCAGACATCTCTAACCGTTAAAGCAGCGTTCGAAAGGACCTATTTTTGAACCGATTGAAATGAAACAAACACTACCTAGATGTTACGGGAAGCTTTCTCCAATACATCAGTGAAAACCGCATTCAAATCGGTTAAGCCGTTTCTGAGATTAGCTTGCACAAACCCACAGACAAACAGACAAAAATTCTGACACCTATTTTTTGACCTCTGTAACATAAGAACAACGTGTACAAATTGTTTTTTTTTTTTTTTTTGAAAAAATATTTAATGTACAGACAGGGCTCGTTTAAGATTTTATTATATGTACCTATAGATAAGTATATAATTCCGGCTAAAGCTCTCTACCTATACCTACCATGTTAAGGAACTGTAGTACTTTTTTGATAGAGGCATTCTTCACATCTTCACAAGCCATTGTGTGGCTTCCTAGGATGTGACTGCGCTTGTGCATCAGGGGGCCACACTCGCACAGGATATGCATTGGTGTTTCTTCTGCCTCATGGCAGAAGCGACACTCTCCCATACTAGTGAGCCCCATTATTTTACAGTGGCTATTGAGGCGGCATCTTGGGCTGCTTGCATCCAGCATGGACGGCAGTCTCGATCATGTCTTCTTCCCGTCTCTTGTACGGTCTTCCCGTCTTCCCTTTTGGGTCTTTTCACAATGTTACTCTTATGGTCCATCGCTTTTCTAGCAATGGTGCTAAGGCTTAGTATACTCATGTAGTATACTAATAAGGATATTTTGGTTATATTAGATCACTATACCGTGTAAATTTTCGGACCGTTACCAGAGGCCCTAGTATGAGTTTACGATACTACACCCAATGCTACACTCGCTAGCGAGAACGTAAAACTTTTGTATGGGAAATCGTGAACTGTCAATGTGAAATTATCAATTTTCCATATTTTTTTTTTTTTTTTATGTTATGTCGACAGACAGGCTGACGGTCCACTTGATGGTAGGTGGCTACCGTCGCCTATAACACAAGCAACGCTACAGGTGCTGCAAGTGCGCTGCCGACTACAGTAGGATTAAGGATAAGGGATTAGGAGGGGATAAGGAAATGGGCTCTGGCATCCCTTACTCACTCACCGAAACACAACAGCACGTATATGCTGTTATTTCACGGTGGTCTTCTGTAAGGGGGTGGTCACTGCCGCCAGGCGGGCTGCCCAAATGACTGCGAAACGCTCTCGCTAGCGAGTGTAGTATCGTAAACTCATGCTAGAGCCACAGTGGCCTCTGTCACTCCGTGTGTGCCGTGATATAATTGCCTAAGGTCCCTCACATTGAATGTGAAAGGAGTGCAACTTTCGTATTATTCTGTGTACTATTATTTATTCTGTGCCGTTACTGCCATTACAGACCGCCATCGCCCTCCGTATCATCTCAATATCCATTCAATTTTGCACTTTATTCGCTTCCACTTAAAGTCGAACCAGTCAGTTTTCCGGCAGTAAACAAAGATTTGCATTATCCGGACGTGACAGGACAATGATTGCGCGACAGTAGGTCCCTTAACATGAATACGTGGAACCTTTCCCACGCATTTTGGGCAGTTTAATGAATGATTTTTGTGTTAATTGTTGTATGCGTGTTAATGGGTGGTCATTTATAGTGTGTACTTACATTGTAGGAGTAGGAGGTAATCATATTATTTATTTAAAGGAGTAGGTAAGCCGTTTTATTGATAATGTAGCTTTCTATAGGTGAAAGCATTTTTAAAATCGGTCCAGTAGTCTTTGAGTTTATTCATTATAAACAAACGTTTGTATGGAGGGGGGTAAAGGAGGGAGATGGGGAAAGGTGAGTAGGCTTATGTTACTCGTTGGTAATGTAGCTCTCTATAGGTGAAAGAATTTTTAAAATCGGTCCAGTAGTCTTTGAGTTTATTCATTATAAACAAACGTTTGTATGGAGAGGGGTAAAGGAGGGAGATGGGGGGAAGGTGAGTAGGCTTATGTTACTCGTTGATAATGTAGCTCTCTATAGGTGAAAGAATTTTTAAAATCGGTCCAGTAGTCTTTGAGTTTATTCGTTACAAACATACATTTGTATGGAGGAGGTTGGAGAGATGGAGGAAAGGTAAGTAGAGCATTTATGTTACCTACTAGCTGATAATAGTTGATGTAGCTTTCTATAGGTGAAAGAATTTTTAAAATTTTTAAAGTAGTTTTTGAGTTTATTCTTTACAAACATACATTCATTAAGTATACAAATCTTTTCTCTTTATAATACAGACTACAGACTAGCATGTACAGACTAGCAGAATGCGTCGCTGCGACATGCGTTTAGGGCGTGCGTAGTTTTTTACACTGTGGCTTTTTTTTTAAACTTACGTATCAACCCTTATCTTCTATCCTCCCAAACTCTGTTAATTTTAATTTTAGCAAAATTGAATATTTTTATGTCAAATTAAATTATCTACAATATTTGTCTGAAACTTTATTTTCTAACTCTTACCATTTTTGTGTAATTTGAAATTTTTTTTTTTTGTTCCATCTCTTCTACAGAGTGAAATCAAAAGTTTCTTTCATATATCAATATGACATATTAAATAGAGCTTAGGTACGTTAAAAATGCCCCTGAGGGACTCAAATTTTCATTTGTTAGATTTCACGGATATCTAATATAATAGTGCTATAATTGATTTAATGCTAGATTTATTATATTTTGATACAGAAATCAAAAAAATAAACAAAAACGTCACTCATGTCACAGAACATACGTACAAAGCAAAAATACAGATAAGTTAAGTTGACACTACGCAAATCATTTAACTAGCGTTTAGCTAGCCTCTTTAAATCGGTATCATAAAACGGGACCAAGTACCTAAAGGGACCAAATTTGGCTTTAACCTCGATACGCCGATCAAAAATAAGAACAAAGTTTGTACATTTATCTCTTTTTGACTTATGGTCTTTATGCAAAAGCATAAGGAGCAACACTCTATAAATATTGATTTTTATCTTAGCCTGGGTTCTATGCTTTAGTTATTTTTCTATGTGTAGGTATATGGTATGACATAGAATCCATTGACAATGACCTCTAATTCTGTGTTATATAGAGACGTCAATCGTCTAATATATTTTATACATGGAAGTAATAAGTACTACATACAACAGGAATGAGCTGTTGTCGCAAAATTGAAGCCGACAGAGAGCTCAGTAATTGTACCTCTTGTCCCTCTCTGGCGATGGTGACTATATTGAAATATGATTTAAGGACAATAATTATAAAAAATGATTTGTGATTTGACGTCAGCATTGTGATTTCCCTAACATTAGGATCTTTAGGAAATCTGAAATTGAACCCGTTATGTTAATAGAGAAAGGAATAAAAATTCTTAGGTATTTAAGTTATTTGTTCTTGAACTAGGATTGGATAGTCATGCATGGTCACCCTAATTCTTCACTAACAAATTATGTTTAAAACTATTACCTGTGAAAAGATAAACCACAATCAGGATAATACTCGCTTCCTCAAGCCTCCACGACACAAATTCTCCTTATTTTAATTAAAATTCTTCAAAAATATCACGAAATCAAAAAACATTCCGCCATTGACGTCAGAGTCGGCGAATTCATGTGGGGTTGTCAGGTCAGGTGTCCGTATTTCATACAAATAAAAGAAAACCTATACGCCAATCGCAAAATTGCAACAAATAATATTGCTTTAACATGTCGGTAATAAATTATTATTTATATTTAGAAACATTTTAGAAGTAGATATATGATTTTTACTTCATTACATTATATCAATCGCATATTTTTCTACCATTTCTACCAACTTAACTCTGGCAACTCTATAGAACGGGACACAGCGTTCAGTGGTTGCCCTCTCAGTCGGCTTCATTTTTATTTTGCTTGCAACAAGACTCTTGCTACCTTAGCATAAGGTTTTATTTTCTTTATTTTAGCTGTAAGATGCATAGATAGAGCTTATTCCTGTTGTATGTAGTACTACTTATTACTTCCATGATTTTATATGAATAAATAGCGTGCCATAAGACAAATTGAAAATTTATGTACTCTGCCCACTCAACAGTGTTAAAACGCCTCAAAGACGTTTTACTCAAAAGTGTAAAACTTTTATAAAAAATACCTTTTTAAAAAGGCCAGTAGTTTTTTTTTTTTTGTATTTGCAAGGCACACTGCATATCGTTGTTTTAACCGCGAACACTCTGACTCTCCAGAGAAAACCGCGGTGCAATAACTTTAAAAAATGGTAGGTACCTTGCCATCTGGACCAAAATTTACTTGCATCAATAGTTTATAAATAGTAATGTTCATTTTATTCTATACTAGCGTCCCGCCCCGGCTTCGCCCGGGGTTCAATTTTTTTTTTTTTTTTTTTTTTTTTTTTTTATGTTATGTCGACAGACAGGCTGACGGTCCACTTGATGGTAGGTGGCTACCGTCGCCTATAACACAAGCAACGCTACAGGTGCTGCAAGTGCGCTGCCGACTACAGTAGGATTAAGGATAAGGGATTAGGAGGGGATAAAGAAATGGGCTCTGGCATCCCTTACTCACTCACCGAAACACAACAGCACGTATATGCTGTTATTTCACGGTGGTCTTCTGTAAGGGGGTGGTCACTGCCGCCAGGCGGGCTGCCCAAATGACTGCGAAACGCAGTGTGCCCTACCATATAAAGTTTTATATATATAAACTTTCCCCGTTTATCCCTCTTTCCATTAGTGAAAACCGAATTAAAATCGTTCACGCGTGATGCCGTGACCAAGGGAAATAGGGTTTCATTTTTATATATAGAGATATTTTTAGGTTAGTTTTTAAGTTTTTACGTTATTATTATAATTATATTAATCTCATGAGTAAAAATTTCTAAAGTCTGAAAGAAAGCTATACCTACCTAAAGATAAATTTAAAAAATGACATCATAAAATGCAAGTGCATTTCACGAGTAAAATATGCATAGCTGCAACTTCCTCAAAACCTACTGGCCCACATTTTGTTTTTACGTATAAAACACGGTCAATGTCATTTGTAACAATTAACTAATGGAATCAGCCACTTGTAGCACACCCACCTACTTAAAAATGTTCTTATTAGGCAAAGATTTTCAATTGTAAGTATAGATCGGGCAAGATGAAAGAATCCGTAATGTGACATTTAGAACCACGTTGTACAAAATCGCTCAGTCCATCGCCAACTTTAATTTAGATACGCCATGGCCATCCTGATTACGGTGATCAGGATCAATATTTTTGTAGGATTTTTTTTCCTATGCCCTCTTTATATATTCTATATATTTAATCTTAAGAGGGGCACACTGAAATGATCGGTAATAAGAAAAACCACAGGCACGGTATAGCTAAATTGTATTTTATTGTTGTTCGAAGTATTCTCCGTTCAACTTAATGCACTTTTCCATTCGTGCAAACCAATCATTAAAACAGTAATTCCAGTCTGAAGTTGATGTTGACAAAATGGCTGATTTGTACGCTTCCACGGCTGCTTCGGGTCTTCAAACCGTTGACCGCGTAATAAATCTTTCATTCTAGGGAATGTAAAGAAATCGTTTGGGCTCAGGTCAGGACTGTATGGAGGATGGCTCATCAGCTCGACGTTTTCCTGCTTCAAAAAATCATTTGTCTTCCGAGCCGTATGGCAACTCGCATTATCGTGATGTGAGATGATGCGACGTTTCGGGTTATTTTTTCGGAGTTCGGCTATCATTTCTGGCAAACAAACCGTGATATACCACTCGGCGGTAACCGTTCTGCGTTCCTGTAAAGGAATTGTAGCAACATGCCCCTTTTTCGAGACAAACGTAGCGACCATTTTCTTTGACACGCTGCGGGAGCGAACCACTTTCGTTGGCTTGACCTCGTCTTCGAAAACCCAAACTGCTGACTAATGTTTTCTTTCAGGTTCGTATGAATAAATCCATGATTCGTCACCTGAGACGATATTATACACGGCATTTGACTTCCCTCCGTTGAAGCGTTGCAGAGTAGGTATTCCGGCACCAATCTACACGACACCTTTTGCTCTTCGGACAAATTGTGGGGAACCAGCGGGAAACTAGCTTTCTTACACACAGCTCATTATGTAATATCGACTGAATTGCAGTCATTCCGATACTGATAACAGCCCGAATCTGCTCGTATGTCACATGACGGTCATCTAATATAATAGTTCGCACAACTGCGATGTTTTCAGGCGTGACCGCTGTTCTTGGTCGACCTGCAGAAGAAACAGTGCTGAGCGACACACGACCGCGTCGGAACTCGGCATACCAGCGGTATATTGTTGTGATATTGTCGTTTGACTCGGTGCTTCAACATCATAAATCGAAACAAGTTCGCTGAGACATTTATCTTGAGATAAGCCGCGACGAAAATTGTGATAAATTATGGCACGGAAATGTTCACGCGTGAGCTCCATTTCTATTCTAAGAGGCCAGTATTCAAATTCTAAAAAAGGTTTTATTGTAACTCAATTCGAAATATTCTATTCCCGATTATTTCAGTGTGCCCCTTGTAAGTCTAAATTAAGTTCATTAATTAAATCATCATTATTTTAACCAAATTGTGGCGGAGTACTATGTCTAAATTTTACAATAGGACTGGTCAGAAACGGCCTGAAACTTGCGTCAATCCGCGGTGGCTACCGCCGCCTATTACACAAGCCTAAGCTGCTGCAAGTGCGCTGCCGACTACAGTAGGATTAAGGATAAGGGATTAGGAGTGGATAGGGAAATGGGCTCTGGCATCCCTTACTCACTCACCGAACCACAACAGCACACGTGCTGTTATTTCACCGTGGTCCTTATCAGGTCGTCTGTCCACCTCCTAGGTGGACGTCCTCCACTCGAGAACCTTCCGGTTCCAGCGGCCGTCGGCTCTCCGTACTATAATGTGTCCCGCCCACTGTCATTTCCTTACTAATCCGCCGGCTTATTTCAGTAACTTTCGTTCGTCTACGGGTTTCCTCATTCCCTGATTCGATATCGCAGTGTAACCCCGAGTATGGCCCTCTCCATATCTCGTTGAGCTACTTGAGTTATTGTCGCCTATTAACAAGCTACTAAGCTAAGCTCTACAAGCTAAAGTGTTTGTAAGGTAGTTGACTGCTTTATTTTTTAGTGACGGATCACTTGATGGTAGGTGGTGGCTACCGTCGCCTATAACAAAAGCAACGTCACAGGTGCGCTGCCGACTACAGTATAGGATAAAGGATAAGGGATTGGGTGGGGATAGGGATCTGGCATTCCTTACTCACTCACCGAAACACAACAGCACACGTACTGTTATTTAACGGTGGTCTTCTGTAAGGTGATGGTTACTGCCGCCAGGCGGGCTGCTAGACTTATTACTGCTAGTCGCAGTGCCCTGCAACTATACCAAAAATAATTTGTTTACTCATTGTACGGTCTACAGAAAAATCAATTTTAGTATGCACATAAAAAACGTTCGATCGCGCCCCGCCAAAACAAATCGACCATAGACAAGCGGGCGTCAAATTTTATCGTCATCGAATCACAACGTAATTCGACCAACGCTTTCCGCGTCACGTCCCATTCTGACATTCTCGTAAAATCAACGTATACAACCTTTTCGTTCGCCATTCAAAAGATTTATTAATGGTTCTTAGATTGTACCCACCGCGCCTCATTTAAATATGAATGATGCTTGCAATTTGTTCTATTATTTGGTGGGTTTAATATGCTGTTACAACTAAAGTACAGGAAATCAAGTAGGTACTTGATGTTTATATAACCAAACATTATTATTATATTTTTTTTAATTTATCACACGGTATTTTCTTGTTACGGTGAAACCGTCCAACTTTGCCCTTAATGGATATTTTGCCCGCGGAGTCAAATATAAGCTAAAATTTGAATTAAAAAAAATATAGTCTTTTAGTCAATTTTGAATGGATTCATTGAAAGCAGGTTGTACTTATGGTTAAACTACGAATTGCTTTTGGTTCCAACTTATAATTCAGTTGGCTGTAACAGATGGTCGAAGTGTGAAGGTGTTTTGTTGCGGGCGAAATGTGACTCCAGTGATTTTAAAATATTGAAAAATGACGAAGACAAGGGTAAGTGTTTGTTTTTACATAATGTTAACAAAGGTTATCAGAACATTTACTTAATGCTTTCTATGCAGTAAGTAGCTTAAATCGTGAATTAGAATGGTGGGCAATTTAAACCGCAACCTAGCATCTCGTATCTGCCAATTTTGCCCGCTCTAAAATACGAGTATCTCCTCGGGTTGTCACTTTTTCATTTCACATTTGCTAAGAGTATTATCAAAGATAATAAGAGTATTATCAATTTGTTATAAACACTATCTGTAAGTTTTGTACCAAAAACAAGTTAGATAAAAGTTTTGTAATTGAACTTATAAGTACTGTATTAAAAAAAATTGTACCACTAAAGTGATTTATTAATTATCAACAATTAATAAATCACAATAAACAAACATTATCAAACAGGATTTGACAACCCTAACACTTACAAGTTGGTGAAGTTGGTTGTATGAAAACCATTGTAAATTAGCGGGTAAATTTGCCCGCTTCTTTCTAGACGAACCTATTATTATTAGCTTATTGGTTTTAATGTTTTTAGACCAATTTTGCCCAATAATATTTGTGGTCTTTATACATGAATGCTCTAGGAGCTATAGTTTAGCAAATAATGGGCTTGGGCAAAGACGAAAGTGAAGGTAATTTGGCCCACCATGAAAATATCAAATTTCTCGAAATTCTTTAAAAATAAGAACTATTTCTTTATTGTAACACAATTCTATGATTAGATAGTCTATATTTGCACATAAAAAAATATATCAAACCATACATTTTTTTTTACAAAAACGAAGAATATTATTAAAAAGTGGGCGAAATTGGACGGTTTCACGGTAGTAGAAGTGGCAGGTATTTTCGTTTAGTAGTGGCAGGGCACACTGCGTTTCGCAGTCATTTGGGCAGCCCGTCTGGCGGCAGTAACCACCCCCTTAACAGAAGACCACCGTGAAATAACAGCACGTGTGCTGTTGTGTTTCGGTGAGTGAAGTAAGGGATGTCAGAACCCATTTCCCTATCCATTCCCAATTCCTTATCTTTAATCCTATTGTAGTCGGCAGCGCACTTGCAGCAGCTTTGGCGTTGCTTGTGTTATAGACGATGGTAGCCACCTACCATCAAGTGGACCGTCAGCCTGTCTGCCGATCTTAACATAAAAAAATAAGTGTTTCATGTGAGGAATAATTGGAAAACAAATGTTGATATTATAAAGAGAAAAGATTTGTATGTATGTGTTTTTGTATGTTTGTAATGAATAAACTCAAAAACTTTTGGACCATTATTAAAAATTCTTTCACCTATAGAAAGCTAAATTATTTATCAGCGAGTAACACAGGCTGCTACTCACCCTCCCCTATCTCATTAAAAAAAAAAATTTCAATTATACTTTTTTTAATTTTTAAAAAGATATTTCCGAGATTGGCAAGTAGCGACTCCCCCTCAGCAGTCCCGTCAATTCAGTACAGAACGCGAGTTTTGCGGCTGCAGTCGCCTTAATTAATAAGCTAAAAAAATAATGTAGTTGTCGCTGAAAATTTTTAGTACTGTGACGAGTAAGCTTTTTTTGGGCAGTATAGGTGTTACCATTTTTTTTTCTCAGAAAATATATTTTTTTGTATAAATCCGTCCGATTCAAACTTTTTTAAAAATAGTCTGTATTATGCTCTGTATTTTTATCTAAGTTTCAATTTTACTCTAACAAGTCTAATTAGGCGACGAAAATAAAGCTTTTCTACTGAGTTCTCGCCTTAAGCAGTTCATAATAGGCCCTATACAATTTAAATGAATATTTTAGGAGTTAAAAACTACGCGCGAGAAAATAAATCGAAGCGGTCTCGCACCAACGCGACGCGACGACGCCGACGGAACTCGCTTGGTGCAGACGCAGGCGTTATGTTAGTCATATTATTATATTTTCTCACTTATCAACGCGGACTAAATCTCGGACACCAGCTGAAAACCTCCAAAAAATCGGAAAAATAAGTATTTATACTTATTTTTCCGTGATTTGAATGTACCTATGTGATTTGAAGGTGATTTGAAATCTATGTTTTGAATTGCATTGACCGAAGATTATTTTAATTATGATTGACTTTTTTTTTAAATTATTTATTATTTACTTATGATTTATATTTTGCACACCATATGGTACATGCTGGGATGTTATTATTGTAAGATCTGGTTATACACCCATGTACAGGCAATTAAATGGTTTGAATTTGAATTTGAATTTAATATTACAAAATATGTATCTTTCTTTACATACAAATGACTAAATTATTTTTATAAACAAAACCTTTCAATGAATCATGAGATTCATATCCTTTTTTAACTACGTAACTGAGCCCGGCCCCGCTACGCAGGTTATACAAGGGCGGCTGGAGGAGCCTCGTAGTGCGCGCCAGCGCGTCGTCGGAGCGGTTCTGCCGAACTTCGAGGCCTGGACAGGGAAGAAGACCGGACGGGTCACCTATAGATTGACTCAGATACTCACCGGGCACGGCTGCTTCGGTGAGTATCTGAATCGTATCGGAAGGGAGGAGACGGCTCAATGCCAACATTGTACGTCCGACCGGGACTCCGCACAGCACACACTGGAGGACTGCCCTGCATGGGCGTCCGAGCGCCGAGTCCTGGTCGACAAAATCGGAAGAAATCTGTCCCCGCCAGCATTAGTAGCGGTAATGTTGGCGAGTGAGGAACACTGGAAGGCTGCGGTCTCCTTCTGTGAGGAAGTAATACTCCAGAAGGAGGCCGCAGAGCGGGTTCGAGAGAGGGCCGATCCCGCTCGGAGGAGGCGACGTCGGGGTGCCAACAACCAACGTAGGTAACTCAGACGCCGCCTACGGGCTACTGGCGGCACATCACGGGGAAGATGTGCCGTCAAAATATGTGGTCCGGGATCGGACAACACGCCACGCGGTGCGTAGAGCATTTTTGCCCGCGTCAAAAAAAAAAAAATAAAAAAAAAAAAGGTTATACTGGTACTGTATAATATTTTTATTTTTATTTTTCCAAAATAAAAGTAGCCTAAGCTACTCCTTATAACAACAGCTATCTGCCAGCGGAAGTCCAATTTCTCTCGTAGTTAGTAAGTATAAGCCAGACGAGCATATACCTAGACATCATTCCTATAGCTAGACAGACGAAAGTAGGTAAATCACTGTAAATCACTATAGCTAATACTATTTTTATCTAAGCCACAGAATAAATAATGTCAAAGCCATAATCTCTTTGTAAAGTACTCTCAAACCGCTAAATTGTACGATTTGACAGTTATATTATTTTATCATCGATCGGCACACAGGCAAAGACATCAAGTTATTCAGCCTCACGTAAAGAGTCTCGTTGGTCGGAGGTCGGCGCATTGTCCTTTTGTCTTGTTTTATTGGTGTTTTAACGATCACAGCGATCTCGACTGTTATATTATGGAACTTTAGTTTATTATTATTATCTACGAACGATGTTGTGTTTATTGTTTTCTTAACTACCCTTAATAACGGCAAACGACTCCATGGGTAAACCCGTTAGTGGGGTTTTTCTCTCTCTAACTATACAAAGTTAACCTTGGTTCATTTGGTCAGACCACAGAAATCTAGTTTCATAGTTACATACATATACTATGGATAAATAATATAAGGCTAGGCTAGGTATATATACCATGTAAGGCTATATTATATACCAGCGACCTTACACATTATACACAAACCTTCCTCGTGGATCGCTCTTTCCATTAGTGAAAACCGTATCAAAATTCATTAGTTATTTTAGAAGAATTGGGGAAACAGACAGAAGACAGCGACTTTATTTTTATTTTGTACCTTTCGTGGCACCTTTACTTGGAACATGTATAGGTGATAGGATTTGAACATTATCTTGGATTTTTATACAATGGCTGTTAATGAAATTGAATTTGAATACTGGCTGTATTTAAATAGGTTTGATTTTCAAACATGGAAAAGGAAAATAAAAAAAGAGAGTTGATTTTTAATTGTCATAAGATGAAAAAAATAATGAAGTATTGAGAAGGAAAAGAAAATTATATTTGATAGTTTTAATATAGAAAATGTTATTGTTATATATACATATTATTTATTGTGGATTAGTAATGTAAAGAATATATGTGCACCATGATGGAAACATTACAGTGTTTTATTGATATACTTAGAATAATCAGATCCCAGCGGAATGATGGAAGATTTAAATTATAAATAATCGTTAATTATAAACATTTAATATAATTAAATGTAAATAATCGCCAACTTTAAGAATGGCGTTACGTAGTGTCCAGACAAACGAACACACTGACTTCATTTAATCTTCATCCATAATACATAATTTATTGTATCGCGGTTTGGGGACGAGCATCAAAGTCCTTTAATTTCCTTAAGAGCAAAACGTAGGTACGCTAATTAAAATAATGTAGGTATTTTAAGAAGGGAAGATTTTCGACTGATACTCTATAAAGAGTCAAATCTTCTATAGGTTAAAAAAATATACATTTTAAACTGTATAGTTCTTAAAAAACATAAAACACTAACCTTTGGTCATGTTTCATCCTATGATATGTTCACGAAGAAGAACAGACATAGTAACTAAAACGATAAAACATTTTTTTTAAATAAAAAAGTTAATAGAGAAACTTCTATACTTATATGACAAAAAATCGTACCTACTTCAAATTTAAAAAAAACTTATCGCGTATTATTGGCTTAGAAGTAAAAACTATGACGAAGTGGAGGAACACACACACACCACACGAACACATCGTGTGTTCACACACAAGCACGGGAAATTACTAAATTTAAATTTAATTAAAACAAATTTTCTGTTCTTGTTTGATAGTGTTAATTTTGGTCATATTTTGGTTAAGAAAGTACTAGCTTTTATCCCCTATAGGAAAATGGGATATGGCATCCCTAACCTAATCTCTTATCCTATGCAGCACTTGTCTTATAAGCAACGGTAGCCACCTACCATCAAGTAGACCGTCAGGCTGCCTGACGCGTTACCTACTTATAAAAAAAATGTTTTCAATTGTTTTTGTTGCCCTTTACTATAGGGTGAGACTTTACTATAGTAAGTAATATCCTTTACTATAATAAAGTATAATTATCTGTATATCTTTACTATTGGATGAGTTATAGGGTTGCCTGAACGCTCTGTTCTAGGTTTCCCCGGTTCGATTCCCGGCAGGGTCAACTTAGAAAATGAACTTTTCAAATTCGGCTCTTGTCTGCATCGTAGTGGCAGGGCACACACTGCGTTTTGCAGTCATTTGGGCATCCCGTCTGGCGGCAGTACCCACCCCCTTACAGAAGACCACCGTGAAATAAAAGCACGTGTGCTGTTGTGTTTCGGTGAGTGAGTAAGGGATGCCACAGTCCATTTTCCTACTTCAACAATCCCTTATCCTTAATCCCACTAAGTTGGTAACGCACTTGCAGCACCTGTGGCTAGGCTAGGCGACGATAGCCACCTACCATCAAGTGGACTGTCGATCTGTCTGCCGATCTTAACATAAAAAAAGGGATGCCACAGTTTACAGAATATGTAATTACACATAAAAGATAAAGCCAATATTTCCCTAAAATACCTACTATTTTAATAGAAGATCTTCGTCCAGTACCTACTAAGTTGCTCCTTATCAACTACGTCATAACTAGGTCGCTCAAATTCCCACAAAGTCTTTAACTGTGACAAAAGAATTAAGATTTAAAAAAAAACATGTCTTATTTAAAATGCACACATTTATTGATAAATGAGGTCAGTTGCAGCGAGTGTCTTTGCTATAATCTGCCGTCTTTAAACGCTGCTCGCTGACTCCGCAAAACTTTGACATTGTCCTAAATTTGTCATAAGGAAATGCAAAATGCGATCTGCGAACGCATTTTTAGAAAGCATTTAATTAATCATTTAGTGTACGACCTTCATGCCGCGACGAGCGCGCTTTTCCGACCACAGACAATGTGTCTTTTTTTCTTAAAAGGTTTTTAAACGAGTTATCGAAATGAAAAAGGTTTTCTTTGTGCGGTTTTGTTAACTTTTTATTTGTTCTGCGTGTTATTATTGTTACTTTTTTAAATTGAATTCCCAAAATGTCCGGTGAGTTTTTCAAATAACTTTTTTTTTATATAATAAGTTTAACAATAATTGACTAATGTGTAAATAATAAGCATACCCTTGGAAAAAATTGAGCAGATTTTATTATCTCAAACAGTAATAAAATATCATTTTTTAAACTATAATTTATACATATAATAAAACCGTAAACGAGCCGTGTCTGTACCTACATTAAAGATTTACAAAAAAATTGTACACGTTGTACATATTACCAAGGTCAATAAAATAGTTTTTAGAATTTTTGTCTGTTTGTCTGTGCGTTTGTGCACGCTAATCTCGGAAACGGCTTAACCGATTTGAATGCGGTTTTCATTGATGTAGATATTGTAGCAAGCTTCTCGTAACATTCAGTGTTTGTTTTATTCCAATTGGTTTACAAACAAAAAAGTTACGCGTTATAACGAATACCACGCGTACGAAGTTGCGGGCTTTAGTATAAAAAGAGACATAAGAGACAACTTATCTTTCTATGTTTCACCGGGTGTGGAATCATGAGTGTTCTGATGACGTTCTGCGCACTATGGATATGAAGTTCATCATCAACAGCCTATTATATGTCCCCACTGCAGGGGCACAGGTCTACCCTCTCAACAAGGGCGCAGTGGGAAAGACGCGGCTTCATGTCGAGAGGCCCAAACTCGATCCTCGGTCATGCCATGTACCTACCAATGGTTTTTTTCTTCTTCTAAAAACTTAAGTGCTTTTACTGACTGCTCTCAAACGGTGAAAGAAAACATCGTAAGGATACCTGCATACGCCAAAGAAGAAATTCTAAGGCGCATGTAAAGTCCACCAACCCGCAATGGGCCAGCGTGGTGGACCATATAGGCCATACGCCCTTGTTGAGTGAGAGTGTAGGCCTATGCCTGTGCAGTGGGAACATATAAAAGACTCTTGATGTGAAGTGTATGATTGGTTAAGGTAGCAAAAGTATATTGCTTTGCAAGACAGATATAATTATCACAGCTGTTTTTTTTTATTTACACACGAACAAAAAATACAACTGGTGGCACTCAGTTTTGACGAGCCCGTTGGATGTGTGGTTGGGGTGCGTGCCTTAACGCTCTGTTCTAGGGTTCCCGGGTTCGATTCCCGGCAGGGTCAACTTTGAAAAATCAACTTTTAAAATTTGGCTCTGGTCTGGATTTGGAAAGTAGTGGCAGGGCACACTGCGTTTCGCAATCATTTGGGCAGCCCGTCTGGCGGCAGTAACCACCCCCTTACAGAAGACCACCGTGAAATAACAGCACGTGTGCTGTTGTGTTTCGGTGAGTGAGTGAGGGATGCCAGGGCCCATTTCCCTATCCACTCCTAATCCCTTGCACTTGCGCTTGCGCACTTGCAGCAGCTTTGGCGTTGCTTGTGTTATAGGCGACGGTAGCCACCTACCATCAAGTGGACCGTCAGCCTGTCTGCCCACCTGACACAAAAAAAAAAAAAGTTTAGGTGTACCATAAACTCAATTAAGTTTCTAGCGTACGCCTAAGCTGTCTTTTATAACAAAAATATAAACACGATTATTGCTACAAACAAAAAAACATAAAAGTTCCATTCCCATTGGCCACTATTTAGCGTACTCTGGTGGATATTGAAATACAATGATTTTTTTATCTCGCTATTACCTAACTTAAGTTTAGCCACTGATTCAGTTTAGTTTAGCATGTTTGGACACAGGGATGAAATTATAAATTTAAAAAAATCAAATTACAGGTTAAGGTAAGATTACATTAAATTATATTAGATTAAGTTAAATTTAATTTAATCAGATTAAATTAAAATTAAATTGCAGACAACTGTTTCAACAAAATATGTTCACAAAAATGGCAAAAATTGTTGATGTCTCAAAACTATTGCGGTAAACGTAGGAAAACTTTGTCTGATGCATAGAATTTTTGTTTTAAACTACGATTGGCCAATAAAAAGTAATTAATTTGATCAGATCTAAGCAATATTCATTGTCATTAAGATATATATGTATAAAATATTTCACTAATCAGTAACGCGTGCTTTATCTGCATACCTATTACTCACAAATAAGTTATGAGGATATCGAAGGAAAAATATTAAATACAACATAATTGTATATATACATATATTCATTAGACAAGATTCATATATAGCAACATATATAGCGACAGTATTACCTAAACGGGAGCAATGCCACGTGTGCAGGGCCGGAGCCTCTAATTTGACTTGTTAGAGTAAAATTAAAACTTCGATAAAAATACAGAGCATAATAGATTATATTTTTTTAGTTTGAAACGGGTAGATTTATACAAAAAAAAAAAATTTTTTTTGAATTGTTTTAAGACGCAAGAAAAAGCGACCTAGACGAAGTCGACGACAAAAGCTGGTGCTACATAATCGGGCGTACTAGAGTGAATTACTTAATTGCATTTAAGTATAACTCTTAGTATCAATATTTGATAACGTGATATCCGAAAATCAAATTCTTAATCTGCAAGCGCACTTGCAGCACCTATGGTTTTGCTTGTGTATAGGCGACTGTATCCACCTTACCATCAAGTAAACCGTCAGACTGTCTGCCGATCTTAACATTAAAAAGATAAAAAAGATAAGGAGAGCAGTCGACTTTCTTCAGTTCGGAGAATTCCTAGTTCATTTCAATATCATTTAAATTTTATCCGAAATCGACACGTTTTTGAGTGACGTCACATCCTCAGATAAAAGACGATTTATCACTTACGAAATGTGAAAATTCTAATTTACACAATAATTAATAGCAGATATTAATTTTTTTTTATTCAAACGTAGCGAGTACCGTTAAGTTTTTCAAATCTATACATATTAAAAATTAGCTGAGCCCGCAACTACTTACGCGTGGTACTACCTATTTGAAATAGCGCGTAACTTTTTTGTTTGTAAACCGATTGGTATGAAGCAAAACCACAGAACACAATAATAGGCAAAACTAAATGTTCGGGAAGCTTGCGACTATACATCAGTGAAAACCGTATTCATATCGGTTAAACCTTAGCGTGCGTGAGATTAGTTTGCAAAGACGAACAGACAAAAATCCTAAAAGCTATTTTTTTGACTTCGGTAACATACGAGTAAGTACAACTTGTACAATTTTTTTTTTTAATATTTAATACAGACACGGCTAGTTTACGATTTTATTATACATATAAACCTTTTACGATTTTATTACATATTCTTTTAAACCATCAAGCAGATTTTAATACGGTTTTCACTAATGGAAAGTTCGATAAACAAGAAAAGTTTGTGTATAATAATTTGCAGTAAATATTGCATCCGTGCGGAGCCGGGGGCGGATCGCTAGTTTCGCTATGAAAAGTAAAATTACAATAATATTTACATGTTACATTGAATTCTTTTACACTTTCCCACCTGCGTAAACCGGTTTAAAAAGTAAATCACAGCGTTATTGACAGATCTAACATCGAGCGCGGGACGGTAGCCATCTTGACCATAAACAAACAAAACGTAAAATGGCCGAGAGATATGAGACCTCCTTTCTTGGAATCCCTGACGGTCGTCTACCATAAGGCGTAGCCTTTGCCATGCTTTTATTACGATATACATAGATATTACCTACTTATGTAGTTACTTCGCTATGAAGTCAGAAAAAAAAATAGACAAGATGCTGCGTTTCTTTTTATTCCCTAATTTGAACATATATTAATTTATTTATTTTAAAATTTACAGATAGTTTACACTTTTTTTTTTTTTTTTTTTTTATGAAATCGAGGTAGCGCTTGACCACTATCTCACCTGATGTGAGGTGCAGATGTGGCCGAAGGTGGACCACGCTTACCTAGTAAATACCCATTTACCCTGGTTTTGAAGACCCCGAGGTTGTAGTTCTGTGGAAACACAGACGCAGGCAATGAGTTCCACTCCTTAGCAGTTCGAACAAGGAAGGTGGAACTGAAACGCTTTGTTCGTGATCGAGGTACATCGACCACGAAGGGATGAAACCCCTGCCCACGTCTAGTGGTCCGCAAGTGGAATGGTTCCGGTTGGACAGTATAGATGCACACTCTCCATAGCGTAGACGATAGAAAATCGATAGGCACGCTACTTTTCGGCGATGCTGCAGGCTTTGAAGTTGGGAATCCATATACATATAGTTATTCGGTGACCTTTACACTAAGCATAGCTTGAATTGTAAAGGCCAGAATTTAACAAGACATAAAATTTAAAAATTAAGCAATACAAGTAGTCATTAAAAGAAAAGGAGATTTGGGTGTCTCTCTCTCTCTGTGTGTGTATGAGAGTGTTATATATATACCCACTTATGTTACAGAGGTAAAAAAAATAGTTTTTAAATTTTTTGTCTGTTAGTCTGTGCGTTTGTGCACGCTAATCTCGGAAACGGCTTAACCGTTTTGAATGCTATTCTCACTGATGTATTGTAGCAAGTTTCCCGTAACATTTAGTGTTTATTTCATTCCATTCGGTTTACAAACAAAAAAGTTACGCTATACCAAATACCACGCGTACGAAGTTGCGAGCTCAGCTAGTAATGAAATCAAGATTTCGTTCACTGAAAATATGAAATCGAGGCCAACGTAAATCACTAGACGCCTTAACTACTCGCGTTTTAAAATCTTGTATTAAGCATTGGTTTGTTCAAAGAATTTGCAAACTCTTTGCCTTAAGTGTATTTGTATGCTAATAAGTGTAGGTAACTCACTTAAACCAACTTAGATGCTTACTTGAAAGATTTACAGACAGTTTGGTCTAATACTTTTAGTTTTATTGATTTTGTTGTTATAATCGACATTAATTAATTATTTTATCATTAATTTAAAAAAATTACGCAGCAGAGAGTGCAGAGGAGCGAATGAGTCTTTCGTTCCTCTTGGCTTTGAGACGCTGGGCGCGTGGGTCCCAAACCTACTACGCGAATGACCTTGGGCATCTGGGCTCTCTACAACCGGCCCTCGCTAGGCGTATCCGCTACTTAACAATATCAAAAAAACCTTTGTTTTTCTGAAACTATTGAATTAAATGAAAAACTGTTCGTGTCATTTATAGTGTAAATGAAACTCTATCATTTGATTATATACACATTGCATTATACTTCTTGAAACAACTAAGTTGAATCGATTTTTGCAACAAAGAATAATGTTAAAATTTTATTTAATTTCTCGTAAACCATAATACTTAAACCAAAAATGCCTCGTCAAAAATATAGACCAAGAAGTTATGTATCACTTTTTGTTATATATTTGGCTTTACCTATGTTTGAACGAGCTGAATCTGTGAATCTGAGAACAAAATAGTGATTTTTTTCTTATCGATGGCTTACATGGAGCCTCTTAAAGATTTTTTCAAAAAAAACAATTAGCACGTTGTACCTACTTACGTTATCGAGGTCAAAAAAATAGTTTTTAATTTTTTTTTCTGTTTGTCTGTGCGTTTGTGCACGCTAATCTCTAAAACTGCTAAAGCGATTTGAATGCAGTTTTCACTGGTTCATTGTAGCAAGCTTCCCGTAACATTTAGTGTTTGTTTCATTCCAATCGATTTACAAACAAAAAAGTTACGCTATACCAAATACCAAAACTAGCTAAGTTACCAAAAGTTGCTAACTCAGCTAGTTAATAATAAATTTGTAAAAAATTTAAATTATAAATGTTGTCAGCGGCCCATGTAGCGCTTGCCTCATAATTAGACAGCAATAACGCTCAGAATCATGGATGGGCATAAAAGTCATCCTATCGTCCATCCTCAAACATGCCAGAGGCACTGCAGTACCGCGGCAGCCCCATCAGCTATTGTAGCATCGGTGTAGGCATCACTGGATTCGCAAGGCGTTGATCGTCTTCTTAAAACATAGTTGGCCCACACATTGCACGTATAAATTGATTGGCAGTATGATTTAAAAAGAGTTATTTTACATAAAAAATAAGCCACAAACTCATTCAGCTTGCAATAAGGTAACTTACATATACTTCGTACTTTTTTTAATGTTAAGATCGGCAGACAGGCTGACGGTCCACTTGATGGTAGATGGCTACTGGTTACCGTCGCCTGTAACACAAGCAATACCAAAGCTGCTGCAAGTGCGCTGCCGACTACAGTAAGTTTAAGGATAAGGGATTAGGAAAGGATAGAGAAATGGGCTCTGGCATCCCTTACTCACTCACCGAAACACAAAAGCGCACATGCTGTTATTTCACGGTGGTCTTCTGTAAGAGGGTGGTTACTGCCGCCAGACGGGCCGCCCAAATGACTGCGAAACGCAATGTGCCCTGCCACTACTTTCCAGATCCATACCAGAGTCAAATTTGAAAAATTAATGTTTCAAAGTTGACCTTGCCGGGAATCGAAACCAGGAACCCTAGCACCCTCACACTCATCCAACGGGTTCGAACTTATATTAACAGTACGCGCAAGGAATGCACATAAAATTCCAAATGAAATTCATTGTCTTTTTAACACAGTTGACTCACAGAGTATATATTAGTATATATATCAAGTATATACTAGGGCGGAGTGATAAGTCTGATAAGAATCTATTTTGGATTAAAATTATCGCAAATTGCATGGAACCTCCTTCTTCACGACTCTTTTGAAAGACTAAATTAAAATTTTCAGCCAGTACCGCCTGTTAGTTTTTTTGTGACACACCTGCGTGATTGCCATGGCCAAAACTTCATGAGTTGCGCTATGAGATGCTTTCTCACCCACCGTATTCGCCAGATTTAGCCCCTTGTGACTATTTTCTGTTTCCGAATTTAAAAAAAAATTGCTTTGTTGGAAAAGATTTGGCTCCAACAAAGAGGTCATGCACGAAACCAATGCCTATTTTGAAGGGTTGCCTAAGTCGTATTTTATGGAAGAGATCGAAAAGCTAGAGAAACGCTAGGTGAAGTGCATTGAGTTACACGGAGACTACGTTGAAAAATAAATAATAATAATTTAATTAATTTGCCTTGTTTAATTTTTACCAGACTTATCATTCCGCCCTCGTAGATAGACAATCTGACATAAAAAATAAGCCGCAAACTCATTCAGCTTGCAATAAATAAGGTAACTTACATAGTAATTATGTTAACAATGCGCGCAAGGAATGCACATAAAATTCCAAATGAAAGCGTATAGTCACGTAATTTTGACAAAAATCAATTGAATTCTTTACAGAATTTAGTGTTTAGTGCGACATTTGAACAAATCCATGCTAATGGCGATTCCGTGACTGCCATAATAAACTCTCCTGTAGCTATAAAAGCAAATATAGTTTGAAACACAACAAATAAAACGAAAAAAAAGTGTCGAAAATCGTCGGCCATTTTGGTTGTGCATTCGTGTCGGGCGCGCGCGCACGTATTATAAACTTTAAATCTTTATAGATCGTTTTTGTGCGTGACCTAGCGTGCATTTTTAAAGTGTCCCCGTTTGAGGTTTATACTTTTTTTTTTTGGTGCATTTAACTGAATTATTGATCTGTTTATTTCCGTTGCGTTTTGACGGCGAAAAAAAATTGTGGAAGAGTTTTCTTTGTTTTTTTTTTCAAAGGTTGCAAGCAATGCGTTGGATTTAAGAGCTAAGGACTGTGACGAATGATTCTATAAGTAAAAATCAATACTCTATGGACTCCGAAACCGTTCAATTCGCCGACAGGTAACTTTCGTTCATCTACGGATCTCCTCACTCCTGAAACGATCTCGCAATGTAACCCCGAGCATATAGCCTTCTCCATAGCTCGTTTAGCGACTTTGAGCTTTCTTACGAAGCCCATAGTTAGAGAACAGTTTTCAGCGCTATATGTCATCACTAGCAACACAATATTGGTCGAAAGCTTTTTTTTTTATATTATTAAAGGTGGCAGACAGGCTGACGGTCCACTTGATGGTAGGTGGCTACCGTCGCCTAAGGACACAAGCAACACCAGGGGGGGTACATGTGCGCTGCCGACCTTGCAGGAATTTGTTTACTGCTCGCTTGAAGAAGCCCATATTGTAGCTAGATGGAAACACCTTAGAAGGGAGACTGTTCCTAAGATCGCGCGTCCGTGGAATAAAGCTTCTACTCATCCGAACTGTGCGCAGCGGCTTATCCAAGTAATGCGGATCATCTTCGCATCTATGGCGCGCAGTGCGGTGGTAAAAGTTTGAGGTAGGCATTAATTGGAACAACTCATCCGAGCACTCGCCATTGTACAGCCGGTAGAACACACAAAGAGAGGCTACATCTCTCCTTAAACTAAGTGGTTCTAACCGTTGCTGTATGAGCATTGGATCGTCAACAATTCGAACAATTCGACGCTGCAAGGTGTCAAATGGATCTAGCTGGTACTTAGGCGCGCCAGCCCAGAGGTGAGAGCAGTACTCCATGTGGGGCCTAATTTGGGCCTTATAAAGAATAAGGCGCTGCTCCGGTGTGAAATACTGCTTTGCTCTGTTCAACACGCCAATTTTTTTTGAAGCTAGAGTAGCCTTTCCTTCCAAGTGACACCTAAACTCGACCCTGTTCGAAATGTCCACACCCAGGATACCAATGCTCTTTGATATTTCGAGGGGAGTGCCCTGAAAGTTAGGTGTCGTTACAAATGGGGCCTTTTACAAAAAATAAACAAACTTACAAAATTTAGGTCTTTATAATATTAGTGTAGATAGTATTAGCGACTCACCCCCGACTTTGAGCGGATACAATTTATATGCACAAACCTTCTTTAAACCGCAGAATTGTGGGTGGTTCAAAAAAAGTTAGCGGAAAAACAGACCTAGTAGGCGGACACTGGACAACGATATTATTTTATTTATTTATTTTTAATCTATTTATTTACTTATATTTCTTTATTCTATATTCGTTCATTAACTTTACAGATACAATTATTCGGTGACCTTTACAATAAGCATAGCTTGAATCATAAAAGCTAAAATTTAACAATAGACAGAGATGCAATATAAAAATTAAACAATCATAAGAGATTTGTGTATCTCTCTCTCTCTGTCTGTGTGTGTATATATCTACACAAATCATTACAGGAGTAACCCAATGTGATGTGGTAGTTCCTTAATTATAAGTTAAATTATAAATACAAGAAATTATAAACTAAAATTAGTTATTAAAAGATATATGTGGATAACAAATAGTTATTTTATATACAGACATAGATTATGTTATCTTTGGCTGTATAGCACTGCATTTTCTTTGTCCGAAAAAAAAGAATAGGACGTTCTCTAAATAGTTTGCAGCAAGGAGTTTGCAAAACATTTACAATGTAAACGCAGTTACATTAGTTACCTAATTACATCTCACTAACAACCTAAAGTGCAGTTTACTCGCGTTGTACGTGCTTAACCGGAGTACACAATGTTGCTATTTGCATTTAAAATCACGTACCGGGTAATTTTGTTGCCCCAGTATCGATTGCTCGCTACATTGTCGGCGGCCATTTTAGAACTTTCGCGGGCGTAGTTTGGTCATGTTCCCTAAAAGGAGAACAAAATACCTCTTCAGAATATAATCACAGCTTTTGCTCGCGACTTCGTTTAATTATCTTAACGTGTTACAAGATTTATTCAAGCTTTTATTGCTCATATGCGTATCTTTTTCAGGCATTGTTTTTTTTTTTGATGTGAAAACTTTTTTAGGCACGTTTGGCACTTTTTGGGGAAGATGCACTGAAGTCCCGTCACGCTGATCAGCGAAAGATACATATATATATATATATATATATATATATACATATGAACTTACTAATATAATATTTAAAAAAAAAAATTGTACACGTTGTTCTTATGTTACCAAGGTAAAAAAAAAAATTTTTTTTGAATTTTTGTCTGTTTGTCTGTGCGTTTGTGCACGCTAATCTCAGAAACCGCTTAACCGATTTGAATGCGATTTTCACTGATGCATTGCAGCAAGCTTCCCGTAACATTTAGTGCTTGTTTCATTCCAATCGGTTTACAAACAAAAAAAGTTACGCGCTATACCGAATACCACGCGTACGAAGTTGCGGGCTCAGTTAGTATATGATATATAAAACACACGTTTGTTTATATTGTATCTGAGGGTGTTGCGTGACGCGAATTCAGTGCTTCTTCTCCATACAAAACGTTCCCAACAAAGAAGTTTTTTTTGATTTTTTTTTTAAAGTGTACTTTAAAAAAAAAATCAGTTACTTATTTGCAGATATTAAAACTCAGTATGTATTGTGAACTTTTGTACATCACATGAAACGAAGCTACTGTCGCCGATTAGTCGCTATAAAGAAAGTCGTTTAGCAAAAAGCAGCAGATGTTTTAAACGTCTGGAACAAGGATTAACTTCGCCCCAACACTCATAACTCCCGCTACTCCCATAAACATCGTAATCCCGTAATCCCGCAGAAGAGAGCGCGGTGGCACAAATTCTCATACAAAAACTATACGAGCGATTCTAAAATATTACTTCTTCCTGTGATATACTGTATGTTCGTAGCACCTTTGATCTGTTTATTTATTTTTTTGAAAATTCTTTTTTTGAAATGTCTTTGTACTTTTTTTAATAATTAAAATGAACCGAAATGTGTGCATGCTTTTGGAAATTTAAATTAAACTAGGTCTAACATGAGACCTAATATAATTTTTACCAAAATGAGCTCAACCTAATAACCTATGAAATACAACTCGGTGATAATCGAACATATTTAAAATGGGAAAGAAATAAAAGTAGCCTATTAAAACTTTAGTATTGAAATTAAGTTAATTAATAAGCGTAAAAATAAATGTGGTTGTCGCTGAAATTTTTTATCACTGTGACGAGAAATAGCTTTTTTTGGGCAGTAATTTACCTACTATTTTTTCTCAGAACATTGATTTTTATCAATGGTACGGGAAGCTTGCTGCAATGCATCAGTGAAAACCGCATTTAAATCGGTTAAGCGGTTTCTGAGACTAGCGTGCACAAACGCACAGACAAACATTCTAAAAATTTTTTTTGACCTCGGTAACATAAGTATAGTTACAACGTGAACAAATTTTTTTTTTAATATTTAATGTACAGACACGGCTCGTTGACGATTTTATTATATGTATAGAAGATAAAAGAATAACGCTTCTTTCCGCAGATAAATATTTATGCTAAATGTTAGATCTCATCTTGATGACAAAATATTAGACTAGACGCATTTTATAAGACATTTATTTATTATAATGAACCCACACGCAGAACTTACCACGTGTACATAAAGACTTTTTTTTATGTTAAGATCGGCAAACAGGCTGACGGTCCACTTAATGGTAAGTGGCTACCGTCGCCTATAACACAAGCAACGCTACAGCTGCTGCAAGTGCGCTACCGACTACAGTAGGATTAAGGATAAGGGATTAGGAGGGGATAGGGAAATGGGCTCTGGCATCCCTTACTCACGCAATGCACTTGGCATTGCCTTATAGGATTGAGTATAAGGAATTGGGAAGGGTTGGGGAAATGGACTCTACGGTGGTCTTCCGTTAAGGGGTGGTTACTGCCCAATGACTTCAAAACGCAATGTGCCCTGCCACTAATTTCCAGAACCAGACCGGAGCCAACTTTGAAAAGTTCATTTCCAAAGTTGACGCTGCCGAGAATCGAACCCGGGAACCCTAGAATAGAGCGTTAAGGCAAGCATCCTAATCACTCATTCAACGGGCTAGTCGTCATACCTTATCATGTGCTGTTTTCATATAAAACGTTGATTATTTTATAAACAAAAATGTCATAATTGTTATTATTATTAATAATTATTAATATTATAAATTCTTACATAGTATAAATTGAAGACGTTTCACGCATCTGTCTGTCTGTATATCCGCTAACTCCTAAACCACGCAATAGAATTTAATGCTGTTTTCGCTATCAGTTAGATAATTTTTCACGATCTTAACATAAACAAAAAGTTTTTTTAGAAAAAAAACTATTGGAACATGGCATGACCGGGGATTGAACGCGGACCTCTCGAAATGATAGGCCGCGTCTTTCCCACTGTGCCACCGATGCTCAAAAAAAACCCAATATCTCAAAAACGGTTCGTTTTGTGATAAGTGTTTTTCTGAAAGACTATGATCTGCCCTATCAATTACTATTTACGGGACACCCTGTATATGAATAAAAATCAGGGAGAAAATATTTTTCTATCTAACTTTTTTGGAATAAATGAATGAATAGGTTTGAATGAATATCGTGAAACTCGTTCTCACGCCCGAACAAAGTGCATTACTGAATGATTACGCATAACGTAATACAATAAAAAAAAGTTGTCAATGACTCTACAGGTGTCCTACTATGTCGGAAACAAATTAAACACAGTAAAACGTGCCACAGACACGCGTTCTTTGCGGCCAGAGACAAAGGCGTTATAGCACCTTCGCGTCCTTCCCCTCGAACAAAACAAAACAATGACCGATAGTGTTGACTTTTGGCGAATTGACATTGACAAGTAAGACGGTTCCCACGTATTCGAACTTCAAAAAAAGAATCGTCTGCATAATGAAGTCTTGTAAAAGTTTTCTTAAATCTTCTAAAATCTATTACAGATGTGGGTATATTTTGTAAAGATTCTGGGTATTACCTACCTTAATCCGTTTTCTTATAATAATGAGCATAATGTATTTTCTGGCTTTTTTCTAAATCTAAAAAAAAAAGGGCCCACACAGAAAACAATGTAAATAATACAATATAATGCTGCAGACAGCTTTAGCATTCACCATCTCAGTCATGGGTTCGCTAGTCTTCGCTTTAGCATCTAGTGTTCCCGGGTTCGATTCCCCATTGAAAAATGAGCTTTTCAAATTTGACTCTGGTCTGGATCTGGAAAGTAGTGGCAGGGCGCACTGGGTTTCGCAGTCATTTGGGCAGCCAGTCTAGCGGCAGTAACCACCCCCTTACAGAAGACCACCGTGAAAAAAAAGCACGTGTGCTGTTGTGTTTCGGTGAGTGAGTAAGGGATGCTAGAGCCCATTTCCCTATCCCCTTCTAATCCCTTATCCTTAATCCTACTATAGTCCGTAGCGCACTTGCAGCAGCTTTGCCGTTGCTTGTGTTATAGGCGACGGTAGCCACCTACCATCAAGTGTACCGCCCAGCCTGTCTGCCGACCTTAACATAAAAAAATATTATGTGATTTTTATATGAATTTTGACTACTTGTATTGACAATTTATTTATATTTCATTTTATTATAATACTACTAGCGATTATATACCTACTATCACCTTCTCTATATGTGTAGGTACACCTATGCCCTGTCCACCACTATCTATTTTTCCGCTAACTTCTTCAGAGCCACCCAAACAATTTTGATACAGTTTTCACTAATAGAGAGAGCTATAAACGAGAAACGATTTTGCATATAATAAAAAAGTGAAAGAAAGAAAGAAAGAAAGCAACCTTTATTCCTCTAATACAAACAATATATGAATAAATAATAATTACAAATTTATATATTTATTTACATTACATACCGTACTATATAGAAACTTAGATTCTAAATTTACAAGAACATTAACAAAATGGTTATTAGATTGTTGTTATTATGATGTTAAAGAATTTTATAATAAGAAATATTAATTCATTTATTAATATTAATATAGTTTACAAACAATTAAACACAAATATTTGCATGCCCTTGGCGGGTAGAACATACTTTGTACTGTAACTGCTGTATACAAATTAAAATCCTGTAAACATGTGTTCGCGCAAATAAAGATTTATTTTATTTTATTTTTATTTATTTTACTTAATGTATTTATTATTATATACTAAAAAATATATATATTTATTTATATACAATACAACAACAAACAAACAAACAATAATATAATATATAACAATATATAACAATTTTATAATTACAAACAAAAGAAACAAATAACATGAGGAAAAGGAACCCTGGCTCAGTATACAGTTGTGATGCAGACCACAACAGTGATATTCTGCCAGGGACCAGATATTTGAAGAAATAAAAAAAATCAGACAATTCAGAATACGATTATACAATCAATGGCTGAAATTATCGCAATTTTCTTAAAAACTACTTAAGGAATTCACCAGCTAGTTATTTATGTGGCAAATTCACTGTAAATATGCAATATTAATAGCACGCGAGAAGCCAGGAGCTGGTCGCTAGTGTTTGATAAATTAGAACACTTCTAATATGTAATGTCTTAAAATCCGTTGTCCATTGTATAAACAAGGTTATAACAATGTTTGTTCTCAAAATAAATTTTTATCCCTAAAGAATAATTGTGCGTCTATAATCTGCATAAACACTCGACGACCCTCGCTATCTCGTTTCACAATAATATACGGGGACCACCGGGACTCGAACCCGGATCCTTTGGATTAACGCGCACGTGTGTGATGTGCGCACATTGTTTTTGTGTTAATAGTTGCTTCTTTCCCTTTGAAACGCTCTCAGCCACCAGCAAACACTTAACGAAGATTTAAAATTTACTCACCCAATAGGGGTGCGTGTAGATTTAAAGAAAATATTATTTAAATGAACATTATCGTCTTTTGAGGGTCTCTTGATTATAGATCATACCTATTTTGGGCATACCTATTTTGGGCAATCCCTCGGGAACGTAATATTTTTACAGGATAAAAAGTATCCTATATGTTAAGCAAAGTAATAAACTATCTGAAAGAAAGAAAGAAAGAAGAAAAAAGAAGAAATCTTAAAGGAGCCGTGTCTGTACATTAAATATTTTTTTCCAAAAAACAATTTATACACGTTGTACTTATGTTATCGAGGTTAAAAAAAATCGTTTTTAGAATTTTTGTCTGTTTGTCTGTACGTCTGTGCGTTTGTGCACGCTAATCTCAGAAACGGCTTATAGCTTTGCCAAGCGTTAGATGATCCTTCGAGAACAGTACTAGTAGAGGAGACCGTGAAGAGCGACCTTCACCGATCTGATAACTCGATGAGACATATTTTTAATCAAGTATAATTAATAAACAAATATGCCTATAATGACTTGCCTATCGAAAAGTGTTCATAGCTATTTTTAATTTAATTAATTTTAATCCATTTTCTTTCATCACCTTTCATTCGGGATGGTACTCAATGAGTCACCTCCTTTCCGACCGGCTAGAAAGGGCAACCCCCCGCGACTCCTTCCGGGAGATCAATTAGGTGGGTGAGCCAGTGGTATAGTGACCGGCACATAAACTTGGCAAGATTTTAACGTAGCGGGGGAAAGTTTGCGCATCCTACACTCACCTACAATAAAAATGGTCACTGTTGTTTTCATAATATTTTAAATTAATGTTTAGGGTGAGGTATAAAAAACAATTAGTTAAACTTAATTAAGAAATTTTAATTTTTTTTTTATAATTTGTTATACTCAAATGAAATACTTCAATTATTATTAAACATTAAATTTAATTAAATAATTTATTAAACATACTGTCATATGGCGTCTTCATCACTGTCGCTTTGTAAAAGCGTTAATAACGACTTCTGCGCATGTCGCCATTCTTGCCAACTTAGGTGCCGGGAATTATAATCGAGCTTCATAAAATTCCCATGTTGTATGGGAAAACATTTCTATGTTGGAGTTCTATCGATGCTCCAACTCTATAAGTCTATAGGTAATCGCCTTAGATAATATTTAAGGCGATATTTTTTTATATTATAAAGGTGTATAGAGGTTCATGTAATCATAGATAAAATACTACTTTACTGGTTAAGTAGTATTTTATCTATGATGTAATGCATCCTCCGTGATGTACTGGCATGCATTCGAATCTGTTTTGAATATTTAAATTCGAACGAGAAGTTGACACGCAATGAAAAAGAAACAAGTGCAGAGAGACGACGACGAGCATTCAGACGGGGACTGCGAGGATCGAAAGAGCAGACACAGGATTTCAAGATTTTCTCATCTTCACATTGATCAGCAAAAGTCCTGGAAGATCTCAAGAGGAACATTTTTAGTGACAGTGTTTTGTGAATATATATAAAGTGTACATAGTGATGTGTAAAATGTAAATATTTTGATTTTTTATGGTGAAATTTTATTCTTTATATTTGTGAGTGTTTATTTTGTGAATATATTTCTTGTGTACAGACAATAAACAGTTTTTATTTCTTGTGTTTTTGGAGTCAGTTTATAGATTAGTTTGAAAGTAGGACAACAGCTCCTACAGGTGACAGACAGGGTGACGGTCCACTTGATGGTAGGTGGCTACCGTCGCCTATATAAGGACACACAAGCAACACTAGGAGGGATACATGTGCGCAGCCGACCCTGCAGGAATTTGTTTACTGCTCCTAGTAGCTAGATGGAAACACCTTAGAAGGTAGACTGCTCCAAAGTTTGCTCGTCCGTGGGATAAAGTTTCTAGTCATCCGAACTGTGCGCAGCGGCTTATCCAAGTAATGCGGATCATCTTCGCATCTAAGGCGCGCAGTGCGGTGGTAAAAGTTTGAGGTAGGCATTAATTGGAACAACTTATCCGAGCACTCGCCATTGTACAGACGGTAGAACACACAAAGAGAGGCTACATCTCTTCTTAAACCAAGTGGTTCTAATCGTTGCTGTATGAGCATTGGATCGTCAACAATTCGAACAAATCGACGCTGCAAGGGGTCAAATGACGAGCCCGTTGGATGAGTGGTTAGGGTGCTTGCCTTAACGCTCTGTCCTAGGGTCCCCGGGTTCAATTCCCGGCAGGGTCAACTTTGAAAATGAACTTTTCAAAATTGGCTCTGGTCTGGATTTTCAAAGCAAGCACGTATACAGAGGGGGGGATAGTTGGGATTTATCCCCCCCCCCCGAAATCTGTCTGAAAAAAAAAAAAACGTTAAATGTCATTCATTCAGAAAGTAAGAAAAAAAGACTGGTCGGCATGTGTGACACTCTGACACTAGATTTATAGAACGTCACGACTCTATAAATGTATTTTGTGAGTTACTCAAACCTATTGTCATTACATTGAGAGAACTATCCTGCACAAACAGAACTGTTGCCCAAACTGCGTCTACATTCATAGCTGCGACGGAAAAGAGTAGTTTCTTGATTTCTCTAAAAACCTGTGAAAGATTTTTCAGAAAAATTAGAGTAAAGTACAGTGATTACAGCGATTTTTACACAGTTGACATGGTTGTTTCAATGTTTGTCCCCCCCCCCCCCCCCCCAACCAAAAGTCTGGATACATGCCTGTTTCAAAGTAGTGGCAGGGCACACACCCCCTTACAGAAGACCACCGTGAAATTACAGCACGGGATGCCAGAGCCCATTTCCCCTATCCCCTCCTAATCCCTTATCCTTAATTCTATTGTAGTCGGCAGCGCACTGCCGCAGCTTTGGCGTTGTTGTGTTATAGGCGACGATAGTCACCTACCTCAAGTGGACCGTCAGCCTGTCTGCCGAACAAAGCTGGTACTAGACGCGTCAGCCCAAAGCTGAGAGCAGTACTCCATGTGGGGCCTAATTTGGGCCTATGAAAAAAAAAAACAAATTACCTGTTACTGACGAAAGCTTCGTGCAAGTGCGTTCCCACGCCTCAAGACAAACTATTCAAAACTCGGCTTTGTTAATTTTTAATTTTTATTACGGACCTGTTCTCTTGTAAAATGGTCAGCTATTGTAAAATTTGTGAAACATGCATAACTGATATTTGCTTTCGTTTTTAAAATGTAGTTTTATTATCCTTACATTTAGATTTATTTAATGAGTGATTTAATAAAAATGAGTGTTGCCTTATAAAAACTCTGTTTGAGAGTTCCAGGGTTCGATTCTAGGGTACGATTCTAGGTACAAACTGTTTTTTTTTATATGTTATGTCGACAGACAGGCTGACGGTCCACTTGATGGTAGGTGGCTACCGTCGCCTATAACACAAGCAACGCTGCAAGTGCGCTGCCGACTACAGTAGGATTAAGGATAAGGGATTAGGAGGGAATAAGGAAATGGGCTCTGGCATCCCTTACTCACTCACCGAAACACAACAGCACGTATATGCTGTTATTTCACGGTGGTCTTCTGTAAGGGGGTGGTCACTGCCGCCAGGCGGGTTGCCCAAATGACTGCGAAACGCAGTGTGCCCTACCACTACTTTTCAAATCCAGACCAGAGTCAATTTTGAAAATTACATTAAAATTTCCAAACTTGACCCCGCCGGGAATCGAACCCGGGGCCCCTGAGACGATAGGCAAGCATTCTTGCCACTCATCCAACGGGCCACTCATCAATAAATAAATAAAATATATAAATAGTCATTGGTTCGACGAGCCCGTTGGATTAGTGGTTAGGGTTCTTGCTTTAACGTTCTGTTTTAGGGTTTGATTCCCGGCAGCGTCAACTTTAGCTCTAGTTTGGATCTGGAAGGTAGTGGCAGGGAACACTGCGTTTTGCAGTCATTTGGGCAACCCGTCTGACGGCAGTAACCACCCCCTTACAGAACACCACAGTGAAATAACAGCCAAGCACGTATACAGAGGGGGGGATAGTTGAGATTTATCCCCCCCCGAAATCTGACTGAAAAAAAAAACGATAGATGTCATTCATTCAGAAAGGAATAAAAAAGTGAGTTACTCAAACCTTTTGTCATTACATTGAGAGAACTATCCTGCACAAACAGAACTGTTGCCCAAACAGCCTCTACATTCATAGCTGCGATGGAAAAAAGTAGTTTCTTGATTTCTCTAAAAACCTGTGAAAGATTTTTCAGAAAAATTAAAGTAAAGTACAGTGATTACAGCGATTTTTACACAATTCACATGATTGTTTCAATGTTTGTCGTCCCCCCCCCCCCCCCCCGAACCAAAAGTCTGGATACGTGCCTGATAACAGCACGTATGCTGTTGTGTTTCGGTGAATGGTATGCCAGTGCCCATTTTCCCTCATCATCATCTCAGCCGTAAGACGTCAACTGCTGGACGAAGGCCTGCCCACTAATTTTTCAAAAAGACCGGATTGGATCTACTGTCAACCTGCAACCCTTATCAAGTCGTCTGTTCATCTTGCGGGTGGACGTCCTACGCAGGTGCCGGTCAGTGGACTCCACTCGAGAACCTTCCGGCCCCAGCCCCTCTCCGTAATATGACCTGCTCACTGCCACTTCAACTTACTAATCCGCCGGGTTATGTCGGTAACTCATTCCTGATTCGATCTCGCAGTGTAACCCCGAGCATATCCCTCTCCATAGCTCGCTGAGCGACGTTGAGCTTTCGTTTCAAGGCCTATCCCTCCCTAATCCGTTATCCTTATTCCTTTTTTGGTCGGCAGTGCTCTTGCAAGAGTCGTGGCGTTGCTTGTGTTATAGGTGATGGTAGCCACCTACTATCAAGTGGACCGTCAGCCTGTCTGACAACCTTTATTCAAAAGAATATTTTCGTTTTACAGACACAAACAGCATATTTAGGCGTTTAAATTACACACTAAAATTATTATTAAATTACATTAATAATCATTAAATTACACACATATGTAAATTATAATGTCTGATCTTGTAAATACATGGCCAAATTTATTATAGGCATTAACAGTTAGATAAAATTTATACAATATAATAGATAAATTCGTAAACGAGCAGTGTTTGTACATTAAATATTTTTTCAAAAAAAAAAAAATTAGTGCACGTTGTAGATATGTATAACCGAAGTCAAAAGAAATAGTTTTTATCTCTTTGTGTGCTTGTATATTTGTCTGTGCGTTTGTGCACACTAATCTCAGAAACGGCTTAACCGATTTGAATGCAGTTTTCACTGATATATTGTAGCAAAATTCCCGCAACTTTTACTGTTTGTTTTATTCCAATAAGTTCACAAATAAAAAAAAGTTATGCGCCGTATACAACGCATACGAAATTGGGGGCTCAGCTAGTAAATAATAAATAACCAAATTCACCCATTGAATCCTAAAAAACTGGCTAGTTTATGGTGGACAAAATTGAAAACAAAAGGACATTTTTCAAAAACAGGCCACTTTGGAGATTTTGATAATAAAAGTATATTTCTTAATTTCTATAATTTCCTTTGAATATTTCAGATTTTGTAAATAGGGATAACATTCGAAAATTAAAAATTTATTACTTAATAAATTGGAACAATTGGATTTCTGAGTACTTCCATCACTATTCCACATCAATCAATTCATTCCACAACTTGAATATCTATGAAACTCCATTACTAAATTACAAGATACAAGAAAAATCTAATTTCTTCTTACTTCTTACCTAATGGTACAAGTTTAAACCGTCAAAACGAAAATATCCATTCACTGATGGCCCGATCTCCATACAAAACTGATTGATCTCCTTTAGATAGAACGCCACAGATGCTGCATGTGCACTGCTCATTGCAGTAGCATCAAGGATAAGGGATTAGGATGGGATAGGGAAATAGACTTTGGGATCCCTTACTCACTCTCCGAAACACAAAAGCACACATACTATATTATTTTATATGTCAAATAAACACTTACTTCCACAAAATAACTTTTCACCTACTCAAAATGTTTACCCTATGAAATCTCATAAAAGACTGATGAAAGTAAAAATAAAGTAACCAACAGCAATAATGTTAAAATAATTTTATGACGGAGTTGGTACACAAATTTTTTAGCTTTGTTTTGGTTCATACCTCTTTTTAAAAGTATAGAAAAAATGCTTTTCTCTCAAATGTTTGTAAGAAAAGTTTTAAGAGGGCACTTTCCAATTCGAAAATCTTACTTATTCCATACTATTTAGTATACCTGATTAATTTCAAAAATGTGCAGAATTTGTGAAATTTTCGCGGGTTGAATTCTTGTAATTACTGACGAATTCGATGGCAAGAGACCGGACGGTGTGAGTTTGATTCCATGGAAGATGGGTCGGGTGTTGGTATGGGTTTGCAACCTGTTCAGACACGCTGGCCCCTTCCCATCTACATGGAACCAACAACAGAGCTGGTGCGGCTTGTGAAGCAGCTGAAAAAGCTAAAGCATGCAAATACAGGGGTCTAGGCTCCGAATATGATTTTGTCCCATTCGGTGTCGAGACCCTTGGTCCGTGGGGTCCTAGCGCTATAAGGCTTTTTAAGGAAATAGTAAAAAGGTTAGTCGAGATCACAGGAGACCGAAGAGCTGGCAGCTACCTCGGACAAAGACAAAGACTATTCAAAGGGGCTATTCAAGGGGACTCCTTTTAATAATATATTTTAGTTTTTATATTAAAATTAGGACTTTCGATTATAGTTTATTATAATTATGTCTGTGTCATATTCACAAAAATATCTGTATCATATTCACTTTGAAATATATATTAAATGTATATACATATAAAAATAATAATAATATTATATTATTATTTGCTAGAAATATTGTCTGTATGTGTCAATGCCCATTGAATTAATCTATCTATAATCTATATCTATACATTTAAAATAAAAAACTATATATACGCAATGCCCTGATCACTCACAAATTATAGGTCGCAGCAATACATAAAAAAACATGACATTTCTGGGACACAATATAAAGGTTTGTATCGCAACAAAAAACTGAAATTAATTTTATATTTAGTATAATTAATTTCAAAAATGTGCAGAATTTGTGAGATTTTCGCGGGTTGAATTCTTGTAATTACTGACTAAAATGCAAAGATATTTTTCAATGGAAACATCCTACCTATAATGTACATTTGAAATTGGGATGTCAATAGCTACCATCTATAAAGGTTTTTCTAAAATATTAGAATAGCTGGCGTATTATTTTCGCGAGTTGAATAAGTGGCGCGAATGTGTTGCGTCGCATTCTGTCTTCGGTTATTCGCATTATAGTAAGTTGAGACAACAAATTCCCAAAAACAATATTTTTCATTTACAACGCGGGCACCAAAATTTAACACAAAAAAACGCTATTTTAAATTATTCAAATTGAAGGACATTCTATTGGTTTTTGCAGTCGCGTCAAGTTGCAAATGCCGCGAACGACGACGCCGTTGATCTTTTCTATGCCCGTTCAGCAAACCAAGATGGCGGCGATATGTAAATTCACCATTCATAACAGCTTTCGATTGATTCTAATCTCATTGAAATAAAGATTGTGACCGTGCATAATAAAGAAATATTATTTTACAATTTATTATTTGCACAAAGATAATTCCTTTGAGGAACACGTGTACGATAACTAATAGGCTGTAATGACTTATTTTTTAAAGTAATTTATTAAATAACTAAACTAATTTTATTAAATAACGATGGAGGAGGGTAGCCTATGTTAGTATTAGTATTATTATTAGTATCAGTATCAGTATCAGTATCAGTATCAGTATCAGTATCAGTATCAGTATCAGTATCAGTATCAGTATCAGTATCAGTATCAGCATCAGTATCAGTATTAGTATTAGTTTAGTAGGTGGTTAGTATAGTGGGTGATTTAGGTTTTCTAATTTAATATCTGTAGACAACCCACTCGCAATACTTACCGCGTGTACACAATTTTTTTTTATGTTAAGATCGGCAGACAGGCAGACGGTCCACTTGATGGTAGGTGGCTACCGTCACAGCTGCTGCAAGTGCGCTGCTGACTACAGTAGGATTTAGGACAAGGGATTGTTGAAGGGTTAGGGAAATGGAATCTGGCTTACTTACAGGAACACAATAGCACACGACGTGCTGTTATTTCACGAGCTCTTCTGTAAGGGGGTGGTTACTGCCGCTAGACGGGCTGCCCAAATGACTGCGAAACGCAGTGTGCCCTGCCACTACTAATTGGAATGTAAAAAAATATGAGTCGTTACATTTTTTTATGGAGCAAATCACATGGAAACGCGATGCAACGCGTTGCGCACTTTTTAAGGTACAATATAGAATTCATTTATTCGTACTACTTAGCTGAGCCCGTAACTTCGTGCGCGTGGTATTATGCCATCCTAAGAAAGAAAGTTCTTTCGATGATTCTGAGCGATATTGCTGTCTAATTATGAGGCAAGCGCTATTACACGGTTTTGGTAAGTGAGTAAGGGATGCCAGAACTTATTTTCCCATCCCCGTCCTAATCCCTTATCCTTAATCCTACTGTAGTCGACAGCGCACTTGCAGCAGCTTTGGCGTTGCTTGTGTTATGGGCGACGGTAGCTACCTACCATCAAGTGGACCGTTAGCCTGTCTGTCGACATAACATAAAAAACGCACTTAACGCAAAAAAAAGTATTCGTGTACACGCGGTAAGTCTTGCGAGTGGGTTGTCTACTGATATTAAATTAAAAAACCTAAACCACCCAATAGGGGATCGGACAGTAATCAGATTAAAATCTAAAATGTACTTAGAAAGAAAATATATAATTTTTTACGATTATTTATCGAATAACAATTTAATATAATTCATTTAAATATTTTTAAATGAAGAAATAAAATTTTATTATTTACAATATTTTTAATCTATACTGAAACACCAATCACAGTGCGTGACGTCATTTGTGGGCAATCATTGTCTTATGCCAATGAAGCTGTTTTGTTATGATATGACCACAAATGACGTTACGCGCTCTCAGATGAACTATCGTGGCGTTTTGGCGGCATTTTCAAACAAACAATATTAAAACATGATTTTGAGTACCTAAAAGGCTATAAATAAATAAAATAGTATTTTTTATGGGAATAAATATCCATGAAGATTAATTTAAAACACTTTCTGAAAATTTGTCCGATCCCCTATTGCGCTGAGCGCAACTCAAAGCGAATTTGGCGGCCAATTTATATTTACACGTTGAGGAGTATATCTAAAAAAATCGATAGAAATGCCTCAATGTGCTGTGATTTGGTGTAATAATTAAAGTAAGAACGTGAATCGCTATAAGACGAGCCCGTTGGATGAGTGGTTGGTTATGGTGTTTGCCTTAATGGTTATGGTGTTTGCCTTAAAAGGCTATAAATAAATAAAATAGTATTTTTTATGGGAATAAATATCCATGAAGATTAATTTAAAACACTTTCTGAAAATTTGTCCGTTTTTTATACACAAGTGGTATAAAAAACGCTGCAACAGTCGGTAGGTATTTTTAACCATCAAGTGGACCGCGTCGGCCTGTCTGTCGATCTTAACATTAAAAAAAATAGTATGTGAAATATTAAAGAATGATTTGTGCAATATGAGACTAGATGAGTATAAATAAACAAATAATATGAGCCGTTATGATATTTTATCAATACGACAATAAACAAATCAATCGAATGTCAAAGTCATGCGGGTCTATTATTTGACGTCTTCTCATCACTCTATTATGTCTCCTGTGCATTGTTGGCTTACCTGTTAATGTTTTTTTTTTCGGAAACGGACATAGGAAACTGAATTCTACGCAGCCAGTGTGCATTTGAACCTGTTCGCGTGAGGTGTTAAACTTTTTTTTAATTCATCACGAATTTGCAACCATAGACGTGAATGTTTTTTTTTTTTAAATTAATTTTAAGTTATTGGTGAATGAAGTTTTTAATTTTTTTTGATACATTTTAATTCTATTAAAATATAAACGATGAAATATCCAGACAAAATAGTGTTTCCGGACAACTTTACGCGCGAATTTTTAATGGATTTAGGTAAGTTTGTTTGTTAATTTGTCGTTTCGTTATTAGACAGTTCACAGAAAACAGAGGTAATCTATTTTCATTTTTTTTTAATTTTTGATATGGGTTTTCAAAAACCAATAAAAAGATCAAATAAATGGATTGCAAATTTTAAAAAAAATCTACTCTATCTATTTTCTTCTTTTTATATATATATAATTTTATATATATTAATATTTTAAATGTGATAGTAACTCTGTCTGTCTATTATCTTTTCACGCCTAAACCGCTGAACTGATCATTACAAAATTTTGCATACACGTTGTCAGGGATGCAGGAAAGGACATAGGGTACTTTTCATCCAGAGAAAAATTAATGTTCCCGAGGGATCATCTAACGCCTGACAAAGCTGTAACTGCAATAAAGATATTAGGCGTTACATTGCTCATATATTTAATGAGGCGTTATTTTTTTCAACGCAGGCGAAGCCGCGGGCACCAGCTAGTATCCTATAAAACAAAGTCCAACGCCGCGGCTATCTGTCTGTATGTCTGAAACTTATGATCGAATTTTCTTACGGTTTTATATATCAACAGAGTAATTCCTGGAGAAGGTTTAGTTGTATAATTCGTTTAGGTTTTGTATATGTCGATGATTTTTTTGAAAATGTCAAGCCCTCGAAGTGGCTTGACGGAAATGTCAATCCAGAGCTTTCATCGAAAACGCTGCCTAAACCGTTTAAGATGTGACAAAACAATGTATGGTGGGATTATTGCTCTTTTACAGGTCTACAAAAAAGTCCGCGACGGCATATGCTCAAAAGATGGACATATGTCCATCTTTTGAGGATATATTCATTTTACCTTCTAAAAAGGGATCGCATATAATGTGGTATTTTAAAAGCTATTTAGACGGATACAGTATTAATCTTTGTCAAATTAAATACGTTAGTTATTTTAAGCAGTTCATGCACATCATACAGTTAAAATGGGAGTTATCGTACATTTTATTAAAACTACGCGCGAGAAATTCAAGCAGTGTTGCACCAACAACGCGACGCGACGGACGACAGGAATCACTCGAGGCAGACACAGGCGTTATATTACTCACCTATACATATCTACATACATACTAGCAGACGATGTCCTGCCCGAATCCGAAAATAATTCTGTAACCCGATTGTGGCGCCAACTTTCAAATTATATTGTTCATACAAAAATACTAAAATTGCGATTAAAGAATGACAGTGAAAAATACTTTACAACCAATAGGTTTAATATAATGAACGTATATAAGTAATTTATATAAGAATGAAGAATAAAACTATAATTATAATAAACTAATATAAACTATAATCGAAAGTCCTAATTTTAATATAAAAACTAAAATATATTATTAAAAGGAGTCCCTTTAGGCAAGGTTCCGAAGATACTGGCAGCGTTCCCCCTTTGAATAGCTAGACTAATTCTTTGTCCGAGGTAGCTACCTTCGGTCTTCGGTCTCCTGCTCTTCGGTCTTCGGTCTCCTGTGATCTCGACTAACCTTTTTACTATTTCCTTAAAAATAGGTTTTATATTTGGTAGGTATGACAATATCATACCTACCAAATATAAAAAAAAAATATATAAAAATCGGTCCAGCCGTTTCGGAGGAGTTTTGTTACAAACACTGTGACACAAGAATTTTATATATTAGACAATAAAATCGTAACCGAGCCGTGTCAGTACATTAAAAATTTTTCAAAAAAAAAAAAAAAAAAAAAAACTATTTGTACACGTTGTATTTATGTTACCGAGGTCAAAAAAATAGTTTTTAGAATTTTTAACTGTTTGTCTGTGCTTAACCTATTTGAATACTATTTTCAGTGATGTATTGTAGCAAGCTTCCCGTAACATTCAGTGTTTGTTTCATTCCAATCGGTTTAAAAACAAAAAAAGTTACGCGCTATACCGAATACCGCGCGTACGTTGTTGCGGGCTCAGCTAGTTAATAATAAATTTAACAATTAGAATTTTTTAGTATAAAAAGGGACATAGCTTATCTTTCTATGTTTCACCGGATGAATCATGAATGTTCTGATGATGTTCTATAATATTTTCAATGCGGACATCAGCTAGTGTTGTATAAATTAAAATAAAATCAATTCTTTCGTTTTCAACAACAACACTTGGCAAACAATTAATTAAAGTATCCGGCAATAAATTTTCGTGTAATTATTTAAGGCAACGCATTAGTTTGGCTATACAGAGAGGGAACGCGGCGAGCGTTATGGGCACAATACCCGATTCATAGTCACTCTGGAGGAGATATTCTACCCAAACTCCTAAGTTTGTGTAGATTCCGGGAGCCTCGCCGTGTTCTCACTGAATCACCGTTGTATTTTTTATTATTTTTATCATTAATTTAGCAATTGTTGTATTGTTATTTTTCTTCATTTAAAAATATTTAAATGAATTATATTACAACTAAATTAATATGAAAATGGTAATAATTCATTTATTCTCCCACCTATTGTTTATATTAAGCACTGTGAACAACCATTTCTGCTGATTGTCGTACCGTTTTAGCGAATAATGCGAGGGGGGAAATTCTCGTGTATTTTTGTAAGCCAACAAGCTCATTTGTAAGTATTAAGTTTGGCAGTGAATTGAATAATTCATAGCGCCTCTGTGTTCGCCCGCCAAATAGCTAAACGTCAAAATACCCCAGATAACATTTAAAACTGTATAAACGCTGTATTATGAAAAATTTGAAGACTTTAGGCTGTTTAACTTTGCTGTATTTGGACTGTATAGCCGGATATTCAGTCGTTGTAACCCCAAAATAGGCCCCAAATTATACAGCCCTAAGTGTAGATCTAGCTATCTTACAGCTGTGTAATAGCTGTACAACCCGAAGCAATAGCTGATTTAGAGCGTAATTAGTTACCATTATACAGACACTGTTCTCCAATTTTGCGCGTTTTACTCTTATATACAGTCTCAGGTTTCTAAACGTCTGAATATAAGAATTCTTATTAATTTATTAATAATACTGTACGTGTTCGTGGATGAATTTATCAAACACCAAGATTTTATATATCAAACACGCGGCGGCCATTATAATTTGTGAAGTGAACTTATTTTGCTAATGGTAAGTACCCATTATTTGTTCCTTGGTTGTTATTTTGCTTGCGGCTGTTACTTCTTCGTGAATATGTATACTAATAGTAGGCCAAAAACTCATGCGCTCTCGAAATAATAGATATTATAGAAAATGACTGTGTAAAAAAACGGTTTAACCCAACATGAAACTAGCATTATGAGGTCCTAGTACTTTTCTATTGAAAATAAATTAATTGTGTATTGTATTCAGTTAAAATTCTCTCTAAGTTTCAAAGAAATTTTGAAAAAAATATTATATTTTAAATTACATATTATGAAACCATGTTTAGAGGTTAGGTTTAATGGCGTTCTCAATTTAAACAGCTTTTACTCTTTTTGTACTCTATAATAAAGCTTTTTGCGTAACTTAGTCGTAATTTAAGTATATTATAACAGCTTAACGAGTAATATTAGCTGTATATTAGAAATTATTTGCTATAGTAGCTGCTTAAAAGGATAAATTAAGTAAATATTACAGCAAATTAGGGTTCAATTAAAACAAAGAAGAAACCCATTGTACACGCGTAATTATTTTATTACATATAGGTAACATATTGAACATAACTGGATAGGTAGGCAAGGTCTATACTGAATGTTTATTTAACTACTTACATGCTAGTTTAACAAAATAAAATTAAATAAATTGCAACTATGTTAATGCATAAGGTATGATTATGTTTATCTGACCCTATGCGCATATCACATTTTTTGTCATCATCGCAAATTTGGCAAAATCGATCTACGCGTTGGATCTGTTGTTAGATCGATTAGTCAGTCAAGGTAGAGCCTGTTATCGACAACGTTGCATTAGATACGTAAACTATAACGTCGTAATGGGGTAAGACCCGTTTAAATAGGTACCGTAGTTGAAAATGATAATGTATTAGCATTTGTGTACAGTTTTACGCATTGTAATAGCACAATAGTATAAGTATACTATGAAGACAGCACAACACCCAAGTGGGTCTTTGCTTACTAAATATACCTACATATTTCAAAATCTTCCTTTTTTAGGATCAACATGGCATTCAAGATTGTTGAGACATTCGAAAAAGGGAAAGCTAATTAATTCATCGTGCCAAGTCGTTGGGCAAAAAGAAGTCATGAAGATTCCGAAAAAGATATAACGACAGATCCCAAGGTAACCGACAAAGAAATTGAAATACCAACAAGGAGAATGAAAATACGGAAAATACTATTGATCAAGGTGAAAAGGAACAACATAAAATCTACAAAGAAATACCCGTTTGGGTCTAAAGATTTAGTACAGGTGAAAAAAACTTTAATTTGAATTAAGTACAAATGTGATTGTGCCATTATAGTTTTAAGAGCTTTAAAATTATTGTACCCTAATGCGAAAAAAATAAAACGTTGAAATTAATACAAGACTTTTTTTACACAGTATGTAAGAGGTATAAAATACAATTCCTTGCTATGTTCAATACAAACTACCATAATAAGTACCGACCAAAACTCGTTTTTGGAACTTTTGAAAATCGGCAGGCCATCAAAATTTATAATCAAACTCACAATGTTCGGAACATCCGCCATATTATCAAAAAGGTTAAAGAGTCTATTATGCCAATAGTCACCATCACTGTCATTAATAGATTTAATGTTAATGTTCGTCGCTGTATGGAGAATTGTTCATCTTGCAGTAATAAATCTGGAAATCTATCATTTATAATTTCAATTAAATTCTTTAACGCAGCTTGAGAAATATTCGTCTATGGCCCATTTTTTATCTTACTGCGAAATAATAAATTACGATCTGCTTCGTCTTCATCTGATTCAGGAATTTCTTGACAGTCTTTGGAAATAGACTCACTATTTTGGTCACCGTCCATATTACATAATTGTGATTGTACGGAACCTTCTTTGCTTGTTACCAATCCAACATGCCTATCTTCAGCAGTAATGGCTATATTATCATGGTCCAATAATTTTGGTTGTGCGGAACCTTTATTCTGACATAGTGACAATACTAAGTTTTGATTTGGCTCCCTTGTATAATTCTTCCGTTTGAAGTTCTACTGTTTCACATTGTGAATACGCTTTGCTTCCATGGTTTGATGTCAAATAACTCAAAACAAAATTACAATGAACATAACAATCCCTATTAACTGTGTACAATATTAAACAACGTCAGTAAAATAATCGATAAGCTGAATAACTCTCTATATAAACACTATTAAGATTATAATTATCTCCTGTAACACCGGGGGCTGTACTATGGGAAAAATTTACTCTAATCGCGTCAGCTTTAGAATATGGTAACACTAAAACTCTTATGCAGCAGACAGCAATAGATTACACTCTTGTAAAGGGATTTGCTTTCTAAGGGTTTCCTAGATAACCACTGAACAGCTATTATTAAGCCTAATATAATGTCTTTACAATAGAGTAATTCTACACCAATATTCAGATGATAGCAATATTCAATGCTCTTGTACAGAATAAGGCAACACAAAAGTAGAATTCAAGAGCAGTATTCAGCCTATATGCTGCTTTGGTCTTTTAAACTTGCTTATAGCGGTTTTATACACTACACGCTGTATTTTAGTGTTTTTCAGTGCTATTTAAAAGCCAAAAGTAATAATTTCGATTATATACAGCCGTATACCAGCATTGTTGCATAAAGTTATACAATTTATGCTCTAGTACAGCCTTAAAAATATTTTTATGCTTTTGTTCATCGTATATACAGCTTCTAGCTGTTAATGTACTGGGAAAAAGATATTTTTTCAGCCTAAATGTTTATTGGGACTGGCAGCATAAATATCGAGTCTTTTTGTTTATGGTATGTGTAACAATGTCTTGCCAACATAACCGAATAGAATAGGTAATTTATGCACATTCCATTTAAACATTTTTATAACATAGGTTATATATGTAGTTATATAACTGTAAAAAAATAACAAGCCTCGAAAAAAAGTATTTCGTAACAAAAAAAAATGTTAAAATTAACTAACAGCTACGGGCACTAAACCGCCGTTTTGGCGCGCTTATCATCTAGTCTACAGTAACCAAAGATGTTGCATTAGTCTGTACCTAATACAATTATCTTTGACAGTAACAATTAAATTTAAAAAAATTATAAATCAAACACCTACGCGCTTATTGACATTAACATTATAGCTTTGACGTCACATTCGATCTGGCCAATAGCGTTGCGTTTCAAGTTTTTTGAATTCCTCACAATTTTTTGCACTTTTTAATGATTATTTTCTTAACGAAAGAGAAATAATATTAAAAAATATTTACATAGACATGATTCTAAAGCCATAATGTTCATAAAAAAATTAACACTTTTTTGCAGAAAATTTCACAATAGGCAATATTGGCCTACGCCTATTTTTTTAAATGTTAACTTCGATAGACAGGTTGACGGTCCATTTGATTGTAGGTGGCTACCGTCGCCTATAGCACAAGCAACGCTATAGTGCTACAAGTGCTACAAGTGCGCTGCAGACCTTCGTAGGATAACGGATAAGGGATTTTGGGCTCTGGCATCCATTATTCACTCACCGAAACACTGCTATTCACAATGGTTGCTGCTGCCAGACGGCCACTACTAAAACGATTACATTTTACTTGAATGATTTTAGGTGTATATTTTACAATTTTTTACCTCGACTTTGCCTGTGTATTTTTATAAATGATAGTCCAATGTTATTTTAATGTATAAAACTTCTGTAAGAATAACAAACAATTAACTAAAGGTATAAAAGCCGTTAACTATCGGCTTTATAATTTCAGTATAATAAAAAGGGAGAGTTTTTTTTTTATTTCTAGGCAGTGATAATGACATCGTACAGTGCCTACATTTTGCCTTCTGCTATAAATATTCATGCTCACTTGAGTGATGTTGTCTATGCAAAGTTATGCCTAGGGTAGGTCTGGAATGTAAAGGTATACAAGATACATCTGTTGACGTCTTAACACTATGAAATCGTGTACACAAAGATTCATCATCATCATCTCAGATGTAGGACGTCCACTGCTGGACATAGGCCTCCCCCCTAATTATCCAAAAGGACTGATCAAAAGCAGCTTGGATCCACTGTTGACCCGCGGCCCTTATCAGGTCGTCTGTCCACCTTGTGGGTGGACGTCCTACGCTGCTCTTGCCAGTCTGTGGTCTCCACTCGAGGACCTTCCGGTCCCAGCGGCCATCAGCTCTTCTTATTATGTGTCCTGCCGACTGCCACTTCAACTTACTAATCCTTCGGATCATGAGTTACTAGCGGTACACTATGTTTGATATTGATATATTAATTTATGTCATGTTGTGTTCTGTCAACTATGTGTTCTGTCACTACCACTTAAACTTACTAATCACGGTGGTCTTCTGAAGGGGGTTACTTCCGCAAGAGAAGTTACTCAGTACGCAGTTGTTAAGGTGTTTGCTTAAACACAAACACGGGGGTCGATTCCCGGCAGGGCAGCTTTGGAAATTATCTTTTCAAAGTTAACTCTGGTCTGGATGTGCAGAGTTTCGCCCCATGTCCGTTATACGGTTATCCCGTAACACAAGCCTCATAGTCCGGGTGAATTGGAATTTGTTCCCCAAAAACATTATAACTTCATTTTTTTGGCGTAAAAATAGCAAAAAATGTGAATAATTAGCAAAAAATGTCCTAAAATTGTGCCCTAGTGAGAGGTCAGGAATGTCGCCTTAATAATCGCTCTTTTTTCAGTTTTTTTTAATATCTTGGAAAATATGCGTCTAATCGATAATGAAGTATAAAATTTGTTCGTTATAAAATTTCACGCAAGGCTAAGACTATTGCGAAAATGACTATTTTCGACTATGCTAAGACTATTTTTTTTATGTCGCAAAATTAGCCTTGAACGTAAAAAAGGTGAAAATATTCAAAATTTGATAAATTAGCCTATTTTCATTAAAAATAAATGTAACTTCTTTAAAATGTGGATGTTAGGGTGCTTAAAATACACACCAAAGCCGGACTCCAGAACACTTTGAGTACTACAATAGACCCTAGACTCTATAACAGTGCTTACTTTGGGGGGCTACAATTGGTGTATTTAATGACGATGTTTTGCCTGCAATTAAAAACAAATGAAATTTCTGTAAAATGTAGACGTTGGGAGTGCTTCAAATACACACCAAAGCCGGACTCCAGAACACTTTGAGTACTACAATAGACCCTACACTCTATAATAGTGCTTACTTTGGGGGCCTACAATTGGTGTATTTAGTAATGACTATGTTTTGCCTGCAATTAAAAACAAATGAAATTTCTGTAAAATGTAGACGTTGGGAGTGCTTAAAATACACACCAAAGCCGGACTCCAGAACACTTTCAGTACTACAATAGACTCTAGACTCTATAATAGTGCTTACTTTGGGGGCTTACAATTGGTGTATTTTGTACCTATTGGCGATTTTTTAAAATCTACGATTAAAAATGTTACTTCTACATGTAATGTAATGGTTGATGAATTTCTAAATTTGAATTTGTTGTTGGCAGCGTGTCGCAAAGACCGGTGCCGGGCTCAGCAACTCGGCGTCACAGACAGCATGAAAGAGAAAAGCAAGAACGCTGCGAGGTCCAGACGAGAGAAGGAAAACGCCGAGTTCCTCGAGTTGGCCAAGATGCTGCCTCTGCCCACCGCGATTACGTCGCAACTCGACAAGGCATCCGTCATAAGACTGACCACCAGCTATCTGAAGATGCGACAGGTATTCCCAGACGGTAAGGATGCTAAACACGAAATTTGCTTTCAAAAACAATTATACTAAATTACTAATTGAAAGACAAAAAGGTGAATGAGTTGAGCCAAGTATCTTGAGCATTGACTGAAATCAATTTCATCAGGGGTGGCGTAGTGTTATTTTAAGAATAATTGATGAATTATGAAACGTCTACTCTGTATTGTACCCTAAACGGAACCATGACCCCAAAGTTGACTCCTGACAAGTTAAATTCTAAGTGGTTGAGATAAGGATAATTCCATGACGATGCGTATCCTGCTGACTTGAAGCTGTACACTAGGACTGGCATAATATCAGCGCTGTGCTTTATCTCAGCTTATTCTGAGCCAGATACCTTTTTGCTGTCATGGCGCACACTCAATGGGATTAAACTCTCTGGGTATTTGTATGAATTCTAAATTTGTTTTTATTTCTTTTCTTGTTAAGGGATTCACTGAGGCAAATGACATTTACTATAGAACTCGCTGGCGGCGGAGACAATTCAACGGGCCTAGAAATGGTGTTTTTTTGTTTTTACCATTTTTTATCAATACAATTTTTTAATCTGATATCAACTTATTAATAGGTACAGGATTCATATGCGTGCAATAAGCCGTTTTTGAGAGAATTTTCAATAAAGGTCAAATTCTTCTTGTGTTCTAACTTTTTTTGTGGAGTTTCTATTACTTTAACGAAAATTTTAATTAATACAATTGGTTCTTCACATGTTTAAGTATAATATATATATTTTTCAAAGCAATTGTCTTGTCTATTTCTTGTAACATTTTCATTAAAAAATGGATATTTTTATTATTTTGCGTTTGTCTCCCCCTTAACCAGTTGTATTATTTCTTTTTTCTTTCTTTTTGTATGTGTGTCATGTTTGTGCAAATAAATGTTCTATCTGTCTAAATAAAGTCTACTGTGATTCCCTTTAAACTGCGAAACTAGGTGTGCCTTATTAGCTGTCCTTATGACGGTCCACTTGACGGTAGATGGCTACCGTCGCCTATAACACAATCAAAGGCACAGGTGCTAGAAGTACGCTGCTGATCATGGTAGGAGTAAGAGAGGATAGCGAAATGGCTTTTGTTTATGATTTTTAGGGTTCCGTACGTCCGAATAAAATACGGAACGGATCAGTCGTGTATCCGTCTGTCCGACCATTCCTCCCCCCTTCTCTCCGTAATTACTGAACCTAAAATTTTGAAAAAAAATACAGAAATTAGTTTTCCACTTATAGATTATAGGAAAACCTATAAGAAGTCCATAATATTAAAATAACATGGCAAATCACTCAGTATTATGCGGATAAGTAACATCGTACGGAACCCTCTTCACGCGAGTTCAACTCGCACTTGTTCCGTTTTTTTTAATATCTGTATAGTATTTTTTTCTGTTTGTAAATTACTTTGAGATTACTTAAGGCTACACTTTACTTCCACCTTCTAAATATTCATCAATTGGACGTCCACTGCTGGGCATAGCCTCACGGAAAATTTTCTAATTGGACCGCTCAGAAACAGCCTGGATTTAGCGTCGATCTGCGGCTCTTATCACAGTCTAACCATAACGTCATACAGTCGGACAACGCTCAATGTTGGAGCCTGCAAACTGAAGCGAGTTCGCCGAACGTTACTCTACGCAATTACATTCGTTGCCTGACTGTATGACGTAAGTATGGTTAGACTGTACTCTTATCGTCTGTCCACTCACAAGGTGGACAGACGATGTGGACACCTTGGCGCTTGCCGGTCCGTGGCCTCCACTCGAGTACCTTCTGGCTCCAGTGGCCATCTTCTCTCCGCACTATGTGTCCTGCTCACTGCCACTTTAACTTACTAATCCGTCGGCTTATGTCGGTAATTTTCGTTCGTCTACCGATCTCCTCATTCCTGATTCCATGCCGCAGTGTAACCCCGAGCATAGCTCTCTCCATAGCTCGCTGAGCGACGTTGAGCTTTTATACGAAGCCCATAATTAGAGACCACGACATATTCGGAATCCAACCTCTTACGAATCTGGCGTACTCCGCTTAAACGGTTTCTTAGCCATATGTGAGTCATATATTATGTCATCATTGGCGACACATTCTGCTCAAAAACTTTTCTTTTGAGCAATTCTAGCTCTCGGACCTTCACATGTCATATAATATCACATATTTTCCTTCACAAAATCATCATATCACATCATCATATCATATCACAAAATCATGATTAACTCACATTAGAACGAGAACAATGTATGAATTATAGTATACTTAATCAGCTTACCAGAAATATTTGGAAAACTGGATGAAGCACCGCCGTAGCCTTATAATGCAAGAATTTGAACGAAAGGAATTAATCTAATTTTCCTAATAATATTATTAATGTGATAGTTTTTATATTTGTTTGTTAATCAAACACGTAAAAACGGCTGAACAGATCTGAATGAAATTTAGTACAGATATAGTTTATTACTTGGATTAGCATATGGGATAATTTTTATCCTGAAAAAATGTTAGATTTCTGTGGGATTTTTCAAAAAACTAACTACAATTGTATGAAGTCGAGGGTCCAGCCGTTTAAGGTTTATTATTATGAAGATTTTCGATTCTTTTAACACTGAACGTATTTTGCGTTCGATTCGTTACCAGCCCGACTACGTGTCCCGGTTTCGCCCGGGTCTAATTAGGGAATTTGTATGCATAGTAGATATAGATTTGGATTTATAGATTTGGAATAATATATCTAGTTCTATACATTCTAATATATAAAATTCTCGTGTCACAGTGTTTGTAACAAAACTCCTCCGAAACGGCTGGATGAGATATGTCCTATGAGAATAGGTCGTAAAGTATTTTTCACCCTCCTACCTCCAACCCCCCATTTTTTAATCGTGATTTTAGTATTTTTGTATGAACAATATCCAAAAAAAATTACCGTCGTTCATTGACGTGAAGTGTCGAGTCACTTTGACACATGGTTTGAAAATAAAATTGGACCCGATAGGTGGCGCCACAATGGGGTTAGAGAATTATTTTCTCGTTCGGGCAGGACAACGTCTGCTGGGTCAGCTAGTATTTTATAAGAAAACAAAGTCTCTGTCCTGTCTGTCCGGGTTCGAAGAATCGCAAAAATCGCCTCAAAAAGACTTTTTCTTGGTCTGTAAAAGCCTTTAAAATTAACATCATATTTTTCTACAAACTTGTATAAGATTAATTTAAAAACCAGCTTAGAATCTAAACGTAACTTATTTTTATGTAAACAAAGGCAGGCTCGCTTACAATCCACTTACCTAGTGTCTACAAAAAAAAGGGAGAGAGAATTAGCATGAGGAACTCTTACGACCAACAAAGAATTTATTGGTGTCATCATGAATCATCAAACAGACTATTATATGTCCCCACTGTGGAGGCACGGGCTTATTCCCTCAACAAGGGCATGGTCTACCACGCTGGTCCTGTTAGGGTTGGTGGACTTGGCGTATGTAGGCTTCACGTTTGAGAGCAAGCAGTAAATGAACTTTTTTTTTTTAAAAAAAACCTCATTGGTAGGTACTTGGCATGACCGGGGATTGAACTCGTCTTTAAGACTTCTTTCAAGCTTAACAAATAGTGTGATCATCAGGTCTTGGAGATGCGTGGGGAGCAGCACCGCCGCCTCCTCAACCGAGGGAGCTGTCGATTAGAGAGTTGGGATCCCATCTGTTGCAAACTCTGGAAGGATTCATCTTCGTAGTGGCACCGGATGGCAAAATCATGTACATCAGTGAAACGGCTTCTGTACATTTAGGATTAAGTCAGGTAACTTTTTTACTTAAAACTAAACCTTACTTAAAACTATTTTAAGTAAGGTCTACTTAAAGTCGTTTTTTTTCTAAGTTAAGGTAATAAGGTAATATTTAGTCCAAAAAGGTTCTGAAAGGTAGACTTAAAACCGAAGTCAGATCTTTTTATTATAAAATTTTGATTAATTTTGTTTATATTTAACAGTAGATTTAATATAGCTGACATATAGGTATCATATATATTATTTTTACGCGAATTTTCTTGTGATATCAAAAATAACATACTATACCTTGCCTATTTAGAGAAATAAGATATGAAGACCATTTGGGTGGACACTACATCACATACCTACGTACTTTACGTACTTTTCCCCCGTATGTCTGTATGTATATTCGCGATAATCTCAAAAACTACTGAACGGATTTTGATGCGGTTTTCACTAGTGGAAACAGCGATAAACGAGGAAGGTTTTTATATAATTTGATCTATTGCGAAGCCGGGAGCGGTTTGCTAGTAAATGCAACTGATTACAAATGTACCAAAATAGTACAATATCATTTTCTCAGCAGTTAGGACGTCCACTATACCGCTGCTCCGAATGGGCGGAGCAGCACGCCGCTCTGTCTCTTTTGATGGGCGCTGACCTCTCCCTGTCGGCTGTTGTGAAAGCAATAATAGCGTGGCAGACCAAGATCGCGTTTTGCGTTAGCATTATATCGCATAAGGAGACGGCGGAGCAGCGGGAAGAGGATCCCCTCTCCCAGCCAATCCGCCACCTTCCCCTTGAGCGAGACCTTGGCTGTAGTCTTAGGGAGACTACCGCCCGTCGTGAGGACCCACGAGATGGCCGGCGTACCTCCACTTTCGGGTACACTGAAGTTCTGACAGAGAACACTGTCCTCCCTGCGGGACGCGGATGTCGTGTCATAACATTCACGCGACGCCGCCTAGCATAGCATTCGCACGAGATGACCGCTCCAGAAAGTCGTTGGGTTTTAGCCGGTAGAGCTTCCCCTTCGCTGCCGGGTATCTGTATGAGGCTTTCTTAAGGTTAAAAAAAGGATATCCATTACCATACCCGCGACCCTTATCAGATCGTCTATCTACCTTGACGTCCTACGCTGCCGGCCCCAGCGACCACGTCGTCGGGTTATGTCAGTAACTTCCTGATTCGATCTCGTTAAGCGAGACGCTATGAGTTTCTGAGATTGGATATTTTAAAATAAACCACAATAAGAGAAAATAAATTTACCTTCCTGTTATAAATTTACCTAATAAAGATTGATTAATTTATAAATGAAACCTCCAGGTGGAGTTGACTGGCAATTCAATATATGAATATATCCATCAGTCAGACCACGAAGAGATGAGCGCAGTTCTCAGTCTGCAGCATCCGTTAGCACATCAGGTACCAACATTGGGGTAAGTATTGTACATTTTAACAAATGTATCAATCAACATTTGATACATTTGATACATTTGAACATATACTAGTCTATTACTAATATTAAAAAGAGAAAAGATTTGTATGTAGGTATGTATTTTTGTATGTTTCTATGAATAAAATAAACTCAAAAACTACTGGCCCGATTTTAAAAATTCTTTCACCTGTAGAAAGCTACATTATCAGCGAGTAACATAGACTACTCGCTTTCCCCTCTTCTCCCCCCCTTTACCCCACCTACAATATTCCCGTTTTCCACGAATAATATTTTATAAAGAGACGCGGACGAAGTCGCGTGCAACTGCCAGTCTTCTATATACACTTTTACAACTGTTTTAAGATTACAACAGGTTAGGAAAGCTGTTTCTATCGGGAGCAAACCGACAAAAACTTCCGTAGGAGTTGTCTTTTCAAATAAATCTTTAACTAACACTTTTTTTTAAATAAGGTTGTCAGACAGGCTGACGGCACACTTGATTGTAAGTGGCTACCGTTGCCTACGTCACAGGTATTGTTTTTTTTTTTTAGAATTTTATAAATCTATATATACTAATATAATGAAGCTGAAGAGTTTGTTTATTTGATTGAAAGCTTTTAATTCAACCAGTCGAATTTTAAAAATTCTTTAGCTAAATTCCAAATTTTTCTTTTTGAATTTTTAAAAAATCTGTTTATATTTGGTAGCCAAATTCTTAGGTTACCGAGAATTGCCGAGAACAACCGACTGGTTATTAAATTTTGAATGTATCAAATTAGATGAGCGGGTTGAATAAGATAACTGCCACAAATGACAGACAGACCACCATAGAATGTCTAACTTAAATGTAAGTACTTACAGGAGATGATGCTACAAGATCGCTAGATTCGATATAACACCTTAGGTAGGTACACGTACACACACAGGCACTCACATACATATAGTTCGTTCTTGCTGGCCAGCGTATGTTGCACTTCACAGTAATCTTCAGCGAGCACTCTATGGGTTCTGGGCGATGCGGAAGGCGGTAAGGAGACCACCAGCGTGATGGTACAGCGAGAGGAATTTTGGTAAAAAAGCGCGTGAGCGATGAGTTAGCGACCGTCCGTCGGCGTAGATCGATCGAGACCAACTAGTTAGTACCTTGCAGCGAATCAAAACAATTAAAATATTATGAAGGTGGGTAAATACAAAATGAGCACCGGCATTGGCGCGAACATACTCCCCGGCTTGAAAGTCCGAAGGATTTCAATGAGCAATATACTGTTTCCATTGTTAAAGTTGAATAGCATAGCAAATGTAAATAGAGACAGACATTATGTGAAAAAAAAAAAAAAACATGCGTAAAGTAATATGTACATGAGTTATAACTAAGCTAATGAATAATATGTAAGTAATAATAAAAGGTTAAGACACTATTGATTTGGAAGAGGACACAGCTTTACGATGGGACGTTTGAATATCTTCCCTTGCGAACGTATTGACGCAACCCGTACAACCCCATCGCGGCCAGGAAACAACTCTTCCACAACTCCAATAGGCCAACGCAGCGGCGGTACGTCATCTTGACACAATAAAACGACTGTCCCTAGTTTGATTGAAGCGCTCTTCTTAAACCATTTCATTCGCTGCTGAAGCGTATGTAGATAGTCCAGCCGCCATTTTTTCCAATAACCTTGGACTAAGCTATCTAGTAAGCGTTTGCGACAAATTAAAGATTTATCAGCGTCAACATCATAAGCGGGTAAACTTCTTAGCGGAGTAGTCATAAGAAAATGAGCAGGCGTTAGTATTTCCGGTTGAGGCTCATCAGATAAAAGTCCCAACGGTCTAGAATTCAACAAACACTCAATCTGAGTGAGTACGGTAAGCAATTCTTCGTACGACAATATTTGTTGTCCTATAACGCGATGTAAATGTGTCTTTACACTCTTGATATTTGCCTCCCAAAGGCCACCGAAGTGGGGGGCACGCGGGGGTATAGTTTGAAACTTAATGCGGAATTTCGCGAATTCTGAGTTAAAAGCCGATTTTGTTGCATTTGAATCTAGGAAATCGTAAAGTTCGCTTAAATGACGTTTGGCGCCTATAAAATTAGTAGCGTTATCTGAGTAAATGCAAAGGACAGGACCACGTCTTGAGATAAACCGTTTAAACGCATCAATAAACGTTTCAGCGGAGAGATCTGAAGCAATCTCTAGATGGATTGCTTTAGTGACAAGACACACAAACAAACATATGTACGCCTTTGTGGTACGTACGCCACGATGTCTGGTCATAGTAAGGTTAATGGGTCCCGCATAGTCCACTCCTGTGTTAGTAAAAGCTTTAGCCTCTAGAAGACGCGAAGAGGGTAGACTAGCCATTAGAGGCGTTTGCGAACGCGGTGCACACTTAAAGCATGTATTACAGGATTGAACACGTTTGCGAATAATACTACGAGCGGACAATATCCAGTAACGTTGACGTAGCAAAGACATAAGTAGACTAGAGCCAGTATGGCAATTGACGCGATGATGATGATCTATAAGCAAATCAACAATATGATCACGTCGCGGCAACAAAATTGGATGGCGATTCTCAAAGGGAATGTCAGCATAGGTCAGTCGACCACCAACACGTATCAGATCATTATCATCAATGAAAGGATGCAGTCTGCGAATAGCGACAGAAGTTAAAGTTTTATTTTTAATAGCAGTAAATTCATTTTTAAAATACTTATGTTGTAGAATAAAAAATATAGTTTTTTCAGAAACCTCCAAATCTGATGCCTTTATAAAGTTATCACGTGGAAGTTTTTTGAGCATGCGTAAAATGTATACAATAGTGCGAAGCAGTTTTGACCAATCAGAAGTTTTTAAAGCGAGCTCATAAAGCGGTGAATCCTCAGATTCAACCACAGTAGCAAATGTATTGGATTTCCTCATTTCAGGTAAATCGTCATTATCAGTTGGCCTAAAGGGTTGGATTGGCCACTCATTAACGGGCTTCTGTAACCAACTTGGACCGTTCCACCAAAGCTCGTGGTCAATTAACTGAGATGGAAGAATCCCTCGTGATGCGCAATCACTCGGATTTTCTTTACCATCAATATGGAAAAAGCGATTTGGCGATATATTATCTTGGATTTTGCTGACCCGGTTAGCGACATAAACTTGCCAACGATGTGGCAGCGAATGTATCCATGATAGAGCGATTTTAGAATCAGAAAATGCGAAAATGTCCTTGACAGGATAGCGATCATTAAAATTATCATATACATAGCGGAGCATCTTTGACAGCAGCATTGCTGCACAAAGTTCCAAGCGGGGGAGCGAAGCGATCTTTGGTGAAGCCACCTTAGATTTAGAACAAGCAAGCGAGACCGAGATAGCGCCATTAGGGTGCGTGACATGTAAGTATATACAACAACCATATCCCTTTAAACTAGCGTCACCGAAACCAACCATATGCACGACGCACTCTTTGACGACTCCTAAATGTCGAGGGATTTTAAGCTGCGATATGAGCGCTAATTCTTGTTTAAATAGATTATATCTGTTAGCCGTAGAATCTGGAACTTCATCGTCCCATCCTATTCGAGCTAACCATAACTCCTGAACTAGCAACTTTGCATATAATATTATTGGCGCTACTAATCCCAGTACATCAAAAAGGCGAGCGATAACGGATAATATAATGCGTTTCGTACAACCATTATCTGCGGGTTTAACTGAAAAAGTGAAGGTATCACAAGCGGGAAGCCATTGTAGGCCTAATATTTTAGTATAGTCAGTATCGGAGAATTCAATAGCGGCACGATGCGACTCTGGCATAATTGACATTAACTCTTGTGAACTGCTAGCCCATTTGACCAGACTGAAGCCACCATTATTGAAGAGCTCAATAAGTTGATGAAATAGTTCAACTCCATCCTCTGTGGACATTACAGAAGTGGTGACGTCATCCATGAAGATGTCTGATTGGACAACTTTAGCGGCGAGCGGTAAAGAACGGTTATGTTCTGCCGCTAACTGGCGTAAAGATCTAATGGCCAGGAATGGACTTGGGCGAAGACCGAAGCAAACAGAGTTAAACTGGAACATGCGAACAGGTTCAGATTCACTAAAACGAAATAAGATCTTCTGATACTTGCGATCACTTTCGTGAACCAATATGCGAAGATACATCTGTTGCACGTCAGCGGTTATTGCCACAGGAAATAGCCTAAACTTTAGCATGAGTGCGAATAATTCTGCTTGCAAGTTTGGACCAGTATGCAAAATATCGTTCAGTGAAATATTAGTATCTGTAGTGGCACTGGCGTCCAACACTACACGCGTTTTGGTAGTTGCCTTATCAGGACGCACTACAGCTTGATGCGGGATAATAAAACCATCAGTAGAAAAGGGAATTTCTGATAAGTAACCCTTTTTTAAGTAATCAGTAATTACCTCATTATAAGCGAGACGCAACTGAGGATTAGCGCGAAACTTTCTTTCGAGCGACAGGAGTCTGCGTTGAGCGCATTTGAGCGAGCCACCTAGTGATGCAGGATCACCTTTAAACGGTAACGAGACTATAAATCGGCCACAAGTAGTTCTAGTAGTTGTAGAAGCATAAAACTCTTCACAATAATTATTGTCGGGATTTTCAGCGGGAGCGGAGAATATTTCTTGAGTTTCCCAGAATCTCGTTAAACTGTCATTCAACTCTTCATTGGTGACAGGACCGAAGGACCAGGCGACATCTATTGGTGAGTTAATTGGGACCTCACCCATCACGACGTAGCCAAGCGAAGTTTCTAAAACAGGGAGCGTAGTTGTAGTGGAGCGAGCGGCTGAATTAGCCTTGGAAATATCAAAAACTTTATTTTCATTATTTGCGACATTATTAGATTGATAAGCGAGATTAGCAGAATTTGCATTACTATAAGTTAGGGGGGGAGACATTAAGTTGTTTGATGACGAAAAATTATGACGCAAAAATGACGGAAACAATTGTGCACCCAAAATAGCATCAATTTCACTAGGCACATTCCAGGTGTCATCCGCTAAGGGCAAATTATTTAAATACGCCATTTCTGAAATATTAACATGGCTTGTTGGTAACTTGTCCACTATATTGTTTATAACCAGAAAGCGCACCTTGTAAACATCTTCAGTAAAACGCGACTGAATGTTGAGCGAAACGCTGCCTAAAATATTGCAGCTTGACGCACCTACTGACTTAACCACAGCATTGTAAATAGGTGAAATTTTTAGTTTAAGTCGCTGACAACAATCATAACTTATTAAATTGTCTTGCGAAGCGCTGTCTAGTAGACATCTAATTATTTGTTTATTATTTATATCTGTGTAAGCCATCACTTTCGCGGTTGACAAAATGGTCGTAGTTTTGTTATTATTACGCGGTTGTGAAATATGCATAGTAACGGACTCATTTGGCGGGCGATTTAAGTCGGGCGATGTATTCTCAGTCACAATTAAGTGAGAGGACGACTGAGGACACTGAGAAAGTACAGTTGCCGTAAAATTATCAGAAGCGGAATTATTATTAGTAAAATTAGGTTTTGAATTATCAAAATGCAATAAAGTATGGTGCTGAAGTTTGCAAGTACGACAAGTAGACTTCGAATTACATCTAGAACTCGTGTGCTGCGAACTTAAACAATTAGTACAAAACTTATTAGTTTTAACGTAAGCGAATCGGTCATTGACCTTTAACGACTTGAACTGTTGGCACAAATATAGCTGATTATGTTCATTACTTTTACAAACAGGGCAGCACATAGAAGAAGATGAAGTATTATTCGACGTTACAGAAAAGGTATGCGATTTTAAATTAGGACGAACATTTTTGTTGTAGGTACCTGTGTGAACAGCACTTGTGCTATTTGCGCTCGTGCGTTCGAGCACCTTAACATGATGTCGTATGTATTCTATTAGTTGTACAGAAGTAGGAATGTTGGTGGAACTCATAGTTTGTTCGAAGTTTTGAATCAAATTAGAATCTAACCTTTTTTGAGCGATATATAAAAATATAAAATCTGTTAAATCGTCTAATTTAAGTTGTTTCAAAGCGGTTATTGAAGATGAAAACTTTTCGATAAAATTATTTAATTGATTTACGTTATTCGTTACATTTTTAATTTCAAATATATTATTCAAATAAAATACAGCTAAAGCGCGCTTGTCTTGGTACTTAGACACTAAAGATTGCCATATAGCGGGGTAATTCTCGGCGTTAGGTACAACACCAGCGAATATAACAAGCGCCTTACCACTTATCTTACTAACTAAATATTGAATACGTTGCGAATTACATAATTTAGAATTTTCATGCACATTCGTTTTAAAGATTTCATAAAACAAAGACCAATTATCTGGCCTTCCGTCAAACGAGGGTAAATCTATTGGCGGTAATTTTATTGTGAAGGTAGGTTCGTGGCCGTCGCCGGGTTGGCTCGGCGCGCCCTTTGGTTCACCGTTGTCGCTTATTTGCGACCTAAAATATTTAACTGCCGAAAAAACATCCTCGAAAGAACTCCACAATTGATAATTAATAGCGTAAGCTGGGTCCTCCTCCAAACACAACATGTTATATTCATCACACAAAGAACTATATTGATCATAAAGTCTGTCAATATTGGATGCCTTAGCTAGAAATTCATGTTTACTACGAGTGTCTGCCATAGTTAATGTTTTAGTTTTAGAGTAAAGAGAACTTAAATGTTCGAAAATAGCTTGCCTTTTGGCCTCGTTGATTTTAGCCTTTGGCCTTGACATAATTATGAATTATAACGAAAGATAGTTTAATTATAGAAATAGGAATATTAATTGTAATATAGCGAATATAGGACAGAGAAGTAAGAAATAAGTGCCGTGAACTACAACGGCGAGCGAGCGAGCGTTATTTGAACGAGATGGCGGTTGAGCGAAAATAAATTGAAAATGAAATAAAGCGAAATTACGCAGTAAGCTGATGTACTGTTTAGAATTGTTTTCAGTAACCATAGGTAAATAAGCACTGGTTCATCCGGTTCGAAAAGGACCAAAATATATGGTTATTAAATTTTGAATGTATCAAATTAGATGAGCGGGTTGAATAAGATAACTGCCACAAATGACAGACAGACCACCATAGAATGTCTAACTTAAATGTAAGTACTTACAGGAGATGATGCTGCAAGATCGCTAGATTCGATATAACACCTTAGGTAGGTACACGTACACACACAGGCACTCACATACATATAGTTCGTTCTTGCTGGCCAGCGTATGTTGCACTTCACAGTAATCTTCAGCGAGCACTCTATGGGTTCTGGGCGATGCGGAAGGCGGTAAGGAGACCACCAGCGTGATGGTACAGCGAGAGGAATTTTGGTAAAAAAGCGCGTGAGCGATGAGTTAGCGACCGTCCGTCGGCGTAGATCGATCGAGACCAACTGGTTAGTACCTTGCAGCGAATCAAAACAATTAAAATATTATGAAGGTGGGTAAATACAAAATGAGCACCGGCATTGGCGCGAACAACCGACATCCGACATTTGGCATGCTCTGACAATTAAAACTAAACGGCTGGTGAAAGAGCGTGACTCAGCTCGTTCTTTTATAAAAAGAGGTGTCAATGTTAAAATAAATATATTGCTCCAGATATCCAGTGAACGCTTCCTGGGGCCCGTCAACGGATATAGAATGCGAGAGGGCATTTTTTATCCGGATGAAGTGTGTATTAGCGAAACGAAACGCCGGACTCACTTCGTCTGGCTATAAGGTATTTTTTATATTATTAGTGATATAAATTATTTTAAAATTTATCTAAAATTAAATAATTTAATATAAAATTTAACCCAAACTAGTATTATGAGTAGTATTTATTTTCATTATTTCTTATCATTTAATATATTTAATTAACCTTTAAAATCCCTTGACTTTGATAATACATTAAAAATAGTTTCAAAGTCAGGGATCCAATTAAATTGTATCTAATCTGTATAGTTTTTTGTGATTTTATTTTGTGTCTGCGGGTTAGAAGTAAAATGATGATGAATGAATAAATGATGATGTTAAGGGAGACCAGTAAGCTGAAGGTTCAATTTTTTTTTTTTATGTTATGTCGACAGACAGGCTGACGGTCCACTTGATGGTAGGTGGCTACCGTCGCCTATAACACAAGCAACGCTACAGGTGCTGCAAGTGCGCTGCCGACTACAGTAGGATTAAGGATAAGGGATTAGGAGGGGGGATAAGGAAATGGGCTCTGGCATCCCTTACTCTCTCACCTCTTACAGTCCTCTTAGCAACCTAGAAGAGCATTTACTAAAGGGAATAAGTTATTCTTAATAAATATGTCACATAACTTGATCTCTCTCTGCTTTAGGGAGGCCGCAGAATGGCTACAATCGCACACACACACTGTCCTGTATCACGATAGAACTGTTGCATAAGCGACTATTATGTCGCTAGACGATCGATATTCCTAATAAAATCAGTTGCTTAAGAGGCAAGAACGATCGCACAAGCATCCATGCAGTTCCGAAGTTGTAGCAAGCAACAATATGGACACAGAACCTAGACGAACCTCTATACTCGGGCAATAGTAGCTAATGTGTCGCCTCAGTTTAAATCCGGCAAAGAAACTCACTGCTGCGTGATAGTACCTAGCCAATGTGCGGCCTCCCTAGTCCCATAAGAAATACAACTCTCGTCACTGTTTCGAGACACCAAAATACCAACTGGATCTCGTTAACTTATTAACAGCTAATTCGGTTAGGTTAAGTGGGTCTAGCACAATTCAGCGCCGCCGATTCATCGCCGCCCTTTCACCGCCGCTATTTCATCGCTGGCCGATTCATCGCCGGCCATTTCATCGCCGTTTATTTAAAATATCAGCTTCATAATCACTTAAAAAAGTCCACGTCACACACATTTCCAATACAATCTGGTAACACATTTTGTAATTTTGTAATGTAAATTGTGTATGTAACTTTAAACGTGGTTTCTGCCCAAGCGTAAATATTGTGTTACTTTTATTTGTTTTGTAATTAAATAATTGAATTTAATGTAAACTATGACTATTGAAGTCTATTTTGAATCTCAATTTTTAAATCTATATTGTCTCTACTGTAAAAGCTGTTTTCACGCTTGTAATTGGCTTACATTATAAACCTAATACTTCTTTATAGTTAATTATGAAATTATAGTTTTGTTAAGCTGTTGGTGTGTAAATAAATAAAATAAATAAATAGACAATCTTTTTGCCAAAATTAGTGTTCCGTTTATCCCGAAATCACATTTATTAAAATTAATGTGATTTCAAATTAAGTACGTAATTTGCTAAAATAAAACTAAAATTCATCACATTTTATAAAAAAAACTAGCGACCCGCCCCCGGCTTCGCCCGTGGTGCAATTTTTATATATAAGAACATTCCCCGTTTATCCCTCTTTTCATTAGTGAAAACCGAATTAAAATCGGTCTACCCGATCACACGTGATGCCGTGACCAAGGGAAATAGGGATTCATTTTTATATATAGAGATTACGTCTTTTTTGGCGATAAACATTTATTTGGTAGTAATTATTTTGCTTTCTATAATACTGTGCATAATAAAAAATAGACCACAACGAACAGCGATGAAATGGCCAGCGATGAATCGGCTTGCGCTGAAATAGCTTGACAAAGAATCAGCGGCGATGAGTCGTCCCATCCCGAGGTTAAAAGTACCTATGTTCCACTCCACCGACTACCAGATATCCGATATAGTTACGCATATAATTCATAAAACACAGGCTACCTACTGTTTATCACAACATCAAGTATCTATGTGATTATATTTCACACTTTAGGTCCCAAAATGTAACAAATCCCCCTTTCATTTACTTAGTATTTAGTTTTCTGTCGATAAACTAGATGGCGTATTCCGCGATTATTGTGGGGTGGTTAACTAATGCTCGTACCTACTTTTAATGACAACTTTTTAACAAATACAATCATGCAGGTGTAGGAGTTCGATGGATTGATTATTTAAAAATGTATATCGAATATCAGGTGATCCATTGTTCGGGATATCTGCGAGTGCGTCGTTTCGGCGAAGGTTCGGCGCCTCTGGGGCTGATTGCCGTCGGCCATTCACTGCCACCGTCTGCTGTCACCGAATTGAAGTTACACTCCAACATGTTCATGTTTAGAGCATCGCTGGACATGAGGCTAATATTCTTGGACGCCAGGTTAGTCGATTTTTTTTTTAGAGTTTCCCCCCAGAGGTTACACCACCACTGAAGGCCATTTATTTAGTTTTTTAATGTTATTAATAAAACAATAATAATAATAAAATTTATTTTATTTTTCAATTGTAGTAAACATATTAAAAAAGAGATTATTACAGTAATCTCTATACTAGGCGATGCCTGTCCTGTACATGATCAAGTAGGTATGTCTCATGTTACCAAAATAGTTCATTTACGCGATATCAGTAGGTACAGCAAATCTTCTGGCGGTGTAGCTCCTCCCCTCTCCCTAAGGGAGAGAGGTCGGGGATTTGTGGCAGCAAACTGGGGGAGAATGGTGGTCGTGTCGACCTACTTCTCCCCTAACCGCGGTCGGGCGGACTTTGAGACCTTTCTGGCCGCGGTGGAGGGTGTGGTGAGGCGCGCGGCCCCACTCCCAGTTTTGGTGGCGGGGGACCTAAACGCTAAATCCAAAGCGTGGGGGTCCCCTAATACGGACGTGAGGGGGGGTATTCTGGAGTCTTGGGCTTTGGGCCTGGGGCTCCAGGTACTCAACTGCGGTACCTCTCCCACGTGCGTACGGTGGCAAGGCACGTCCATAGTTGACGTATCCTTTGCCACCGCCGCCCTTGCTGCCCAAATCCGGGGCTGGCGGGTGGAGGAAGAGGTGGAGACCCTATCGGACCACCTCTATGTCCGATACGAGGTCTCCTCGCTGGCCCATAGGGCGCCACAGCGTCGGGATTCCACGGCAAGTGTCGCCTTTCCCAGGTGGGCACTTGCCAAGCTCCGCCCGGATGTGGCGGAGGAGGCAGCGATGGTGAGGGACTGGTCGTCTCTCCCCCCTCACCTCGCGGGGGATCCTGACGGCATGGCAGAGCACTTTGCTGAAGACCTGAGGGTCGTCTGCAATGCCTCCATGCCGCTGTGGCGCCCTCCCCCGAAGTGGAGGAGGGTGTACTGGTGGGCGCAGGAGATCGCCTCCCTGCGGTCAGCCTGTCTGGCGGCCAGGCGCGCCCTCCTCCGTTGCCGGAGAAGACGCTCCAGGAGGACGCCTGACGAAGAGGTCCTCCTTCGTCAGGCGTACAGGAAGGCTCACAACGCCCTGCAGGAAGGCATCTGCAGGGCCAAAGAAGAGGCCCACGAGCGCTTCCTGGCCCTCCTGGACGCCGACCCCTGGGGTCGTCCGTATAGGGCTGTGAGGGGGAAATTCTCGTCCAACTCCCCCTCTACGGCCAACCTTGACCCGGAGCTGCTGGAAAAGGTCATGGGGTCGCTCTTCCCGACCCCTGGCCAATTCGAGCCCCCTCCAATGGTGGCTCCGGAACCACTTCCGGAGCTAGAAATGGTGGGCCCTCCCGTCTCCGACCTAGAGTTTGTGGCGGTGAGGGAGCGGATCCGGGGAAAGAGGACGGCTCCAGGACCGGATGGAGTTCCGGCGAAGGCCCTAGCCATAGCGCTAGGGCCTATGGAGGAGAGGTTCCGGGCGATAATGGATGCCTGTATCGCTCGGGGTAAGTTCCCGGCGAGGTGGAAGGTGGGGCGTCTCTGCCTCCTGCGCAAAGAGGGTCGCCCTGCCGACTCGCCGGCGGGGTACCGACCGGTGGTCCTGCTCGACGATTCCGGCAAGGCTATGGAAAGGATCATAGCACGCCGGATAGTCGAGCATCTAGAGACAACGGGGCCGAATCTGGATGATCGCCAGTTCGGCTTCCGAGCCGGTCGGTCCACGATGGACGCGGTGGGCCTCCTCAAAAGATAGACCGAGGGGGCCACCGGAAGAGGGGAGGCTGTTGTTGCGGTGTCACTCGACATTCGCAACGCGTTCAACAGCCTCCCTCATGAGTGCATAAGGGCGGCACTAGAATTCCACAGGGTGCCGCCCTACCTCCGCGCCCTTGTCAGCGACTACCTTGGTGGGCGGGTAGTGCTATATGAGGGCGCGGACGGACAGGTCCATCGCCGGCCAGTGGCGGTAGGTGTACCCCAGGGGGCTGTTTTAGGCCCATTATTGTGGAACCTGGGGTACAACTGGGTCCTGCGAGGCAACCTACTTCCAAAGATGGAGGTTGTCTGCTTTGCCGACGACACCTTGGTCGCGGCAAGAGCACAGACGTGGGAGGACGCAGAGCGGTTAGCGTCGGTAGGCACCTCCTTGGTGGTCCGGCGCATCCACCTGCTAGGATTGGAGGTGGCCCTAGACAAAACTAGGGCCATGGGTTTCCATCCCCCACGCCGCAGGATCCCTCCGGGGCTCCGAGTCCGAGTGGAGGGGGTCTGGATCACGGTCGGGATGCACATCAAGTATCTCGGCCTAACACTGGACCCCCGCTGGAGTTTCGAGGAGCATTTCAAGCTCCTGGCTCCACGGCTGACGAAAGCCGCAGCCGCACTCGGACGACTCCTCCCAAACTTGGGAGGACCGAATTCGGCGTGTCGTCGACTTTACCACGGGGTGGTAAGGTCGATGGCACTATATGGAGCCCCGGTGTGGGCGGAGTGCCTCACTCCTAGCACCCGGGCCCTTTTGCGGAGGCCGCAAAGGGTCATGGCGATCCGGGCAGTGCGGGCCTATCGCACTGTCAGCCACGGGGCCGCCTGCGTGCTAGCGGGCGTCCTACCGTGGGATGTCGATGCCCTGGTTCTGTCCCAGGTGCATCGGCATCGGGTCACCGCAAGGGCCCAAGGAGAAAGACCCGTCGCCGAGGATGTGCGACGGGTCCGTGCAGAGGCGCAAGAGAAGGCCATGCACGACTGGGGAGAGGCACTCCTCAACCCTACCGCCGGCCATCGGACGATCTCGGCGATCCGTCCGGTATTGGAGGAGTGGGTGAGGCGCCAACAAGGCGGCCTTACCTACCGTATGGTGCAGATTATGACCGGACACGGGTGCTTCGGTCATTATCTGCACCATATAAAAAGGGAGGAGTCGCCGCAGTGCCATCACTGCGGCGATCCTGATGATACGGCCGAGCATACACTTCAGGTGTGCTCGGCCTGGAGATCCCAGCGCCAGGAGCTGAGGGCGGCGCTTGGTTGTGGACGGATCACACTGTCAAGCATGGTCGAAGCCATGCTTGATAGTGTGACAAACTGGAAAGCAGCTGCTTCCTTCTGTGAACACGTAATGTTGCAGAAGGAGGCAGCTGAGAGGGAGCGAGAGGAAAAGGCCGGTCTCGCCTCCCTCAGACGCAGGCGGCTGGGCAGGAGAAGGCGGGCATACCAAGCTCGTTTTCAAATGCCCTAGGGGACCTGCACACATGGGTGGCGAGCTATGTGTGCCTGCACAAGGTCCCCCCCGTCTGGGGATTGCCTGGGTGTCTCCGGGCAATCCCCCATTGGAGTAAGCCTAGTCAGCAATGACTAGGCTGCACTGGGGTGGATCGGAGTTGTTGCCTCGGCAGAACCCGGTCCACCCCGCTCAAAGGGCAAGGAGACACCGGGGAGTTTTAGTGGGTAGGACCAGTCCATTGACTGGGTGAGTCCCTCATATCCCTACCGTCTAGCCAGCAGTAGGGAATCCGTAAATGGATTTCTCCTCGCAAAAAAAAAAAAAAAAAAAAAAAGGTACAGCAAATCTTAAGATCTTGAAGTTTAAAAATACTATTAAAAGTAATATAAGGACGCTTTCAAAGTGTGTTGGTGTGTATACGAAGGTGTGCGTAAGTGTATGCAAGGTGTGTGTGTATGTGAATGTGAATGTGAATGGTAGTATACGTGATAGAATATGACGTATTTTTAATGCTATTTAATTTTAAATTTCCTATTTGAACAAGCCTCGTACAGGGATCGGGATAATCGAATTTAAGTATCCCTGATTTACCAGCGCAAAGCATGCAAGTTAGGGGCAAAGATCTATTGTGACATAGTGTTTTAATTGATAATTATATGTTTAAAAATTTTTTTTTACATTTCGATAGGATGTTTGCTACAATTTTACAGGTTCGTTATTCTAGAGTTACGCTAAATAGTTAAAACTGATTTTGTTATATCCGACCAGGTATCGAACCCGGTCAAATCTCTGTAAAAATCGCAATTATTTTTATTATCCTAGTTGATAGTGTGGGTCATAAGGAATAAATTTTAATAAAAATAATTTGACCAGGTTCGATTCCTGGTCGCGTATGAGCGTAATTTGAAAAAGTTTGAATGCAGTTTTTTTTTTTTTTTTTTTCAAAAATCGAAGCCTAGTCCTTAAGAACAAATTTTCGTATCTCTTATGGTTTAAGTACTCACTGACCCATTTGGATTGATCACCCTGTATATATTTTCATATTTTTTTTTTTACTAACGAAGGCTTACCGTCATAATCCTTACCTACCTAGTATAAATTGGTATAGTCGCTGCCTCCGTTTGTCTGTCTACCTGTATATCCGCTAACTCCTCCTAAACTACCGGAATTTGATGCGGTTTTCACCATCAGTTAGATAATTTTTCATAGTATACTGAGGCATATTTGATTTGTCTTTCTTGCTATTATGTAAATAAATAGACAATTTATTGTAAGCAAAACATAATTTATGGAAATTCCACGTAGCAATGCAAGCATTGGCATATACATATAAGTACATATATAAAGTTTTTAAAAGGTATTGAAGGAGAGAAGTGTTTAGTTCGCTCGAAGAGTACCTATTAAAGAAACCCTTCACAGTTTTATTTTTATACCCATATAAATAATAAACGGATTGGTTCGAGCCGTAAAACGAAACGGGCGTACGATTTCGCCGTTACTAAACGATTACACACTCCGTCTACGTTTCGTATCGAGTATCGATATTCAGATACATTATCGATATTGATAACAGCACTAGATTTTAACTACTTGGCTTGAGATTGAAATTTTCAAATACTCTTGTATGAATTTTAGGTCTTAAGAGAGAAACTGCGAAAGTGAGCCTCAGAAGCCCATTGCTCTGCTTTTCGAATGATAAAAGCAACCTTAGGCTTTGACCGTTTAGAGTATTATTCGCTTGGCACAATTTTCTTATAAAATGTGAGATTTAAGTATGCCTACTCTATTTTGGGATCCAATCATATCAAATTAACACTCTGTTGTTCCATATCATGTGCACATATGTATATTGTCTTCCTTCGTATACATAATTTTATGAAATAAACACTATCAAAACACATCATTTTCTTTTGGTCTCTAAACTTCAACTCATTTTTTTTTCTGACAATGACATCTTCTGCATTTCTTTTTAAAAATATTCTAATTTCAACTTTTCTTTTTATTGTTTGAAAATCAAACCTATTTCAATATATAGCCAGTATTTAAGTTCAAAAACATGAACAAATTTCAGTCTCATTGCCTTATATTAATTAAAAATAAATAAATAAATAAAATAAATCTTTATTTATTTTATTTATTACAGGAACACATGTTACAGCGAACACATGTTTACAGGATTTTAATTTGTATACAGCAATTACAGTACAAAGTATGTTCTACCCGCTAAGGGCATGCAAATATTTGTGTTTAATTGTTTGTAAACTATATTAATATTAATAAAAGAATTAATGTTTCTTATTATAAAATTCTTTAACATCATAATAACAACAATCTAATAACCATTTTGTTAATGTTCTTGTAAATTTAGGATCCGGCAATTCCTTTATATTATTAGGTAGTTTATTGTATGTTTTAATTGCCATAACATAAACATTTCTATAGTAATATAAATTGATAAAAATAAAAGTAACTGTCTGTACTTTAACGCTAGTGAAAAAAAAAATGCGAAAAGTAGTCTAAAGTAGTTCGAAGCTACATAAATTTTGTGATATAGGTACTTAGATATCTTTAAAATACATTAAGACATAAGGAGTTGTTTTGTAAATCCCAATACTAACTTTCGATAACAGTTAGCTGTGGCATTCGTGGAACAGGCATATAACTTAGTATCGGGCAAAAGCTAACAGACCGCAACCCTACAATGCGTTTTTCCACTTGGCCCGACATACGTAACCAATTTGATTGAGGTAAATTTCGGATTTTGACAATTCGAATTTTGTCATAAAAAGTAAAGAGACGATTAATGGATATCTAAGTAATCTAACAGATACCAACATTGATTGGTCCTAGTATAGTTCTGGAGTTTAATTCGTATGGAATTTCCATACCCGTAAGAATCTACGGGTATGGAAATTTAATGAGGAGTAAAATTAATACAAGCGTTAACTAAAAACTGTTACGTTATCTGTCACATTGACATTTGTGCGACAGCTGACGCATATATGTATTTATGTTCCCTAATTCTAATGTAGTAGGTATAACAAGCAACACCAGAGGGTTTCTCTGAGCTTATAAACACACACGTCGAAATGTTGTATGAAAAGTGTAGTCCGCGTTGAGGAACGAAACGACAGTGCGTTATAACCTTACGGTGCAGCGACATCTGTCGTTGAAAAATTAACTATTTGAACTTATAAAATGTAGCGACATCTGTGTATGCAGAATGTAACTAAATAATATAATGTAATTAGGTACGCACAAATATCAAAGTGACAGATAACGTAACGCTTGTATTAACTTTACTTCTCGTAAATTTCATACCGAGGGCTGTATATGAAAATCGATTTTTAGGAGTAAATTCCAAAAATATTCACATGTTTATTAATGAATTATTATTTTTACTTTTCACAAATTGTTATCGTAAATGGAGCAAGCAGTAAATACCAGGTTAATCTGGTATTTATATAACTACTTCCCCCTTTACGTCATTACGCTCCTCTGTCGCCCAGGCTTGTCGTCAGGGTTACTTACTGTTAAAATATTGCTTGCAAATAAAGATAATATCGCTTTTCTTTACTTTGAAACCATTATTTTATTCTAGTTTTATAAAATATGAGATTTATAAATACTTACCTACATTATTATGTTACGTAACTACATTAAATATACTTATAAATAACAAGTTATTATAAGACAGTACCATACCTAATGAAGGCACCTAATTATAAACTTTTTAAGTGTTAACTGAATAAAAAAATTTCTTAAAAAAAAATTAAAAAAATGAAGGCATTTAAGTAAGTATTACATACAAATATAAAATAAAAACATACAGGCTCACGTAAAACTATGAAGTAAGTTTATTCGTGCGGAGACGCTGGCCGTGACAGCCCGACTGAATATCCCGTTTAACGTGTAGGCTAATATCGTGACCTTGAGCGCGTCCGGAGCGGGAGTTTCCGTTCTACGTGCTCTTATTTATTCTTATGGTAATACATCGATAACTCATTACGATTTGATGTACATTTAGAAAAAGTCTTTCTAGGCTAATTTGTTCATAAAATACAATGACATTGCGATGTCGTACCCAATGGAGAATCGCTCTAACTCGAGGTTCACGTTTATTAGTTCACGGCAATCAGCGTCGCGTAAACTCTGCCTTGCACCTTAACAATGCCCATCGGAATTCGTGGAAACACACTCGCACTTTAAATTCCTTATTCATTGGCACCGAAGCCCTCTCTATACTGGGCTTTCTCGGAGTGAAGAAAGCTTTTGACAACTTCAAATATAAAAGTCCTGAATATGTCATATTCATAATTGTTGGTAATATGGCCAATAAACATCAGCTAATGATTTAAGAGTAGTTTTTGTAGCTCCATACGATATTATACATAGGTATTTAATAATAGCTGAACTCGGCCACGCTTCGCTGCGGCCCATACGGCGGCGGAGTGCGCATGAGGCGCGCGGTACTGGACGCTGCTTTATATGATTATTTATCGTAGCGTGATGTTATATAGCCTATTGGGTATATGACATTGACTATTGGATATAGTCTATTAGAGCCCGTTGGATGAGTGGTTTGGGTGCTTGCCTTAACACTCTGTTCTAGGGTTCACGGGTTCATTACCAGGCAGGTTCATTTTTTCAAAGTTGGCTCTGGTCTGGACTTGGAAAGTAGTGACAGGGCACATTGCGTTTTCAGTCATTTGGGGAGCCCGTCTGGCGTCAGTAACCACCCCCTTACAGAAGACCACCGCGAAATAACAGCACTTGCGCTGTTGTGTTTCGGTGAGTGAGTAAGAGATGTCAGAGCCCATTTCCCTATCCCCTCCTATTTCCTCATCTTTAATCCTATTGTAGTCGGCAGCAGCAGCTTTGGCGTCGCTTGTGTTATAGGCGACGGTAGTCACCCTACCATCAAGTGGACCGTCAGCCTGTCTGCCGAAGTTAACATAAAAAAAAGTAGTTTTTGTGGCTTAAATATAAAAGTTAGCTGTTAGCTGTTTTGTAGACACCATCAAGCTCTACAGCTTTATTTAGAAATCCATACTATATAAATATTATAAATTTTAAAGTAACTTTATTTGTCTGTCTGTTACCTTTTCACGTCTAAACCGATGAACCGTTCATGTAATTTTGCATACACGTCAGGTATACAGGAAAGGACATAGGGTACCTTTCATCCAGAGAAAAATTAATGTTCCCGAGGGATCATCTAACGCCTGGCAAAGCTGTAACGTTTTTTCATTTTTCAAGGCGGCGAAGCCTTCACCGTTAAAGCATTTTTCGTAAGCTTTGTTCGATCGTTTTTTCTTCGACTTTGCAAATTCGATTACCACGAAAAAGCATTTTCATTTTAAGGGATAATATAATAGCTTATTTTTATGGCAGATCGGCAGACAGGCTGACGGTCCACTTGTTGGTAGGTGGCTACCGTCGCCTATAATACAAGAAAACACACTCTATGCTGACTATAGTAGGATTAAGGATAAGGGATTAGGAGGGGAATAGGGAAATGGGCTCTGGCATCCCTTACACACTCAACGAAACACAACAGCACACGTGCTGTTACTTCAGCGATCTCCTGCAAGGGGGTGGTTATTGCCGCCAGACGGGCTGCCCAAATGACTGCGAAACGCAGTGTGCCCTGCCACTACTATGTCTATGTCCATATTGTCCATCCTGAAATTCTATTCTAACTATTGCTGAAAGATTTTTTAAATCGGAAGAGTAGGTAGTTTTGAAGAACATGCAAACTTTACCTCTTTATAATATTAGTACAGAAGACCACCGTGAAATAACAGCACGCGTGCTGTTTTGTTTCGGTGAGTGAGTAAGGGATCCCAGAGCCCATTTTCCTATCCCCCTCCTAATCCCTTATCCTTAATCCTACTGCAGTCGGCAGCGCACTTGCAGCAGCTTTGGCGTTGCTTGTGCTATAGGCGATGGTAGCCACCTACCATCAAGTGGACCGTCAGCCTGTCTGCCGAAGTTAACATAAAAAAAGTATAGGTTTATACTATTTGTTATGAAAATATTAAATCCCAAGACGAACAACATATATAAATTAAATCACAATTAACAATAACATAAATTAAAACACGTGTTTTATTACAAAACAAAGTAACCAGCTGAGCCCAGCGCACAGATGTTCATGTAACATGATACGATATGTTGACAGATAAAATCCACCTTTGGTGTGATGACGCTTCATATATCGATTGTTATTGAACTATTATTGACCCACACGTGAGCCTGCGGCTGAGTCATTGCCTAAACATCGTCTTCGGAGATAACGCGATGCAGTATGGATTTCACAATTCTGAGAAAATTTGGTTTGTAGATCGCACAAAAGAGACTCCCCAGAATTTGTGATGCAAGAGGGCACTTTCCAACTCGAACAGCTTACTTATTCCATACTACGTAATTCCATGATTACTCATTAATTATAAGTCGCAGCAATACATTTAAAAAAAAAATGACATTTCTAAGACATAATATGAAGGTTTGCATCGCAACAAAAAACTCAAATTAATTTTATATCTACTATAATAAATTCTTGTAATTACCGACTAAAATCAAAAAAGTTTTTCCATGGAAACATCCTACCTATAATTTACATTTGAAATTGGGATGTCAATAGCTACCATCTATAAAGGTTTTTCTAAAATATTGGAATTGCTGTATGTTTTATTATTTTGGCGAGTTGAATAAGTGGCGCGAATGTGTTGCGTCGCATTCTATCTTCGGTTGTTCGCATTATAGTAAGTTGAGACAACAAATTCTCCCAAATACCTATTACTGAGTTCCCACGCTCGTACAGCGCCACCTCAACTTAAACCAAGCAATGATTAAAAATTATAAACTGACCCCCGACATTCTATTGAAACCATTCCAATGAACCCAAACACGCTATATCTGCTGTAAATTGCTAAGGAGTTGGGTATTCCGGAGAACACTTGATACTGCAGCATTAAGTCAAGGTTACCATGTCATGCCTAGTCAGCAATGGCTAGGCTGTTGTTGCCTCGGCAGAGTCCGGTTCACCCCGCTCAAAGGGTAAGGAGACACCGGGGAGTTTTAGTGGGTATTCCCAGTGCCGCTATGATCAGGCGCTGGGCGACCCCCACATAATCCTGCCGTCTAGCCAGCGGCAGGAGATCTGTAAGCGGATTACTCCTCGTCAAAGAAAAAAGTTTACATGTCATGGAAGTACCACCGAAATAACGCTATACCACACATCAATTAAACCTGTGGAAGTTAGTGACATCCCTTACTTCCACAGGTTAAACTGATGTGGAATTGATGTCCCTAAGAAATGAGCTGGAAGCCTCCAAACGCCTGAACAGATTTCTGGAATAATGTACTCTTCAAATAGTGAAAGAATTTTTAAAATATATGATAATAGAGTAAATTTGCTCATAACAGATTCTAGCTGTATAGGATGTCGTAATTCGACAAATATTTAATGCTCATAGGTAGTTGGCAGTTTTTTCATACTTTAGATCAAGCAGTGGACTATTTACTATAGTAAAAATGTTGTTCAAGAAAATGCACATAGCAAATTTTGTTTTGACAACTACAAAACAAAAGACGAAAAAATCCGTAACGTGAGATTTAGAACCACGTGGTACAAAATCGGGTTTAGGTCCCATTGGCCCGTGGGGTTTATAAATTTTATTAAAACCTACAAAAATTTATCCATTCACCCGACTCTTATTTCATATTCCCACTGGCCCGAGGAACGTAAAATCGCTACGGTTAGCATTTATTTATTTTTATGTGTTGTGTTTATGAAATACAAACCTATGCAAGTAACAAAAACTAAATAGTTATATAGTTAAATTTTGTTTGGATATAGATGCTCAATTTTCTCATTAGGCACATAGAAACATAATTATAATACAATTTATTAGTAAAATGTTTCGTTCAAAAATTCCAAGTCTTTTGTCTTCGTAAATACGAAAAATCTAGGAAAAAAATAAAATATTGACTCGTACGAGTCACATGAAGCGAAAATAACGAAAAAATATATTATATTTAATTTGATCTTAAATATTCAAGGTTCGTACGTGCAAAAGAATTGTTTGAATAATCTCTTCCGCGCGCGTCAGCACATCGCCGTTCGTAGAGTAGTGCTGACGCCGTAAATTATTATTTATTCTACCAATATGGATATTGCTCTGAAATAAACGTTTGTAATTATTATGCGAATATTTACGTCACGTTTACTCAGTGGAAAAAACGCGGCCTATCGTGTCGAGAGATCCGACTTCGACCCCCGGTCATGCCATGTACCTACCAATGATTTTTTTTTTCTAAAAACTTAACTGCTTTTTGCTGATTGCTCTCGAACAGTGAAAGACAACATAGTGGGGAAACCTGCAAAGAAGAAATTCTAATGCATATGTGAAGTCCATCAACAAGCACATATGGCTGGCGTGGTGGACCATATAGACCATAATATAGACGTTAATAATGAATAAATATATTTTTCACCTCTCCAGCACGAAAAGGGTGCTTTTGGCGCCTAAAAACTCGCAGGAAAATCGATTTTTGCTGCGAGCGTGAGGAAAAGTGATTCAAATTTAGAACACGCGATTTAACTCCCTGGAATAACATTATTAGGATTTTATTAGTGTGTCCAGCCATAGCCGACAAGAGTCGGCCGGCCATAGCCGACTAGATTCGGCCGACCATAGCCAACTAGAGTTGGCCCAGCTGTGAAAATAGTTTTACAGCTGTGAAGATACCAGTGGTGATGGCCTAACTCGCTGTTGAGGTGAAAAGTTGTATGTTTAACACGAGAGCAAATTTTTTTATGTCTCGTGCCTTTAAATCACTCACTTCGCTCAGTACTCTATATTAGAATCACTCGCTACGCTCGTGATTCAATTCTATAGACTACTTCGCTAGTTCGTGATTTAAAGTCGGCACTCGCAGGAAAAAACAATTTTGCTCTCTACTTGAACAAATAACTATTTGTCACTTTTTGTCCTTTTGAATATTGAAAAAAAAAGCCAAATTGGTCCAGCCATTCTCCGTTTTCATAACCTAATATTTCATAATCTAAAATATTAATTGTTCTAATAAACTATTGCTATTATTCTACTCAATAATAATTAATGCTCAATATTGCTCAATATTCCGTTTTTGACATGCTAAAATAATAAAGTGGATGAAAGAAAGCATTAATTTACGACATTTAACTTACTCGAACAAAGATTGCAATTTTATTTTATTTTATTTTATTTTATTTATATTTGGGAAACATACAATATTTTGATACACATTATATACATACATACAAGAAAAACATAAATCAGCAAAGTTTCCACTAAGTTACTAAAACATATTATAATTTACAATACACTACAGAACATCGGAGTTAGGAGAAAACATGTAAAAAAGCAAGCAAAAATAAACATACAAAAGAAAGAGAAAAACAAAAAATAAAAATAAAAAGATAAACTGGTCGCCACTAAAAGAAAACTACACGAATATACTTTCGAGGGCCTGTTTAAGGCTTCGTTTATAGGCTCCTATAGGACAACTGAAAATATCCAGATCCAGTAAGTGTTCATTATAAAATTTGCAGGAGCGATGCAAAAATGTATTGCTAGTATATTTCTTTTTACAGAACTGAATATGTAATGAACACTTACGGCGCGAATTTATTCGAGGGCAACTCAAACCAATATTACTTAGTAAGAGCGGTGAATCAATGTAATTGTTTATAATCTTGTATAAAACAAAACCAGGGGTGTCGAACAAAGGATGGGAACATACGTTACCCCATCAAACCCTTGACTCGTAATTAACTCTCGGCATTCTAATGCGAGTACCATACGAATATTATCCAACGTATCCCAAGAAAAGTGTTCAGAAGAAAAGATGAGGAAAATAGAAGTAATCCAGGAAAATTTACTATCAAATCAAAAATTAAGTCACGCAGGGCCATTTTTTATATAAAAATTCCAAATTCAAAAGTTTATTCTGCAAGTAGGCCGCAGGGGGCTCTTTTACATGTCTTGAGTCCACCAGCGCTTCGGAAGGACCATCATAGCCAAGAAGAATGCGCCGCAAGAAATTTGGCAGAAAGTCATAAAAAAAGTTACAATTTATATACCTACATATTTCAAAGTAGTTATTATCACAGCAAAACTAGAACACACTTAATAGGGAATATTATGCACATTTTTTTTATATATTTTCAAACGATAGGTTATATCGTTATATAACCGTAAAAAAAATATTCAACGCCAAAAAACAGAAATTTGGTAACAAAAAAAAAGTTAAAATTAACTAACAGCTACGGGCACTTTAAACAGCCGCCCTTTTGGCGCGCTTGTCGTGACGTCAAAGTCTACAATACAATCAAATGTTAAAAATCACAAACATCCTACACGCTCGTTGACATTTCATAGACTTTGACGTCACATTCCATAGACTGTAACGTCACATTCGATCTGACCGTTTCAAGTATTTTGAATTTCCCACATTTCTATGCACTTTTTAATAATTATTTTCTTAACGAAAAAGAAATAATATTAAAAAATATTTACATAGATATAATTCTAAAGCAAAATGTTGATAAAAAATATATATTTAAGTTTTTTTTTTAATTAAACGCCCCTATTGTCGCGATTTAATTGACACACAAAAAAAGTATAAATTAATTTATTCAATATAATTTTACAATTAATTACAAGCTAAATTACACATTTTATTAGTGGGTATATAAGTTTATCGAACTTGGCTCTGATTTGGGGCACACTGCGTTTCGCCTTCATTTGGGCAGCCCGTCTGGCGGGCTGACCAAATGAGTAACCACCCCCTTACAGAAGACCACCGTGAAATAACAGCACGTGTGCTTTTGTGTTTCGGTGAGTGAGTACGGAATGCCAGAATCCATTTTCTTATCCAATCCCTTACCCTCAATCCAACAGTATTTGGCAACGCACTTGCAGCAGCTGTGGCGTTGCTTGTGTTATAGGCGACGGTAGCCACCTACCATCATCAAGTGGACCGTCAGTCTGTCTGCCTATATTAACATAAAAAAAAGAAATACCCGTTTGCTTTGAAACTGTTCATCGATTTTGATTTAACATTGAAGGGTAGTGAATTTTTACCCCCATATTGAATTGAAAAGCCCACTCGTAAAACAATATGTCCCCGTTTTTGCGTTAATTGGCGGAAGTGATTTCTTTGTCAACCACTTTTTCGGATGACAAAGCAAATTGTGAGGGAGGCGTTTTTTAAGCCTATCACGTTACCACTCCACCAATAGTTTACTGAGGGTTATTTTGTCATTAAAGAAAAAAAAAACGGGACAAGTGCGAGCTGAACTCGCGTGAAGAGGGTTCCGTACGATGTTACCTATCCGCACAATACTGAGTGATTTACCATGTTATTTTAATATCATTGACTTCTTATAGGTTTCCCTATAATCTATAAGTAGAAAACTAATTTCTGTATTTTTTCAAAATTTTAGGTTCAGTAGTAGGAGATAAGGGGGGGAATGGTCAATTTTCGTCTATTTTCTTGAATAACTTGGAAACTATTTATTTTAAAACTACAAAAAAATACATATGTCACACGATGCAGTTTTCAAATATATTTTTTTTAATTTTCCACCTTCCCCCCAAAAATGACCTCCCATATACAGATTTCATCTATTCACGTCACACCTCTGCATTTGGGTCACAGAAATTGATACGTGTACCAAATTTCAACTTAATCGGTCTAGTAGATTCCGGGATAATTGACTGTGAGCGACGGACAGACGGACACACGAGTGATCCTATAAGGGTTCCGTTTTTTTTTTCCGGACGTACAGAACCCTAAAAACGATTGTATATATCTTTTTTCTTAGGTGTTAAAACATTTATTCCATTTTTATTGCTCAAATACTTTTGTTAGGTGTTGAATTTTTGTTTTAATATTTAGACGATCCCTCGGGAACGTTTTTCTGGATGAAAGGTACCCTACGTGCCGCTGTGCCATAGAGTGTGCCTATACTATTCTGTGCCGCTGACAACGTGTAGCTATGGAAAATCTCATGATGATCGATTGAGTTTCGCATTTGTAATTTTGGGATACTTAAACGTCATATTTTCTCATATTTACTAAGCGATGGTTTTATTTTTATTTAAAGCAAAAGCTTACAATTGATACCTACTATATTTCAAATTATTTTGCCACTTAGGTATATGTACAATTTTTTACTTTTTAAACAGAAAAAAATAAACTATCAACTTGTACATATTTGGATGTTAGATGGAGGGAGGAGAGTTTGCTAATGTATATATAATATGTGTGTGTGTCTCTGTGTATGCGACATTATATGACTGCATTACACCATTACTGACTGCGTTACATCCATTATGTAACTGCATTACACCATTATGTGACTGCGTTACAGTCATTATTTGATTGCATTACACCATTAGTGACTGCGTTACAGTCATTATTTGATTGCATTACACCATTAGTGACTGCGTTACATCCATTATGTAACTGCATTACACCATTATGTGACTGCGTTACAGTCATTATTTGATTGCATTACACCATTAGTGACTGCGTTACAGTCATTATTTGACTGCATTACACCCATTATGTAACTGCATTACACCCTTATGTGACTGCGTTACAATCATTATGTGACTGCATTACACCCATTATGTAACTGCATTACACCCTTATGTGACTGCGTTACAATCATTATGTGACTGAATTACGCCCATTATGTTTTTTATTTGATTTTTTTTATGTTGAGCTCGACAGACCGGCTGACGATCCACTTGATTGTAAGTGGTTACCGTCGCCTATAACATAAGCGACGCCACAGGTGCTACAAGTGCGCTGCCGACAACAGTAGGATCAAGGATAGGGATTAGGAATCAACAGTAGGATCAGTAGGATCACGATGGTCTTCTGTAAGGGGGTGGTTACTGCTGCCAGACGGGCTGTCCAAATGACTGCGAAAATGCAACGTGCCTTACCACTACTGAATTACACTATTATGTGACTGAATTACACTATTTTTTTTTATTTCCAACAATAACACTCTAAAATAAGCACCACTTATAAATGCTATAAAGAACTCCTTTTTTAAATGAGCAATTCCCTCTAGGAAATATTTATCCACGCATTATTCATATTAAAGAAAGAATTTATTTCTTTTTAGGGTTGCCACACTAACGGGTTACGAGCCGCAAGATCTCATTGAGAAGACCCTGTACCATTATATACACGGAACCGACGTCTTACACATGAGATACTCTCACTGTACACGTAAGTACTTAACATAATGTATGTATATATATAAAGTCGCTGTCCGCTATGCATTAGTACATATGCAATTAGTAGATCGCAATGTTTTCTTTTGTTGTTATTGTAATTATTATTTGTTCATATATTGTTTGTATTAGAGGAATAAAAGTTGCTTTCTTTCTTTCTTTGAATGTGAAACCTATTTATGATAGGGTTGTTTCATAACTAAAATAAGTTACCATATTTATTTTTTTCTCTTTCTCTTTTTGTGTTCTACCGTCTGTACAATGGCGAGTGCTCGCGGATGAGTTGTTCCAATTAATGCCTACCTCGAACTTTTACCACCGCACTGCCCGCCTTAGATGCGAAGATGATCCGCATTATTTGGATAAGCCGCTGCGCACAGTTCGGATGAGTAGAAACTTTATCCCACGGACGAGCAAACTTTGGAGCAATCTACCTTCTAAGGTGTTTCCATCTAGCTACAATATGGAGGTTCTTCAAGCGAACAGTAAACAAATTCTTGCAGGGTAGCGCACATGTCCCCCCCCCCTGGTTTTGCTTGTGTCATTAGGCGACGGTAGCCACCTACCGTCAAGTGGAATGTCAGCTTGTCTGCCACCTTTGATAATATAAAAAAATGATCTTAATTATGGCCAGGACACGATTTAGTGCTCTTGGTTCTGCAATGAGATGTCAATGTCGATTGTATTCTATCGTTACAAAGTCGTATTTTCGATCAATTTATGTTCATGTTAGTGGTTATTATTTTTCAGTATTAACAAAGGGTCAAGTGACGTCACCGTACTATCGGTTTCTAACGAAATCCGGAGGTTGGGTTTGGATGCAGAGCTACGCGACAATAGTCCACAATTCAAGATCATCGAGGCCTCATTGCATCGTGTCGGTCAACTATGTGCTCAGGTAAATAATATCTTATACTTCCTCATCTTCTCGATTTCAGCCTTCACGAGACCATCGTCATGCGGGATAGTGACATCCACCAAAAACACCCGCGGCTGCTCCCGGTTCATCAACACGATATCAGGTCTATTCGCTAGAATAGTCCTGTGCGTGATGATGGGCCGGCCCCAGTAGACCTTGGCACGGCTGTTCTCGATTATTATTATTTTCTCATTTTAACTCGTCTCCCCCTCCAAAAGCCAAAAAATGTGAGTCTGAGTCAGTCAGTCCTCCAAAAGCACAGTCGGTCGGGGTTCAGGACAACGAAGACAGAAACCGAACCGACAGGTTATTATTATTATTATTAAAACTTTTTTATTTGTACCATAAACATGTAAAAAAGAATAAAAAAAGAAAGAAAGAACAAGTAATAGTACAGAAGGCGGGATATTTCTCGGACTTCAACAGATATTTGAAAAAAAAAAATTGCCGTATTGGTCCAGCCGTTCTTGAGTTTTGTGCTTAGCAATACATTTAGCGATTAATTTTTTTTTAATAAACTCCCAATTGACTGCGAAATTTTCTTTACAGCGATATTGAGCAGAAACACCTAATACTCAATATAGAGCAAGGTCCGCCGAAACAAAACAGCCACGAGGTGGCCGCACCTTCACAGGTCACCAACACGGCGACCTCCCACGTCAGACACGCCGATAAAATCAACCACATTCAATTAAACGAAAGCGATTTCAGCGGAGACTCGAGCGGCGGATACAATTACCCCGAGTACAGCCTTCCGGTTATTAATTCCTACGAACACGAGGACTACCAACAGCCGAACGGTTACCAGGAGATTTACTACAACGAGACGTATCAGGAACCGGAAATGGTGCAAAACAATTACATAAACTACCCCCAAAACCAGAGACCGTTTTCGGCCAGTTCATCTTCTTGCAGCTCAACCGAGAGTCCGGAGGTCACCCAACAGTATAACTACACGAATTTAATCTCGTTTTACGGACAGAATCAGAGTTGTGAATGTTGTGATAGTCGCGGCGTCGATGCCAACTTCGGTAACAATTTCAAGCAAATAACTCCGAGTCCCACAGTGCAAGAAGGTGCCTACACTAGTGTCATAGTCGATAACACTCAGCAGTTCCATCATCACAGTACTACTGTCAATGAATACGTGCACTGATACGTGCTCTTTGCGTAGCGCATGTATAATTCGACAGAGAACACCACTGCCGAAAAATGTCGATTATTTTCCGTATACTGTTGGACTAAAAATGTGATCAAACGTTACAATCGATGTAACGTTTGTACTATACTTTCAATGTTTAGATAAACTATTTAAATGAGTCCTCGCCTACGCGGTACAGGGGCGCGGGGGTATGACGCAAAGGGGACGTAGTATGATACACAAGAGACGAAATGCGCCCGCCGCTCGCACCTCTCTTGGTCCCCTTTGTCGTCGTACCCCCGCGCCCCTGTACCCCGCGGGCGAGGACTCATTTAAATAGTTTATCTAAACATTGAAAGTATAGTACACCAACTTATCTATATCTACAATATGTATATGGTAAACGAGCCGTATCTGCACATAAAATATTTTTTCAAAAAAAAAAAATTGTAGGTACACATGTTACCAAAGTAAAAAAAAATGTTTTTAGATTTTTGTCTGTTTGTCTGTGCGTTTATGCACGCTAATCTCAAAAACGGCTTAACCGATTTGAATGCGGATTTCACTGATGTATTGTAGCGAGCTTCCCGTAACATTTTGTGTTTTTTTTTTTCATTACAATCGGTTTACAAGCAAAAAAGTTACGCTCTATACCGAATGCTACGCGTACGAAGTTGCGGGCTCAGCTAGTCTGTAATATGAGTGGTGTCGCAAGCATTTGAGACAGTCTACCTGAGGCTCTAGTATGAGTTTACGATACTACACCAATTCTACACTCGCTAGCGAGAACGTAAAACTTTTGTATGGAAAATCGTGAACTGTCAATGTCAAATTATCAATTTTCCATATAAATGTTTTACGCTCTCGCTAGCAAGTGTAGTATCGTAAACTCATGCTAGAGCCACTGTATACAACTAAGAGTCTCGTGGGATACCTACGGAGGCGTTAGTCGGTGAGTGACGTGGATGAGAAGGACAAGGGGACGAAGGGGACTTCCACAGTTACAACTTTCAAGCAGATTACTTCCCAAAATGGCGTTCCAAAATTGACGTATTACAGATAAGTTGATAAAGTGTGAATTTATAGTGAAAGAAAGGGAGCGAGTGACTTTAAGCCTTAATGACTATGGTTTGACAGTAAAAGTGACAGCTTTATTTTTAATTTTGTTGAACTGAAAACGAACAAAAAAAATACGAGAACATAATAGAGATTGTTATTTTTTTTTTATTACATTAAATTTTTTTTTTTTTTTTTTTTTCAAAAAATAAAGTAGGTACCTAACTTTAAGCGATCAGGACCAACAATGTTAATTCTGTTTTATTTTATGAGTTCTATTTAATTTTTGTTCGATTCCCTTATAATTGTTTCAATTTTGAAATGTCTTTTGAAGAAATTATTTGAAATAAGTGAACGAAAAATTAATTAGGTACGTTCACGCGTAGTACGTTCTCATAATATTTTCCAAAAATTATTTTCATAAGCCAATTAATGTTTACCTCGCATGTATTGGTTGGCATTAAGTATTCCCTATTGTTACCTACAGGAGACATTCATAGTTTTAATTTTTCCTTAAACACTCAAAAGTGGTTACTTTATTCAGCGCCATCTATTGCCGTCAAAAATTTACTAAATAGGATAATTACAACGTGTGTCGCACATTTTCTTGAGAATTCGTTCAAAGATGTTAATATGAGAACAGTTGCTCTCTAAGAAATGTTTTGAAAAAAAAATATCAAGAAGTTCTTAATTTTTGAAATTATTTTTAAGTGTAATATTATAAAAATAGTGAAAAAAAACTTAAGTACCTTTTTTGTCTTTAAAATGACTCTTTGTTTGTCATTTAACTGCATTAAACATTGTTCATCATTTAACCCCACTAAGCATTGTTCATCATTTAACCCCACTATGCATTGTTCATCATTTAACCTCAACAAGCATTGTTCATCATTTAGGCCCACTAAACATTGTTCATCATTTAACCCCATTAAGTATTGTCATTTAACCCTCAATACTTAATTTATTATAATTTAATAGTGTGTTCCTTTCTTATTCTTTTTAATTATAAGACAACGAAGACTAGTTGCGATATTGACATTTGGGTGTTACGTGTGATTTTTCTTCATACGGTCGTAATCAATTTACATGTTAAGAATTAAAAGAACTGTAACTTTGTAACATAAGACAACTTCCAAAAATATTGTAATATATATAGTTTTTATAATGTAAATAATATTTATATAGACAATAAGCGCATTATTTATAAAATAAATAAAATGTGACTTCCTGGAATGTTTGTTTTCCTAAAAAAAATCCTTTTAGTTTTACGATATATTTAAATTCATACAAATTACAATTTCGTAAAATTCGAAAAGATCGTAAAAACAATGCATTTCCTAATTATATGTGTTCCGAAAAATATATTGGAAAATACAATTTTGTAAATAAAAATACGAATGAAGTTATGAATTCTTTCTTCATAACCTTATTAGATATTTTTAGAATTACCTAATAAAGGAGAACCCCTGTTTTGGGCTATGAATGTACAAGCCAAATATATATACAAAAAATATCCTTTTTTTAGATTAGGCCAGCTAAAACCCAGTCTCAATACTTCAACTTATTTTTTCCTACTGACATATTCTATATTTTTGAAAACATTTTTCTTTTTCAATGTTTGAAAATCAAACCTATATTTAAATCAGCCAGTATTTAAGTTCAATTCATCAACAAAAAGTGCCTGAATATGTTTTTCCATAAACTCACCTTGTTACTATTCTGTGTCTTGGTATTCTATGTGTTTGAAATAATAATTTACTTAATGTTATTTCTATAAAAAATACTTGTCATAAACTGTACATCGATAAGCGGGACGTAAATAAAATGCAACAATCATAATAGTTATGAAGATATTTACCAACTTATGTTTGTGTTAGTTAAAAGTACTTTTTTATATTCTGCGTTTACATTGAGTTTTGGTCCCAGGATTTGTATACTATGTAAGTATGTGTTATGCTACGACTACGACGACTATTTTTGTATAATAATTGGCATACAATGTAATTATTCGACATTAAATATCACAACATGACATTTATGACATTATATCATTGTAATTATGATTCCCATCGTATCAGACAACGTAACAGAAAACGATATAACCTCAAATGTGCATATTGTATTATTTATTTACAAACTTGGCCATTGCTGACAATTGTGAATATTGGGCTCATGCAATCTTTTTCAATGTCCTAATTACAGGCCAATTTCCAGTCCTGTACAGTCATAGCCCAGGCTTTAATAAAAAATCCCCTTTACCTGTAAATAGTGGAAATCACAATTAAAAAACGACTACATATTATGCAGGTCTCTATATTTTTGGTCCAAATAGTTACGTAGATTAGTTTGACAATAATCTTAGTTGTAATAATTTATATTCCAAAAAATTATTATAGTGAATATTGTTAATATTAATAATTAGTACATATACACCGAATATTAAATTTAAAAAAAACTGTAGTAAAGTTTTATGTGGCGACATCTGTTAGACGTTTCTTGAATTGAGTGAACATATCTTTTTAAATGTTTCTACTAGATGGCGCTGTCATACAACTCGAACCAAATTTTGCAAACTGATTGTAATCCCGCAGTATGGTCTTAGTTATAAAGTTGTTTAACTCATATAAATTAGCCTTTTATAAATATGAAAAATTAAGGTAATATTGGAAAGTAACGAACAAAACAAAATGTGATATACCAAACATATTATTTTATGATATTAAAAATATAAATAAAGTAATATGAAATGATTTCTTTTTTTTAGAACCCTTTAAATTAAGCAGTAGTAATGTACCTACTAATTAATAAATCTATACATGTAATAAAATCGTAAACGAGTTGTAACTGAACATTAAAATATTATTTCAAAAAAAAAAATTGTACAGGTTATACCATAGATAAAATACTGGTTAAGTAGTATTTTATCTATGGTATAACCTGTACAATTCTTTTTACCATAGATAAAATACTGGTTAAGTAGTATTTTATCTATGGTTATACTAATGTCATCCAGGCTACAAAAATACATAGTTTTTAGAATTTTTGTCTTTGCGTTTGTGCACGCTAATCTCAAAAACCGCTTAACCGATTTGAATGCGGTTTCAACTCTTGTATTGCAGCAAGCTTCCTGTAACATTTAATGTTTGTTACATTCCAATCAGTTGACAATCAAAAAGGTTACGCGCTATACCGAATAACACGCGTATGAAGTAGCCGGCTCAGCTAAAGCGATAAACAAGGAAGGTTTGTATATATCATTTGCAAAAAAGTATGTGTGTCAGCTCCCGACGCACGACTGAATTTTACTCCTTAAATTTATTTAAACGTATAAAATTTAATGTATTAAAATTTTCCTCGTCTCAATAGATAACTGGATACATAATTAATTATTTAGTTACATTCTCCATACTCAGATGTCGCTTTTTCCAACAAAAATTTATATTAGTGCATTAGCAGTCATTATAATTTTTATAGAAATAAATATGTAGCTATAATGTTATCATAAAGTAACTGAACTGGGTTTTACGTGAGATCTCACAACTTTTTGTAAGAACTTCACTGGGAGACATGGCATTTTTTACATTTTACGTGTAGCGAATGACTATGAACGTTTTAGATCGGAACGCTTTGGTTGTAGGAGATTGCGCACGGTGTTTATGAAAAGAGGATGACAAAAAAGTGTCACCTGGGCGGCTCAGTATTATCGGTTTTTCAATTGCGAGTTTTTGTTCATGTTTCCTTTTAGTGATAATATTTTGTTACAAAAATAAACAGCTGTGTTTCCAAAAAAATATATATTGTGTTTAGTTAACAACATTCCACATACGTTTTTGATAGGATATAATTTCCGGAAAACGGATTGTTAGTTTTTTTAAATAAAACTCGTGGCTTGGTTTCAAAGATTTTCAACTGTATAGATAGCGCAAGATGAAAGAATCCGTAATGCGACATTTAGAACCACGTGACGTGGTACAAAATCGCTCAGTCCATCGCCAACTTTACAAGGCTATTTAGCTACGCCATGGCCATCCTGATTACGGCGATCAGGAGCAATATTTTGTAGGTAAATTTTCCCAAAACCCTCTCTATATTTGCTTGGTTTCAATGATATGACAGTATCGTGCAACAAGCATATATAAAAAGAACGTAAAATCTATTGGTGTATCGGTTACATTATAAACTCAGAATATTGATCCTGATGCACGGCTTCGGCACGTCATGGCATCCTACAGTACGCAGCCTTGTCATGCCAAAAACTATTCAGCTTAGCATTGCGTTACTCCCAAGTCAGTTGTGTATACCTACATAATTTTGTTAAAATTATTGATTGGAAGTGATGGAATTATAATAGCACTTATAATTCCATTATAATGCCATTTGAATGGAATTATAATGGCACTTGTTGCTGAAGGGATGCTGCGGGCTCTTGGTATTGAAATAGAGTAGCGCGAATGCTAAAATCATTCAAAATCAAAATATTTATTTATCAATTAGTTTCTCCAAGATTCTTATGATTGTCTGTGAAATTTACCAGGGTTTCGGGAAAAAAGCCAAGATGACGATCCTGACAAGAAACCCCGAAAGAAACTCAGGATGCTATTCTTTTTGTCATCTTTAAAATTACAACAATTAGATACACTTAAGTAATAATACTTAAATCAGAGTACATATGCAATAGTAAACATAGTATATGAGCTCCGAATCCAGGCTTTAATTCCAGTAAAACGTAGTGATTATATACTCTTTGAATTCCAGGCTTCATTGTCACTTAAATAATCAGTAACCTTATAATAGCCTTTCGAGAGGAGTTTGGTTTTAATGACACCTTTAAATTCATTTATAGATAAGGCTCTGATCATCTCAGGCAGTTTATCATAAAACCGTATACACTGACCCATAAAAGAATTACTTATCTTGTGGAGTCCCGTCTTATGTAAATCTAAATCATTTTTAAACCTAGTACCTATATTGTGTATATCACATTTTTATTAAATTGACTAATATTTTTATGCGCGTAAATTAAATTTTCATAAATATACTGACATGTAACAGTTAAAATGTTAATTTCTTTGAACTTTTCTCTGAGGAAAGAGTGCGGATCTAGTTGGTAGATGGCTCTAATGGCCCTTTTTTGTAAAATGAAAATAGTATTTAAGCCCGCAGCGCCACCCCAAAGAAGGATCAAATAACTCATTACACTGTGAAAGCAACTAAAATAGACAATCCTAGCTGTATCGGACATCCGTTAGGCGTCGAATCTGCTTAACTGCATAAACCACAGAGCCTAAACCTTTTACTTAGTTTCTCAATATGTTAAAAATTGGAATAAGGTTAAAAATAATACGTGCAGGAAAAAATCCTTTGCCATACCGTCAGTCAGCGCCAGCCTTTAATTTTATAGCGAGCGTGCAGCGTGGAATGCAAACATAGAATCGTATATACCTGCTGTCGAGACGGTCTACTTTGCACTTTGTCAATCACATATTGAATCTTACATAATCTAGAGAGAGCTGAGCGTGCCGTACTGAAGGTTGACACTGTCTCGGGAATAAATGCTGTCCTCCTGAAAACATTCATTATTCACACTGTGCCCATTGTAGGATCATATGCCACGGAGCATATACAAAGAGGAGATGTTGTTATTGAATTTTTCTATAGAGCGGCGCGTGACTACTGCGCGGGGCAAGGAGGAAGTTAGACCCCGCCCAATTATCTTAAATTGCCAATGAAAATTGACTGTAGTCTACAACAAACAAGCGCCACCACACCGTGACCAGTGCCGACAGCAGACTGACCAAGACCACGCCCACAAAAAATGACGTCAGGACCTAGTTTGAAATTAGTGCACAGTTGTTTAGGCCATCTCCTCTTTGTATATGCTCCGTGATCATATGCCGTATGATATAATGGGCACAGGCTGGAAAGATAATTTCTTTGTTTAATTCATCATCTACTCGGCCGTAGGACGTCCACTGCTGCACATATCGGGACCTGAGCGGTAGTCTTAGGGAAGACTGTCCGTCGTGCGGTCCCCCGAGATGACCGGCGTACCTCCAATTTCGGGCACGCCGAAGTTCTAATAGGGAGAGCAGTCCTCGCCGTGCTGAACAACTGTGGCGGGTAGCGGACTTCGTATCACAAACGTTCCCGCGACCCCGCCTACTGCCGCGTTAGTAAGTCCAGTTTTAGCCGGTAGGAGTCCGTCATAGCCCCGCAGCGGCCACAACGCTGCCGGATATCCACGAGGATTTCCCAACATTAAAAAACGGTACAAGTGCGAGTTGAACTCAAGTGAAGAGGGTTCCGTACGATGTTACCTATCCGCACAATATTGAGTGATTTACCATGTTATTTTAATATCATGGACTTATAGGTTTTCCTATAATCTATAAGTAGAAAACTAATTTCTATATTTTTTTAAAATTTTAGGTTCAGTAATTTAGGAGATAAGGGGGGAGGGGTGATCAATTTTCATCTATTTTCTTGAATAACTTGGAAACTATTTATTTAAAAATTACAAAAAAAAAATACATTTAAGATCTTCACAAGACCTTTCATTTGATATGTCACACGATGCAGATTTCAAATATATTTTTTAATTTTCCACCTTCCCCCCAAAAATGACCTCCCATATACAGATTTCATCTATTCACGTCACACCTCTGCGTTTGGGTCACAGAAATTGATATGTGTACCAAATTTCAACTTAATCGGTCTAATAGATTCGGAGATAATTGACTGTGACGGACGGACAGACGGACACACGAGTGATCCTATAAGGGTTCCGTTTTTTTATTCGGACGTACGGAACCCTAAAAAAGGGTTACCATCGTACAAAAAGAAATGAAATATCCAAAATAAATAGTATTGTACATTATTTCACCATGCATTTTTACAGTATTGCAATCATCATTAGTTATATAAATATATAACAAAATTGAAAGATCTATTCTCTGGTGAGTTGGTCGATGATGTCGCGAAGGTCCATTTCTCCGTCGCTGTTACTGGTGTCAGCTTCTTCACGCTGAAAAAACAACTACATTAAATAAATATGTATACGAGCTGAGTTTTCAGCACACAAATTTGATGGAATAGACTATTTAACCGATTTTTGGAAACTGTAAAAAAATCAACTCGCTTTTGCCCGCGACTTATAAATTAGAAAACACGCCTGACAAAATATAGTAATAATAATAATAATAATATTAATAACGCTCTATTGGGATCACTCAATAATCACGGACAGGACTATTGTCGCCAATAAGCCTGATATCCTGGTTATTGACCGATCCCAATGCCAGAAGATGCTTGTTGACATCGCTGTCCCGCATGACGAAAACCTCGTGAAAGCCGAAAAAGAAAAGCTTGCCAAGTACATTGACTTGGCTCACGAGGTGACCGCCATGTGGGATGTCGATTCGACAATTATTGTCCCGATAGTCATTTCTGCGAACGATCTAATAGTGAAGAATCTCAACCAACGCCTCCAGAAGCTCTCACTAGATGACTGGATCAAGGGACAAATACAGAAGGAGGTACTTTTTGACACGGCACGAATTGTCAGGAGGTTCCTCACTCTGCAGCCCTACCACCGGTAGCTTGGACCTTGCCCCGCTACCTGCGTAGTTCTAGTTTTAGGTTTTTTTTTATAATATTTATTGTTTTTATTGTTAAAAATATATATTGGAAAAAAATTAAAACTAAGAGAAATAAATAAAATCTGTATAATAATAAAGCCACTTTTATTTCCACATCTCAAGTATTACAAAATGAATAAGTAATGTAAATTTGTAGATAAAGTTATTTTTAATTTTTTTTTTAATATACTAAGTTTGAATAAGTTGAAGAACGTCGGTGGCGCAGTGGAAAAGACGCGGTCTATCACGTCGAGAGGTCCAAGTTCATTACTGACTGCTCTCTTAAGTGCATTTACTGACTGCTCTCAAACGGTGAAATCGTGAGGAAACCTGCATACCCCAAAGAAGAAATTCTAAAGCGCATGTGAATTCCACCAACCCGCACTGAGCCACCGTGGTAGACCAAAAGGCCCATACGCTTTCGTCAACAGAGTAGACCTGTGCCTCTGCAGTGAGGACATATAATAGGCTATTGATGAAGTTTGAATAATTAAGATATATGATTGAATAATTAAGTATGAATAATTGAGATCTTTTGCCCTGTTCACCCAGTTCCTCCTAGCTGTCAATATGATGTCAACAGCCCAACGTGTGTTCGGTCTACCAACATTCCTTTTTCTTAACGGTCCTTTCCATTTAGTGGCTTCTATTGTCCATCTTTTGTCATTATATCGTGAGATGTGTCCTGCCCAACGCCACTACAATTCTAAGACTTCTAAACTAATGTTGATATAAACGTGGTATATACACAAAACCAGTTATTTAGCAGAGTATAATCATATATTTCCAAAGCACAATGAATCTATTTACAAAAACAAACTTCCTTTCTTATTACATTTTTCTAACGACATTCCGTTACTATGGTAACTGCATTTACGTAATAAGATTATCGGCCAGTACTTATTTCCAGTATAAATACTATTTTCAATATAAACATCCCTTAACTTCGTTTCCTAATTGTAATTTGGTAGCAACTAACTTTTTGTGTTTTTCGAATTTTTTATATGCTTCTCTGCACAGCCTTTGAGTAGTTCCAATCTTTTGTTTAACTTTATTTGTGAAGATCACAGTTTCACAGACGTATAGTAGACAAGGCAGGACCAAAAATGTATCTAACACAATTTTTTTCATGGACAAACTATTATTTGCCTTTAAAGATTCCTTTTAACGATCAAAACTTCTTCCAAGTTATGTTTACTCTTCTTTCTATTACATCTAAATTATTGGTCTTACTGAAAGAAAGGGGCCATCGATGTGAACATTATAGATTGAATAAATTATTGCTCACACATCTTTGTCAGGTGTTGTTTTTTTTCTTATTTTCCAACGCTTTTGAGAAAAGCGGACGAAGACGTGCGCAAAAGCCAGTTATTTTATAATACACGAGAACATTCGTGACATAATGCAACAGATGTAACAAGTCAACCGAGCAGAAAAACATGAAACAACTTACGTTACGACGCCGCCGAACCCTTCTTCGCGGTTGTCTCTCTTCGGGGTCAGAATCGACGGATACTGAATCGGAGCCCGAACCCAGTTCCAGTACAGCGTCACGAAGTAAACTCGAAGCCACTGGACAAAAACAAAACAAACAATCGGACATCTCTCGTCTATTGGTTTCGTAAGGAATTTAAACTATGGCGGTAGAAAAAATTGATGACAAAAATGAACAAATTGAGTAACAATCGTTTTTATAACTTAATAAATAATTAATTTTAATGAAATGTCCTCAGAAACAAGGACGATAAGAATGTAAAACGTCATTAACTACCCTTAAATGTTAATTAAATGTTTAATTAAATTATAAATTAATTAATAATAATAAATTATTTTTAAAATCTCAGGAATTTCATAATGGCGATATCAGTTTACCCCAATTCCTGATAGAAATATTTGTAGCAATCTATACTAATATATAAAACTGAAGAGTTTGTTTGTTTGTTTGAACGCGCTAATCTCAAGAACTACTGGTTCGAATTAAAAAATTCTTTTTGTTTTGAATAGTCCATTTATCGAGGAAGGCTATGTAACAATCACGCTACGATCAATATTATTACATATAAGCAGTGTCCAGTACCGCGCGCCCCAAGTGCACGCCGCCGCCGTATGCGCCGCAGCGAAGCGTGACCGAGTTCAGCTAGTACAATGTAGAACTAAAGTCACACAGATCACAAGCGGTCTCGGTGCTTTCACGCTGCGCCAGGTTGCGACTCAAGACGTCGTGTTGCATCTCGAGACGTATCACGTCGTCGCAAAATGCCTCTTCAAGCACATTCGCGTCACGTCGCATCGAATTTCAATGTGCACTGACCCTTAGCTTTTTTTTAAAATTATTCTCCTTATCCCCTCCTAATCCCTTATCCTTAATCCTGCTGTAGTCGGCAGCGCACTTGCAGCACCTGTAGCGTTGCTTGTGTTATAGGCGACGGTAGCCACCTACCATCAAGTGAACCGTGAGCCTGTCTGTCGACATAACATAAAAAAAAAAAAAAAAAAAATATTCCCAAATCTTTATATAGAAATGTTAATGTGTGATCATTCTAACAAACCCTGGGAAAGGCCATAGGCTACTTTTTTTACTTATTTTATGTACATATCGTCAGACAGCCTGCCGGTCCACTTGTTGGTAGGTGGCAATCGTCGCCTATAACGAGCCCGTTGGATAAGTGTTGTTTACCTTATACCTTTGTCTCAGGGGTCCCGGTTCGATCCCGTCAACTATGGGAATTAATTTTTAAAGTTCGGTTTGGTCTGGATTTGGAAAGTAGTGGGCAGGGAATACTGCATTTCGCAGTCATTTGTGCAGCCCGTCTGGCTGCAGTAACCACCCCCTTACAGAAGACTAAGGTAAGGGATACCAGGGATACCTTACTCTTAATTCTACTATTGTCGGCAGCGCACTTTCAGCACTTGTTTGTGTTATAAGCAATGGTAGCCACCTATCATCAAGTGGACCGTCAGCTTGCAGGATTAAGGATAAGGGATTGTAGGAAGGGATAGGGGAAATCATTTTTTATAATATGAAAAGGTAAAAAGATGTCACGGACAAAAGCTGGGAATAAAAATTGTATATCTTACAATCATCATCGTTGTCCGATCCGGAATCCGAACCGTCATCGTTCTCTGAACCTCCTCCCATCTCTTCCTCATCATCTTCCTCCTGGGAAAATATTCAATACATTCCTTTAATACAGGTCCCGTATAACAGCTATCAATAATTATGCTTCTTCAGTTTATGCTAAAGAAACAAATACTTGTAAATGCTGGCTGAAATACATGAAAAAATACAATTCCCCAGCGCCACACTGCGATAAGCGTAAAAGTTTTGTAGCGTTTTTTCTTTCAATACGTCAAATATGTACATAACCTGTATCTCTACCGTGAGTTATAATGACCGCACTCGCTAGCGAGAGCGTAAAATATTTATATGGAAAATTGTCAATTTGACATTGACAGTTGACAGTTTTTCATATAAATATTTTACGCTGTCGCTAACGAGTGCGGTCATTGTGAACTCATGGTAGAGGTACTACTGTATCTCTACCATGAGTTATAATGACCGCACTCGATAGGAGAGCGTAAAATATTTATATGGAAAATTGTCAATTTGACATTGACAGTTGACAGTTTTTCATATAAATATTGAACTCTATAATATGAACTCATGGTAGAGGTACTTTACTTAGATTGCAACACATCAAAATTCAAATTCTAAGTACTTATGTATATTTTTAACTGGAAAGAATACTTCATTTAGCGTTTTTAAAGAAGACCTTTTGTCATTTTAAGTAAAACTGTTGAAGCATCTAGTTGCAATCACTTGAGTTTTAGCCCAACAATATTTGTATGAGAAGAGTTTCAGCGTAACCCCACCATCTATAGTATTTTCGTTGTAAATTGTATAATGATTGATATACTCGTATGTATGTAAAGAATATGTATTTCTTTAGTTTGATACTTTACCGCGTCCGCATACGTAAAACGAGTTAATTAATTTTTATTCTTACGTGAATTTCTCAATGAAAATTATTTTTTAATTTAAAAAGGAATTGGTGAACAATAAAACTTTAATTGTCGTTTATTAAGTTCTATTCGTGTTCTATTTATTAAATTTGACAAAATAAACTACTATGTATAGTCTCCTTTATAAAACACGAGGTCCGCTTTGATGATAATTAGTAATTTCGGTAGAAAACTAAAATAACTTCTTGAAAAACAACTCACCGCATCATCGTCGTGGTCCCTCTTTCGGCCAACGTCGTAAACTTTAACAGCCGACTCTTGGATGTGGTCGAATTCGCCCAGATTCTCCACAACCGATATCTGAGCTCCGTGACGCGACACGCTCAGCGCGTAAATGTCCCGCTTCACGTCGATCGTGGCTTCAATCAACACATTACAACGTCAATCACACATCAATCAACTGGACGAGTACTTCGTCTAAACTGTTAGTCTAAAGTCTAGCTAGCTTTGCCATAGAGGCAAAGCAAACAATGTAAACAAACCCGACCCATACTGAGTTTTACAACATCGAGTGATTATGTATCTCTGTCCCTTTTCCTCGCACGTAAAAACGTCAGAAGCGGCGGACGCTATCTGTTTCGTGGTACAAGGAAAGCGATATAAAATTTATAAAACAACACTTTTTATAAAAGATCTTGAACCGATCTGGCCTATCGACCCGCCGCCATTTTGATTTTTTTCGAAATCGCGGCGCACAGTGATTGTACCTACTCTGTTCCAATAAACAATAATAATAATAATCACCCTGGGAACGATTATTTGGATACAATATGATGCATACAGACAGGGGCGTAGCGTCGGGGAGCGGGTGGGAGCAGTTGCTCCAGGGCGCCGGGGCCTGGGGGGCGCAAATTTTATTTTTCTTCTTAAATTTTTGCTAATAGCCAATCGAAAATGCCCACCTAATTATAAATATTCATAATTCACTTTTTCGGAACATTTTAGTTTCGAACAGATAGCCGGTAATTACATGTACTCCAAAAAAGGTAGCGGAAAACGGAACTAAAATCAATTTCAAAGTAAAGTAGCGTATTTTTCAAAAGCCTCTCTCTCATATGGGCACTTGAGGAATTATACACAAACCTCGAAATGAATCATCTGGAGGTTTGTGTATGATTTTTTTTTTTCAGTTTTAATAAATAATGATAATGAATTTGACAAAAATAAAGTAGTAGATAAATCCCACTCACCTATACTAGAATAATCGTAGGGGTCCAAAGTTTTGAAGCTAGTATCGAACTGACTCTTCTCGTCCGAATCCTGATCGGAACCAGAGCACACGGCGTACAACGCAGTACACGCCGGATTGAATATTACCTTTGCAAACATAAACATCATGTTAAAATAAAGTCTCTATCGACTGAATCGAAGGTATCCAAAATTTTTTTTTTTTTTAATTACTACAGTTACAGACCTAAAGTAGAAAAAAGCATGAATCAAATCAAATCTTGTATTTCTCAAAAAAGGATAACAAGATCACTTTTTTGATGTCAAAACACTATCGTTTCGGAACCAAAATTGCGTTCTGGAAGAGAAGAAACGGCGAAAGAAACTTTTTATTTGCTAAATAATCGTTAATTATATAATACGCTTTTAAAGATAGGATTAAGATTGTTATTGTATGCGCCGACGCTGTTGGTAGACGAGGCCATAAAACGCTGGAGCAGCATCGCCAATATCGCATGCTCTCTCGCACTTAATGGCCTCATGGCGAGGACTAGTGATGCGCCGTGTTACTATTGATTATGTAAATAAAACTTTTGTTTTATTATGAATAAATAAAATCTTATTTATTCTATTTATTTATTTATTTATTAAACAAAATCCACAGCCCTAAAATTATACACAATTTAAAATATGCAACATCATGTTTATACTAAGAAAGAAGACATATCTACATGCTTACAGTCGATTCCAGCTGCAACAAATTTCATTAGCAACATTTCCAATTATTCTAGCAACTGATTGTAGATTAAATTGAAAAAAAATATCTCTCTTAGCAATACTCAATGAGTAGGTACTCAAAGTATCGACAATGCGTGCAGAACATGCACAACCCTAGAATTTGAATGATTTATGGCCCCGTGTGCCAACAGCCTTGGCGTTCATTATAAATATAAAACAAGTTTCCGTTTTAAAAATGTTTTAAGATGTTTTAATCGTAAGTCACGTATGACTTCAGGGATTTTATGATACAAGTAGTGGTATTTTAAAAAAGGAAATCTATCAATGAGTAGAGGTACTGGTTTAGTGTGCCTTGTCATTCGTGCGTGGTGCATGCGTTGTTCTGCAAATAGATTCTGTAAAAACGCGCCTTGGCTTGTTTTCTGGACTGTATCATCTTACATGTGACCCGCCTTTGTAACTTGGACTTTGATCCTTGCTTAAATTACCACGTTCTTTGTTTTATTACTCACAATGGCGATGTATCGTCGGGAAATCATTTTATCTGTCTATCTCGCTCGCACTTACAGGTCTTATGGAGTGCGCGTTCCTATTACCATTGGCGTTTATTGCTAAACGACTCGGATGAATAAATGCTTCCAATATAGTAATTAGTTGGAGTGACACATTCACAAAAGTTACTGTGAAATATGACGCCACGTTCTAAAATTAAAAAAAAAATATTCGAAAAAAGACTTACCTCTGATTTGTCTAACGTCGGCACCGTCCGTAACAAATGAAACGTTCTCAAATCCCACACTTCAGTATTTGATATTACCTGAAATTAAAGAGAATTCCTCGTTAAGGCCGGTCCACTTGGTGGTATGTGGCTACAGTCATCTGAGGGAGTAACTACACTTATACAGTTAGTTCAATTCAGCTTTTGTCCAAAGAGCTGTCACCTTTGGGATGGCTCAGCAAAATACCAACTTGCCACACTCGACTCGGTGGATCGTTGAGCAAGGAAGCTTATTATTGGCAGCAGTACATTAATAAGAAACAATAAAAAAAAAACACTAGTTTTATATGGAGATGCGTACAATGTAATCAGCTGTCGCACAACTGGCTGTACGCAGACCGTTCTCAATTCCTAGCCTACAAGTTGCGACTAGCATAGATTGTCTGTTAGTCATTCAGCGCTGTACGCGGCCGATAAAAGCGTTTCAGCAGATATTACCACGCTATGACGGCTGTACGCGGCTGATGGAAGCGGAACTGTTAAGTGTAAGCCAAACCATCTAGCGAAACGCGAATAGAGCTGAATAATTACTCCCTAAGGATAAAAGTAACACCAGGCGGATTCAGGTGCGCTGCCGTTGTTGCAAGTAAAAGAAGTAAGAAGATCTATATAAATCCTTGCGCTCAGTCAGATAACGTCTAATTTAGCTTGAAAAATTATATGCTGATGTGACATTTGTAAAATTCACCTCTAGTCCGTTCGGATGGAACACTCCGCTGTGCGTTTGATTCAGTTTGTCGAATTTGTGTATTTCCTTTCCGCTGTTCACGTCCCACAGTACGCCGTCTGAAATTAAAGTCGATAATAATCAAGAAGAAAGGCATTTCCATCTCATTCTTTTCTTATATTATAAAGACAATCTGACGGTCCACTTGATGGTAGGTGGCTACCGTCACCTTAGACATAAGCAAAGCAACGCCAGGGGCTACAAGTGCCGCGGTGGAGCTGCGGAAGAGTGTTCGTCCGACCTCGCAACTTCACCAATAGCGGATGAGGAGAACGCCAAAAGGTTTAGCCGGTAGGTCTACCCCACTACCATCTCGGGGCAGGAGTCCGACGTAACCCACCGGTCTGTCCCCAGGCCGGTGGGTATCCATGATGGATTCCTCTTGTAAAAATTCGTTTACGGCTCGCTAAAAGAAGCCCATATTGAAGCTGGATAGGAACACCTCAAGAAGGGAGATTGTTCCAAAGTAAGCGCGTACGCAAGATAAGGTTTCTGCTCATTTGGACTTATCCAAGAAATGCGGATGAACTCTGATTAGGAAGGAATAGGGAAATGGACTCCGGCATCCCTTACTCATTAACCAAGACACAACAGCACACGTGCTGTTATTTCACAGGTGGTCTTCTGTAAGGGGGTGGCTTGTTTATTTGTTATCGTTATATTATCCGTTTGATCAAACAAATAACAAATAACACACAAGGACTAACCTCAGACCAAACACAATTTTTACCAAAATGAGTGCAACTTAATAAGCTATGAATTAAAGTTTTTCTTAAATATTGTGTAAAATATGAAAAGAGAAATAAAAGTAGCAGATTTAATCTTATCATTCATAAGCCGATGGTTACCTGACAGCACCAGTTCATCGGTGGGGTTGAAGGTGGCCCTGTTCTTGGCGTACTGGTTGCTGATGTTTGGAGTGAGGGTCAGCAGCTCGCGACCAGTCCTCGTGTCGAAAATGGTTGCCGTCTCGCTTTTCGTCCCAATCAAACGGTCCTCTGACATCTTTGAGAATTCCACGTACTCCTCCGTGTCTAATTGGTATCTGAAGAGGAATAATCAAAATTTGAGTGCCTCGGGGGCATTTTTGATGAAAGTTTCTAGATGATATGAAATATCGTTTGGTGAAAGATTTTTTTTCGCCTGTAGAAGATTGAAAAAAAAAGGTGTTTTTTTCCAAATTATACAAAAATGGTACCTAAGAGTTTCAGACAAATTTTGTTTTACATTAAAATGTTCATATAACTTTTTTCCAAAATTAAAATCAACAAAGTTAGTAGTTATAATATGATAGGTACATTATAAAAAAATCACAGTTTTTTGATCTGTTATTAATCGATTAAAAAATCGAAGATCGAATCAAAAATCGAAAGATTAATCAAAATCAAAAATCGAAAGATTTAATAATCTTTCGATTTTTGATTCGATCTTCGATTTTCTAATAAAGAAAAACTAAATTAATTACTACTAACAATTGTTCGAACGCGTTCATATTCCACAGAGTGGAAAGCGGCCGCCATGTTGTCGTCGAACACGCAATCAGCAACGAACCGTCTCTGCTCGCCTGAAACATTAGAATTATATGTTGAAAAAGTAAAATCAACTGAAACATTTTAACTCTACTTTGCGTGCAACAGTACTATAGGGTATTTGACAGATTTTAGGAAAATATCTCAAATTGTTCATTATACCATAATACACTTGCAATTTGATTCATTCTTTGTGAATTGCTTTATTTTCTATGAAAATTACAATCAAAGTTTTTTTTTTAAATGATCAATAAGACCGCCAAAACGCTAAAGACGCCATACATGTGGGTCACGTGATATCAATACGTCACTTGCTTGCAAACAAATATTTAGCTGTCAAATCGTAGCACGCTCATGTACTGTACTAATACCACGCATCGACTGTAAACGAAGCAAAAGCGTGCATTTTTAATCAAGTGTTCTAACATGAAAATTTATATGAAAATCTACATATTTTTAAATACTGTGTTAGTTAATTTGGTTTAAAAAAATATTTACAGATAGTCTAGTAACAATTTGTTTCATATTTTAATTATAGTCAAATACCGTATTGCGTATGCACTACATCCACTTGGAAACGTTTCGGCATCTTTTAAGTCGAGTTGGGCGTATCTTTCGATTTAAATCCTTGCTTGTTTAACACAAACAACACCATAGAGGTTGTAAGAGAGCTGCTGTACTTTATATCCTACTATCTGGCACAGAGATAGTTTTTTAACAGGATTAACATATAGGATACTCTATTTATCCCGGACAAATGTTTGGTTCTCGAGGGATCGTCTAAAAAAGATAAAAAATTGGCGCCACCGTCGCCACAGCGATATACATGTCAGGCATTATATTACTCATAATACGTTTTTTCAGGTGTTTCGTTTATCAACGCGGACGAAGTCGCGAGCACCAGCTAGTAAGGGATAATCCGAGGATAGAGTAATCCCCTATCCTCGCCTCTCTAATATCCGTTACTCAATCATCAAAGCACATGGGTACAGGAACTGAGTTTTGAAGGATGAGCGAGTATCCATGAGGATTGGAGATGTGCAGGCAAACGCATCAAGTCGGTCAGTACCTGCATATGATATATGTACGCCTCGTGAATTTGATAACAGGCTTCTTCGATCCCGCTAAACAAATTGAATATGCGGATGTCACCCGCAGACGTCGCTGCTAACAGCTGCTGACGAGTGGGCTGTAAAAGAACACATCATTCGGTAAATGTTGACATATTTTTGATTAAGCCTTAAAACGAAGGTTAAAATTTTAAAATATAATTTGCACACAGTTTTCCGGACACGGTGATGGATCAATCTATACATAAATAAAATCGTAAGCGAGCCGTGTCTTTTGTATTATTTGTACACGTTGTAGTGTGTTACAGAGGTAAAAAAAATTGTTTTTAGAATTTGTGTCTGTCTATCTGTGCGTTTGTACACGGTAATCTAAGAAACGGCTTAGCCGATTTGAATGCGATTTTCACTAATGCATTGTAGCAAGCTTCCCGTAACATTTAGTGTTTGTTTCATTCCAATCGGTTTACAAACAAAAAAGTTGCGCGCTATACCGAATATGCATACGCGTACGAAGTTGCTGACTCAGCTAGTTTATAATAAGCGCAATTGATTCCGACCCTTCATCATCCAGCTCATCAGAGAAACAATTATTTATTCATTGAATAGGTTTAACATAAACTGTCATTACGGTCACTTGTAACGGGTTCCTGAGAAGAAACCCAGAAAAGCATTATTTTTGTCATCTTTAAAATAATATATGTAACAATACAATTATTATACACAAATTACTTAATGTAAATTCGAATTTTTAATGTTAAGGTCGACAGACAGGCTGATGGTCCACTTGATGGTAGGTGGAAACAGTCGCCTACAAGAAAAGCAACACCACAGGTGCTGCAAGTGCACTGCCGACCACATTAGGATTAAGGATAAGGGATTAGGAAGGGATAGGGCAAAGGGCTCTGGCATCCCTTACTCAGTCACCAAAACACAACAGCACACGTGCTATTATTTCACGGTGGTCTTTTGTAAGAGGTCAGTTAACTGGCTCCAGGTGGGCTGCCCAAATGAGCGCGAAACGCAGTGTGGCCTAGACTTTCCAGAGCAGATCCAACTTTGAGAAATTCATATTAAAAGTCCTAGTAAATAATAAGGGAAGCTTCAGAGCGCTCACGTGAAAGATGGTGTGCGTGAAGTAGGCGTCGTCTTCCTGCAAGCGAAGCGAGCGGACCGGCGCGAAGTGTGCGTGAGCCAGTCGAGCGTCGGCGCGCCGCATGCTGTGCGCGTCCAGGGACAGCTCGCGGCGCGCCAGCCGCGCACACACATTGGGCACCTCTCGCGTGCCAAGCAGCAGCGCCGCGCCTCGCGGGTCCGGGCACTTGTGCGGCTGGAATAGGTTGAACTGAGGACACGTCACCACCGGGTTCTTGCATAGCGCATGCTGGTTGTAGAGGTACTCGGTGATGATGGAGTGCAGAGTGACGGTGTGCTGAGGCTGCGACGTCTCGCCTCCGCCGAGGCAAAGCTGCTTTTGCAGCGAGCGCCTTTGTTCGCCGCTCTGCACGTTCGCCACGGCGTTCTGGACCTTCCTGCGTATGGGCGTTATTGTGTGAATTTATTAAGGTGCGTCCGAATTAAACAACGCTTTTAACTTTGTTATGTTACGATTCAATGTTCCCTTATCCTTAATCCTACTGTAGTCGGCAGCGCACTTGCAGCACCTGTAGCGTTGCTTGTGTTATAGGCGACGGTAGCCACCTACCATCAAGTGGACCGTCAGCCTGTCTGTCAACATAACATTAAAAAAAAATGTCTACAATATGGAAGAATTTGATAGTATGAAAATTATGAGGTTAAAATGTTGAAAAAAAAATATCAAAGAATGGCCATAGCAATTTTATTTAAGACTAGCTGAGCCCGCAACTTCGTACGCGTGGTATTCGGTATAGCGCCTAAATCGACAAACACTAAATGTTACGGGAAGCTTGCTACAATACATGAGTGAAAACCGCATTCAGATCGGTTAAGCCGTTTCTGAGATTAGAGGACCGTTTTGGCTCTCAATTTAAACTGTCAGTTTGAAACTTCCTTTGAATTATTGAATTTTAATATACTTGTGGTCTATTCTACTTGGAATCCTTTAAAGTTAAAGCCATATATATGACGGAGCATCATTTAGGGAGAGGGAGCGAGTGTTCATACCAAACCACTCTCTTAAATTCCTTAACCAGAATGTCTTTCTCCTGCCTCTGCTAGGCTTTTCCTGTATTTCACACTGGATCACTAGTTGAAGAATACGATATCTTTGCCCCTGATCACGCGCGTTCCTCTGTCAGCAATAACCATCCTGTTCCAGAAGACCACTGTGAAATAACAGTATGTGCGCTGTTGTTTATCGGTGAGTAAGTGAGGCATGTTAGTGCCAATACCACTTCTTCCTGGTCGAATCACTCTTGGAAGAGTGGTCGTGGTTATCATCACCTGACTGCACTTCGCACCATTCCTCCCTCACCGGGGCCTTCCTAGTACCTTCTTGTACGGAATAATTCGCCCTATCCCTTATCTTAACAAGGTTGGCAACGGTGTTGCTTGTGTTGTTAGACGAAAGTTGCCACGTACCGTCAAGGGAACATTCCCTTGAGTTGCTGAGAAAAAAAAACTGGCGAAGGATAAAAATGTGAGTCAAGTATCCTGCTCACCTTAACTTAATGACTGTGGGCATGGGACTGTTGTCCGTACTGGCCTCCGTACTCATGTTGAGCGAAGCGTTCAAATCAACGCTATCCCTGTGCATTGAGCCGGTACTCGTCGATCGAGATACTGACAGTCGACTCTGTGGACATATGTCAATGTTAAAATCAACTAAGTTCAATTGCGGGCGTGACACAAGCAGGTTCGAAACAGGGATCAAAGCAGGAGTGCTCAGCGAACTTGAACTGCTAGCGAACTACCTCAAAATTGTAGACTAGCGATCGATCCGGTAGACGCCGCACGTAGGGTGTATCATGGCGTAGGATCAATGGCAAGTTACACAGTCGTGGTGCGTATCGCAACGTCGGGATACGCATCCTCAAGCATCTTTACGTTGCGTCGTACTTCGGTGTGAGCTCACGCTAAGTCTAACAAAGATTATATGTTAAGATCGGCAGACAGGCTGACGGTCCACTTGATGGTAGGTGGCTACCGTCGTCGCCTATAACACATGCAACACCAAAGCTGCTGCAAGTGCTCTGCCGACTACAGTAGGATTAAGGATAAGGGATTAGGAGGGGATAGGGAAATGAGCTCTGGCATCCCTTACTCACTCACCGAAACACAACAGCTGCTGTTATTTCACGGTGGTCTTCTGTAAGGGGGTGGTTACTTGCCGCCAGACGAGCTGCCCAAATGACTGCTAAACTCAGTGTGCCCTGCCACTACTTCCCAGATCCAGACCAGAGCCAAATTTGAAAAGTTCGGGGGCCCAGGGACCCCATTACAGAGCGTTAAGGCAAGCATCCTAACCACTCATTTATTATTTTTGAAGAACTCCTTGTTCTTATTTATTTATTAAAATAAAGTTAATTAATACTACTTTTTTTAAATATTTTATTTAGAATGTCCGCCAATTAGTGGCCGCATATAGAAAAGAAATAATCGGCAACTCACCCGCTTGGGCGTGTGTGTGTGGGCGTAGACAGGGGGCGGTGGCGGGTGCGGGGGCGCAGGAGCGGATGGGACGGGGGGGAGCGCCGCTTCTCGCTGAAGCACCGCCGCGCTTTCGCTGAGCCCGCGCGACAGCAGATGCGCCGCCACCAACTGCAGCAGTTGACGCTCGTTGTAGTTTATCCTCGTCTGCGCCACCACGTTCGCCTGGAACATTCCGCGTACACAAAGCACTAATTTTTTGAGCCGCAGTCTCCAATAAACGATGTCGGCCGCTAACAATGCTTACTATACAAATGTAATGTACTACTGGTCTTCTTCACACGCCGATGTCGGCGTTTTGCTATCGTAAGGCCGGCGCAAATTTGAGGACGGCACGGCAAAGTATTTTAAATTTTTTCACAGTATTTTGTACCTTAAGTGCTTTCAATATAATTCAAATTTCACTGAATTTTGCGAGGGGAACAATCCCTTACTCACACACAGAAACACAACTCACGAGCCGGCATTATGTAAGGAGATGGTTACTACCACCAGATGAAGTGCTTACCAAAAAATGTCTGACGGCAACTCAGACCAAACCGTTACCAACCAATTGTATGATCCACGGTGCTACTGCTGCTTCCAAAGCCACGCACAATTCACGTGTTTAACTTACCCTATGAATATTCGCTAATGAGGTCTCGAACTCGGCTCCCATGTGCTTGCTCTTCCCGGAAACACGCTCGAGAAGCTCCAGAGCGTATTTCTGGAACATCACGTGTTCCTGACGCTTCTCCTGAAGTATCGGATCACGCATCAGTACTGAAAAGTTTCGCCCATATATTCTTAAAGGGGTTATGTGTGTACACTAAAATACTTGAACCTTTTTTTTTCTCAGAAATCAAATTCTCCTTTGCTGTGTCAGTCCTAGAACAGGATTAGTTTCTACAATTAGGACCATCTCTGATTACACCATCGGATAGCATGTTGACGGTCCACTTCATGGCAGGTGGCTACCGTCGCCTATAACACAAACAACGCTGCTGCAAGTGGATTAAGGATCAGGGATTGAGAATCATTTACTCACTCATCGAAACACAACAACACAGTGGTCTTCTGTAAAGTGATGGTTTCCAGACCCAACTTTGAAAGTTCATTTCCAAAGATCGCTCTACAGAGGCTCTAGTATGAGTTTACAATACTACACCATTACTACACTCGCTAGCGAGAACGTAAAACTTTTGTATGGGAAATCGTGAACTGTCAATGTCAAATTATCAATTTTCCATATAAATGTTTTACGCTCTCGCTAGCGAGTGTAGTATCGTAAACTCATGCTAGAGCCACAGGGAATCGAAACCGGGTCCCCTGAGAGTAAGAACTCACGAAGCAGTTTTCACCCGCACCCGCCGAGGAGGAGGAATCGCTGTTTTATTTCAAAACTCACGAGATCGGAGTTCTGTGCGGTAACGCAGCCGCGAAGTTTGCGATTTTCGCGCGAAAACTCGGCGGGCGATTATCGCAAGATTGACGGTGTACCGCCGGGGCTGCGGGTGACCGCGAACCGCGCGATTCTAGAAGTTGCTTGCCAGCGCAGCGGTACCCACAACAATCGCTCACGCCGCGGTCGTAAAACGCGTCGTGAAATGTGCATTCATTTTTAACATATATTATTTGCATTCTACCGAAGATGCGAACTACCGCGGTGGGCGCGGTTAATAACCGCTACGTGAGTTCTTAGCCTGAGACAGAGGGCCTGAGACATTATACCATTTAGCAGTCGGAGGACACATTACATTCCGCAATCATGAACTAGACAGGATGTAACCACCATGAAATAACAGAAATATGTGTTGCTACATTTCAGCGAGCGTATGGGACGCCATAGCCACAGGTGAGTCGGGTATAGTCTGTGGTGTTGCTGTGCAGCATCTGTGACGTTGCTTGTGTTATAGGCGACGCTAGCCACCTACTCTCGAGTGAACCGTCAGCATATCTGTCAGACTTTAACATTAAAAAAAAAACTATTTGAAGAATACGCCATCTTTCGACCCCTGCGTGTAATATACACAGGGCAACAGCATGCAACGCTCACCTTGTATCTGAGAGGTGGTGAATAGTGGCAACTTGGAAATGATCTGGCGGACGGTGGGACAGCGGGCTAACCCGGCTAGGGCCCGACACGCCAATCCCCGTAGTCGGTCAGCGTCCGTTATAGGCGACTTCACCATCATCAGCGACAGTAGAACCTTTTGGGGGATGAAATTGGTAAATCTGTATGCATGAAATATGTTCCTTCCAATTGTTAAGGCGACAACGGATGACATAACTATAGTCACCGTCACGAGAAGCTGTAAATTATGGTAAAGAAACATTCAGGGTTCACAATATTTGGATCGAATAATAACTAATTTTGACGAGCCCGTTGGATGAGTGGTTAGGTTGCTTGCCTTAAAGCTCTGTTCTAGGGTTCCCGGGTTCGATTCCCGGCCGGAGTCAACTTTAAAAATGAACTTTTCAAATTTGGCTCTGGTCTGGATCTGGAAAGTAGTGGCAGGGCACACTGCGTATCGCAGTCATTTGGGCAGCCCGTCTGACGGCAGTAACCACCCCCTTACAGAAGACCACCGTAAAATAACAGCATGTGTGTTGTTGCGTTTCGGTGAGTAAGGGATGCGAGAGCCCATTTACTTATTCCCTTCCCAATAACTTATCCTTAATCCTACTGTAGTCGGCAACGCACTTGCAGCACATGTGGCATTGCTTGTGTTATAGGCGAAGGTGGACCGTCAAGTGGACCGTCAGCCTGTCTGCCGATCTTAACATAAAAAAAAAACTATTATGTAACACAATAATTAACCGAAACGACACTGATTTCTAAATAATAAAAACAAAATAAAATAAACACAAAAATTTGTATTAAAATCCAATATATAATGGGCTATTCTACACTAGTTATTAGTTCATAGCTGTGCCCGCGGCTTTGCTCGCATGGAATTCCGAATATTTCTCGGTATCGGTTACCTACCAAGCAGTCGTTACGTACGCGTCTTGACCTACTAGCACTGCCTCTGTGGCTTCACAGCGCGGTCGCGCTTTTTACATATTGTTATGACTCACCAGGGAACGTTCTAGTTATGACTCACTATGGAACTTTCTAGAAAAACGACTTCGCCTATCTACAATTTCTGGAAAAATTATTGTCAAGGGAAATTGATCCTTATGCACACAACATAGAGTTCACATACAACAGAAATAGCGTTCGCGAATTTTCAATGACCTGTTTACAATACGTGTTTACAAAAGTTGTTTACTTCTAATTGTTTGTTGTTTGTTTGTACTAAATTCGAGAAAGATCTAGACGATTGGCAGCGGGTATAAATAGGCGAAGTGGCAAGCTAGCGGGACAGTTCGATTCTGCGATTCGAAAGCGATACTACGGAACTATACCTGCGACTTATTACGGAATTACGGACGACTTTTGGCAAGTTTAACGGATTTAAAGAAGAAGTTTAGCCCTATTGGAAGTCATCTTGGTTTGTGGCAATAAATAGACGATTTTCGCCCTTACACGGCAATTTGACTCACCCCACACTTAACAACTGGTGTCAGAAGTGGGATGCCGTTAATGCCACGGGACGACGGAACTCGTACTCCACGGACCAGGAGACAAGCGGAGATGGATGCTGCGAGGCAACGGGCACGTGAGGAACCGGAGGAAGGCTCCGATGCTGAATTGCTCCCTATAACAGCGCCTCCATCAAACCCATCAATGGACCTTTCTGCACTGCTAGCTGCCATGCAGAACTTACAAACCAGTCAGGAGGCCGCTCGCCGTGAACAGGAGGCCGCTCGCCGTGAACAGGAGGCCGCTCGCCGTGATCAGGAGACCGCTATAAAGAACTTACAAGCAAGTCAGGAGGCCGCTCACATTGGACAGGAATCTGCTAGCCAACTAATGCTTTCTAAATTGGACGCAAGCCTGGAAATAATGTGTGACAAGGTTAAGAAGGTTGAATCCGAAGTTAAAGAGGTCTCACTGAAAGTCGAGGGCCTGGAAGGGAGGCTCGAACAAACCGACAGTCGCCATCAAGTGCTCGCCGAGAGAGTGCAGAAACTGATGACGAGAGAGGCAGTCCTCACTGCACCGGTACCTACACAAGGCAGATTGGACCTGCCACGGTTTGATGGCACATCATCCTGGACAGCCTACAAGTACCAGTTCGAAACCCTCTCTAACTGCAGCGGCTGGACCGAGGATCATGCGTTCATGGCGTTGACTCTTGCTCTAAGAGGAGACGCCCAACTGATCCTGGAGCGACTTCCTACAGAAGGTAGGTCTCTGCAAGCCCTTTTGGAAGCTCTAGAGACACGGTATGGTGACAAGCACATGGAGCACACGTATAGGGCTCAATTACGAGACCGCATACAGAGGCCCGCGGAAACACTCCAGCAGTGGGCTGACGAGATCGAAAGACTAGTTCGTCGCGCCTATGTGTCAACACCGTCTGCAATAGAAATAACCCTGCTCCAAGCCTTTGTGGACGGTATAAGGGACAGCGAAGTTCGTGCAGCAGTGCGATTGGGTCACCATCAGACCCTGAAAAATGCACTGGCACATGCGCTAGAAGTAGAAGCTGTACGGCGTGACACAAGGCCATTTAAAGTCAGAGAGCTGGTAGCCGAGGAGCGAAGACCTCGCTATGGTCCGACATGCTACGGCTGTGGTGAAAAAGGTCATATTAGGCTGGACTGTCCAAAGAAGAAAAGGATGGTCTCAGAGGTGGGGACCCAAGTTGAAGAAGGGCAGCTAAAGGCACATGCGCTTGAAGTAGAAGCAGTACGGCGTGCCATAAGGCCATTTAAGGTCAGAGGGCTGGTAGCTGAGGAGCGAAGACCTCGCTATGGTCCGACATGCTACGACTGTGGTGAAAAAGGACACATTAGGCTGGACTGTCCAAAGAAGAAAAGAACGAGGGTCTCAGAGATGAAGACCCAAGTTGAAGAAGGACAGGTAGCACGGTGGACTGAGCAATTGCGGAAATTCAATCTTGTAACGGAACTATACCTGCGACTTATTACGGAATTACGGACGACTTTTGGCAAGTTTAACGGATTTAAAGAAGAAGTTTAGCCCTATTGGAAGTCATCTTGGTTTGTGGCAATAAATAGACGATTTTCGCCCTTACACGGCAATTTGACTCACCCCACACTTAACAACTGGTGTCAGAAGTGGGATGCCGTTAATGCCACGGGACGATCATAACTAAGAGGGGGGTAATGTTATGACTCACCAGGGAACGTTCTAGTTATGACTCACTATGGAACTTTCTAGAAAAACGACTTCGCCTATCTACAATTTCTGGAAAAATTATTGTCAAGGGAAATTGATCCTTATGCACACAACATAGAGTTCACATACAACAGAAATAGCGTTCGCGAATTTTCAATGACCTGTTTACAATACGTGTTTACAAAAGTTGTTTACTTCTAATTGTTTGTTGTTTGTTTGTACTAAATTCGAGAAAGATCTAGACGATTGGCAGCGGGTATAAATAGGCGAAGTGGCAAGCTAGCGGGACAGTTCGATTCTGCGATTCGAAAGCGATACTACGGAACTATACCTGCGACTTATTACGGAATTACGGACGACTTTTGGCAAGTTTAACGGATTTAAAGAAGAAGTTTAGCCCTATTGGAAGTCATCTTGGTTTGTGGCAATAAATAGACGATTTTCGCCCTTACACGGCAATTTGACTCACCCCACACTTAACAATATATTGTATTATTTCCTTAACCATACATTTAAAACATATGCACTAAAAAGCAACAATCACGTGTACTAATTATTTGTGACGATAAACTTACTGATTTTGATGAGGATTCATAATATTGTCAATTTTAATTATTTTTTTTATACAAAAAAGTAGTTTTTGTAGCTTAAATATAAAAGTTAGACATATGCTGTCGCTGAGTTTTTTGTAGGTATCATCAAGCTCGTCAACTTTTCTATAGAAATCAATCACACCAGCGTTTGAAATAAACGTTTTCGTTCGACTGTTTTTTCGTCAACTTACTTGCGACTTACTATGTCCATCCTGAAATTGTGTTCTAACTATTGTTGAAAGATTTTTTTTTAAATCGGAAGAGTAGTTTCGAAGATTAATTACCCTCTACACATAAACAAACAAACATACAAATTTTACCTCTTTATAATATTAGTATAGATACTTCGCTTTGTGAGAATCCTTTCGCTTTTTGAGATACCCTGGGGAAAGAACCGAGGCAATTTTTTTTACAAAGCATGTTTCGATTCCACTCACCATAATACCGTTGTTTGTTCTGACACTCTCCCACACTTTTTGTATGACATCTTCATACGATTTGAGGGCAGTTTTCTTTTTACTCGTTCCAGACAATGAGAAGCGTGTTGTTGATGACCCTGTCTGAAAAAAAAACTCAATTTGTCATGTAGCCCCATGATGAGCACCAATGAACAGTTTTCGTAAGTAAAACGTTCATGTTGCTAAAGACCAAATCGAAATTATTATTTTTTTCTATTACAATTTCAATAAATCCTTCTAGCAGTCATAAAATGGATAATAATCGGCCCCTAACAGAAGACTGTTAACACTTTGTGTAGTACATAAAATATTATTTAAGGACTCGGTATGGAAATTGTATGAGGAGTAAAATTAATACAAGCGTTACGTTACGTTATCTGTCACTTTAACATCGGTGTGACAGCTGACACATGTATTTATGTTCACTAATTCTATTCTCTGGGCTTATAAAAGCAAACGTCGAAATCTTGTATGAAAAGTGTAGTCCGCGTTGAGGAAAGAAACGATAGCGCGTTATAATCTGCCGGCACAGCGACATCTGTCGTCGAAAAATTGAACTGATATTCTAGTAACGTTTAAGTGTATTTACCCTGTGCACCGGTGCGCAGACGCAGTTGACTAGCACGTTGAGCGCCGCCTTCTGCACGTCGGGCTCCGGTACTATCTCGCCGTCCGCCGCGCCCAGCACCACGTTCAGCCCGGTGGTCACGTCCTCCCTCATCTCCACCTTCTCCGCGAGGAGTAACTGCACGCGCGGCGACACGCAGCACACCGACACCACGTCCAGCGCCGAACGGACAGTCTCCGCGCGCCCGTTGAAGTTCCACTCGTACGCGTAGCCGACTACCTTTGGCACGAACGTCAAAATACTCATCACCGTCATACGATACACGAATATGAAAAGAAATTTTCAACTAACTCGCTTCACTCGTTTTAGTCTTCAAACATGCTTATTATATTAAATGGAGTTACTAGCTTTTAACTTTTATTGGAGAAATGGCTTAGAGAATTTATATCTTATAAAATACTAGAAACCCCCCCCCCCCCCCTCCCGGCTTCACACGGGGTTGACATTTAGCTTCGCGTATCCCATTTCGCTAGATACTTTTGCTCTGATTATTTATTAAATGGCGAAGAGGAGGTTTCTTAGTTTCCAAATGAGTCGCTTGTTTTTTTTTTTTTTGTTGACGCTGATTATTTACCATACCCATGGTCAATGAATATAAAGATTATTATTATTATTCCAAAAAAAGATTCTCGTCCTTCACCTTTTAGATTTTCGAATTATACCAATCTAATTTTGAACTTAGAAACTAAGAAAAATAAGAAAAAAGTGAGAATATTTTATTTCTCATAAAACACAACATAAGAATAGACAATACATTCTAATGCAACGAGAAAATGGTCTCCTAGCTCACCATGGTGTTGGTGTACTTATAACCTGGTATTCTATTACTAAAGTCGAAAATTTATAAATAAGAACTAGGGAAGTAACTAGACTTATTCAGCTTTTTTAGGGTTCCATACGTCCGAATAAAAAACGGAAAAACCCTTATAGGATCACTCGTGTGTCCGTCTGTCCGACCATTCCCCCCCCCCCTTATCTCCGAAACTACTGAACCTAAAATACACGCTGAAGCTGAATAGACTTGGAAAGCTGGACTTGGAATACAAAACTGGTGTTTTCTATGGACAAAAGCTGAATAAACATAGTTAGTCCCTAATCAAGTAATGATTGGTAGCATTACATTACACCCTACCTGTATGAGCAAAGTGATTCCTCCCAATTCGACCAGCTCGTCTACGGGGGCCCATCGCGACCACGCGACACTCTGCAGCAACTCTATCTGTTCCTGTATCTCTTCTGGCGAGGACTTTGACGCCTGAAACATTTAAAACATTTATGTTTTATTTCATTCAGAAAGGCCGATGGTCCACTTGATGGTAGGTGGCTTTAACACAAGCAACGCCATAGTAGCGCCAGTAGCGTACAGTACGGATTGGGAAGAGTAAATGGGCTCTGGCATCCCTTACTCGATCACCAAAACACAACAGTACGCGTGCTGTTATTTCATGGTGGTCTTCTGTAAGGGGGTGGTTACGGCCGCCAGACGGGCTTTCCAAATGTCTGCGAAACGCAGTGTGCCCTGCCATTATTTTTCAAAGCTGACACTGCCGGGAATCAAACCCGGGAACCCTAGAACGACAGAACCCTAACCACTCATCCAACGGGCTTTTCAAAGCCCGCTAGATGTGACAAGTATTCTATTACTACTCTGCAATCACGTTATCACGTCAAATTATTTGTTAAATGTGATTTAAAAGAGAAAATTCTGATTACATGGGTGACTCCGACATCGTGCCGACCTTGCAGGAAAGTTTACGGCTCGCTTGAAGAAGCCCATTATTGTAGCTATAGTCTATTCACGGAAACGATATAGCGCTTAGCGCTTTCTCTATCACACATTTTCATACAAATGACAAAGACAAAAAAACTTTTCGTGATCAGTGGGCGTTAACAATACCTTACAAAAGTAAATGCGTGTTCACACTGCGCTTCTTAAAAGCTCGCATAGCTTATGCCCACGGCTTCACCTACTATTTGAGGGACATTTATTTGGCTAGTTATTCTTCTCTTTTTATTGGTAATTTTTAATATAACGGATGGATAAATATAATAGAATAAAATAACGGATGGATGGATAAAGGAAAGAAATAAAAATCGAGATTTAATTATTTATACTTTATTATATTATAATAAACAAGTCCATAGAATTACACTCCCCACTTTTCACTATCGCGGCTTAAATTTCGTTGGGGATTTTAGTACACTACATTCATTGTTCTCTTTCACAATTCTATGAATAGAAGCCCAGTGAACACCTAAAGAAGATTACCTTTTAGAATGTCACCGTTTGAGGCCGAAGAGTCTGCATTTCTCATAGCATAGTACATATTATAAATCATAGTCTTCTCGGTAGACAAAAAAGCACGCCGCTTTCTTTTCTCAGCAGGTTGTTCTATATCCACCATTATCGCACTATTCCAATTCACAATGGAAAGTCCGTTTTAGAAGCCAATAAGTCGTCAAGAAAAGTAATCGATAACAAAATCCAATAAACAAGCCAGGTCACGAGTTGAGTTTTATAGTCACAAGTAAGAGCAAGTCTGCACAACACGGGAAGTATGAATAGACTAGTGAGTACTCGCAATTTGTACACCGCCTTAGCGTTTGTCACTGACCAATCACGGTTAAACAATTGTGTGAGTGAGATAGCGCTCTACTAACTCGTTTCCATGAATAGACTATAGATTAGAAACACCGCAGAAGGGAGATTTTTCCCAAAGTTCGCGCGTCCGCAGGGATAAGGTGTATTCAACTATTCCTAGTTCTACCACAGCAAAACTATAACCTTACTAGATGGCGCCCGCGTCTTCGTCTGCGTTGAAAAATGAAAACATATAACGTCTTTATCGCTGTGACAACGATGGCGCCGCCGCCGCGACAGTGGCGCCGAATTTTTTTATATTTTTAGACGATCCCTCGGGAACCAAACATATTTCCAGGATAAAACCCTGGAACATGCAGGATACCCAAATCCTTTCAGTAGTTTTTACGTGGAAGAGTAACAAACATACATACATCCTCACAAACCTTCGCATTTATAACTATGTAGTAAGTTTGAAGCTCTTCCCCTCGACTTCAGAGAAACGTTTAATTTAATTTTCAATTAAATCCTTCAATTGAATTATAAAGGAAAAGCCATTTTAGTTTATAAGTGAAAGACTCACTTTATATGGTGGCGGTTCCGGGACATTGTCGCCCTGTTGCCTGGCGACCTGTGCGGCTCGCAACCGCAAGTGTGCTTCTAAATACCTGAAAGTAAGAAAAAAATGCATATTAATTCATTTAATTTTGAGCGTCGGTGGCGCAGTGGGAAAACACGGCCTATCATTCTAGAAAAACTTCATTTTTTACCTTATTGTTATAATTACTCACAATTTGTGTGTAATTATTACAATAAGTTAACTTATGTAAATTTGATTTGTCAATAAAGGAATGGTGTTATAAGAATGGTATTATATGGTATTATCAGTCAAAAACTCAATAATCGAGATTTGGAGTTTCAAGATGTCAACTGAATACCGGTTGGTCATGAAGGAACAAGAAATATTATAAAAGCTCTAACCTCCTTAAAGCGACGCACACGTGTCTGACAATTTGTCTCGCTGCACAAGTCTCGTCTTCGGAAACCCTCGACTCCTCATCATCGGAGCCCAATATTGGCAGAGTCGAAATCACGTTGTACAACTTCCGTAAACCGTCCTACGATCAAAATTAACGTTTGTCAATTTACACACCATAAACACTATAGAATCATACTGAACAGCGCGACAGATGTACGATTAAAACACATTTTTTTAAACAATCTTAAATCTAATAATTATTATAAATATTAATCTATACTAATATGTATTATAAAGAAAAAAGATTTGTATGTATGTATATATGTTTGTAATGAATAAACTCAAAACTACTGGACCGATTTTAAAAATTCTTTCACCTATAGAAAGCTACATTATCAGCGAGTTACATAGGCTACTCACCATCACCCAATCCCCCCCCCCCCCCCCTTATATTTTATAAAGTTACGCGGACGAAGTCGTTTATAATACATGTGGGTAACGGAATGTAAGAATGAGTGAGAAGTATGAATGGGTTGGAAAGAAAGAGATAGATATATATAGACAGGCAAGATGGCGAAAGTTCTCGTAAGATTTCATGTTGTTCTAAATTAAAATAAAATACTATTAACGAAATTAACAAGTTTCACTCTAAGCATTTATCCCACTTACATTTCAACATAAATTACTAGAAACTAGCGACTGCTCGGCTTTGCATGATTTTTTTTTTTTTGCAAATTATATATAAAAACCTTCCCTTTTTCCATTAGTGGAAACCGTATCAAAATTCGCTGGTTGGTTTAGAAGAAGTTAGCGGAAGAAACGGCCAGAAGTTTATTTAATAATTTTAAACGAGCAATGTAAATATATACAAGGTGTCCGGGAAGTCAAAGTCAAGCCGTAAACGGGTTATAAGGCCAGGTAATGCCAGTTATCAGAAAAAATAAAATAAAATAAATCTTAGTTACGTATTTTTCAAATTATATGCACATTAGTAAAAAAAAAATCGACAAAACTGACACCCTGTGATTGTCTACTGTAATTATAACTCTTCAATTTTTTTTGAATATTTTTATTGTCATGTAACTCTGAATAACCATTCTGTAACTTAATAGTATAAAATATAAAACACCTAACAAATCTTCATCTTACTAATCTTATTAATCTTACTAATTTTGTCGGTAACTTTAGTACGTCTACAAATCCCTGATTCTATCTCGCAATGTAACCTCAAACATTGACCCTCTCCATACCACGTTGAGCGACCTCTCCATAGCTCTAAACTATGGGCCTCGCGAGAAAGCTCAATCAACGTCGAGGTAGGCATTAATTAATAGAAAAAAAAATGTTACCAACCTGATTGTCAAACTCCTCCAATATGACCCTGAACTGGAACGACAGTCCGAAGAACATGGTGGCGTGACATCTTCCCGAATCGTGTGAACACTCGAGCAGCCACAGTGCGTACTTGACCAAATCCGCCAACGTCTTCCGGGGCAGGAGGCAGACCCTCTCCATGGCATCCTCGCAGTAAGCCAAGTAGTACAGGCATATCGAAACTCCCGTGGCGGCCACCGAAGGCCTTGGAACTTCTAGAAACTTCTGAAGACCGCCCATATTTATGAAGTCTATCGAGAACTTCTTGTGACAGAGCAGGGCGGCTAGATACTTAAGGGCTTCGAAGGCTAGCCTAGAGTCTCGCGACTCGCGAACGTTTAGGTAACCCAATATGAGACCTAGGGCGTTCTGCTCGAACACATGTGATAGGAACTGTAACATAGACAAAAGAATATATTTAAAAAAAAAAGAATGTCCAAATGTGTAACGTAAATAAACCCGACCTACTGAGTTTTAAAACACCGAGTGATTATGTATGTCTGTCCTTTTCTCTCGCACGGAAAAATGTCATAATTGGCCGACGCTATCTGTTTCGCGGTACGGGAAAGCGATCTTGACAAAACTTGGTAACGTTTTTTATGATCCTTTTTTTTATGAATGGTTGCACTACTAGATAAAATAATTACCTACTAATAGTAAAAGTATGAGTTAAATATTAAAAGATGTTTGTTTTTCTTGGTTAAAAGATAAAAAACTATTAAAAGATAAAAAAATTGTTTACATTCTTTGATCCCACACAAAATAATGACTAAGTATGACTGTCCGGTCATATTTGTGGCACGCGCGACCCGCCTACATTTACCACTCCATCTTTATCTGTTCCGCGTTCAGAAAACCCTGTTTCTCATTACTGGTGACAGGGCACACTGCGTTTCGCAGTTATTTGGGCAACCCGTCTCGCGGCAGTAACCACTCCCTTACAGCTTCCGTGAAATAACAGCACGTGTGCTGTTGTGAGTGAGTAAGGGATGCCAGCGACCATTTCCCTATCCCTTCCCAATCCCTTATCCTCAATCACTATGTTCGGCAGGGCACTTAAAGCAGCCGTGGCTTTGCTTGTGTTATAGGCGACGGCAGCCACCTACCATCAGACGACGACATGTCTCGAGTGCCTTTGTACTCTTGACATGTCACCCTGGCGGTTACATCAAATTTCGTGTCAGTCATGCCAGTGGATAATCGCGTATCTGTCACGTTGCTTAGGTGGGTACAGCGCCTTAATCCCATTATGGCGTTACTTATGCTATAGGCGACGATAGTCACCTACCATCAAGTGGAACTTCAGTGTGTCCATTGACCTTAACTTAGAAATGAGCCGTCGCGGGACGCCTGGCATATGTGAGACGTCGAAACTATTTTGTATAGAAAATATACATGAAAAGTTTATTTGTAGGCAATTTAACTTAACAATCAAAACTTATATAATCTCCGGCTAAAATCAACGGCTAAAACACACAGTATAGTCTCCATATTACATGCGCTATAATAGGTATAAGATCGCACTGCAGTGGAAGCACTGAGCCGAGTATAGTTACAAGTTCCACCAAAGCGTTGGACAAATGCGGCCAAATATTGGCGGCGCCAGGCCAACAACCAGTCTCACCCACCGCAAAAGATGACATCAAAAATGGGTGTGTGCTTATGATCAATGCGAGCGCCAAGCTTCATGGAGTCGAGTAAACTTTATTCAGCGTCACCGACCCCGAGCGTGACGGTTCACTTACGATCACTACTCAGAAATAAACGCGCCTAACATTAATCCACTCACCTCCTGATACTCCCCCATGGGCGTCAGATACCTAAGTATGAGCATCTGTTTCGTGGCACTGGTTGGTGGATGAATTCGTATATTCCCTATGACGTACGTCTCCATTTCCGCCCAACTCGAGTTCGAACCGGTCTCGTGGGGCAACGGCGGCGTGTTGTTGGGCGGTGCTGGCGGTCTGGGGGGCGGCGACATCATACCCCCCGCCCCCCAGTGCTCGGGGGACACGGGGACGCTTTTCAACCGATTGGGGGTCGGCTCCTTGTGATCGTCGATGTCCATTTCCCCCCCGCCACCCTCATCCTTATCCGATTCCGGTGAGACAGCTGTGAAGAATCAAATAAAAATAATCAGTATACATAGTATAAAGTAGTCCTTCTTTTCTCTGTCTGTTTGTATTTGTATATATGCATTAATCTCGGAAAATTGTGAATTTTCCGTCTTGCCTGGATTGTATTGATGGAAAGAGAAATGTATGTATAATTTATGAACATCTTATTTATATATGTCGGCGGTTCCTAAGGTTAAGAAGCGGAGAGTTTAAGAATTAGATGGCATAAACACCTAACCTAACCTAACAACTTTCCTTGGAAACGTCAAGTAGTAAGTAGGTAGTGACACGATCCCATTGCTGTAGAAATTTTGGGACTTCTGATCAAAAAAAACGCGACAAGTAGTTTTGGCAGTCCTCTCTTGAATTCTGAAGAGATCGAAACAGATGGAAATCTGAAGGTCAGGGCTATATGGCGGATGCATTAATACCTCCCAGCAAAACTCTCTTAATTTTTGCTGAGGGACTAACGATGGTCTAGCTTTGTCGTGATGAAAGACCACACCCTTTCGATTGATTGTTTGACCATTGTTAACAAGACAAGAGTGGTACACGCCCTGAGGCCAGACAACCTGAAAGGCATCACTTCCTGGATGCAAAGAACCGTGTGCAGTGATAAGCCTTGGGAGCAATCTATATTCAACGTTGGAGAGACACAGGTTGATGATGCAAGACTAAAGACTGTCTAGTTAATATCTAGAGTTCTATATAATAAAAAGACATACCTTTTCTTATACCGGAATTGGATCCATTACATTTGACTTCATTATTTCTCCTCTTATCGAATCTAGCAAAGTGCCTCGTTTGATTTGGTGGTGTTATTGAGTTCTGATTGTTTTGCTAAAACAGTAAAGCATAGAACACTTAAGCGACAATACAAGAAGCGCTTAGTTATGACGTCACAAAGAGTAACAGGAACCACGGCCCTTCAAAGACCATATAACTGTAAAATAACATTTTTGAAGTTTACTCCTTAAGAATAGATTTTTCATATAAGGCCCTCGGTATGGAAATTTATCTATATTAATAATTCCGTCAAGGGGTACGGCAGACGCGATTGAAACCTTACGTGAATAATAAAACATAAAAAAACAAAGATTTCGAGTCGACAACATAATATATCCACAAAATTCGGATTGTCAAGTATTTTGTTAAATTCTAATGGTGCTGACATGATGCTGACAGACAAATCGCAGTCGCCATATTGGCCACTCTAGCGAAACGTCACTGACATCTGTGACATCTTGAGTGGTTAATAAACGTTCCGTTTCATTCATACTAGCGCACATACGCCTCGCCACTCAATACGTCGTCGCACCATTAATTTTAAAAACAAAGTGTCCATTACAAAGAACTGTGACTCATGTGACTGTGTAAAACGAAACGTCTTGCCGCAAACATTGAGCGAAATCTATACCGCTTTGCCTTTAATATTCCTTGAGAACCGATAACTACAGAAATGTCTACCTACACATGTGTACATATTATGAGTCATATTACACCCGAGCGAAGCCGGGTTTTCATCTAGTATTTTATATTTTTAGATGATCCCTGGGGAACTCAACATTTTTCCAGGTTAAAAGTATCCGATATGCTAATCCAGTTAATAAACTATCTGTGTAGCAAATTTCATGCAAATCCGTTCAGTAGTTTTTACTTGAAAGAGTAACAAACAACTATTTATCCTCACAATTCGCTTTTATAATATTAGCAGGATAAAGGGATGTACTTGTTTTGTCTAACATTTGTATTTCTTTATTCATTTATATTTTTTTTTTTCTTTATTTGGTTTGCAAAACAGCACACAATCTAACATAAAAAAATAATATCAGTAATTTAGAAGAAAACTCTACAATGATTGTGCCTTTCACGATGCAAACACAACTTAACAAAATAAAAGTGACAGTAATAAACAATATGAAACACTAAAATAATAATAACATAAAGATCCAATACAAAAATAAAAGGAATAGCAATAATACAAAATAAGTACCTAAATAAATAAAAATAAAAAAAAAAAAAAACAAAAAACAAAAAAAAAAAAAACAACGAAAGAGAAAAATAAATTGTTTAATACAGGAAAGATTAATCTGAATTACCTTCTCATCCTGGCTCTTATTTCTTAATGTGTGTAGCCTTCTAAGCATCATTGGTACTAGCATTGCATTTAATTCCCTGTAAACACGAAACAGTTATGAATCAAAACAATGTTAAAAATCTTTTGCAATTTTTCTTTGAATTGAATGGACAGGTAGATATCTCATGTAATCTCTCATCTTTATAAGATTAACCGCGTCCATGCCTCGCGGCCAAATGCTTGGTGGTGTGGACGTGTGGATGTCTCGGACGCACATTGGCTCGGCGAGCGCGCCTAGGGCCCGAATCATGCGTTGTCGGTAAATTGACCGTGCTCAAAGGTGCCTCGGTATGCGGCGTGGATGTTGCTATTCTAGCCCCGAGGCGAGCCAGATTGACGTTTGAAAATATAGGAAAATTATTTCCGTATTGATTGCAATGCTCATAAAATCTTGGTCTTGCCTTAAAGCGTATCTGTTTTCTTTTTATGAACAATACATGGCTGTCCATTTCTGAATATTTGTGAGTTCTGACTCAGCTTACCTCGTGAGGCTCGCCTCGTGGTACAGTAGTACCCAACTGATATGGCTTACTGATGTACCTGTGCAGAAGACGAATTTTTGAAGCGCGGGAAATGCTAACGACCAATCGGCACGCTCCATACACTGCGCGTCTTTGCTGCCATGTGAGCGTGCGCCGCTTAACATATTAGTCGGACGGACGGACGGGATGAACTCGTGCGAGTGCGACGGAACTAATTGTGCTATGTGTAATATTGTGCTGTGGGATGCCGAAGAGTGCCTTGCCGTGAACAGCCAGGGATGGCCCATAGGCCACATCGCAGGTGGTTTGATGTTAACAGGGATGCATACCCTATGGGTATACAGGCAAAATAAAAATGTATAAAGATTTACCTAAAATTAGTGGCAATTTCTTGGACCTCCATAGCGGCAGCTAGCAAGCCGGTCGCATAACACTGGAGTGGCTCCGGTGAATTGCTCGCCCACGACACGAGGCGGTGAATCAACACTTCGTTGTCCTTTAAATTATAAATCACATAAATTACTATTTAACGCAAGACAATACAACAAAAAAATGAATTTGTATTTACTATTTTGCAAATTGATACTGTTGTCACAAAAAAAATTGGTAAATGCGAATAAGGGAGTGAATCATCGTCATCATCTCAGCTGTAGGACTCAGCCTATGTCCACTAGTGGACATGTTCCTATGTCCCATAACCTTTCAATTGGACCAGTCAGAAGTAGCCTGGTTGCACCGTCGACACTCGGCCCACATCAGACTGATGTCTTTTATAGATTATGAAATCTAAAGTTGATTGTTCTTGATTTTGAAAAACATAATTTTTTTATATTGAATAATTGAAACAACAAAAAGATGTTAACATAATATCTAATGTTTAATAATCTAATGTTAAGAGGGAATGCGGGTCCAGCGGAATTTGAAAAATAGGTATTTGAAGAAACTATTGCCATCGCGTTGCGCCCGAACCAGCAAGCTCTCTATGTGTGTGTGAATAGTCTGTGTTTGTGTGCGTGGCAAGCCTAGAGTATCGATAATACCACTTCCTTTGTTATACGTCTGAACCCCCCTCGCCTTCAGCCTTCCCCCGAAGAGTGTGACAAGTGCAGCTCAGATGGATTATACCTACTAAATTTTTGACTAAATCGAGGTTTCGTATTCCCCTGTTTTCTCCCTAAAGATCTAGCCTAACGAATAATTTCTTACACAAATATTTTGCAGATGAATGAGTTTATGTTCCTATCATTTTTTTTTATCTTAAAAATATTTCAAATTTGTTTCATAGTCATCTGATTTAGGGTGGTATAAAAGGGCCATTTATTACTATTTCTGAATATTTTCTTATGTAATTAGTTCGTGGAAAAAAAGATATGATAGGAACATTAGCAGACCTACATATTATGACAAAAAATTATTGCTCTAGAAGCATTATCGAGGGAGAAAATAGGGGAATACATTTGTATGGAAAAACGCTGCTAGCGTTCCATGTTAATAGATATAATCTATGTTTAATATCTAATGTTTAATCCAATAATCTAATGACATTTCCATTAGATTATTAAATAACCATAAGCCATAACCAAAACCATAAACTAAAAGAAATTAAATTTTTTTGCAAAATGAAATCTAGCTAATTATTTTGGAAGCACTTTTTTGTGTAATTTGAAATTTATGAATTCTCACTGAAATAATATAAAGTTGATAATTCCCTTACCTGAAATACAACACTCATCTCAAGGCCGGGCATGAGGTCTAGTGTGAGACGACAAGCCGCTATATTTAATTTGTTAACATCACGACCCGTTATGTTCTGTCTAGAATAGTATGTATCTCGGACATATTCGTTAACTAACTGAAAAAAAAAAAATAGTTAACCGGATACGGTTCGAATGTTCCCTCTAAACTAGAACCACGCCCATCCCAAGTATTGAATATTGGCTCTGGTCTGGATTTTGAAAGTAGTGGCAGGGCACACTGCATTTGGCAGTCATTTGGGCAGCCCGTCTGGCAGCAGTAACCACCCCCTTACAGAAGACCACTGTGAAATAAGAGCACGTGCGCTGTTGTGTTTCGGTGAGTGAATAAGGGATGTCAGAGCCCATTTCCCTATCACTCCTAATCACTTATCCTTAATCCTACTGTTGTCGGCAGCGCACTTGCAGCAGCTTGGGCGTTGCTTGTGTTATAGGCGACGGTAGTCACCTACCATCAAGTGGACCGTCAGCCTGTCTGCCGAACTTAACATTAATAAAAAAGTAGTGGTTTTAGTGGGTAGAAGTCCCACATAACCCTATGCGCATTTGCATTACATGTGGCATTTGTTCATAGGATGTATTTTTGAACATATCCTTCCTTGTAAAAAAAATAGTAGTTTCTTTTTAGCAGTACTTTTAGCAGCTCGTCTAGTGGCAGTAACCACCTCCTTACAGAAGACCACTGTCAAATAAGAGCACAGCTGTTGTGTTTCGGTGAGTGAGTAAGGAATGCGACGGGAACTTTGTTTATAATATGTAGGGATAAGCGACGCTACCCACCTACCATCAAAAGTGGACCTGTCTGACAACCCTAACATAATATCAGTTTAAGTTAAGAAAGACTTACTTTAGTCATGAAATTATCCTTTTTAAACATAACTTTAAGTGCATGACCAAGGGCACATTCGGGATCTGTACGGGACGGATGTCGCTCGTCAAACGGATCTGGGTCTTTCTTCATAAAATTCTCTGTTTCTGCCTCGATTATTTCAGCTATCCTGCAAGAAACATAACAACAGGATTTAATAAAGAAACATGTTTTTTATATTCATCAAGACAGACTGACGGTTCACTTGGCGGTAGATGGTTACCGTCGCCTAAAACACAACCAGCAGGCTGCAAGTGTGCTGCAACTAAGGTTAAGGGATTAGGTAGAGGGTTAGGGAAATGGGCTCTGGCATCTTTTACTCACTCACTGAAACACAACAGCATATATGCTGTTATTTCATGAACTTTGTGCGAGGAGCCTGCAAAATGCAATGTGGTCTGCTACTTCTTACCAAATCCAGAGTCAAGTTTGAAAATTTAATTTCCAATTTAATCCTTTACTGGAACCATTTCGCCGCATTTTCAGGCCCCTATTTGAGAACCTCTGGATAAGACCAGAACGCAGAAATTTTCGTCATTCAGTAATAATTACATACTTAAAATCCAAAATTTCAAGTCTGTAGGTCATTTAGTTCCGAAGTTAGGCGAAAGCAAAGTTTCGCATTTATGACACTCACTCACTCACTCAGGATCATCAGAATAGAACTAGTACTTCCCATAAACTCAGAGAGCTGAAATTTGGTACAGAATTAGGGTTTAATGGTCACATAAAGGGAAAACTATAAAAACTAGGATAACCTATATAAACTAGGAGTACCTGGAGACCCTGATTAGAAAACATAAGAGCTCAACCAAACTATTAGAGATCGACATACCACCTTTACAAAAAATATTCAACTTGGTGGGCCGTTTCATTTGATGTCAAAAATCGAAGGTCTGAAGTATCTGATGAAGAGCTGGTCTCAGCTGTATTAGAGATATGGTAATGCCCCCTTCTACTATTGGTACATAAAAAAATCGACTGTCATTGCAAAAATCCAGTGTAGTGGGACACATCTTCTAATTTAATCTAGCCTATAGCGTCCTGTTAAGACTATTGCCATTAGGTCACTTCTTGTATAAGACATTTCTAGATGATCTACATCAGTAATGTTCATACATCTATGTTATGTTACCATGGTGCTGTTTATATGACATTACTGTTTTTACCTAGCTCTAATATATACTTTACCAATTTCCACTACGTTTATATATATTAACTTTAATACGTCCCACTGCTGGGCGAATGCCTCCCCTTCTGCTTTTAATACGCATATAAATAAAATTAAAGGAAAACTCTGGATAAGACTAGACTGGCTTTTATACTTACAAGTTTACAAGAAGAAATAATCGAACGATTAACTTTATTCTCCTCGAACATTACACAAATTAAATAAATTACACTAAAATATTAATTTCGCTCAAAATTTGGTCAAAATATAATGCATTGGACTAAGAGGGGCGGTGATTACCGCACACGTCGATAGATGGCGCAGACTGTAAGGTCTAAGTCTAAAAAATGCCCTCATGCACATTGGCACCTTCATATCTCTTGTGGCCAAGCCTACGTGGCGCTTTCTTGAGTAACCAATCTTCATGGGGTGCACCTCATAAATGTTGACTTCAAGAGCATAAAAGCTCAAGCTTCAGCGATCACCAAATACAACCGGCTTAGGAGTAAATACCGCGCTGATCTTTCAGAAATTAAACCGTCTAAAAGAATAAATAATGAATGCGAATGGGCAATACGAAAAACTGTTGCTACTGTACAAGAATCAGAACCGGAAAAAAAGAAAAGATAGATTTGTAATAATAAAAAAACTACTCCTAAAAAGAAAAAAACTGTGTCAAATAAGAAAATCTAATAACATAAATTAATATGCCCACGTTTCTACAAAAAGAAATCCCACCAAAAACATTCTGTAAAAAAACTAGCCAAGTCTTGATGGAGCTGCTTGTTTATCTCTAAAAAGTAATGAAATCTAGACAAAGTCGTGCCAAGTCTAAAGTTCCTGACTTGGCCAAGTGTGACTTGGCCGTTGAAGGGTACACAAGGGTACAATACCAGGTGCTCCATTCGCACATGACAGGATTTGGATTACATTCGGCACACATATAGTTTATTACCAGAAATAATGCATAGGATACTTTTTATCCACAAAAAATATTAGGTACCCGAGGGTTATTCTAAAAACATAAACAAAATCTGCCATCGTCACAGTGATAAATATGTCAGGCATTATATTATTCCCTAGCTTATATATATTACTTCGAACACGTGGTATTCGGTATAGTGTGTAATTTTTTTGTTTGTAAACCGATTGGAAAGAAACAAACACTAAATGTTTCGGGAAGCTTGCTACAATACATCAGTGAAAACCGAATTCAAATCGGTTAAAACATTTCTGAGATTAGTGTGCACAAACGCACAGACAAACATTAAAAAACAATTATTTGGACATCTGTAATATAAGTACAACATATACAAATTGTTTTTTGAAAAAATATTTAATGTACAGACACGGCTCATTTACAATTTTATATGTTTTTCGGGTGTTATATTTTTCCTTCATCAATGCGGATGTATTCATATTTATTTCTGGATTTTAAAGGAATTGAGGATACAAATAGGATTTCTAGGCTGGCATCAAGTTGATTATAAATTTGTCTGAGATTAAATAGGCGAATAAATTAAAATTAACAAAAAAGTTTGAATGTTGATAACACACTTCTTGTTCTGATAACCACACAAATAAAATGTGACATTTTGACGTTCAGCCAAAACAAAAAGATACCTGGTCAATGTGGGGATAGGATCGTAGCCAGGCGTGGAATGCTGTTCTTCCCATAACCGTAAGAGCTCCGTGACCTCTTGTGCGGGCGCAGAATCCATTTCAATTGCATAAACGTAAAAAAATTACTGAAAAACTAACTATAACCTCCAAGTTAACACTGAAACTGGGAAAAAATATTTCCTAATGTATATTTATAGTGTTTGCCGAGGGTCTAAATCAAAGATCCATTTCTAGATAGAGATATTTAAGATGTACTAAAATAAAGATTCAAAATTTTTTTGATACAAAAGCGTAATCACTATCACTCATCTATCACTATAACGCTTCACCACTTCAATTCAATCATCAAAACGTAGTGATTATATACTCTTTGTCATCAATGGAAGAATGACCACCACAGAAGATAAAACTATATGTTCTTTTCTTGTTCTTTTCACAAGGACACGACCACAGAGCATCACAGAGCATCACAAAGCCACAGAGCGACAAAGAGTGAAAAAGGCCACTTTTTCATTTTGTCTGTTTTTCAATATAAAGTCTGTTGATTCGAGACATTGTGATGTGAGTAGGCAAATTGAAGCCTACTTTCAAGATGTTGAATGTCGAGTTGTGTTTCCTAATTGTAATCGACAAGTCGAATCAACAAATTGAATGCACTTTTCAATAGTGAATAGAGCAGTTGATTCAATTTGGCGTTCGCTATGTCATATCGTTGCTAAACATATTTGAAAAATGTACAACAATGATAAAAGTTTGGATTAAATTGTTAGATTTATACCTATATATAAAGATTTACCATATTTATGTGATAAAAGAAAACAAAAATATGTAACATGCAGACCTTTATAAATAGCCAAACACGTCTCGAATAATTTTTGATAGTAAATGTATCCATAATATTGAAGTAAATTTCAACGCTATAAAGTGTTGTCCGGTAGCTAAAAATCTCTATATAGGTACATACCATCTCAATCAAGAGTCTTTTGGAATAATGCTTTCACTCATCAAAGTGTCTTCTTTGTTTATAAAGGAAGTAACTATGACAGTAATTCTTACAAGAATTCTTTAAAAATTGCGAAAATAGAAATAAGTAGAACATTATTTTCATAATAGATTTTTTTCCATACAAATAGTATTTTTTATACGGTATAATAGTAATAAATATTTTTACCCGATATCTTTTTTTGTATTTTTCTTTTTATTATTGATGCTAATAACTATTAAAAAAATAGCGAACTAATAAATAGTTCGCTCGATAATCACATTCATTGTGTTACTTGATTCAATTATCTAAACTCATACTAGAGCTACAGATGAACTGAAAAATATTTGTACTCTCTGGCTAAATTGACTTTATTTAACTTATTCCTTAGCAACTGTTTTGTCAAAAGTGATTTAAATTCAAATGAAGACTTTTCACTAACATTAATCAATAAAAATGGCTGATATTCAAGGTCTGTTTAAACAGCATTGTGTTGTGCCTGATGTAGTTAATACGGCTCCAAGTGAAATACTAAATATTCAGTATCCAAATGGCGTAACTGTAGAAGTGGCTAAAGAATTGACTCCAACGCAAGTTAAGGATGCTCCTGTAGTTAAATGGGCGTCAAAAGAAGAGGAGTATTACACTTTAGCAATGGTTGACCCCGATGCACCTAGTCGGGAAAAGCCAACATTTCGGGAATGGCATCACTGGCTTGTTGGGAATATTTATGGAGGAGATATTAAGAAAGGAGAAATACTTTCTGATTATATCGGTTCTGGTCCCCCGAAAGGAACAGGTTTACACCGTTATGTTTTTTTGGTTTTCAAACAAACAGAGAAATGTAATTTTTCCAATGTCCCTAAACTTCCTAGTAATTCGGGAGACAAAAGAGGAAAATTTTCTATTTCAAAATTTGCGACGCAATACAAATTGGGGACACCTGTGGCTGGAAATTTTTACGTTGCTAAATATGATGACTATGTTCCTAAATTATATGCAACACTCAAAGGATAATAAATAAAACTAAAGGTACAGGAGTCCTTAAAATACATTATAATAATTTATTTAACTAAAATTAAATATCCTGTTTAAAAAATAAATTAATCTGTAAAATAAATAAATCTGTAACATAAATTATAATTTGTATATGGTAACACTTTGGAGAATCTATGGTCTAATCAATAACAATTTCCGCCTCCGCGTGACATTTTCATTTTTGGTCCGCCATTATCATCCGCCATTACATTTCTGGAGTTTGCGTAAATTGGTCGTTGCACTCGTTACTCTATTCGTGAGCTACATATCCCCGCGCATAATCAGTGACGTTTGTTTCGTGCGTCGTATCGCAGTTTTATTGAAACAAAGAGACTCCACGTTCAATCGTATGTCCATCCAGAATCTCAACACATTTGACCCATTCGCCGATGCTATCAAAAGCTCGGAAGACGACGTTCAAGATGGATTAGTCCATGTCCGCATCCAGCAACGGAACGGGCGTAAGACGCTAACTACGGTGCAGGGCTTGTCCTCTGAATATGACCTGAAGAAGATCGTGCGGGCATGCAAGAAGGAGTTTGCTTGCAACGGTACCGTGGTGGAGCATCCCGAGTACGGCGAGGTGCTGCAGTTACAAGGCGACCAGCGCGAGAACATTTGTCAGTGGCTCACCAAGTCGGGCCTAGTGAAGCCTGAGCAGTTGAAGGTGCACGGCTTCTAAGCCGCGCCGAAACCACAGAAAAATAGTGTACCGTATCATGTTCACCGCATCGTGAAACCATCATAGTTATTAAAAAAAATATAATGATAACGTGCGCGTTATAATAATTATAATCTTATCGAATATGTATTTAGAAAGCACCGATGTTTACAGAGAAGTGTGGATCGCGTGGCTATAATAGGCCTTCCGCGCCCTGTGCCTTGCTCTATCCTGTAAATTATGTCTCCGTAATACAGGTTTTGTTGCATTAATCGCCGAACGAAATAGTATAATAATCACTTTGTTTTTTATGACATTATATTTAAAAAATTGCTGTAAAGGTTATATGATGTGTCTCAATAATTAATAATAATTAAAACATGTTTTTGCATAGCGAGGCTTTTATTTCTGCATGTGTGGCAGTTGGTAACGGCATATTTCTTTAGCCGAACCAACAATAGTGAAAGTAGGTTTGCAGAATGCGGCAAATTCCACTTTGACTTCGTCACGCATAGTTTCAAAAGATTACTATGCTAAAATCTCAAGAAGTTTAGGTACCTATTGTGTTTATATATGCTATTGCATTAAAAAATACTTATTTTAAAAATGGTGCCACTGCAATATAGATCTTATTTCTATTACGTAGCAATTAAGTTCCAATACAATATTTTCACAATCTCAAATGACTCATTGACTGCCTTGAATATTCTCGAGGAAACGAAAAGCGATCATATTGAGTCATCCAATCGGAATAATAAATGTGTACGTAGTGGTCACGCCGAAGGCTTGTAAAATATTGATATTACTCTTGAGGTCAAAGAATTATTAAATATTGATATATTTTTTTTACGTTAAGGTCGACAGACAGGCTGACATTCCAGTCGATGGTGGGTGGCCACCGTCACCTATAACACAAGTAACGCCACAGATGCTGCAAGTGCGCTGCCGACTACAATAGGATTAAGGATAAGGGATAGGGAAATGGGCTCCCTTACTCAACGAAACACAACAGCACACATGCTGTTATTTTACGGTGGTCTTCTGTAAGGGGGAGGTTACTGCTGCTTAAATGACTGCGAAGCTCGGTATGCCCTGCCACTACTTTCCAGTGCCAACTTTGAAAAGTTCATTTCCAAAGTTGACCCTACCAGGAATAGAACCCGGGACCCTAGAACAACATAGCAAGCACCCTAACGGCTCATCCAATGGGCTTGTAACATTAAAAAAAGGTTTACAGGCACATCTTAAAATATATGATTTATTTGCAAAACATATGAAGGGAAATTATTAATACAGCTACTATAAGTTATTATGTAAAAATGGTTCCTAAGATTTAAAATATAGAGCCTAGCTTATTTTTTATGTAAAAGTCGTTGGACAAGGTGAGAGTCCTCTTGATGGTAGGCTACCATCACTTATAAGATTGGCAATGCTAGTATACTACAAGTTAGTACTGTACTGCAACAAGTGTGCAACCGACCATAGTAGGAAGGTGAAGGAATTATATAGGGCAAAGGCATCCCTTACTCACCATAACACAACAGTCTTCTGTAAGGAGATGGTTACTGCTATCAGAGCTGCAAAACGCGATATGCCCAAATTAAATAAAATTACTTTTTAATAATAATGGTGTATATTGAGAAAGTCGATTTTACAATGCTGTCTTCTCTTCCCGGTCGCATTAAACTTTATATGCCTACTTATTCAAACACAACGTAAAATTAATAAACGCTTGTTTCATACTCGTAACTTCGTATTCGGTATAGCGCGTAACTTTTTTGTTTGTAAATCGATTGGAATGAAACAAACACTAAATGTTACGGGAAGCTTGCTACAATAGGTTAAGCCGTTTCAGAGATTAGGGTGCACAGAGAGACAAAAATTAAAAAAAAAAAACATTTTTTTGACCTTTAAACGGAAAGTGTACTAAGTAATAGTTTTTTTGAAAAAATAATATTAATAATTTAATGTAGGTACAGACACGAGTCATTTACACTTTTATTGTTTTTTTTTTATGTTAAAATCAGCAGACAGGCTGACGGTCCACTTGAAGGTAGGTGGCTACGTCGCCTATAACACAAGCAACGCCAAAGCTGCTGCAAGTGCGCCGCCGAAGTATAAGGGATAGGGAAATGGGCTCTGGCATCAATTACTCACTCACCGAAACACAACAGCAGACGTGCTGTTATTTCACAGTGGTCTTCCGTAAGGGGGTGGTTACTGCCGCCAGACGGGCTGCCCAAATGACTGCGAAACGCAGTGTGCCCTGCCACTACTTTCCAGATCCAGACCAGAGCAAAATTTGAAAAGTTTTTTAAAGTTGACCGTGCCGGGAATCGAATCCGGAAACCCTAGAACAGAGCGTTAAGGCAAGCCTAACCACTCATCCAACGGGCTCATCATATACATATAGATGTGTATATTTAGCCCCCGCTGCGATTATTCGATAAAAAAAATTCTGCAAGTTATATACACAAACTTTCCTTCCTAGCGAAAATTGTATAAATTTTTTTTGGTTGTTTTAGAAGTTAGCCGACATTGAAATGTGTATGTATAGATAAATAAAGAAGATAATTATTATATTTTAGGTATATGTAGAAAAGCTTTTAAAAGTGTTAAGTAAGTTTTGAACGTAAGTAAATAATTATTAATTTCCATTGAGACAATGAAATGATCTTTGATTATATATAATGATATTGAATATTGAGTAGGTGGCAAAGATTTAACCTTCTTATACATATTACTAAAGTACTCTGTGGATTTAACCCTCTTCGGTAGGTGCATGGAAGTAATATACTAAGTAGTCTATAATACTAAGCCACGTCCATGGGTAGGTGCATATATTTAATACTCCTATATTGCTAGTCCCCGTAAGTGGCAGCAGCGTTGCCGAGACGGAACTACATATTTTCTCTCACTCGTTGATACTTGACGAGTTATGCGCATGCGTTGCGACAGTAGTGGGAGAAGCCCACCCTATAAGATGCTTATAATGTAGTTCTCGGACGTGCGCACAAAGTTCGAAGTCTTCATGAGGGAGACAGACATATATATGTCTGCACCGTTCGGTCGGCATCGGTTTGGTGCACCCTACTAGCAATATAGGAGTATTAAATATATGGGTAGGTGGTAGTTATAGCAGCCGAGTAACTGCACGGCTAGGTAGTCCATTCCAAACAAAGATTAAATATATCGAATATATAAAGAGGGCATTGGGAAAATTTTTCTACAAAAATATTGATCCTGATCTTCGTAATAAAGACGGCCATGGCGTAGCCAAATAGCCTTGTAAAGTTGGCGATTTTGTACCACGTGGTTCTAAATGTAACATTTAGAACCACGATTCTTTCGTCTTGCCTTGAAAATATTGGATTCCAAAGATAAGTCCATTCACAATAACATAATATTTCTGTGGCCCATTCATTGAAGATTTGATTAGATTTTCGTTTTAAGACATGGGGTAATGTATTGCTCGAGTGTAATGCTCGAGTTGACTACCGTAGGATTAAAGATAAGGGACTAGGAGGGGATAGGGCAATGGGCTCTGGCATCCCTTACTCACCGAAACACAACAACACACGTGCTATTATTTCACGGTGGTCTTCCGTAAGGGGGTGGTTACTGCCACCATGGTAGAGGTCCAGGTCCAAATCCAGACCTGGACCTCTACCATGAGTTATAATGCCGCACTCGCTAGCCAGAGCATAAAATATATGGAAAATTGTCATTTCATATAAATGTTTTACTAGGTACAGACTAATACAACAACTTTGTGTTTTACGCTCTCGCTAGCGAGTGCGGTCATTATAAACTCATGGTAAAGGTACAGAGCCAAATTTGAAAAGTTCATTCAGTAAATTAAGTAGGTACATTCTTTATGAAGAAGAAGAAGAAGAAGTAGGTACATATACTGTCCATAGGGGCGGTAAAAGAACTGATTTGTTTTGTTGTAATATCGGAGTTTAATTAATTCGTTTTTTTTTCGTTGTTGGCCTACAGGTACAGGTAGTCACAAGCCTTTAAGGAGTTTTTAGTAGATTTGTTTTTTTCTTGTGTATAGTCCTAATAAAGTAGGGAAAATGAGTTAGTTACATGGACTGAATGATCGCTTCTTCCCCGTTGAAAAGATCGTGTCAACTTTGTTCCCACTTGGTGTACTACTACATTTTATCTCTATATATAAAAATGAATCCCCATTTCCCTTGGTCACGGCATCACGCGTGAACGGGTAGACCGATTTTAATTCGGTTTTCACTAATGGAAAGAGGGATAAACGGGGAATATTCTTTCTTATATATTTTTTTTTTTTTATTTATAATTTTAACAATTTAAAGAAAACTAAATATACATTAATATAATGATAGCATTAAAAACCACCTAGGTTTAACCGTTTGCTATCATAATGCTTTAAATTATTATTAAAATATTAAAAGATTTAACATCTAACTATGTACAATTAATTACAATGTTGATATAATCAAATACAATTTAAAAAATATTCCTTTAATTTGACTTTAATATTTTTAGTGTTTATGCTGTTACACAGATCTGAAGGTAGGCTATTGATAAGGCGCGGGACAATATAAGCGGTAGTCCATTCACCGTACATATTATTGGCACGCTGTGTACATAACCGCTTCTCTGAAATTGCCCTAGTGCATACAGGGTGTTCCATCACTCTCTTTAAGGATTCATTAAAATATTGTTCTTTCAGTAGTGAATAAGCAAATTGAGTATTTATTGGTAATATGTTACAGTGCTTAAAAAGATCGCTTTCATCTTCGTAACACATATTTTTTAATTTAGGTGACACTAATGTTTTTAGAATTTTTACCTGTATTTTGTAAATTTTGTTCATATGAGTTTTATAGGTGCGACCGTAACTAGTAAGGCCATATTGTATATAGGGTTCTGCCAGTGCATAATAAAGCATACGTTTCACTTTATACGGAATGCGATTTTTTAATATCGTAATATTTGCAAGGTAGGTCCTTAGTTTACCGCAAACTTGTTCGATATGAGGCTTCCAATTAAATTTGTCATCTATAGTTAATCCGAGATATTTTTGCGTTTTGACGATTTCTATAGATGGACAGTTACAGTTTATTGTATTGAGAACGTGTAAACAATCATGTTCATGGGCTAGTAAGTTCTTTATAGGGAGTTGTCTAATGTACGGTGATTTTATAATTAACAATTTTGTTTTGTTTGCGTTAAGCACAAGGCCCGAATCATGACACCACCTTGTTAAGTCATTCAGATCGGATTGTAATTGTTCACATGCCTTGGTCGGATTTCTATCTATATAAATTGCATCCCGGGCGAAGCCCCCGGCTTCGGTCGCTAGTATAAAATAAATATGATCAAAGTCAAAATAAACCATAAAACAAAAAGTCAGACTCACTTACAACAATGTCAACTGTTCCTATATAAAAATTTAAAAAAAAAAACAAATTTTTAAAAAATTCTAACAATTAAAGGCAACCCTTAATCAGTTATATTAACTTGAATGTTTATTTATTCTTATATTAACTTAAATGTTTCACATTTGCGGGCGTCCCTGACGGCCAATTTTTTTTTGTCGAGACCCAAAGCACCCCAAAGTAAGTATAGAAAGTTAGTATAATTTAGTCTGTGTGCACAACGTAAGTGGACTGGGGCCCATCGATAGTGACAGAATGACACTAGTCCAAAGACCTTATACCTAAACAAGATTGTGCACTTAGCTGAAAAAAACGAGCCGAGCGAGAAGGTCTTAAGGGGGAGTGCGTCTCTGTCTAATGTAACGACCATGCGATTTAAATTTTTATGGAATCTCCATCCGTGAGTCCCTTTTACGAGCTCTTTACTAATGTAAATGGTTGCCGCAACATGCTTTTGGCCGCAACTTATTGACACTTGTGTAATAATATTAGAGAAAAAATGTACCACTGTACGTTTTCTCTAATGTTTAGCTTAATTAATATTACTAAGAAGTACTTATAATTTTTAACTGTCAGTTGAAGCCAACATTTTAAAATTAACTGCTCAAATGTTTTAGTTGTAACAAGGCCAAACACAGTTTTTTTTTTTTTTCACTTTTTACCTACAAACTAATGAAATGCAAGTGCTTTATATTGTAGAATAGAAAAATCAAACTAATTTGATAATTTAAGAGATTTATTATATAATAAAATAAATTCACTACACTAAATATAACGTTCGCAATCTTAATGTAAGAAATGTCCTCGATATATCCTTAATGATTTCTATCTCATGCCTATTTTCACACTTTATTGATAAAACAGGATGAATAAAATTTTTATGGAGTTTTGGGAAAAAGTACTGCGTTATAATGTTAAGCATTTTCTTTATATATGAATCACACGAGGATTCACTGGAAGTTTTCAGCGTATTTAACTACTTCAAACACAAGTTTTGAGGCATATTTCAAGCCACCTTTGTCAACAAAAGCAGTAAATGAAGAAAATTCACAAATGCCCATGACATAAACATGGTCGGCGTGCCTTGCCTGGATAATGTATAACAGCTAGTCAAATTATATGGTCACCCTACACTGGATTAGAGAGATAATTAACGATTAATACTCATTCGTGGAAAGATATACCACATCCCGTATAAAGTTCACTTTTACACAAGTTTTACGCAACAAGTTTTCACCATTTGCGTAAAAAAATTAACAAAATAACTCCACAAATTAGCACATAAACATAAACCAAAAACCATGTCCAAAGATCTTACCATGTCGATGTCGAAGCTATGCGCCATATTGGTTTTAAATGAGTGTTACCATTTTAAAATTACTATTTTTAAATTCATTTAAAAAAATTACTGATTTAAACCGACAAAAAACTTAAAATCACAAAATAAAAATGGTAGTTCACAAATTCAAAATGTAAGATAGTAAATGTGTGCCAAAATTGTCATTATTAAAAGGGTTTTTCGTTAAAATACCCTGTTATAAATTAATTTCTAAATTCTACCACCCAAAATAAATTTTAATGCTTGCAACAACGTAAAAATCAAAAGACAAGGACACACTCCCCCTTTCGTACCTCTCTTTCGGTTCGTTTTCCCCTTTTATAGCTTGTACAGAAACTTAAACCTTATGTCAACACAACTGAGTTTAATTTGCTATAGACCGATTATGTCAGTGCACAATCTTGTTTAGGTATAATGTCTTTGCACTAGTCCTACTGTCCATAGAGTAACTTATTATTACTGTCCTTCCTATAGACAGAAATTGATTGACAGCAAAATAAAATGAAATGAATAGTAATTTTCATCATTTACATATATTTTGTTTGAGCAGTTAACAGAGGATTTCCTTTTTTTATAATAATAGATTAATTAATTAATTGAATTTTGTAATTCATTTAAAACCTTTTACTAAACTGTTATATTGACTAGAGTATCTTTAAATGGGTATGTAAGAAAAAAATACTTGAAATATTTCAAGCAGTATATTGCATATATAGTGTTAATTTTTCTTTATTTCTTTTTAGTTTTATTGCGTATAAATGTGCTTTAAATATGTCTGATAAGCCGCTTACTCTCGGACAGCGTGTAAAAGTGATAGGAAAAGACGTGAAAGGATCGGTTGCGTATGTTGGACATCCGACTTTTGCTACGGGCAAATGGATTGGTGTGATTCTAGATGAATCGAAAGGGAAGAACAATGGTACCATCAGAGGACACGCGTATTTTACGGTAAGAATATTTTCACTAATAAGATTACCTTACGATTTTAAACATACGATTAAAAAACACAAAAAAAAAATAACAGTAACAGTAAGAATGGAAGTTACAAAAAGTTCCCTACTCAGCATTTTGCCGCCATAGGCCCACAACCCTCAGTTTAACACACGCATGGTCACACACCATGCATGTACTCACTAAGAAATCAAATAAATATAAATTAATTTATTGTCAAAAAACACAACTGCTTGCACGCATATTGAAAACATTGCTTTAAAACCACCAAACAACCGGAATGCGGTTACTGCCGCCAGATGGGCTGCCCAAATGACTGCGAAAACGCAGTGTGCCCTGCTACTACTTTCCTAACCCAGACCAGAGCCAAATTTGAAAAACCGAAATGCGGTTGTTTGGTGGACTTGCATCGTTAGCTGATTATATTTATTTATTTATTTACACACACAAACTTACAATCTACCATTACAGGTTTTCACCCAATGTGGTAGTGTAGCAACAATATGTATAATGTCATTAATATAAATGCAAACTAATTCCTAATATTCATAACTAATTACGTATAGTGCTATTTTTGTGAATTCATTCAGAGTACACCAAAAAACATCCAATCTACTATGTATATGGTTGAGGATATGAAGCGCGCCCATCAGGGGAGCCTCATTTAATAGATTAGTGCGCCCGCGCGGCACCGCCAGCAACTGAGGCCCGCGCCTACGCCACACGTACTTGTCAGGAACGCTAATACTAATTTGTGTCAATATGTCCGCATTATGTATTTTCCCTATTAGTACTTTGTAAATATATGAAGTTAGCCTAAGATCCCTTCTAACGCGGAGCTCGTTATATCCAACCATACCCAAAATGAATAAAGTAGGATACATCAGCGGGTAGAATGGATACACTCCATACAGCTGCATATCTAATAAATTTATTTTGTACCCACTCCAACATAAGCTTATATTTCGTCTCATGCGGTGCCCAAATAACTGCGTTGCATTCCAATTTACTCCTAACTAAAGCGTTATATAACGTGACAATCGCTTTGACATTTGTAAAACCACGAATCCTCCTAAGAATAAACCCTAAATTTCTGTATGCTTTTTTACAAACATCTACGATATGCTCATGAAAAGTCAATCTTGTATTTAAACGTAGTCCTAGATCTCTAACCTCTCCGACTCTAGCCATTGGCATATCCTGTATCTTATAATTATGCTCAACGGGTGTATGTGTACGAGAGAACGTAATGGCCATACACTTGGAGCAGTTAAATTGTAAGAAGTTGTCTTTGCTCCAGGTGACAACTCTATTTATGTCCTACTAATATTATAAATGTGAAAGTAACTCTGTCTGTCTGTCTGTTACCTTTTTATGCCTAAACCTCTGAACCGATCATCATGAAATTATGCATATACACATTATCAGGGATGCAGGAAAGGACATAGGGTACCTTTCATCCAGAAAAAGTACTCTTCCCGAGGGATCCTCTAAAGCCTGGCAAAGCTCAGTTATGCAATAAAGATATTAGGTGTTACATAGCTCATATATTTAGTCAGGCATTTATATTTTATTTTTCAATGTGGGTGAAGCCGAAGGCACCTGCTAGTAATCCATATTATAATTCTCGGCCCGTTTTGGTCTTAGTTTATATTAATAATAGAAAGAAATAAAGGGCAAGTTCTTCACTGGAAGGGCTGGCCTTACAAATCACTGAAAGTCTCACATATCATTGAAAGGCAATGGAATTGTTTATTTCATTTACTTTCACAGTATAATATGTTATGGGATTCTTCTTTGGGGTAACACTGTGATGTTCATTTTACAAAAAAGGGCCATTAGAGACATCTACCAACTTGATCCGCAGTCTTACCATCAAGTCGACTGCCAGCCTGTACTGAAAATACTGTAATTCAAATGTAAAACAGTTGAAAGATCTGTTGGTCAGATCTACGACGTCAGAACTAGAGGCTTCTCCAGAAATGACTTTTTCATAATACATTATTGAATAGTTTTTCGTAATACATTGTTGAATAGTTTTTCATAATACATTGTTGAATAGTTTTTCATAATACATTGTTGAATAGTTTTTCATAATACATTGTTGAATAGTTTTTCATAATACGTTGTTAAATAGTTTTTCATAATGGTACATTGTTGAATACTTTTTTGTAATACATTGTTGAGTTGAATCATTTTTCATAATATATTAGTCAAATTAGTCAAATTTATGCTATTTAAACTGGGCATTTAATGTTGAGGATATAACTTTACTGATCTCCATACTATTCATTTGACAGTGTGCGAAGGTAAAGAAACTGATTTCATAATGTTCTTACCAATGTTCAAACAAGCAACCAATAAGCCGAGAGGGACTTTCTTTATTTTTATACTTTTAAAAAGTGGTTCATATATTAAAGACTTTTAGAAACTGGATGTTTGTTATTCATGTTGCGAGTCAAGGTAACATTTTGTTCTTGACTGTGCACAGCCCCAGAATATCATAGTTTTATTACAAATTCCAGTGCGAAGAGAACTATGGCGTTTTTGTTCGTCAAACTCAAATACAACTGCTCGATGCTGATGACAATCCAATGGAGACATCGATGACTGCATCCTCGGAGGATGGTCGGACTCCAGCACCGAACCGGAGACTCAGCAGGTATGATTAATTCAACTGTTAAGTTCGTTACATTGTAAAAGTAGATGTAGATTAGATTGTTATCCCGTAGGAATAATTTGTTTTGAAATTTAACAAAGCTTTTTATTAAGATTTGTGTATCTTAGCAGGTTTTTTTAGAGAAATATTCATAATTAATTGTGACTCCTTTGTTAAAATTAAAATTAAAATGAGATTATAAATGAATGAAATGAAGAGCTTTTGACAGCATATTCACCCGAGTGATTAGTTATGTATCCCAAAATTATCTCACTTACGTTATGCCCCCAAGTTCACTTATGGGAAAATTATTTTGGGTCAGCCAGTTTTTTATAAACCACTCCTTTGATTTATGTCTATTGTATTATCCAAACGTCAAATGAAATGTATTTCGTTAAATAAAGTTTATAATTTATTGAACAAATTATTAAATTAATTAATTATTCATACAATACTGTATGGAAGTTGTTTATCGACACCTATATATACAGAAGAGTTCTTAGCATAAAAGCGACTTAGCAGAAAACAATTTGACTTTTTGAATAAAATTTGAACTTAGATAAAAATACAGAGCATAATAGACTATATTTAAAAATTCTGAATTGAGCAGATTTACACAAAAAATATTATTCTCTAAGAAAAAAATATTACTGTCCAAAGAAATAATTACTTTTTTATAATAGTAATAAAAAATTTCAGCGACAATTACATTATTTTTTAAGCTTATTAATTATGCTCTGTACTAAAGTTTTAATCGGCTACTTTTATTTCTTTTTATATTCAACAAGACATATTGTTGATTTTTTAAATTCTAAGTCCGTGAGTTGTCTCGTGTCTGATTACTTTGAAACTGTCGTGACTTCCAAAACTCTAATTAGCAACGAATAGTACTGTAGTAATTTTAGCTCGAAACTTCTCTTACGTAATCATTGAATAGTTTGAAAATTAGTTACTAAAAATCATGAGTTACGAACGCCAACGTTCGTCGCAGAGGCGGATATATTATATAAGATATCAAGTATTGACATAGGAGAGGTATAACGTCAAGGTGTAAACGTATGTCAAGGCGACATACCTCTCACCAATTGGGTTGTGCCAATTCTGTTCAGTGCCAAATAAATCTGCACAAAAGTTGAGTCACTTTGTGCAGATTTACGATTCTGCACATCCTATTTTGCGGTTCTGTGAACTGTGATGCGTCAATCGATTTTTAAAAAACTCCTTTAAAATTTTTGTGCAAATATTTTGCACGGGTGAATACGTTCAATGTATAACTGGTTTAATTTCGTCTAGCACGCTGTTCTGCGACGTGCGTTGACGTTCAGCTATAGCAGGGGTCGTCAAATGGCGGACCGCGGTCCGCATCCGGAGCGCCGACCCATTTTGTGCGGACCGCGAGTACACAGCAATTTCGATCTCGACTCACATATGAACATCTCCAGGATTCAATGTCAATAGCTTGCACCAATTTTACTCCAAACTTCAGACAGATAGTCTGCAAGAAAAATGTCATTTTTCTTATTGATATGTAAAAAACTTACAAACTTTTGGTATAATCTGACTAATTAGTTTGAAATCCCTTAAAGTATATCAGAGTGACGGAAATGAAGATAAATTACGGATAAGAAGTACGAGATTAGCCAAATAGCGTTTGAGAGGTGACTGCGCTTCGAAAGATTGGACTTGTTTGGCTATAAACGGTCCAACCATTGCAAAAGCAATTCAAAATTTGATTTCGCCATTCGCAGAAAATTTGTAAATGATCCGTCAAATATGTCGCATACCACTTATTAACACGTATTGTCTTCTTCAAAAGTAGTTTCACTAGATATTGCCTTATACAAAGTATACGCAGCACACAATAGGGGATCGGACAGTAATCAGATTAAAATCTAAAATGTACTTAGAAAGAAAATATATAATTTTTTACGATTTTATTTATCGAATAATAATTTAATATAATTCATTTCAATTGAATTAAATGAAGAAATAAACTTTTATTATTTACAATATTTTTAATCTATACTAAAACACCAATCACAGTGCGTGACGTCATTTGTTGGGCAATCATTGTCTTATGCCAATGCAGCTGTTTGGTTATGATATGACCACAAATGACGTTACGCGCTCTCAGATGAACTATCGTGGCGTTTTGGCTGCATTTTCAAACAAACAATATTAAAACATGATTTTGAGTACCTAAAAGGCTATAAATAAATAAAATAGTATTTTTTATGGGAATAAATATCCATGAAGATTAATTTAAAACACTTTCTGAAAATTTGTCCGATCCCCTATTCTAATGTGGACGGCATTATCTCTGAAACATTGTTTCTCAGTGAGTACATGGCTTTATTTTGTTAATAAATTTGTTTAATAAATATTTTTTTCTATAAAATGTGCGGACCGCGATGGTCAATTTAATTTCTTAAAACGGACCTCGAGCGAAACTAATTGGTGACCCCTGAGCTAGAGTATAAGCGATTCAAAATGATAGTTGTTTGTCTAATATATAGTGTGTGTTTTTTTCTCGCTAGTATAACAGTGGCCCAGAGATCTAGACCGACTACGTGAGTACTAGAAAGAAGATGTAGTTTTGCACAACGCTGATGCTTATGCACCCGCCTTTTTTTTTTCTAGTCTTTTAAAAACTGTATGTTTCTGTTCTTTAGAAATTAATAGCAACAATATTTAGCGTTAAGTGTTGCGTTACAAATGTGTAGTACGAATTTTAAAAAAAGGCCCCGATAAGCAAAACGTGTGGAGTGGTGGCCTTTGTGCGTGTTGCGTTAAGGCCGGCGCTGACTGAAGGCGTGACTCGGCACGGAACAGCAAAGGATTTTTCCTAAATATTGAAGAGGCCGTAGCGTTCCTCGTCATGCCACGTGATACCGCGGCATGCTTCGGCACGTCTTAAAGTAGTGCGAGTGCTAAAATCATTGCAATAAGGTTGAAAATAATATGTTTAGAAAAAATTCCTTTGCTGTTCAATGCTGTGCCATATGCTGTCAGTCAGCGCCGGCCTTTACGCGCCGCATCGCGAAATATACATTGCGTGTATTTTTGGAATATTGTAACGTAACCTTATGCTAAAATAAAACGTAATATGACTATTTAGATTTGACTAAACTTTTAACATTGACAATAAATAATTATTTTATACCTAATTAATATTAATCGGATTTGTTTTTTTTTTTTGCAAGTGAGTGTTGATGAAAAAAGCTTTCCGTACTTTTCTTTCTTTACTTTTCTGCTCTCTAAAAGCGTTAAACTGATGAGAGAATGTTTTTATTTTTAATTGTATAATGTATAAAATGGTTATTATACATGATTTTTTTTATTAATTAATTAATTATAATATGGATGGATATTTTAATAGTTATAATTCGTACAGTAATTAAATTAAGTTAAATTAATTGTTTATATCATATATGTTATGTACTCTGTAGTACCTCATAAAAATGCTTGTTTGTTTTTGTTGTGAGGCAGGTCGTTTCGTTGAACCAAACTGAAAATTGGTTCACAACTTTGAATAAATATGCAAAGTACTAGCTTTTACTTCACGCCTCTTTCTCTTAGATGTTTACATTTATTCGATCTGTATTGCTCAATATATGTTTGTCAGACGTTAAATAGCATTTTATTATTTTTTAGATGATCCTTCGGGAACAGTGTTATTTTTGTGGATGAAAGGTACCCTGTGCCCTTTTTTGGGGTCTAGAAAAATTCATCGCCGCCTTTTCACCGCTGCCACTTCATAGCCGGCCGTTTCATCGCCGGTCGATTCGGTGCCGGCTATTTCATCGCGGTTTAGTTAAAATATCAACATCAGCATCACTTAAAAAATCAATGTCACATGTTTCTAGTATAATAAGTAGTTTCTAGTATAATAGTATAATTACAATTAATAGACAGTCTTTTCGGAAAAAACAGTATTCCGGGTGTGTTCGCTACGCTTCGTTCCGCTTTCATTCAATTTCATGAAGATTCCAGAACCTAAAGTAACTTTGTTTCCAAGTTACTCTGTAATTTGCTAAAATAAAACTAAAGTGTTCATCATATTTTATGAAAATTTACGTCTTTTCGGACGATAAATCTGGTAGTAATTCTATTGATTTCTACAATACTACGCATGATAAACAAAAGACCACAACGAATGGCGAGGAAATGGCCGGCGATGAATCGGTCGGCGCTGAAACGGCCTGGTGATGAATCGGCGGCGATGGATCGTCCCAACTCCCAACCCGCTTTTTTGTATACCTGACAACGTGTATGCAAAATTTCATGATGATTGGTTGAGTTTAAGGCGTGAAATCATAATAAACAACCAAAATCACTTTATGATATGAAAATTAAAATATCCATTCGTTAAGCCCAAATTTATATAATCTGTAATGTAATGTAATGTAACACAATAACATATAACCACTAACATTGTTGGTGATTGCCTGAAGGGTGCGACGGAAGGCGTCGCCAGCGCAGACCAAATCCGGAACGTTATCCATGTCGAGGTAAAGAAATGTAACATACGACTGTTTAATACTGATATATTATTATGTTAGAGCATCGTTTCTCAACCTGTAAATGACATGATTGAAACCTAAAAAAATTTGATAATAATAATAAAGTTTTTTACAATATTTATTGTTTTAATGTGTATACAGGGTGGTAATTTGAGATGGGTCAGTAAGGGCAGCTACCTAAACCATTGTAGCTAGAACAAAACACTCTTAGGAGACTATCCTTTATTTTAATAGTTATTCCCATCGGCATTCAAAGATTTTGAAAAAATGGTATAGTCAGCGGGAAAAGGGTCAATTTTCACGTTTTGTTTCTATAGCGCCAATGGATTCTGTTACTTATAAGGATCAATTGACTCTATGGGACCACCTGAGGTTAGAATACTAGAAAAGTCAAAAATCTCAAAAAAACTACTTCATACATTTCTTACGGAATGAGATTGCAAAAAATTTAGAATTAAGAAAATAAATAAATAAGGGTCATATTACGTTAGTAACAACTTAAATCTATGTTAGGAGTTACACTTGTTGATTAGCCAGTATAATAGTCATTTAGGTATTGATAGTGTCAAGCCTAGCAGTAAAAGCGCTCAACTGCATAGTTGGAGCTGGCTTGAAACCAACGCACCGGGGATACAAACAGTCATCGTAAGCTCCTATAAAAACTGTATTATTAATGAAAAACAGTATTGTGAAACTTTGATATTAATTTTTTTAAGAATATTAGTGAATTGTAGTGATATTTTTTTTGTAAAACATATTTTTACTAAGTATTTGATATTGACTATTTAGTTGGTCGCGATAAAAGTTTAAAGAGAAGTTTGAGAAACGATGCCCTAGAGAATGTTGTGGCGTGACGTCACGCGGTGATGTTTTCACATGAACTCACGCCTCGCGGAAAGCTTTCATTGTTGCATACATGTTTTGCCGTTTTGAATGGAAATACAAGCTTCCACTACCTATATAAAGGAGCGTTTCCACGGCCTTTCAAACGACGGGCCGCACCTGTCCCGGCCTGTCGGGGCTCGTCGCGGCATGTGTTACTACAAATTCACTACGGTTCGAGCCTCAACGGATTCAACTCGGATTAAGACGGGCTACGACGGGCCACAACTGGCCTTAACCGATGCACCGTTCCCACGATGTTGTCAGGCCGTGGGACCGCCCCTTTAGAAACACAGGACAATGTAATATAATGTAGATCGTTACGCTATCAGATTTGTAAATAGAAAAGCATCTTTATGTCATACATATTTAGATTCACTTTGTATGTATCGCTGTAGTTTTCACACTTCATTAAAATAAATGTAAGCGCTTTTGAATTGATAAAATATTTGAACATTATTAAAGGATACTACGTTCGTATTCAAATCGAAGACTTAATAGGTGTATCAAGCTTTGCTTATCAATTTACCAATGTCCTAGCAGCAAACGAAACTCAATCCTATTTCACAGTAATTAGATATACAATCGTCCGTAATTATGAGATCGCAGAGACAATTGCCTCCAAAGATTATATTGTTCTGCTGCATTCGAAACAGCAACGAACTGCTGATTAGATGAAAAATGACTTAATACAATCGTCTGATTTGCACGTTAGTCCAATGAGAGCTAGTGTTTGACTGATCTTGATAACATTTGGTCATTATTTTGAGAATTCCAAGACATACCTACTCTCGCTGATATTGCTCTTTTCTGCATTAACAGTTTTTTGGTTTTTTTGTTCGTTTCTTTAAAAAAATTTAGATGACATTTAAAATTTTTATACTACAATGTAACGCTGGCTTCACAATAAACGTTGACAAAATTTTCTTAACATTTTCTTTTGTAAATTTTTATTAAAATATGCATTATTTGTTGGAAACATTCTTGGGTGTAATTCTATTCTAACTTATATAGAATTAAGGTGACGATGAGTCTCAAATGATTAATGTTAAAATCAGAATTTAATGTCGAATTTCAAGCATTAATATAGATTTTTATAAAAAGACCGCCTCAAAATAGGTCTATTTTGATAGTGTTCAATAAATAGGTTTATATGATACCACCGTCAGATTCTACCTTATAATTCTTTTTTGTATGTTTATCATTATTTATTTCGACAATACTGACAGAGCTTTTATTTTCAGTTAACGCTTGTCACTTATAAAATCTGAAATATAAGTAATTATTCATCGAGAAACCAGGGGATGGTTCAAGGTTACTGATAAGCTGGACCAATGAAAAAAACATGGATATTTATAAAGATTGTTGAACAAAAATTTTTAAACTCTTCTTATGTTTATCATACATACTCGTAAAATCATACAAACAAAGAAATACAGATTCATTCTTAATAAGACTAGGAGAGTAATTTTAATAAGACCATAAAGAATTGTTACTGTTTGTACTAATTGTTTATAATCCCTATTAGGAGACTAAGTTTAGCAGACTAAAGCCAAGAAAATGCGTACAATGTAAACAGCTACATTTTTACAATAATCAGTGATAAATATCTCTGTCCTTTTCCTTCGCACGTAAAATGTCAAAAGCGGCCGGCGCCATCTGTTTCATGGTACAGGAAAGCGATCTTGACAACTTTTAGTAACCTTTTTATGAATGGTTGCGCTACTAAATAAAACACGTGAAAATTATTTGTTTTATTTCTAAAAAAAATGTTATAACCCCTGAAAGTTTGTTTACATTCTTTGCGTTTTAAAAACCTGTAAAATTACAAAAATGTTTTTTCGAAATAATGTTCCTTCTTTCTAACTATTCCTCCTTCAACAATTTCAACACAGTTTCTTTACTCTGGTTCTTTGTGCTTCTTGCTTTATGTATTTCTGTTTTGTGATTTTCGTACTTTCCACCTAAATGTCCCTTTGGGGACGTTTCCAAAATAAGTTATATTTTTAAACAGAGACAAAAGAATAAATGGAAATTGACGCGTTCAATATTAAGTTTGCGTATAAAATCTCTGTTACCGCTTCTTCTTAAATAACATGGTAGATAGTAATAAATATCTATTATATACTCTTCATGTATGTTTAGCAGATATGTTTTCTTTAATAAACCAATGGTATTAGCTCGCGTAACTCGTGGCGTAAGGCTGCGGTTACAAAACGCGACACGCTCACCGCTCCGCCGTGTTCCAAACCACCAAGCTTTAGTTCCATACATTTGTTTTGCTGATTTCATAAACGCAGCCTGAACGTTATTCTGAGCGGTCCTGATGCTATAATTAGCTGTAAAGCTGCTAGGGAATTTAAGTGGAAAGAACTGTTATTATGTAGTTATCATGTGTTATGTAACTATGCGAGTGTCGGAACACAAGTGTCGGTGACTATTTTTATATTTATTATGACTATAGCGGATATGTTGTGTGCAAACACTCGCTGCACACGCGCCAGCAAAGTGTGCGAGCGTAGCGGAGCATTTTACGCTCTCAGTCGTACTTAAAGTTTGAGAGCCGGCGCACATTGGAGGACGGCACGGTATTAAAATATTGGCATAGAATTTTGAACCTTAGGTGCTCTTAATGTAATTCAAATTTCATTGTAATTTATAATAAACTACCTGAGATGATCAGAACCTTATTTAAAGTTGTCATTAAAACCAAACTCCTCTCGAAATATTATAAGGTTACTGATTATTTAAGTGACAATAAAGTATGAGTTGAGTATGGCTTTAATTCCAGGAATTAAAGCCTGGATTCGGAGCTCATACTATGCTTAGTATTGTATATATGTACTTTGATTTAAGTATTGAGTGTATATAATTGTTGTAATTTTTATATTTTAAATATGACAAAGTGAATAGTATCCTGAGTTCTTTCGGGGTTTCTTCTCAGGGGCCTTAGACAAAGTAGCATTCGCTCCGTAGCGATGCGATATCGAAGTTCGTTATCGTCTCAGAGACAAAGGAACGACACTGTAACACGTGATAAACACGTGATACCTTGTCATGATTTCTTTGTCTCTGAGACGATAACGAACTTCGATATCGCATCGCTACGGAGCGAATGCCACTTTGTCTAAGGCCCCAGGATCGTCATCTTGGCTTTTTTCCGAAACCCTGGTAAATTTAAATGACGATCATAAGAGTTTCTTGGAGAAACCTAATTGATAAGTAAATATTTTTATTTTGATTGCATAATACCACAGTCTAACCATACTTACGTGATACAGTCGGGCAACGCTCAATGTTCGAGCCTGCAAATTGAAGCGAGTTCGCCGAATGTTGCTCTACGCAAGTACATTCGTTGCCTGACTGTATGACGTAAGTATGGTTAGACTGATAATACAGTGAATTATGGTAAAATTTAAATACTTTTCCGTGCCGTCCTCCAATTTGCGCCGGCCCTTATGTGGACGTGGTACTGCAATGATTTTAGCACTCACACTCCTTTATTAACGCCGAAGCATGTCGCAGTATCACGTGATATGTCGCGGAACACTAAAGGAGTGTGAGTGCTAAAGTCATTGCAATAAGGTTGAAAATAATATGTTTAGGAATAAATCCATTCATGTGCCGTGCCGATTGGCTGGATCATTGGCTGGCATTAAAAAACTTTAGCCTTTACACTGTGTGATGAAACTCAATAATAGCTTTTTCTAGCTTTGTATTTGTAAAATCGTCGTCAAAACTGCACTAAAGTTTTTTTTCTTATATGTAATATATTTTATTGTATATAAATTGTATTAAGCTACTTAAATGTTAAATACAGTGCTATTATTTGATCACACCTCTTAAAGTGTAATTGTAGTATTGTAGTAATTGTAATTGTAATAAGTAATAATTGCGTGGATAGTGTCTTTGATAAACTATTCCATTTATTGAAAATACTAAAGATATATACTTCTCGTGTTTTGGTTCAAATTAAAGTGAACAAATACAATTAGTTCGTGTTCAGGCTAAAATGTGTCGTTGGTCGTATTCGCATGTTTTATATGAAACATTTGCCCAAATATATCAAATATTTGCACAAAAGCCATTTGACGTGTCGTCTGAGTATCGTTTAATCGCAATAACAAACGAAACGAGTTGGTATCAAAATAAAAGTACTGAAGTTTAACCGTGTTTTATTGTGTATTGTTTTGTTAGCGCTAAGGTGGAAATAAGGGTGGAAAGATGCGATTACATCACGCTTTAGGATTAGTTCACGACACCGAATCACGACGCGACTCGAAGATGCTTGAATTAGGCAAGTTGCTATGTAAAGTAACGTTTCGCGCTGCGTCTCTGAAAGTCTCGCGCGAGATGTATCGTGACGCAGTGTGAAACCGCCGACACCACCACCACGCACTCGCTGAACTTTGTACCTTTTTGTGCAGTAAATAAGTTCTATAGTGTATTGCTACCTTAAAACGTTCGAGCCGCGTCGCGTTTCGGTGTGAACTGACGCTTAATTTTCTTTTGCATCTACCCTCAACTAAGGTTGTTCTACTTTTGAATTTCAGTTCTCGCACCTCGTTGGCTAGCAGCCGACAGTCGCTGACGTCTTACGTGTCGCCGACCACCGAGAGAACTACCTCGCCCGACAACACTGGCAAGAGAGCTTCCTTTGTTGAGGTAAGATTTAAAAAAAAAAAGTGTGTGTGCCAGTTCTAACGCACAACTGGAGTTTACATCTTTAAACGTATAAAATTTTCCTCGTGTCAGATAACCTATTTACTTTATATTATTTAGTTTCATTTTGCATACTCAGATGTCACGTGTTCCAACAAAAGTTATGTTAGTTACGTTCGGTATACACAGATGTCACTACATTCTATAAGTTCGACGACAGATGTCGCTGTGCGGGCATAATACGCTATCGTTTCGTTTCTCAACGCAGTCTACACTTTTCATACAAGATTTCGACGTTTGCTTTTATAAGCCCAGAGAATATAGTTAGGGTACATAAATACATGCATTAGCGGTAGCACAAAGTGACAGATAACGTAACGCTTTTTAGTTAACCCTTGTATTAATTTTACTTCTCATATTTCCATACCGGGGGCCTTATATGAACATCGATTCTTAAGGAGTAAACTCCAAAAAACACAAATAAAAAATACAAGCAACGCCACAGGTGCTGCAAGTGCGCTGCCGACTATTGTAAGATTAAACATTTTTGTGAGAATCTTTTTAGAGATTAGGATGGGATAGGGAAATTAGCTCTGGTATCCCTTACCCACCGAAACACAACAGCATACATGCTTTATTTTACGTTATCACATCTTATGTAAGGAGATTGTTACTGCGGCCAGAGTGGCTGCCCAATAGGGAATATGCATATTTTTTTTTATATTTTCATACGATAGGTTATATCGTTATATAATCGTAAAAAAATATTTAGCGCCAAAAAACAGAAATTTGGTAACAAAAAAAAAAGTTAAAATTAACTAACAGCTACGGGCACTTTAAACATCCGCCCTTTTGGCGCGCTTATCGTGACGTCGAAGTCATAGACGTTGACGTCACATTCTATAGACTTTGACGTCACATTCGATCTGACCGTTTCAATTATTTTGAATTTCCCACATTTTTATGCACTTTTTAATAATTATTTTCTTAATGGAAAAGAAATAATATTAAAAAATATTTACATAGACATAATTCTAAAGCAAAAATGTTGATAAAAAAATATATTTAAGCCTTTTTTGAATTAGACGCATATTCCCTATTTACGGTGTGCGAAACGCAGTGTGCTCTGCACCAATAAAATAATTAGGTATACCCAATTAGGAATAGCATTTCCAAAATTGCCCTTTCTATGAATAAAACCTGGGACCCCCGAGTCAGTGCGCTAAGGTAAGCACTTAATCACTCGACCAATGGGTTCGTCAAATCATCAATGAAATCTTATAATGTCAGTTTTTGTACGGACGTTAAGTTTTCATATGGTAACTTTTGGTTGATGGCCCGATTTTGATTCGTTATTTTTTTCTTTGAAAGCTGACGTGACCGAAATGGTTCTTGGGTATAGTTTATGGAGATCTGTTTAGGCGTTTGAAGATCATCAGCGTATTTCCCAGTTGATGAAGGGATCTCACTAACTTTCCCGGGTTTGATTGATGTGAAATTTGGTGTACTGTTACTACGGTGGTGTTTCCATGACATGGTAACCTTAATCTGATGCTGAAGCTTCAAGTGGTCCGCGGCACACCCAACTCCTCAGAAAATTACACGGGCTCAATAGAAAGTCGGGGGTTAGTTTATAATTTTAATTATAGCTCGTTATAAATTTATTTCTAGAAGAATAAATAGATAGTGTTGTGTATCTCGTTCGCTTTGGATTTTAGACCGGTTTCGTAGAAACTCTGACTCCGCAATACACTCCTGGACAAAGCATCACAACTCCCCAGCCATCGTCTTCGACAGAAGACAAATTGGCCAATCTGCAGGCTCAGCAAGAGGTATTTTTTATTGTTTTTTATTCTTAATATAATTCAATGCATTTATGTTGTGATACAGATTATTTATCTCATTGAAAAGAAAATGTTTGTGTAATAGTCTGCTCTATCTACACTACTAATACAAAGAGCAAATAATTTTTTTTTGTATGTGGTATGGCGGTGTGTAAATAACCATCCTAGGGCGTGTTCGGGAGCGGGTTTGAGGTCTCCTATGGATTGTCTGGTGCTTCACACAAAATTTAGAACAATCGAGTAACAGTACCTGAAACTTCAGCTCGGCGCCAGACACCAACATAAATTGTTGTCCACAATAAAACACTCCTTTAAGATTATAGTGCGTTGCCAGGTTAATAAAGCGTTTTAAGCAAATTATTGTTTATAAGTGAGGCGAGCGGGATCCCGTCCGCAATTTACGGCGACAAGCAAACCACTGCTGCCCTCTCTCGCCCGAAACTGCGAGAAGCACTAAACACAACGCCCAACCAGTAGTTTGTAATGGTTGAACTCAGTAGCGTAGCTACACTTTCAGCGCCCTGGAGCAAAATTTTTCAAGCGCTCTCTCTCATTTTTTGAACGATCGATTGTAACATTGTAACTTTGCGAACTTGTAACTGAACATTGCATGCATGTAGCTAATAAATAAAAATATTATTATTATCAAGAAAAATATGCTGAAAGATTACAGATTCATTATCATTATTTATTAAAACTGAAAAAAAAATCATACACAAACCTCCAGATGATTCATTTCGAGGTTTGTGTATAATTCCTCACGTGCCCATATGAGAGAGAGAGAGAGGGGTTTGAAAATTTTTGTTCCAGGGCGCTAAAAGTAAAGCTTAATAATACGCTTCTTTGCTTTGAAATTGATTTTAGTTCTGTTTTCCGCTACCTTTTCTGGAGTACATTTAATTACCGGCTATTTGTTTCATTTATAGATATCTGTTCGAAACTAAAATGTTCGGAAAAAGTGAATAATGAATATTTATAATTAAGTGGGCATTTTCGATTGGCTATTGACAAAAATTTAAGAAAAAAAAAAAGAATTTGCGCCCCCCAATTTGCGCTAAAAGTAAAGCTCAATAATACGCTTCTTTGCTTTGAAATTGATTTTAGTTCTGTTTTCCGCTACCTTTTCTGGAGTACATTTAATTACCGGCTATTTGTTTCATTTATAGATAGATATCTGTTCGAAACTAAAATGTTCCGAAAAAGTGAATAATGAATATTTATAATTAAGTGGGCATTTTCGATTGGCTATTGACAAAAATTTAAGAAAAAAAAAAAGAATTTGCGCCCCCCAATTTGCGCTAAAAGTAAAGCTCAATAATACGCTTCTTTGCTTTGAAATTGATTTTAGTTCTGTTTTCCGCTACCTTTTCTGGAGTACATTTAATTACCGGCTATTTGTTTCATTTATAGATAGATATCTGTTCGAAACTAAAATGTTCCGAAAAAGTGAATAATGAATATTTATAATTAAGTGGGCATTTTCGATTGGCTATTGACAAAAATTTAAGAAAAAAAAAAAGAATTTGCGCCCCCCAATTTGCGCTAAAAGTAAAGCTCAATAATACGCTTCTTTGCTTTGAAATTGATTTTAGTTCTGTTTTCCGCTACCTTTTCTGGAGTACATTTAATTACCGGCTATTTGTTTCATTTATAGATAGATATCTGTTCGAAACTAAAATGTTCCGAAAAAGTGAATAATGAATATTTATAATTAAGTGGGCATTTTCGATTGGCTATTGACAAAAATTTAAGAAAAAAAAAAGAATTTGCGCCCCCCAATTTGCGCTAAAAGTAAAGCTCAATAATACGCTTCTTTGCTTTGAAATTGATTTTAGTTCTGTTTTCCGCTACCTTTTCTGGAGTACATTTAATTACCGGCTATTTGTTTCATTTATAGATAGATATCTGTTCGAAACTAAAATGTTCCGAAAAAGTGAATAATGAATATTTATAATTAAGTGGGCATTTTCGATTGGCTATTGACAAAAACTTAAGAAAAAAAAAAGAATTTGCGCCCCCCAATTTGCGCTAAAAGTAAAGCTCAATAATACGCTTCTTTGCTTTGAAATTGATTTTAGTTCTGTTTTCCGCTACCTTTTCTGGAGTACATTTAATTACCGGCTATTTGTTTCATTTATAGATAGATATCTGTTCGAAACTAAAATGTTCCGAAAAAGTGAATAATGAATATTTATAATTAAGTGGGCATTTTCGATTGGCTATTGACAAAAATTTAAGAAAAAAAAAAGAATTTGCGCCCCCCAGGCCCCGGTGCCCTGGAGCAACTGCTCCCACCCGCTCCCCGACGCTACGCCCCTGATTGAACTCAAAAACTACTTAAATTATTTAAAAAAAAAAACTTTCACATATAAAAAGCTGATGTATCAGAGAGTAATGTGGGCTGTATTTTATTTTCCAAAAAATTAGAGATCCCTACGAAAAATGCAATATTGTAATTCAAGGTATCAAAAATTTGCTTATAAAACTCATTATTTAGCGTGCGCTGCGAAAACTATTGATGATACATAAAATATAGTACTATATGTTTATAGTACTCACCATTAGCTACAAAAAAATTCGCGAAGCTATATGTCTATTTATGTCGCAATAAGCGTTTTTGTTTAAATTAGTCAATCAAAACATGAGTAGAATCGAAAGATGATAGCGTTCGTATGATCATCTTTAATCCTTAGGGGGATAAACAGGCTTTTCACCCGCACAACACCCGCCACCAGATTTTTTCCCGACCCGAACCGATACAACGGGTCCGGGAGTACCTATGTATAGTAACAATAATCTTATAACAAGATTATGTATTTGTAGTTTAAAAAAAGCATCCCCATTTCCAGATAGCGAATTTAAAGATAGAAGTGAAGGATTTGAGTGAGAAATTGGAAACGCTGAGGGGCAAGCGAGCCGAGGATCGCGACAAGTTGAAGGAGATGGAACGCCTTCGTCTCCAGCTGGACCAGGCCAACGAGTTCAAAGCAAAGATCATGGAATCTCAGGCACAGCTGCAGAGGGACCTGCAGAGAGCCAAGCAAGAGGTAATTCTTAATTTTCACTTCAAAAACATATAGGTTTCAGTGCGAACGTAGATCTCGTAGAAAGCGCCTGTTGTCGTTATTTGTTAGACACAGAAGAATGAAAAATGACAGAAAAAACATGATCAATTTCGTACTTTTTAGTCGACATACGAAGTATCTCAGCCACTTCCTCCTATATTCGTATCTTCTTATCACGAATATCATAATCCTCATATCTTAAATTGCATAGTGCTGGCATTCTTTCTTCTATGGCATAAATTAATATATCAATATCAAACATAGTGTACCGCTAGTAACTCATGATCCGAAGGATTAATAAGTTGAAGTGGCAGTCGGCAGGACACATAATAAGAAGAGCCGACAGCCGATAGGGCCGGAAGGTTCTCGAGTGGATGCCAAGGACCGGCAAGCACAGCGTAGGACGTCCACCCACAAGGTGGACAGACGACTTGGTAAGGGTCACGGCTCGACAGCAGATCCAGGCTGCTTCTGATCGGTCATTTTGGAGAATTAGAGGGGAAGCCTTTGTCCTGCAATGGACGTCCTACGCTTGAGATGCTGATGATGATGAGTAACTCATGATATACGTGCGTTGATCCATAGTAAAATTGTAAATTCCATAGGTACAAATGCCTGCGACTACAAGTCAGCACGACTTTGTCGAGATGCAAGCAAATCGCGTTCCCTCGCGACAATAACGACAGTCGCATGACTGTGTACTTATATTTACTACTTTACTAAGGTGACGTGTACTTTGTCGATGCGATAATGTCGAGGCTATAAAGCTCTGCTTTCCTAGGTTAGCGGTGCCGATATATAACGGCCGTAATACAGCGGTGAATGACGTCACTAGAACGTTGTCTATGTAAACAAAATGGCGCGGTTTCCTAGAGAGCGTTAATTGACACCGTAACGTCAAAAAGCGGTGTCGCCATTTGCATGACGGACGTCTTGTCTTGTCGGTGTCAAATGGTTCGCGAACGTTTTTCTTGATAGCGGTGAAGCCATTTTTTTAAATATTGAGGACGACGAAATTTTTATTAGATTTCGTATGTAATCACTCTCCTGGGTACGTTTTTAGTTTGGGTTTTTTTTAAAAAACGGTGGCCGATGGTGATGGAACATGTTGTCACCGTAAAGACGGCCGTCTTTTTGCGTCCGTTAAGTGACGGCACCGCTTTCCTAGGAAACCAGAGCTTTAAACCAGAGTTAACAGATCGCAGTTTATTGAAATTTTGCTTAATATTGTTACTACCTAACCCTGCAACGTTTTTCTTTGGCGTGCGCCTGGGGCAGCCGCCTTTTTTGACAAAACCGTGATAACTCGGTGAATACACATAAATAATTCTTCTTTCCATCGAATACAATCAGGAACAAAATCCGTTTACAAATTTCTGAGATTAGCGCATACATACAGACAGACAGAGAAAAGGGAGGACTTTACGAACTAACGTGTTCGTCATTGGCAGACGCGCGAAGCGCAAGAGGCTATGGAAGCCCACAACGATGAGACGGCAGAGCTACAAGAGGCTGCAGAAATGGCCGCTCTCGACAAGGAGATGGCCGAGGAGAGAGCCGAAGCCCTCCAGCTAGAGTTGGAGCAGTGCAGGGAGAAATTGGAAGAGGCCACCCTCGACCTGCAGCTCATGAAGGCCGAAATGGAAGCCGGAGGGAATATACGTGAGTACTTTTGTTAAATACTTTGTTATTGTTTAGACTTTCTCCTGGGGTGCATCGCGATCGACTGGTGGATTTTTTGAAATTTTTGAGTCGATCTGTGAAAGTGTGAGACGATTCACAGTTAAGCCAGAATAAACACCTTATTACTTTTTAAATCGAATAACAAGCGACGTAAGGCGACAGGCATATGAACAGACATATATATAATTACAGTAGCTACGGTAAAAGGGAACGGTTTAAGCGGTATCTATGTTTCCATAATAGGGAATATGCGTCTAATTCAAGGGTTGAAATTTTTTTTTCTCAATATTGCTTTAGAATTTGTCTATGTAAATATTTTTTAATATTATTTCTCTTTTGTTAAGAAAATAATTAAAAGTGCAAAAAATAGTGGGGCACTCAAAATACTTGAAACGCAACGCTATTGGTTAGATCGAATGTGACGTCAGAGTACATAATGACCGTGTCAACAAGCGCGTAGTTGTTTGTGATTTGTGATTTTTTAACATTTGATTGTTATTGTAGACTGTGACGTCACGAGAAGCGCGTGTTTAAAGTGCCCGTGGCTGTTAGTTAATTTTAACATTTTTTGGGTACTAAATTTTAGTTTTTTCGGCGCTAGATATTTTTTTACGGTTATATAACGATATAACCTATCGTATGAAAATATTAAAAAAAGTGCATATTTCCTATTGCATTGACCAATCACCATTTGTTTTGACAAAACTTTCCCTGAAGCCGCGGCTGCTGTTCCCATTTGACTCGTTATGTTTAATAGTAATACAAAGAGCGCACACTGGTCTTATTTATTGTTGTTTTCGTGACTGCAATTGTATTTTTTTTGTTTACGTTTTTATAGAATCACATAAACGCCTATTAAACGTGGGTAATGGTTAAAAATTATTTTGAGTTTTTTTTTAAATCGAAATCATAAACTCATTTTTTTTAGTTGCAGTAGAATGTCGTACGTCATTTTAAAGTTGTGTGTTTTCTTTTGTGTTATCGTTGCATGCACTTTACACATTCACAGCTTTTTGATCGATGTCTTTGTTGTTTAAACAATATTTTAATGGGAAATTATTTGAAATTGATGATAATTTTACAAAATATGTGAATATAATTTTAAGATTGAACAAAAAGGTAAATAAATATGGCGTCGCTAGAGTCACTGACCTGTTTTAGAGATGCTATTTGTACAATATGCATATAAAATAGATTTGACTCAGTGATTAACTCGTTTAGAATTTGTTCGTATTGTTTAATGATTTATCTATTTAATACTTTCATTTTGATCAGAAATGATTTCATAAAGTTTTCGTTATGAATTATGATAAATTAAAACTTTAAAATTTGTGTAGAATTGTGAACTTGATAGTTTATGTATCTATCAAAAACTCATGTGATACATAATGCCTCAGGTCGTGTACATGTCACGTCTCTAGACCACAGACAAAATCTCATTGTGACGTCCAGTGATATCGTGGGTTATATGACGATTTTATCGAGTTTTTTGCATTTTCCTCTGAATATGTGCAATAATTTTGGATAAATATCGTAAAGAATATTATGTTTAGTGAGTGTGAAATGAATACGTGTATATTTAAAGGTGTGGTTAAGGTTAAAACTTTAAAAATTCATGTCGTGAGTGGTTTGTTTACCTTTTTGTTCATTCTTAAATAAATGGACAATACACGATTTATTTTATTTATTTTTTATCTGTCAATTAAGTAAAATGACAGAGTAGATGTTAGTTTACTGGAAACAATCATAACATCTAACTCTATACTATCGTGTCGCGTGACGTCACGCTTTTGTAGTATTTGAATTTTGTTGAGTTTTCGGTATTATTTTATAAAAGAATGTCTAATCAAAGTAATTTTGGATCGATTTGAAATGCTTATAAGAATTATTAATAACAATAATGAATTGTCTTCTGTTATGTTAAATGTAAAATGTTATATTGTGTCTACTGAAAAATTACAATTAAGAGAAAAGTCTACATTAGTCTAAAGTCTAAAGATTTGCCCACGAATGAGGTAGAATTAAAGTTGATAATCAAAATAAGAAGGAATATTTTCACTAAATAATTATATTATTGCAAAATTTTAGATTTCACGCTATATAGGGTGCATTTTTTAGATTACTATTTTGCATTGACCCAACCAACAGCCTACCCTCTCAACAAGGACGTATGGGCTATATTGTCCACCACGCTAGCCCAGTGCGGGTTGGTGGACAGTAGACTTCAAATGCGCCTTAGAAATGCTCCTTTGAGGTATGCTGGTTTTCCTCGCGATGTTTTCCTTCATCGTTTTTGAGCAGTCAGTAAATGCACACAAGTTTTTAGAAAAAACCCATTGGTACATGGCATGACCGGGGATCGAACTTTCGACATGATAGGCAGCGTTTTTCCCACTGCGCGACCAACGCTCTTTATAATTAAAAAATTAAATTCTTTTTAATTTCTTTTTTAAATTAAATTAAAAAATTAAATTTTTAAATTAGGGTAATGACATAATTATGTTTTAAAATAAGTGAATGTGTGAGGTCTTGTATTATATAGCATGCCTTTTTTTTTGTTTTGCCTTGTTTTTGTATGTGTAACGGGGTCTCGCTCGACAGTTATATTGTCCCCCCAAATTGTTCGTTCCCTCGTTGAGTGCAGCGTCATTACACAATGTTTGTGGTGACTTGGATTGTAATAACTTGGACTGGTCCAACTTTAACGCTTCAAACTCTAAAGGTCCGTTTATATCTTCAGACAACGATTGTGTCTGACACGTACATCTAGCGTACCGTAAACGTGCCATGTCAGACAAAAACAGACAAGTCGGCATCATTCATTCATGCCTCGTTCATATAGACTTTTTAATGAAATGTTATTACAACTGTTCCACAGCTCTATACTATAGTTAAAACTAGAAATATTATAACCGAAAAGTTCTTTCAGTAACTTTCTAAAACCATAAATTCCTTATATAGTAGTATCACTTGCCTACCGTGAATGCTGGTTGTAATTAATCTTTGTAATCTTGGTCTGTGTTTCTAATATTTGAATTGTTTACTATGTAATATTTGTGCCTGTAAATTTCCCTAAAATAAAATAAATAAATAACTAAATGCGCACTAAAGTGATAATTGATGCTGCATCTTCAATTAATATTTACAATAGGCATGATGACGGTATTAAAGAATCAAAGAATAAATGGTTTTGGAGAAAAATATATGTTGAAAGGAGTCTAAAAAATTACTCTTTTTTTTTAAATTGAGATTAATAAGATTTTCAATAAAATAGAAGTATAAATAACTGCAATCGGCCATGTTAACTGAAACGCCAATCAGAGCGAATGACGTCACGCCCAGGTAAGTGCCATCGTTACTTCCATGGCCATCGTGTTGCTTGACTTTGCTTTGACAGAATGAAAAATCTGATGAGACGTCGGTGACGTCACGGTTCATCAGACGCGACGCCATGACACCAAAGAGCGTTTTCTCGCGTAAATCAAAATAGATTTAAAAAATGAGCCGTCACGGGACGCCTGGTAGATGTGAAACACCGAGTGAAATAAAATGATGACTGTTTATTTATTTATTTAACGTTTATTTTTATTGAATACAAAAATTTGAAGTTGAACCACCAACAATCACAACAACAACAATCACCACGGCACGCGTCGCCACACCGTACACGCTACTACGCATAGACTGTATATGTATGTATATACCATCGTATAGCGTGGTGACGCGTCGCCACGGACTGCGTCGCCGCGCTATCAATCAGTTTCACCCGCGCCTATAGATGTTTCACATCAAAAACATTCAATAAGTCGCGTTGAAATTTAGTTTTTTGCTGAAATATTGTTTTTTTCGGATATGGTAGACGTGTATCTATATTATGGAAGGGAATTTCAAAATCTGTCATCATGCCTATTGAACTGTCATTACTTGAGCACACCCCTATTCGAATCCGGGGTTAGAGTCGCGACTCTAGCGAGGCCCCAGTTGATGCACGTGCGGTATAATTTGACGAATGGGGCGCGTGTGTGTGGGCTCTGACCAGAACACCCGTACGCAGCGAGCGATGGGGCCACCGGCTATGAGATGCGTCAGCTTCAGCAGCAGAACATCCGCCTCAGGGACACCCTGGTCCGCCTGAGGGACCTGTCCGCGCACGACAAGCACGCCATGCAGAAGATGCACAAGGTAACTCCAACTCCAGGCGTTTTCTTGTAACTTTCCCTTGAAATTTTCAATAACCCAGTCAATTAAAGAAAGCGATTGAAAATGGCGGTGCCTCTATTTGCCTCTCGTTCACAGAATATTGCTGTCTATATCACATGTCGGTAAGGTTAATAAATTATTTATTACCAACCTTATAAATAATTAATTGGTAATAAATAATAAAATATATATTTATTTCGACTTTTGCTATGTCGTGCTCGATGTTTAATAAAAAAAAAATTTATGTTAAGGTCGGCAGACACAGGCTAACGGTCCACTTGATGGTAGGTGGCTACCGTCGCCTATAACAAGCAACGCCAAAGCTGCTGCAAGTGTGCTGCCGACTGCAGTTAGGATTAAAGATAAGGGATTAGGAGTGGATAGGGAAATGGGCTCTGGCATCCCTTACTCACTCACCGAAACACAACAGCACACGTGCTGTTATTTCACGGTGGTCTTCTGTAAGGGGGTGGTTACTGCCGCCAGACGGGCTGCCCAATAAATGACTGCGAAAACGCAGTGTGCCCTGCCACTACTTTGCAAATCCAGACCAGAGCCAAATTTGAAAAGTTGATTTTTCAAAGTTGACTGCCGGGAATCGAACCCGGAAACCCCATAACAGAGCGTTAAGGCAAGCACCCTAATCACTCATCCTATATTTTAACTGGCGACCCACTCTCGGTTACGCACGGGTGCTTTTTTTTGCAAATTACATATAAAACCTTCCTCTTTTAACGCTCTTTCCATTAGTGAAGACCTCATTAAAATCCGTTGCGTGGTTTAGGAGGATTTAGCAGATATACAGACACACAGACAGACGCGGACAGCGACTTCAATTTAAACTATGTAAGGTGTTACTGATTATCTTTCTAAAGTCAGTCAGTGATAAATGATTTTCTAAGAATAAATAGTGGTTTCATAAATATAAAGCGTGTCCTATAATTTATAACTTGGAGGTATTGTCAAAAACCAGCTGAGCCTGCAACTTTGTCCGCGTGGTATAGCGCGTAATTTTTTTTGTTTGTAAAGAAACGTCAAATGTTACGGAAATATTGCTAAAATACACCAGTGAAAACTGCATTAAAATCGGTTAAGACGTTTCTGAGATTAGCGTGCATAAACGCACAGACAGACAAAATTTTTAAAATCAATTTTTTTTGACCTCGGTAATATAAGTACAACGCTTACAAATTGTTTTTTTTTTTTTTTTATATTTAATGCCACAGACACGGCTCGTTTACGATTTTATTATCTATGTAACAATAGATATAAAGCAACGTGGATATAGGTATAGTTAAAAATTGCACATATGGTATACATTGGATAATAGGAAAATTTACAAATAAAAAAAACTAATTTACATGCTAATAGTACATATCGTAAATCGCTGCCATTTTCATTCCCTTTCTTTAATTCAGTCATAATTTTTTGTTAGAGTAAAGAGGTCAGAATGTAATTTTAGTAGTATGCTTTGGAAGTTGCACGTACCGATTTAAGACACCGTGAAGTTAGTTATTAATATTTTTTTATGTTAATATTTGCAGACAGGCTGACGGTCCACTTGATGGTAGGTGGCTACCGATATTAAATGGTAGCCATTTAATATCGGATGTCAGCCTGCTTGTTGAACTTAACACATATAAAAATAGATACTAAATAGATGTAAAATTAATTGTAAATCCAGGATCTAGATCAGTACAAATCGGAGATAGCCGAGTTGAGTCGAACTAAAGAGAAACTGTCGGCCAGGGTCGAAGAGCTCGAGGGTCAGGTCGCAGATTTAAGGGAACAGGTAAGTTGGGCTGCTATTTTATATGTCTTTTGAATAATAGTATCGATTTAGTACAGAAGTAAGAAACCCTCCATCACGCTATTGGTAATTCTAAATTGTTTAATTAAATTTGTTCGAGTCAGTGCGCAGTTCAAACAGATTTTTAATACTTTCAAACTTAAATCTCTATTAAACCCCATTACCAAATTAAAAGATATTTTCCCAGTTAAATCTACCATTTATTCTCGCCTAATGGTATAAGTTTCAACCGTTAAAACGAAAATACCAATCACTGAAGCCCGACTGTCGTACAAAACTGAATTATTTAGTGTCTTAAAAAATCATCTTGCATGTGTAGGGTATTCTGCTATATTATTTTATTTTATTTTATTTTCTGTAGGTATCACTTATTTAATGTCCAACTAGCTGTCTGTGCCCGCAACTTCGTACGCGTGGTATTCGATATAGCGCGTAACTTTTTTCTTTGTGAACCGATTGGAGTGAAACAAACACTGATTGTTACGGGAAGCTTACTACAGTACATCAATAAAAACCGCATTCAAATCGGTTAAGCCGTTTCTGAGATTGGCGTGCACAAACGCACGGACAAACAGACATACAGACAAACAGATAAAAATTCTAAAATAATTTTTTTTGACCTTGGTAACATTGGTATAACGTGTTCAAATTGTTTTTTGAAAAAATATTTAATGTACATACATACACTGTTGACGACAGTGGCGCCGAATTTTTTATATTATCAGACGATCCCTCGGGAACCTAACATTTTTTCAGGATAAAAGGTATCCTATACGTTAATCCAGGTAAAAAACTATCTGTGTGCCAAATTACGTCCAAATCCGTTCAGCCTTTTTTGCGTTATTAATAAACAAACATCGAAAATATGTTATAATGTTATTACAATAAATCGGACTGTACCCACCGCTTGTAGTTTCAATACACACTTACGTTTCAACTACGGATATTGTGGAAATGGACCACGAACATTGCCTGATTTGATCGAAGATTAAAAATATTCACTATACAAATACAAAATACAAAATAATTTATTCATACACTTAAGCATAGGTACAAAAAGAGGTGTAGGGAGCCTCCTATTAAGTATAAAATACTTGTATCAGGAGAACCCCGCTTCTCCAACACCCTACTAAATTCCAAAGAATACAATAAAGTGTGTATGTTTGCATGAGTGTGTGAATGAGTATGTGTGTGTGAATATATATGCCTGTGTGAATGTGAATGTGTATTTATGTGTGAATGTGTATGTGTAGCATTATCTATATGAGTTAAGTGTAGCTTTTACATAAGTCCCCCTTCATAATCAAATTAATGTTTTGATAATAAATGTTTAATTTAGTTAAGTAATAGACTTTAATAAATATTCGGTTTCATTATAATTTAGGGTCTTGAGCCAATCGGTCAGGGTCTTTTTGCAATTAAAGTGTGTCATAGGATAAATATTAAGTTTTTTATTTAATATGTTGTATAAATAAGAAGTTTGGGAAATATATTGTCTTCGAGCAAAGGCAGTTTTTACAATTTTTGTTTCAACAACTATATCATTTCTTCTCTTTCTAATTAAATTAGGGTCATAATTTAAGGATTTATGTAGTTTAAGTGTAGCATTTAAGATATATAATTTTCTTACATTTTAACACGCACTAAATCACAGTCAAAAGCGAATGTATCAATAAATATTTACACACGAAATGCAACCATTTTTCAGGTTGACGCGGCTCTCGGCGCCGAAGAAATGGTGGAACAACTCGCCGAGAAGAAAATGGCCTTGGAAGACCACGTAAGGATGTTATATTTCAGCTGAATCGCGTCTACAAAAGACTCTGTTGTGATGATAGGGAAGTAGCCTGTTGTAAGTAAACTGTTGACTTGGCTCCAACTTTCCGAGGTGCATCCGTGGCCCCGTGCATCCGTGCACCCTGTGGCCAATGATCTCGAGCTTCTTGGCATGAGGGTGGGCTTTGAGCCTCAACTTCGGCACTTCTATAGAGTCCAAAGCCCAAACAGCGACCAAAAAAACTGGGCATCCTAAATAGTGTGAAGCGATACTTCACACCTGGACAGCTCATCTTCTTTGTATAAGCCACAAGTCTGCTATTGCATGGAGTATTGCAGCCGTCTTTGGGGTAAAATACCAATTTGCCGCACTCGACTCGGTGGATCGCAGAAGCCTCATCGGCGGCAGTACGCTTTTAAGAACTAAACTGCGGAGCCTGGCAGACTTAAAAATGCCTGTCTGAGTGTTTCCCATAAGGTTTACTTCGGAGAGTGTGCTCAGGAGCTGAATGAGCTCATACCGCCTTCCCCTTTCTTCTAGCGAAAATTCAGACGCACGCTTGGTTCGATTTTTCGGACCTAAAAGTTCTTAAAAAAACTTTAAAAGTTCTTTCATAGTACTTTAAGGATTCCCAGGATTGGAACTCCCTTCCGGTGTCTCTGTTTCCGAGCTCGTACAACTCAAATCTTTTTAAAGTTCGAGTAAATAGGCACCTTCTGGGTGAGCTCGCTGCATCGTCGGGCTCATCTTTACTACACGGCTAGATATTGGCCAAGAGCAAAACCATCTTTAATTAAAAAAAAAACCATGAAGTATATTAATAACTCAAAATTATGCACGCACAAACGCCCCGGAGACTAATTGCGGAGAAACCCCAAAAATATATGTACAACGTTTTAAGTGGTTCAGATATGTAGTCACAAAGATTCTCATAAGTGAGGGACTGTCTCAACAGAGAAAGAGTGAGATTATTGAAGTGCAAACTTCATTAGGTTCATTCATTGCTGAGCAGTGAACGTAAGTGAATCGTCATGTTTGGACTTTTGGAGTCGGTAACGCACTGAATCGTGTATACTCGGCTCCAGTCGTGATCGGCCACTTTTTGTTTTCAAAAAGTGAGTGTTTTCAAAAACCCAGTACTTATTGTTTGAACAAAGTCATTACTGTCTCTTCCAGGTGGAACAGCTGAAGCAGGACGTGGCCGACCTGGAAGCGCTACAGGAAGTGCACGAGCAGCTAGTGGAGTCGAACCGCGAGCTCGAGATGGACCTCAGGGATGAGCTGGAATTGGCTCACGCGGCGACTAGGGAGGTAAATACGCCGAGACTCTTTAAATTTCAATACTTATTTATTACTAAAAATTCACATTATCCTTGATCCTACTCGAGTTGGCAGCGCACTTGCAGCAGCCTTTGCGTTGCTCGTGTTATAGGCGACGGTAGCCACCTACCATCAAGTGGACCGTCAGCTTGTCTGCCGATCTTAACATAAAAAAAAGAAATACATACTTGGCAGTATTCATTCATCATTCATGGCTCATTCGTTCATTCAAAATGAATGTTCATACGGCTATAAATGTTCAATTTACAGTTAAAAAATTAATATCTTACAACAAATTACAAATTTTACATTTATATAGTAAAGGAACAATACAAATCCGGTCCTTTTGGTAATAAGATCGGTTCTTTTGGAATATATTTGCTTTGTCCAGCAGTGGACTGGACATCCATCTAAGATGACGATGGAAAAGAACAAGCAAAATAGATATACGATTAAATTATATACACAAATTATATTTAAAATTATACATACACGTAAACATATACAATTACATATATACGACTTCGTCGTCCGCGTTGATATATAACGCCTGAGAAAACATATGAGTAATATAATGCCTGACATCTTTATCGCTGTGACGACGGTTTATGTATTTAAACGATAATTCGGGAACCTAAATTTTTTCCAGAATAAAAAGTGTCCTATATGTTATTCCTGGTAATAAACTATACGTGTGTCAAATTTCATCTAAATATGTCTAGCCGTTTTGGTGTGATTGAGTAACAAACACACAAACATCCAAACGTACAATCTTTCGCATTTATAATGTTAGTAGGATTAGGATAGTCGGAGTAATTTTAAAAGACAAATGTGTTTTTTTTCAGGCGGTTCGTGAGCGCGAAGCCGCTTTGGAGACCATAATGGATCGCGACTCGACCATTGTCAAGTTCAGAGAGCTGGTGCAAAGGATGACTGAACAATACAACGATATAAGGAATAAACTAGAGTCGAAACAGGGTGAGAGAGACGTTGATTTATTAACTGCATAGAATCATTTCTATCAAGTTTGAAGTTAAAAGAGTAACACTTCATACCTTCTGAAGTTTCCGTAATATATGGTATTTGACTATTTAAAAAAAATCGTGTTAACTTATTTATTGATCATATTTAAGCTATAATCGTTTTGTTTTGCATAAATAATAACTGAATAACAATGATAAAACACATAAAAATATTTACATTTAAATTTTGCCGCCTAAACACTTATACGTCATCACGTGATCTGTATGACGTCATATTACTAGGTTGGCAGATGGGATGGTGATGTGTAAATAAACACCATTGTAATGCGCGTGCGGGAGCGGTTTTATGGGTATCCTGTGGTATTCGCTGGCGCTTCGCACAAAATTAAGAGCGATCGAGTGACAATACCTGCTCGACGGATGTATCCAGGTCCAGGTGTCCTCCAGATGAGCAAGTTCAGCTCGGCGCCAGTCACCAACACAATTATTGTCCACAATGAAAACATTACTTTAAAATTATAATGCGTTGCTAGGTTCATAAAGCGTTGTTAAGTAAATTATTGTTTATAAGCGCACTGAGCGGAGTCGCGTCCGCAATGGACGTCGACAAGCGAATAACTGCCGCCCTCTCTCGCCCGAAACTGCGAGGAGGCCAGCACAACACACACGCCCAACCACTATTATTTGTATTTAAATATGTGTATGTGTAGTTTTCAAATGTTATAAAATATCTCTTAGTTCAGCATGCCTCTTGAGATAAGCCTCCTCTAATAGTTTCCATTGCGTTCTATCTCGCGCTACCCTTCTCCACTGTGGTCCAGACGTGAGTTTAAATCATCTTCCCATCTAGTGAGTTGGCATCCTCTACGCCATCTGGCGCTCGCCCTCTTTGGAGTAAGTCAGAGACAACAGTGCTTCATTTGTTTTGCTCGTCTCTGATCATGTGACCGGTCCACCTCCACTTCTGTTGGTCTATTCGTGCAAGTGTACCTTAGTTTTCTCTGTTAATGACACTTTGTATTGTTTCTTTATTTCTGTCATGCTTCTCTCCATGGTTCTCTGACGACGTTACAATTTTTATCTGTGTTGTTTGGTTAGGGGCCAAGTTTCGCATCTGTATGTAATGGGCTGGAATGCTTTCCACTTTCCTTTGGTTGACATGCTTGGCCCCTTGGATTTCCATAAACCCATTAATTGTCATTAATTATTATCATCAAATGTCATGGTACTCGGTCTTAAAATCACCGAATCACTGACTCCGATTTAAAAATAGTTTAAGGGGTCCCATTAAATAGTGTTCTGGGAAAGTTTTTGTAGTTTTATGGTGTCGGTATGTTCGTTAGCTCACTTTATACTGATCTCGATTGATCTAAGGGGATACTATTATAGGCAAATGAATTACTTATAACGTATCTTGATCTATGTATTTGGACTAAAAGCCTTGACAGAACAAGACCTGAACTGAACAATGAACTTGACACAAAACCTTCGACAAAGACACCTTTTAATTTCAATAAAGACCCCCTTCATATCTTTTATTGCCGCCTATACACAGAAACGCAGACCAATCTCCATACCACGAACATTCCTTGCAATAGCGACATCTAGGCGTGGATATGTCGCGAACACGGTACGAGTAATGAATAAAGCGACCTAGCCCCGGCTTACGCTAGACGCATCGTGGCCGACACCATTAATTTCATGCACTCACTGAACTTTGTACCTCTTTGTATAGCAAATAAGTTCTATATTGTGTTGCTATTGTGGAAGTGCTAGTGTGAACTGATTGTAAGAAACGTAGGGACAAAATGTCGATGATTGAATAAGTTTGTTTGAATCCAGAGGGCGCTGCGGTCACGTCGACGGAGTCCCGAAGCTCTCCGCCGGTGGAAGTGAGTCCGCCTGTGGTGGCGTCGCGCGGGGTCCGCTCAGTGGATTTGCAGCTGCGCGCCTTGGAACTGGCTCAGGCCGGAGCCAGGGCCGATATGCTGGCCGCGTGTCTGCCCGACCATTTCATGGCGCACTGCGGTAACTAAAATCAATTCTGGCCTAAGCGTAAGCGTAAAGTCGTCTCAATAAATCAGTTAGTAGCATCAAAGAATAATTTAAATTTTTATTAATATTACAACCATTTTTTGTACAAAAAAAAAATACTTTTTACATATAAATAAATGCTTTAAAAAATAAATAATTTAATGAACTTAATCTTAATTTTTTAAACAATATTATAAATTTTTGAAATTATATTAAAATTATTTTTGCTCAGTATATTAAATAATACTTAGTGCAAATTTATATATTTTGCTCAATAATTTGACTTTTAATTAATTTGAACAGGGAGTGCAAAGTTATGACAATACAGACTGGCGAATGTGACAAAATCTATTTTTTCTATATTAATTTGTTTGTAATGGGTTTTTTACTTTGGTAATTGCAGGTGATCATGACGCAATCATGCTGATACTGCTCCTGCAAAGGTTGAACACTAAGTCGGAAATCATACTTGGACAAATTCGTGAGAAGTAAGTTCAAATGTGTTGCCAGTGATCAAAAATGGGCCTCGTAAGAAAGTTCAACGAGCTATGGAGAGGGCTATGCTCGGGGTTACTCAGAGATCGAATCATGAATTAGGAGATCCGTAGACGAACGATAGTTACTGACATAACCCGATAAACCTCTTGTGGGTTATGGGTTGCATCCGAATGAATGAATTTTGTAAAAGGAATGAAAAAAAAATCAACGAATGAAGTTTATCCGTAGTTCCACTCATTTATTTGTTAAATTGTTGTTCAATTTTGAACCTTATTTATAATCGATAAATATTAAAAATCGAGTAAAATGTGAAGCAAGTTGATCTTGGCAGAGATCTGTGCACGCCCCCGCACGACCCGAATCTGTGTTGGCGCAGATCTATGCCAATACCGACGAGGGTTTTAATATTTCTATCTCACGTTCATTTAAGTAGAGATACTTTCTGTTGTTATCAGTGTGTAGTTTTCAGATTGCTTTTCAAATGTCGAAGTCTTTGTGTTTCTGTGAGTGAAATGGGATACACATTTTTACAGCCTTAATTAATATTTCAATGACAAATCAAATAACATAAAAATCATTAATTCTTATGAATTGAAAATTTGTAGGAGAGTTTAATATGTTACGAATTATCTCATATATTTAATTTTACGCTCGGCTATTTTATGAAATATATATTCCTGCGCCTTAAGGGCAAAACAATTAAATCACATATGTAGGAGAGTCCTGAAGTGGCGCCACAAACGGAGAGTTCAAAGCCTCAGTCGCACGTAGCTATTTATAGCCGCTATTTTCCGCCATCAAAAATTAGCTTCGTGTGAGCATACACGACTTAAAAATCGCCGACCGAAAAATAGCCCCTACAAAATTGAGCACGGCCAATTTTTTTTTTTATTAAATCAAGGTAGCGCTTGACCACTATCTCATCTGATGTGAAGTGCAGACGCGGCCGAAGGTGGACCACGCTTACCCAGTAAATGCCCATTCACCCTGGTTTGGAAGACCCCGAGGTTGTAGTTCTGTGGGAACACAGACGCTTGCGGAAAAATAGCCGAGCGATAAATAGTTACGTTTGACAGGAGATTTGCTAAAAGTAATGCGAGTCATATAATGTCTTCGGCACAGCGCTACGACTTACGACTGACGACATTTCGACTACACGGCAGCAATCGAATGAGGTTTTTCGCTACTAAAAATTGCATGAAGTAGACAGCGGTCAAACGGCAGCGGCGATTTATAACCGCTAGTAATAGCAAGTAGAAAATAGCAGTTATAAATAGCTACGTGTGACTGACGCTTTCGAATTGGTTCTCGTTAGCATGCAGCGCCATCTGTCAGCTATCTTTGGAAACGTCAAGCAAGAAACTTAGGTGCGAACGACGCGGAACTAGCAACCGTGATGTTAACTATCTGGACGAGGGGGAAGTAGGCTCGCGAATGATACAGGATGTCTTCCCATCGATGGTAGAAAAAGGACCAGGAATGACATTCTAGGTTGAGCGTTGGGAGTGAGCACACCTCGATAGCTCGTTCCGCGACGAACACACCAGTCCACGTTTCCAGTTAAATCCATTTGGATCTGTGTAATCGTTTACATTTTAATTGTAACGTTGATTATTAACGGAATATACTGTCGTGTACTACAAGCATCGAGTCTTATTTCGTGATTTCTTCTATTCCTGAGCCTGATGATGCCTCTACAACAGAGGAGGGTTCGACATATATAATTCAGCAAATAAAAAATATTATTATTTGATATCTAATGCAAGTGTATCGCTGTACAGGTTCCCAGCGGTGAACGTGTGGGACAGAGAAGCCGTGACGAAGACTCATACAGCTGTTCAGTACAGTTTCAGGTGTCAGCTGGAATATCAATTGCACATGATACAGGTGATGACAAAATTGAGTCAATACGATTTGTTGCTGAGAATTTTTTTAACCGCAATCACATGTGCCGATTTAAATATTGCATGTTCGGAGTCAATCTTTTAAATGGATTTCAATAGTAGAACTAGATCGATAATCTTTTTATTTGCTCATGCAAGTAAGTATTCAAAGTAAGTTAGTTCTAACACGAAATTCGGGATGAAAATACGATTTAAGTAATTTTATAAGGAATGAAATTGAACGGTTCTTCTTAACATTCTTTTCAATAAGCCAATTATAATCAGTCATGGAGAAATAACTATTTTGTATATTTTTAAAATTTTGTTATTTATTTTCGCTAAACTAGGTTTTTTAAACACATTAAATAAATGAACGAATTTGAGTAATTACAAATGGACAGTAAGTTGAAGTGGCAGCGGGTAGTACACATAGTACGGAGAGCTGACGGCCGCTGGGGCCGGAGGTTCTCGAGTATATAGATGATCTGGTAAGACCGCTTTTGATCGGTCCTTTTGGAAAATTAGGGGGAGGCCTTTGCCCAGCAATGGATGTCTTATAGCTGAGATGATGATTACAAATGAACACACTACATTGGGCTAAAGATTGTAGAAATGCGTAGATATGCTTAAATTTGTTCAAAACACAATCTTTCATCGATATAGTGAGATTATCTCCTTTATTAAGTTTCGACAACTGACGTAACCTCATAATTTTTTAATAATATAAAAAAATGTGTTGATTTAATTGTTGAACACTAATGTGTTGATTTGGGTATAAACCATTTATACCCATATCAACACATTAGTGCAAATAAATTGATCGTGAGCGGCAAATGTCGAGCGGGGCACTGGACGCGGTAAGCCGAAATGAAATCTCCCCGCTTCCCCACTGTTGGGGCGGTTAAGGATTACTTTGCCCGTTTTAGTGTTTTGAAGTTAAACGAACGTGCACTCGATATGAAGTTTTATTTTCGACTGACATAGAATATAATTTAACCAAAAGTGGACTGTATATAGTGTACTTATTATATATGTGTAGGCATTCACTCGTTTGTACAATAATTGATTTAACTAACTTAGACATTCCGCCCGCCAAGAACATAGTTCTTTAACACAACATATAGGAAAGAAATATACAAAAGTAATAACCCTACTTATTAAACTAATAACAAAATACACTAAAACAACACTAGAATAAATACATTAGTTTAACGTAACATCTCATCGAATAAATTCTTATTTTGTTATTACACAAACCTTACTAACTGGACGTTTGAATACTCCTGATTTACATTTTACAGTAACAACTCTAGTTATATTGTCAGGTCCAGTATGCTTCTGTATAATTTTACCTAGTATCCATTTAGCTGGAGGAATATTGTCCTCTTTTAAGATAACAATATCATTAATTTCAGGCTCAGTACTACAATTAGAATTCCATTTATATCTTTGATTAAGGTTGACTAAATATTCTTTATACCATCGGTTCCAAAAATCAGTTACAATTTTTTGCGTTAAGCGCCATCTATCTAAACAGTTTATATTACAATTAGCAACATTTTCATCTGCTAAATTTAACATCGGTTCACCAACCAAAAAGTGGCCTGGTGTCAAGGGGAGAGGGTCGTTTGGATCATCACTCAATAATGTTATAGGCCGTGAATTCAAACACGCCTCCACTTGCGCCAGGACTGTCGCCATCTCCTCATAAGTAAGTGTAGAGTTACCGATTACCTTTCTCAAATGTCCCTTCGCACTGCGAACTCCGGCTTCCCAAAGCCCGCCAAAATTGGGAGCGCGAGGGGGGATGAAATGCCACGTGGTATGCTCCAAAGTGAGACTAGCTGCTATCTCGTCGCCTAATGATGATTTGGCACTATTGAACATGTCTCGCATCTCTTTGTCAGCACCGACGAAATTAGTTCCATTGTCACTATACAAATCTTGACAGTGACCTCTCCGGGCTATAAAACGTCTGAAAGCAGCAATAAAACCTTTGGAAGTCAGATCGGTAACCGCTTCTAAATGTATTGCACGGGTAACCATGCACACAAATAAACATATATAGCCTTTATAAGACTTTGCTCCTCTGCCAGGTGAAAATCTTATATTCACCGGGCCACAAAAATCAACTCCTGTAGAATGGAATGCCTTACTGGGTTTCAATCTCACCTCCGGAAGTAGTCCCATTAAAGGAATGGACTTCTTATTCGAATATCTCAAACATGTAACACATTCTCTGAAAATTTTCTTGCCACGATTCTTCGCTTGTAGAATCCAATACTTTGATCTCAATAAATTTAGCATCAGGTGTGGGCCACCATGTAGAGTGCGATGATGAGCATCAACAATTATTAACCTGGTAAAATGAGATTTAGCTGGCATAATTATTGGATGTCTTGTATCATACGGTGCATCTGACTGTACGATGCGTCCGCTGACTCTTAATGTCCCTTTTTCATCAAAAAAAGGACAAAGTGTGCGAAGCTTACTCCTTTTCGGTACAACTCCTTGACTCTTCAGCTGCTTTATCTCCTCGGCAAACTCACAAGATTGAACTTGATTAATGCAAGAAATTAAAGTATTATTTAATTCCTCTGAAGTTATATAAGTTGGCAATTTAATTCTCTTGTCTATAGGCAATTTAAATTTTAATACTCTTCTACAATAGGAAATAACCTTGAGCAATTTTGATAATGATGAAAACCTCGACCATATGAATGATTCCTCCTCGTTGTGAGATAAAACAGTTAAAGATGTTACTCTTTCCTCCTCATGTGTATCTTCTATTATGGTGTCACTCGTATTTAGTGTGAGCTCTGCCAGCCACTGTGGACCGCTCCACCATAATGGATGTTCAAGTAGATCCTTTGGCTGCACTCCTCGAGATGCACAGTCCGAAGGGTTGAACTCGGTAGGCACATGACTCCATTGGTCAAAATCTAAAATGTTCAATATTATGGATACACGGTTACTCACAAAGGTGGTCCAACAAGATGAGCCTCTTTTCAGCCAAGCCAGTACAATAGTAGAATCTGTCCACCCATATAAATTCTCCTTAGGTATCTTCATCACCTGAGCAACCTCAAATAGAAGTTTAGCTCCTAAGGCTGCAGCACACAACTCAAGCCTTGGAATAGATATCTCCTTTTCTATAGGTGCAACCTTAGTCTTGGCTGTTATCAGATGTACATATACTCTGTCTAACTTATCGATCACTCGCACATATACAGCTGCTGCGAAAGCTGCCTTTGACGCATCTGAGAACACATGTAACTCAATTTTTGAACATTGTATAGTATTTAACCATCTTTGTATTTTTAATTTTTTTAAGTCAATCAATTCCTCCCTGTATGTAAGCCATTCACTCAATAAATCTTCAGGTAAAGGACTGTCCCACTCAAGACCAGATTTCCACAATTTTTGAATGAACATTTTGGCAACAACCACGACTGGAGCAATCCATCCAAGTGGATCGTATAATTTTGCCACATCTGACAGTACCTGTCTCTTTGTGATTGGCTCTCTAATATCAGTCAGATTAAGTGTATATTCAAAATTATCATTTTCTCGACTCCAGCTCACTCCAAGAACCTTAATAGATTTGTTTAATTTTATCTGCACTCGTTGCTCATCCAACTCTTTATTCATTCCGATTTTCTTTAACAAACTCTCACAGTTACTACTCCATTTTTGAAGTTCAAATCCACCTCTTCTCATCAACTCGTTCATCTCTTCAACTAAGTTTAATGCCTCCTTTTCTGTTTCAGCGCCTGAGATCAAATCGTCGATGTAGAAATCATTCTTTGTAATTCTAGAAGCTATTGGGTATTTCTCCTTCTCTAACTCTGCAAGTCTTTGCAATGCCTTGACAGCCAAATATGGCGCACAAGCCATCCCAAACGTCAGTCTCAACAACTTAAAATGTTGTATAGGCTCTGAACCGTCTGACTTAAATCTCCAGACAATTCTCTGAAAATCTGTATCTTCCTCAGCCACACGAACCATTCTATACATTTTAATAATGTCTGCAACTACACATATCTTATGAAGTCTCCATCTCATTAAAATGTGTCTCAAATCCTGTTGTAATTTTGGTCCTACAAGCAGTTCATCGTTCAAGGATATGTTGTTATCTCCCTTGCTTGACGCATCGAAGACAACCCTCACTTTTGTAGTCTCCTTGTCTTCCCTCACAACGGCATGATGAGGAAGATAGACAGCTTTCGGATTTTCTAATTCACTCTTGCTTACCGGTCTCATGTGATTTAAACTCAAGTACTCCTGCATAACCTTGTTGTATTCTTCTCTTAGTTTAGGATCTCTCTGTAATTTTCGCTCTAAAATCTCTAATCTTTTAATAGCCATCACCATAGAATTACCATATTGACACTTAGGGTCCTCAGTTGTAAATGGCAGTCTTACGACAATTCTCCCATCGTTATCTCGCTCGGTAGTTGACTCAAAAAACTCTTCACATTGCTTCTCGCTAGTGGTCATCTCTTTCTCAATCATATTAGGCTCGTTCTCCATCTCCCAAAACCTTTTTAATAAATCATCTTCCTTTATCTGTACATGTAAGCTAGTAAATTTAGTATTCACCTTTTCCTCGTGTCCTTTCGATGCTCTTCCCGATAAAATCCATCCAAACATAGTGTTTTGTGCCAATAAATTCCCTCGTGATTGTTTTATCATTCCATCCAGTAATATATCGCTATATACTTCGGCACCCAAAAGAACATCGATTTTGCCTGGTGTTGCGTAAGTCGGATCTGCTAACGGCAAATTCTCAATATCCGTCCACTCAGACATACTTATCTTCGTAGCTGGAAGTAAAGATGTTAAAGAATGTAAGACATAAGCATTTATGTGAATTAAATTTGTGGGGTTATGGTTCGATTCCATGCGCAGTGACACCGTGTATTTGATCCTCATACGACCATCGCCCAGCCCTGACACAAACCCACTTACTGGTTTGCGTTTAAGTCCTAACAATTGTACAGTAGCCTCAGTAACAAAGGAAGCCTGAGAGCCTTGATCAAGTAAAGCCCTAATGGTTTGTTTACAACCTTTTGAATTATATACCTTAACTCTAGCCGTCGCAAGTAATACACTATTAGGTTGAAGCTCACCTCTGGAAAATGCAGTTGTAATGTGTGTGTCACCTTGGGACGTGCTCGGTCTCTCCTGTGGTCCACTCGGTGACAAGGACGCAGTGGGCGCCCCGATCTCGCTCGTTGCTCTGCTCTCCTGGGTGATCTTCCTTTCTCGCTCAAAATGAAGTAAGGTGTGATGTCGCTTACCACACTTTCTACAGCTCAACGCATGTCGACACTTTGCTGCCGAATGCGTAGACGACAGGCAGTTAAAACACAGTCTATTGTTTTGCACAAAATCTTGCCGCTCCTTGGATGTCAGTAACCCAAACTTCTTACACTGGTATATGTAGTGGTTCTCATGGCACATAGCACACTCAATGTCATTGCTTCTAACTTTATTCTCAAATGATGTATGGAATGTTTTAGCTTTCATTGCACTCTTCGTTGGTTGTGTAAAGCGTGACGTATTAGTATCAATCATCTCTAGCGACCTGAATCTGGCTTCTAAAAACTGTCGTAGTTGCTCCCAGGTAGGTATTTCGTCTCCCAATAACGCACTCAAATGCAACTCCCATTGCCTCATCGACTCCGTATCCAACTTAGTAATGACATAGAAAACAATAAAAACTTCCCATAAGTTTGTGCCAATGTCCATATTTTGCAGCGCCTTTAAACACGTTGACGTAGTGTCTAGAATATTCTTCACATCAGAAGCAGACTCTGAATTAGTTTTCTTAATTGCGAATAAACTTCTCATAATCGCATTGCAGTTGTATCGCTTATTGTTGTAACGTCGGACTAATTGTTTCCATGCTTCCTCATAATTGGCATCGGTAGTGGAAAAATTACGTAACAGGCTTTGCGCTTCTCCAGATAAATTGCCTTTTAAATAATGCAATTTTTGCACGGGAGTTATGTATTTATTCGTATGAATCAATGATGAAAACATATCGTAAAACGTTTGCCACTCGTCATACTTGCCGCTAAATGTAGGCAAGTTAATTCTCGGCAAGTTAACGTCCAAGTAACTATTGACGTTGACAGCGGCAGCAGGGCTCGCCCCTGTGACAGGCGCTGTCAATTGCGACGTTGACGGCACAAGTAGGTCTAACGCTTCTCGTAAATTGGTTTTGTATTGTACATACATTTCTTCAAATATTTCATATTTATTTTGACTAAAATATGCATCACTTCTGTCCGTAGATTCCTCAGCCAAAACCGCTTTATGTCCAATTTTAAAGTCCCGATATAGTTGATCCACTATTTCCAATCTCGTTTGTAAATATGGCCGCTTAATTCTATCTTTAGGTGTCTTCTTGAAGTTCTTTTCTGAATTCTTTAGGTTATCCAACAATTCTTCTTGATATATAATAAGCTGCTCTAATGTAGACATGATAACTCACTCGGTACGATAATAAATAATCTCAATAAAATGTGTAAGGTAGAATGTTCTCGTCTCGTAATTTAATAAATTTGCACAGTTCGATTTATAACTCACTCAAAGTTAGGTATAATAATATTAGCCGAAAAGTCTCACAATCACTTATTAACATAATAGTTTTAAATTGCTCAAACTCAATGTAATTATTTGATAAAAGTTCACAAAACTTGCAGAAGAAAATATCACTCGTTCGGGCGGGGGTAATCCTTAATTCGTTCAAAATGTTCTTGTTCATCTACCGGCCGCTCGGTCGCCAGTAATACAATCCGGCTCGAAGGACCATATGTTGGGGCGGTTAAGGATTACTTTGCCCGTTTTAGTGTTTTGAAGTTAAACGAACGTGCACTCGATATGAAGTTTTATTTTCGACTGACATAGAATATAATTTAACCAAAAGTGGACTGTATATAGTGTACTTATTATATATGTGTAGGCATTCACTCGTTTGTACAATAATTGATTTAACTAACTTAGACACCCACTAACCGAGTCAACCTATTTAATTTTGCGTACCAATGCATAAAATGTCTTATTATACGTCTATCTGTCCCCAGTGTATGGTATCGATGTGGTCTTGCGCTACGGAAACCTGCACACCGCAACAGTTGGTGGCGGCAGCCAGCATTCTACCGGACGCCAGTGCCCAGGAGAGACCTTTGGATGCCCTTCTGCACCTCATCAAAGCCGACACCCTCGACGAAAACACTAGTCTCGATGGTGAGTGAGGTCTTCTTTTTTTTCTTCTTCACGCCGCGTGAAATTGTCTTCTTCCGACACGAAGACTGGCCCTTTTCCAACCCAGATTTAAATTCGTTAGATTATAAAATATGGCAACACTTGGAGGAAAGGGCCTGCTCAAGGCCTCTTCCTGATTTAAAGTCACTCAAGGCATCGCCGATATTGATATGGACCTCGTTCGTGCTGCTATAGACGATTGACCGCGCAGGTTAAAGGTTTGTATTCAAAATCGCGGGGGTCATTTTGAATAAGCTTAATTAGTATAAAAAGCTATGTTTCAGTGCATTCCTTTTGGTATATAAACGGTTATTGTAAAAACAAACATGACTCAATTATTTCACAATAAACATGTCACTAGAACTTATGACCCCACTAGGTAAAAGTCGATATGTGTATGTATGCTATGGATTCTAAAACCGCTCAACCGGTTTTGATGAAATTTTCAGGCATTGTTTAGATTGGCCCAGCGGGTGATGCTGTGAAGTTTAGTAGCGATCGGATAAACATAAATTTGAGTTTTGTGTCACGTTTTCACTACGAATTAACACAAAAGTAGTTTTCTTTTTTCTAAGTATTTAAAAATAAAAATCAATCCCTCACAGAAACATATAAACAATAAAGGCTGAATAAATGTTTGAGATGTTTTAACACGCAGACTACACTTTTCATACAAGATGTCGACGTTTGCTTTTATAAGCCCAGAGAATAGAATCAGGGAGCATAAATACATGCGTCAGCTGTCGCACAAATGTCAAAGTGACTGATAACGTAACGCTTTTTAGTTAACGCTTGTATTAATTTCACTCCTCATAAAATCTCCATACCGAGCGTTTTATATGAAAATGGATTTTTATAAGGAAAAAACTCCAAAAAGTATAAAAGTATAGACAAAAAGTGCAGTTTGCCAGACGCATTTGCCTGTGTTGTGTCACCTCGACGTTTATCCGATGTGCAGGCGTGGAGCGCGTGTGGACATACCTGAGCGCAATGTGGAGTGGAGCGGGATTGAGCGCGGTGGGGGGAGCTGGGGTGACACGTGCTGCAGTGCTGCAGGTGACGTGCGCGCTGGACGCGCTGGCGCGCGCACTGCACGCCGACGCCACTGCCTTGGAGCACGTCTTGCAGGTAAGTCAGTAGAGAATAGAGGACGTTAGGCGTAAAAGTTTAGGCGATTTCACTCTGGGAGTAAATCATTCAGTTACTAAATTAGTTACTAAGATGGTCTAAGTTGGCTTCAATAGAAGATAACAGAAGATAACAAATGTTTAAGTTTTACGTCGAATGAGAAAGAGAATGGAGGTATTAGGAACGATAAAAGGAGAGGAAGCTGTTATTTTTTGCGCCTGTAATGAGTGATGCAAGGAAAAATACAGGGCAAAGGCAGGAGAAAGACATCCTGGTTGAGGAATTAGAGAGTGGTTTGGTGTGAGCTCTCGCTCCTTCTTTTGTGTAGCAGTTTCCAAGGTTAAGATAGCCTTGATGGTCCCCGACCTTCGTAGAGAAGTTGCACCATAAGAAGAAGAATAGATTCAATTATGTTTCCACACGCTTGGGGGAGATATACACATAAAATGCATTTAAAACGTATCTAAAGAGCCTGCATTCAAATATTTTGGAATAACTGTGTACATGGAGTGGAGCAAAGGAACAGTTTTGCTAGGGACGGCTAACTTTGTTATAAAAGATAATAATGCCATTAAACGTACATACATCGCACTAGGCGGTCAGGTCGCGGCGGCCAAGTTTTTACGTTGACCGCTTCTCGTAAAGTGCGTACGATTTTAAAATCTACGAACTACAGATCCCATTGGCCGTCGCGACCTGGTCGCCAATTTGTATGTACGCTTAAACACTGAAGGAATTACTTCTAATAACGGGAAACTCGGGATAGTTTCAACAGATAGCGCTAATTGTTGCAAAGTCACAAAGGCTAAAGTTATTTTTCGATTGATTCGATCATTGCATTATATCGATGAACAAGTGGCCTGTGTCCGGGAATAAAATTTTTCAATAATTCATTTCCCCAGGCATCGGACAACCAGCAGGAGTTGGGACAATTGCACGAACACATCCGAACTGTGTCCTCGACTCTTCAACAGCAGCTGAAGGGAATCCGCAGACGTCTACCTCCAGGAGTTCATTTGCAACCCTTACCTTTGGACATGCAGGTGATGCATTACTGTTTTTACTATTGAATACAAACAGTTACCGTGTGTTGAAGCGGTTTTTAACTATTCAATATACACTTGATCAATTGTCTGATCATTGCCACGCAATAATGTATCGTGAAAATGTATTATGTATTTCTTTTAATGTTAGGGTCATCAGACATGCTGACGGTAGGTTAATGGTAGGTGACTGCCGTCGCTTATTATCAGAAGCAACGCCACAGATGATGCAAATGCGCTGCCGACCATGGTAGGTTTGAGGATATGGGATTAAGAAGGAAAAGGAAAATGGGCTCTGGCATCCTTAACGAAGGGTTACAAATATCACTGCCGCGACTTTCCATCGCGGTTCACCCTCCCCGTCGCGATTTACCTACATACCATCGGTCGTGCGTATCCGCAGGACGACCACCATCACGCCTGGCTACGAGCAGCCACTTCTACCACCTTCGTCGGCTGGATCTTCCGTGAGAGTACCTGCACTGCGAGCGAGAGCAGATAGGCCGTATACCCACGACCCACAAATTCTTGTCGCCCTACCGTTTTTTTTTTTAATATACCTTGTAACTTGATCGCGGTTGGTTTTTTTTTTTAAAACTTACTCACCGAAACGCTATAGTACACGTGCTGTTATTTCCCTGTGGTCTTCTGTAAGGGAGTTGTTACTCAAGCCAAACGGGCTGCCCAAATGACGAAATGAAACGAGCAGTGTGCCCTGCCACAACTTTCTAGATCCAGGCTATAGAGCCAACTTTGAAAAGTTCATTTCCAAAGTTCGCCCTGCTGCCTGGAATTGAACCTGAGATCTCCCAGATAGAGTGTTAAGGCAAGCACCTAACGTATCATCCAGTGGGCTCGTCAAGGCTCAAACTCACAATGAACTCTGTAATGCATATAAATCGGTCTTTGCCACATTACAGGTGGTGGAGCGTATGCGCGGCGAGTGCGCATCTGCGCTGTGGCGATGCGCGCGCGCAGTGTCACTGTGCTCGCGGGCTGCATGCGCGTGCGCAGCAACTGCGGGTGAAAGAGGCGACGGCGCACCGCTTGCGCACGCGGCACTGCTCGCTCTATGGGCGGCCGCCGTCGACAAAATTTACCACCAGGTATGTTTCGCTTTTTGATTCCACGCTCGCGCCCTAAATTGCACCGGTTATTTAATTTCTGGGAATTTATCTACCCGCCTAGATTTAACAGTAGCTTTAGGCAATAGTTGATTTCATTATCCAGCGGCAATAATACAACCACAAAAATTTACGAAATGTATATAACAGGTATGTTGTATAACACAGGTTATATGTATATAACGTTGGAATCCAAGATAGGTCTAATAATGACATATCTATAACCAATTTAGTAAAATTGCATGGTTTTCAAGATTTTTAAATTTTTTCGAAGAGTGGTACCAATGAACGACATTAAGTTTTTTTTTATTTTAAGATCGGCAGACAGGCTGACGGTCCACTTGATGGTAGGTGGCTACCGTCGCCTATAACATAAGCAACGCCAAAGCTGCTACAAGTGCGCTGCCGACTACAGTAGGATTAAGGATAAGGGATTAGGAGGGGATAGGGAAATTAGGAGGGGATAAGACATGAAGTATTTAATACGAGTAACTTTTAATTTTTTTTTAATCTTCTGGCCTTAAATTTCAGACACGTAAAAAAAAAAACCTAGCTTAAAATGGCTACCTATCTTAAAAACTTTCTTATTTAATACAGAACTCAAAATGATGTAATACATCCCATGTTTATGTATGGAAACCAAAATATTACTGTCAATATCGTCGAAGAGCTTAAGTCACTGCGCTACATAGGCCGCACTGAAAGTTTAGAACTGGCCAGAGAGTAAAGACAGAAATTAAAAATAAACATAAATTTCGAATTAAGACTTTAGGAACTTCGTTAGATTGTAGTTCTAAATTATTTAGCTTTCGAGTTTCAGTGTTAACGTAGTACATTTCCTGCAAAATGTCATTTTTTGTTTCATTTTAAAGAATTTTTGCAGCTTCATTTATTATTAATTTTGTCGTTATTGTGTAAGCCAATAAATAAAACTAAAATAACACCAAAATCAATTTGAAAAAAAAAAATAAAAAAATCGCACGAGTCAACACGCCAAAGAGAAATTAGATGATATCTTCCACATTTTACTTCTTTCTAATGTTAGTCGTATTTTCTTTTAATTTTATAGATATATATATATGTACTATCGCTCGTAAAAGGAATCATGCTCGAAAGAGAGACGCGTGCGGACTCTTGAATTGTTGTTAATATGTGTCTTTGTTGTGTTTTCCAGGAAGACCACGGGCCCGTTCGCACTATCAAACACGCGCTCAGTACGGCCTCCGCTGACATTACGAGGCTGGCTGCGCTTGCGCAGGATAAAGAGTACGACATGATGTCGCTCGCCAATGCCCCCGAGGAGAAGGTAAACTCGACTTTAATGTCATCAGCGTAGAGTCAAAAAATAGTATTGAACACAGATGCATTCATTTATAGAGGTGGTACACTGTGACTACAGTCTTAATTTGAAATCCAGTTGGCCGTAGCAACCATCATCCCACATTGTGTGCATTTGTGTTTCGGTGAGTGTAAGTAAGATATCGTCATCGCTGCTGGACGTAGACCTCCCCCATAATTTTCAAATAGAACCGGTCAGAAGTAGCCTGGATCCACCGTCCACTGACGGCCCTTATGAGATCGTCTGTCAACCTTGTGGATGGATGTTCTACGCTGCACTTGCCAGTCCGTGGCCTCCACTCGAGAATCTTCTGGCCCCAGCGGGCCATCAGCTCTTCATATTATGTGCCCTGCCCATTACCACTTCAACTTACTAATCTGCCAGCTTAGTACGTGGTCTCTAATTATGGGCCTCGTAAGAAAGCTCAACGAGCTATGGAGAGGGCTATGCTTGGGGTTCCACTGCGAGATCGAATCAGGAATGAGGAGATTCGTATACGAACGAAAGTTACCAACATAAGTTGAAGAGGCAGTAGGCAGGACACATAGTAAGGAGAACCGACGCTGCTAGGGCCGAAAGGTTCTCGAGTGGAGGACACAGCCCGACAAGCGCAGTGTAGGACATCCACCCACAAGGAGATGTACAGACGACCTGATAGGGGGCGTGGATCGACGGTGGATCCAGGCTGCTTCTGATTGGTCCTTTTCGAAAATTAGGGAGGGGACGGAGGCCTTTGTTCAGCAGCTGAGATGATGATGATTCCAACGAAGAAAATTTAACCAACAATGTACTCGGAACTTCATCTATTCTTTATCGTACATCGATGGCACTTAGAGTCTACAAAATTGTTTCAACAACCATTTCGACATTGTCCTTTCCAGCCAACACCCCCGATAGTTCTACGCGCGCAAATGGTGAAGAAACAACTGGAAGAAACGAAAACGCTTACCATTAAGCTGGAGAACAAGGAAGCGGATATTAAGGAAATGAGGAAAGCTTTGAAGGTAGTTAACAAATTGACTTTAGCATTTATAATATTAGTTCATTTATCATATCACATATGTAAGAGAATTGCAAATTAGTAGTTATTGAAATGGCAATGATTAATATGTTTTTTTCAAGATGGTAATACTGTTTTTGGTGACTAAGGTGGGGTTGTCAAATTGATATCGGGAAGTAAAGTTTATGTTTGGTGAAAACAGAGTTTTATTATATAAAATACTATCTCACAAGTTAATAAGTGTTAATCAGCAGTTGCTAAATCGTTGGCGAAAGTAGAAAAGTTTATACATAACTGTTAATAATTTAAATTGCGAAATTGTCTAAGTGTCTGCATAATTTTGAACAAAAATTCGTGTCAATTTACAATTTAATGTTGATTCCTCTGATAATTTATGTCAGTGTCATCAACATCATCAAACATTAAAATTTATAATTTTGATAAATAGAGCTAAATTTAATACATTGGCGGCGGTACGCTAAGAACCAAGCTACACAGCCTGGCACATAGACGCAAAATTTTATTATTGTCGCAAGAAAAAAATAGACATTACATTCTACAATACATTAGACCAACTTCATGCCATTTTTTCTACATTTTGACATTCAAAACAAGATTTGAATCTAGAACGAAACCGTTGTGGCCAGGAGGTCTGATTACCACATAATATGTAACCACATAATATGTAACCTACAACACAAAATTGCCTGTCTGGGTCTATTCTATAAGATGTACTTCGGAGAGTATGCTCGGGGGCTGCATGAGATTATACCGCCTTCCCCTTTCTTCTATCGGACACGCAGACGTACGGCTGGTTACTATCCTCACCCTCTCGAGATCCCTCTAATTTGGACCAAGCGATTTAAAACGTCTTTTATAATGCGCACTGCTAAGGATTGGAACTCCCTGCCGGCGTCTGTATTTCCGAGGTTCGAGTGAATAGGCATCTTTTGGGTGAGCTCGCTCCATCGTCGGCCTCATCTTTCCTACACGAATAGATTCTGGCAAAGAGCAATTAAAATCTTCTTTAATAATTAAAAACCCATCTTTAATAATAAAAAAAATTACATTACAATTATTTGGTTATAACATGAAAGGTGATAATTGTTACGTCTTTGTTTCAAGTTTTTGTTAGTTATAGCTGATGCATTCCACAGGCGAAGCAAGAGGAGTTGTCGGAGATGCAGATACGGAAGGAGTTAGGGGAGAGGAAGTTGACGAGCGCCGCTCGGGACGCGGAGCTTAAGGCGGAACAGCTCCAACGAAGGCTCGAAGACGCTCACAACCAACTCAAACGGTAACCGTTAGATTTTGTCTCTGTGAACAGTTGTATGGGGCTGCCACGCAGACGGCTAAGGGTCAATTCACATTGGAACGCGACACGACGCGCATTCTTTCAATTTGTATTCGTGTTTTAATGCGACTAGATTGCGCGTAAACTGTAACGCGCAGTCCGCACGCAACTTTACAAAGCATCTTTTCCGATTTTCAGAAAAGAGAAGGAATTCGAAGAGACGATGGATCATCTTCAGCAGGACATAGATTCGTTGGAGAGCGAGCGAGGCGCCCTGCGAGACAAGCTCAAGTTGTACGCGAAGAGAGGCGGCTCCCATCACGGTACGAATAAACAAACTTACGCACTACATCGTAGCACCCACAGTATTGTAGCTTGGTTTGCCTTGTGAGGTTCTGGTCATTGCAATCTTTTTGGGGCCTACTCTCTTGAATTATGCGTTGTTTTAAAACGTCAATCAATATGGAATTGCTCTATGTAGATGATATTTCGATATATTTCTTTTTCTATATTAGCTCGAAATTCTCGATTTTAAGCGTTAGGTTACACCGTCGCGCAAGTTTTAAGGTAGTAATACAATATAGAACTTTTAGAACTCGGTGTCATGTTCGTTACAAAAATAAGCAGGCATTTTTTTTTCTTGGAGTTTACCTCGTTAAGAATCGATTTTCATATAAGACCCGCGGTATGGAAATTTCATGAGGAGTAAAATTAATACAAGCGTTACCTAAGCAGCGTTACGTTATCTGTCACTGTCATTTTGAAATCCGTGTGACAGCTGACAGCTTATTAAAGCCAACGTCGAAATCTTGTATGAAAAGTGTAGTCCGCGTTAAGAAACGAAGCTATAGCGAGTTATAACCTGTTGGCGCAGCGACATCTGTCGTCGACAAATGGACTATTTGATGTACAAGCCGCGTTGCCCAATTCTATTGTAGTATAATAGATGGCTCTATCATACACACTTTTTTAAGTGATTTAAGTGATTTTTAAGGGTTCGGTACGTCCGAATAAAAAAACGGAGTGTCCGTCTGTCACAGACGGACACATCTCGGAATCTACTAGACCGATTAAGTTGAAATTTGGTACATATATCAAATTCTGTGACCCAAACGCAGAGGTGTGACTTGAATAGATGAAATCTGTATATGGGATGTCATTTTTGGGGGGAAGGTGGAAAATTAAAAAAAAAATTTTTTTTTGAAAACTGCATCGTGTAACATATCAAATGGAAGGTCTTGTTGTGAAGATCTTAAATGTATTTTTTTGTAATTTTAAAATGAATAGTTTCCAAGTTATTCAAGAAAATAGACGAAAATTGCGCAAACCCCCCCCCCCCCCATCTCCGAAATTACTGAACCTAAAATTTAAAAATAATAATACAGAAATTAGTTTTCTACTTGTAGATTATAGGAAAACCTATAAGAAGTCCATGATATTAAAATAACATGGTAAATCACTCAATATTGTGCGTAGATTTAAAAAAACATGATAGGTAACATCGTCATTGTACGGAACCCTCTTCACCCGAGTTCAACTCGCACTTGATGTTTTAATTGATACAAATAGTATGCTATTTGTATCTATACTATGCTAGTATATAAATATAGTATGCTATTTGTATGCTCAATGTACAAATGTGCTGAAAATGAAGCGACGACGGCAGCGTCACCATTAGTTCAACGGATCGAGTACATCCGGTCGGCGTCGGCCCGTTGCCTGTTAACAAGAGGCCTAAAGTGTGTAGGTCGTTGCTAATTCGCGTGAAAGTTTTTAATAAATATAGCGCTTTAATTCAACGCATATTTCTTGAGATACAACCAAACAATTTTTGTATGTGAACGGTGCTAGTGGATTGATCAGAATTTTTAAGCCAAATCGAACCTCTAGTAATTATAGTTTGGGATAATATCTCTTCTATGATAGTTTTTAAGGTAGAATTTTGCTTTCAGGTCCACAATTTGTTTTTTTATAGTGTATTTCGTTTAATTTCCATAATGTTGATATTTTTCTAATTTCCAAAATGTCAAATTGACACTCTTTTCCGTCTATTGTAACATTTGGCGTTCTGTGTAATTAACATATTTTCTCGTAATAGTGCCTAAATGAGAAAGTCGGTAATAATAATAAAAATAATTTTTATTTATTGATCATACGTAAATATATGTATGATCGATCATTTAATTTTCAATCATTTCATTCCCAGAACTAAATTTTGTCATAAAAGAAATCAGTCATGGTGTATAGTAGACCATGAACCGTGTATAGTTGACGAACCCGTTGGATGAGTGGTTAGAGTGTTTGCCTTAACGCTCTGTTCCAGGGTTCCCGGGTTCGATTCCCGGCAGGGTCAACTTTGAACTTTTCAAAGTTGGCTCTGGTGTAGATCTGGAATTTAGTGGCAGGGCACACTGCGTTTCGCAGTCATTTGGGCAGCCCATCTGGCGGCAGTAACCACCCCCTTACAGAAGGCCACCGCGAAATAACTACACGTGTGCTGTTGTGTTTCGGTGAATGGGTAAAGGATGCCAGAGCCCATTTCCCTATCCCCACCTTATCCCTTATTCTTAATCCTACTGTAGTCGATAGCGCACTTGCAGCACCTGTGACGTTGCTTCTGTTATAGGCGACGGAAGCCACCTACCATCAAGTGGACCGTCAGCCTATCTGCCGATCTTAACATAAAAAAAGACCTAACACTGTCTTGAGATTATTTTTAATGTCACCCATTTTTTTGTCCTTTAATTTAACTAATAAATGATTATATATTTTGGATGCCATCCCAAATATGTATATATGTTTTTGATTTTAGGTTAATATGCGGAAATTTTTCCATGAGAGAATATTTCTTTTATAGATGTTTACCACCTGCAATTTTAACATTATGGGATTATATTTCTTAGGTAATTCAATTTAATAGAAATTCATGTTAAGAATTGTGGACATGAAAGCAATTTTGTTCGGGAACTTTGTAGTTTGCACTTTGCTTGAAGGTTTATTGGGAAGTATAAGTATTGGCAATTTTATACAAAATGTAGTAACTTATGTCACATTCTCTTAAAATATAGAGCAAATAGTATACAGTCTAAACTGCTATTCAAATTATCGCATTCGATTATAAATTTTTGAACAAAAAAAAAAACATTAAAATTAGATCCAGTTATGGATTTGTCAAATTTAAATATTTTGATATATTTTTTTAGAATTGGCGTTGTTATTGAGTAAGTGGTGTGACGAAAGATTAAAAAAAATCTCTAATTTTGAGTGATTTTTGCTTTCTAAACAGACATTTTGCTGAAAATGTGTGTATTTTATTTATTTACAAATTTATAGGCAACCTTACAGCGTTTCTCAATAGTGGATGATACTATAAGTATAGTGACCGGCACATAAACTTGGCAAGATTTTAACGTAGCGGGGGAAAGTTTGCGCATCCTACACTCACGTACAATAAAAATGGTCACTGTTGTTTTTCATAATATTTTAAATTAATGTTTAGGGTGAGGTATAAAAAACAATTAGTTAAACTTAATTAAGAAATTTGTTATAAAATGAAATACTTTAATTTATTATTAAACATTAAACAACAATAGAATCACTTTTTAACAAAAACAACCGGTAGAATTTTGTACGAGGGAGTGAGAGATTGGTTCGACTGAAGAACCAATCGCGCGTCGGAGCTATGTTATTCCGTCCCCCCCCCCCCCCTCGTCCCGCTTGATACCCCGATAAGATCTAAAAAACGACTTCTGCGCATCTCGCCATTCTTGCCAACTTAGGTGCCGGGAACAGGGAATAGGGAATATGAGTCTAATTCAAAAAAAGGCTTAAATATATTTTTTATCAACATTTTTGCTTTAGAATTATGTCTATGTAAATATTTTTTAATATTATTTCTTTTTCGTTAAGTAAATAATTATTAAAAAGTGCATAAAAATGTGGGAAATTCAAAATACTTGAAACGGTCAGATCGAATGTGACGTCAACGTCTATAAAATGTCAACAAGCGTGTAGATGTTTGTGATTTTTAACATTTGATTGTATTGTAGACTTTGACGTCACGACAAGCGCGCCAAAAGGGCAGGTGTTTAAAGTGCCCGTAGCTGTTAGTTAATTTTAACTTTTTTTTGTTACCAAATTTCTGTTTTTTGGCGCTGAATATTTTTTTACGGTTATATAACGATATAACCTATCGTATGAAAATATAAAAAAAAATGTGCATATTCCCTATTATATATATACACTTGGAATTTCCTAGCGGTAAGATTGCCTATTGAGTTTTATTGCGTGTGTTTTAAAATGCAATCGGATATTTGTATGTGTGCGTGTGTGTCTCGTGCAGCGGTGGCGCCAACTACTGTGTCCGCGCGGGACTACTCACGTAAGATTTGAACGTAGAATGACTAACCAATCGCATGCCGTCCTTTACTTTTTCATACTCTTTGTACTAATTTTAAATTTAGAATACGGTTTCATTTTAAAGATATCTGAGCTTTCAATAGGGCAACAAAAGGCGATTAAAGATAGATTTCTTGATACTAATTAATTTATTGATTTTTTTTTGCATTTTCGGTAAAAGCTTTAGAAATTTGCTATTTTCGATGTTATTGTGACGTTCTAGTCAATTTTTAAAAGCGTTAACGTCAAAGCTATCGAGTTGCGGTTTCGAGCTCTCACTGCGTTAGTGTGCAAACACAAAAAAAAATATATATAAATGTTTTATTCGTGTTAGTGTTAAATATTCAGGTATATAATATAGTCACTGAAGGCTTTTCCCTCATTGGATTTGCGTGAAAGGTTGGTGAGTAGTTAGAGGGTGCCTAAAGTGACAAAAGTAACATAATGCCCACTTGCGCTTTTAACCGCTTCTCGGGAGGTGGAAATTATTTTATCATAAATAACCACGGGAATCAGTAAAGGGGCTAATTTTTTTTGATTTTTTTGGAATTTGCAATCAGTCTCCAGGAGTATAAGCGTAAATCATTTTTGAAGTTAAGGGTGACATAAGCTTGATCCCAAATTTTCATGAAAATCGATGGAGGTTCAATAAATTCTGAGTTAATAAATAACCTATTTTTACCTTCAGTGTCTACCTTCGATCAACAATACAACTAGATTAAAGGTGATAGCTCTGAAAACGGCCCGAGAAATAAGAGCACAAAATAAGCGTGTGCTCTTATTTGCGACAGTACGGTTCAACCAAAGCCAACGTTCGGACGCGTTAAAATGCCACAGTGTGCGTTTAAAAACTGTTAAAAAGCGTTTAGACTTAAGGTATATTTTAAGTTAATTTAACAGATATAAACAGATATAGCTTTAAGTATAATCAACACAAGATCAACACGGACTGTTTTTCGCTTTGATTTTGTATGAGACCTTTAATCTGGGTGTATTGTTGATCGTAGGTCTGTACTAATATTTAACACGTTGTAATAGAAAAATTCTGCATAGGTTAAATAAATATAGAAGCTTTTTTTGTTCGTTCAATAATAAGAACCGATTTGTCTTTTTTCTGTCCTTTTTTTTTATTTCGAAAATCAACTTTAGAATTTTTTTCGAACAATATTGTGTTATTTGAAGATATTTTTCAAGAATAAATATAAAATTTGCTTTTAAATATTACGAGACAATTTGCATTTGCACGTCGAATATTCAGTAGATAATGTTGTAGCAATAACAGAATGCCATCTGATATTTACCATACCCACGGTCGTGGCAAATAAGAAAAGATTATTATTATTTAAAGAGAAAATAAAATATATAACGAAAAATAATTCCAGGCATGTTTAAGTGGAGTCTTGACATTAAAAGTCCTTCCAATTGGCGTAAATATTGAATGTACATTTTCAAAATACGAATATCGATATATCGATAAAATGACTGGTCCTATTGGAAAATCATGGGGAAGGCCTACAGAGCAAAGAATCACCGCGCAACCCCCTACTAGAGACGGTAGTAATGATAACATTTGTGTCGCCCAATTGCGCTGAGCGCAACTCAAGGTGCATTTGGCTGCCATTTTCTATCTGCACGCTATAGAAATGCCTCATTGTGCTGTAATTTTGTTTTATAATCAAAGTAAGAACGTGAATAACCAAAATTGTGCTATATCTTTTCACATGTAAGGAATTAAATGCAATTTTTAGCTTTTAAAAAATGCGAGTCGAGATTGTCTTGGAACACAAAACCTAAAGAGTGCGTAAGCCGTGCGTGGACTTGTATTGAATAAACGGTAAAACCCCCGACAAGCTGGATTTGTATGGAAAGCGTTGATCATGCCGTCTCTAGTAGGAGGATACGCGGCTAGGGTTGCCAGGCCTCAAAATCGAAAATCCGTACACAAACTCATATTTAGTCTGACACACTGGTTTTTAAAAGAAATAGTTCTTTTTATTTGTGCATTTATTACTTTAAGACTTGCTCTACTCTTTATTATGTATCACATATTGTTTTCATAAAGTAATTTTTAAGATCGCGAATCATGCGTGTCCGTGTGATTCTGGCCGCTGCGGGATTGACCAAATCCTAACAAAAGCCGGACGGGCCGGACTGTATATATTTGGCCGGACACGACTGTAAAAACCGGACATGTCCGGCTTTAGCCGGACACCTGGCGACCCTATACGCGGCGATTCTTTGCTTTGTGGGAAGGCCTATGTCCTGCAGTTGACTTCCTAAGGCCGAGATGATGATGAATTAAAATGTCGTTTCTTGTATATTCAGCTGTCGTAACTCCAGTGGCACCCGCGAAAGAACTGCCGCGTAAGAGAATAATTTTATATATAGATCTATTGGTGTATCATGTGTTCATGTAGCAGTTTATATGTCGCATGGTATGTTGTTTTTTTTTTTTTTTTTTTAATTTTAATTATTATTTTGCGTGTCATATGTGTCATTTTATGTGATTGTGTGACGCAAAGTTAATTCCAGAGGCTAAAGAATGCAACTGTCATCGATATAAATGTAATACGTACTAGATTTCACTCACGAGAACTGTTCACCTTATTAAGTACGGCTTTGAACAAAACGCGTAAGCGCCGTAGAAAACACGGCGCTTACAACCTTTTTCATCGCTATAAAATCGTATTCTAACAGCGATCTAGCGCAGCATATTGTATCGTTTGAATAGACTTCATAACTAGTTAATTTTAAGACTTCATTTTTAGCGCTGAAGCGTATTAATTGTGTTTGAAACGGTGCAAAACTTGTATTGAGAATATCTTAGACCGGGAGACGGTTAAGCCGTTTCTGAGATTAGCGTGCACAAACAGACAAAAATTCTAAAAACTCTTTTTTTGACCTCAGTAACAGAAATTGTACAAATTGTATTTTTTTAAAATCTTTAATGTACAGAGGGCTCGTTTACGATTTTATTTATGTACATGTCGGCGCTTTTGATTTACGGGAGTGAACTTACAGCACTGACAACTGTCATTTGTCAACTGGACAGCGGGATCGGAATGTCATTGTCGTTGACTCTGACACAACACCGAGCGCTAGCGCAGAGGCACGTCGGCCGGGGAGTACCTCACGGGAAGGCAATCGGTTGACATCAAGGGACTGGTGCTACGTGTTTGGTGGAGTGTTATCTGATTTGGTGTGATTGGCTGGTGGACAATGCGATCGAGGACTTATTTTGTGCCGATTGTGGGGTTTTGTTTGGAATTGCAGCGCGTGACCTAACGTGATCACATATGGATCAAATATTCGCGCCTATCTGTGATCAAGTGTGGAGACCAATGATACGAAGAATCCTGGTCGTGTCCTTTCGGGACCGATGATGCCGAGGACTCTAATCGTGTTTCTACATCAGAAGTGGGATTGTCTCACGGGCACTGCTATGAAAATTAAAACTACGCAATCATGTGGTGCAGTGTGATGGAAAATCGTCAGTTTTATCGAAGCCATAAAGGATCCGGTTACGACGAGTGAATTTAAAGTTGTCAGACTTCAACCTTGAGGCTGCCGACGTCGATGCGTGGGCTTGGTGCAGCGCCATCGACCTGTGCCTCTCAAAGGGACCGTTACAAGGAGTTGCAGATGACCGTGCAAAAAAATAAATATAAAGATGTTGCAGCAGCAGCCCATCCTGGACAAGTCGGGCAGGATCTGCTCTTGTTGCAACAAGACCCGCATGGTCAATGGATCGTCGCGAGGCGGCCGCGACTCGGAGTGGAGGTGCTGTGGGACCCCTGTTGGCGGCTTGTTGGGTCCGAGCGCAATGACGACTTCGAGAAGTCGTCGCTTTTGGTTTGATGGCTTTAACCTATGCAGTGAGGTTGATCCTCGTGAATAATAACGGTGAGTCGTTTTCATTTTGGGGTAGAGAGCACAGCCCATATGTTGGGCGAAAATCGACATTATGATGTTGTAACGTTGGCTGGCCTTGCTAATCGCGCAGTTTTACTAAGCCTACCTACAACACTGGAACAAAAAAAAATAGTAAAAATCTTATCAGCTGTTTAAATGAGAGTTATTTAACTGAGGTTTTATTTCATGTAGATCTGTTGTTACTTCTAATTCGATCTACCCACCCAGTTATTGTTATGCGAGAATAATTATCTTAAAAATTTTAATGTGAAGCGGGGGATAGACCGTGTTTTGTTTCTAGATGGACTTAAAGTACTAGAATGTGAGTTATCACACCCAAACGAACCCAAAAGTGAGATTAGACTTGGAAAGATTAGTAGTCCTGTAAGAGTGGTTGTTAATTGCACTCCGATAGTTCTAAATTCTGATTGTTGGATAACCGCAGAGAGTATTGTTGCTTGCTAAAGAGGTTTCTAAACGCAGTGTAGCTACCGGACAGTTAGAAATACGCCTTTTTTTGATGAATTGCGCATTGTTCAGCGACGCCCATCCCGTATCAGTGTAGTGGAATGTAAATGTGTTATGGACAGGGGTCGTTAATTATTGCAAGCGGATGTAATACGACCTGATTGTTTTTCTTATTTAAATACTGTACTTCTAGTGACCTCATATCGAACGCTTGTCGTTACTATACTTACGAGTTAAGAGACCCCTGCTTTAGTTAATATTATCAGTCATTACCAGTACTCGTTTTCTTCTTGACCGAAAAAAAAAAGAGAGAGAGAGAGAAACTTGGAGAGCCTTCGGGCTCTCGCATTGTAGCAGTTGCCGACGTACTAATTCTGGGGAACCTTTAATTAATGGTTTGGGAACACTATCGGTTGATTCCGAAGAGGCCCTATCCATAGATTCCGACGAAGCTTTATCTGCTTGCTCTTTTTAACTGTTATTAGAGAGTTCCATTTGTTGTTTGATGGAGGCTGTAGAGATCTCACCTGCTTTTGTGGGTGACGATCTGGTCCAGCAAGTTGTTGTTTAATGAAAGCTGTAGAGATCTCACCTGCTTTTGTGGGTGACGATCTGGTCCAGCAAGTTGTTGTTTCATGAAAGCTGTAGAGATCTCACCTGCTTTTGTGGGTGACGATCTGGTCCAGCAAGTTGTTGTTTCATGAAAGCTGTAGAGATCTCACCTGCTTTTGTGGGTGACGATCTGGTCCAGCAAGTTGTTGTTTAATGAAAGCTGTAGAGATCTCACCTGCTTTTGTGGGTGACGATCTGGTCCAGCAAGTTGTTGTTTCATGAAAGCTGTAGAGATCTCACCTGCTTTTGTGGGTGACGATCTGGTCCAGCAAATTGTTGTTTCATGAAAGCTGTAGAGATCTCACCTGCTTTTGTGGGTGACGATCTGGTCCAGCAAGTTGTTGTTTAATGAAAGCTGTAGAGATCTCACCTGCTTTTGTGGGTGACGATCTGGTCCAGCAAATTGTTGTTTCATGAAAGCTGTAGAGATCTCACCTGCTTTTGTGGGTGACGATCTGGTCCAGCAAGTTGTTGTTTCATGAAAGCTGTAGAGATCTCACCTGCTTTTGTGGGTGACGATCTGGTCCAGCAAATTGTTGTTTCATGAAAGCTGTAGAGATCTCACCTGCTTTTGTGGGTGACGATCTGGTCCAGCAAGTTGTTGTTTAATGAAAGCTGTAGAGATCTCACCTGCTTTTGTGGGTGACGATCTGGTCCAGCAAGTTGTTGTTTAATGAAAGCTGTAGAGATCTCACCTGCTTTTGTGGGTGACGATCTGGTCCAGCAAGTTGTTGTTTAATGAAACCTGTAGGGATCTCACCTGCTTGTGTGGGCGATGATCTAGTCCAGTGATAGACAGCTGTGGGGATCTCATTTCTTTTAGTAAATGACGGTCTAGACCAGCGTGTACAAGCTGTGATACTCTTGTGGAATCTTAAAACAGATGGGGTTTTTGATTGTAAGGATCATATTAACTCCAGCAACCGACCCTCAACACAGCATGGCGCGTGGACCGTGCGTGCTAGGCACTTTCGACCAGCCCTCAACACAGCATGGCGCGTGGACCGTGCGTGCTAGGCACTTTCGACCAGCCCTCAACACAGCATGGCGCGTGGACCGCGCGTGCTAGGCACTTTCGACCAGCCCTCAACACAGCATGGCGCGTGGACCGTGCGTGCTAGGCACTTTCGACCAGCCCTCAACACAGCATGGCGCGTGGACCGCGCGTGCTAGGCACTTTCGACCAGCCCTCAACACAGCATGGCGCGTGCACCGTGCGTGCTAGGCACTTTCGACCAGCCCTCAACACAGCATGGCGCGTGGACCGTGCGTGCTAGGCACTTTCGACCAGCCCTCAACACAGCATGGCGCGTGGACCGCGCGTGCTAGGCACTTTCGACCAGCCCTCAACACAGCATGGCGCGTGGACCGTGCGTGCTAGGCACTTTCGACCAGCCCTCAACGTAACATGACGCGTGAGTGCATATGTGTGAAGTTGTATCTAGTTGGTCAGGATAGGACGAGCATAATGAATGTGGTGAGCCAGATAGTTTGTTTTCTTTCTTTGCATATTAACCGAACATGGATCGAGGCGGAGACGAGAGGCGCACGAGGGCGTGCGCATGTCAGTCTGGCCGTGTCGGCGCTTTTGATTTACGGGAGTGAACTTACAGCACTGACAACTGTCATTTGTCAACTGGACAGCGGGATCGGAATGTCATTGTCGTTGACTCTGACACAACACCGAGCGCTAGCGCAGAGGCACGTCGGCCGGGGAGTACCTCACGGGAAGGCAATCGGTTGACATCAAGGGACTGGTGCTACGTGTTTGGTGGAGTGTTATCTGATTTGGTGTGATTGGCTGGTGGACAATGCGATCGAGGACTTATTTTGTGCCGATTGTGGGGTTTTGTTTGGAATTGCAGCGCGTGACCTAACGTGATCACATATGGATCAAATATTCGCGCCTATCTGTGATCAAGTGTGGAGACCAATGATACGAAGAATCCTGGTCGTGTCCTTTCGGGACCGATGATGCCGAGGACTCTAATCGTGTTTCTACATACAGATTTTATTGTTTATTTTTTTAATTTGCTTTTATGGCTCTAATTACCTGAAACAATGAATCAGTCGTCGAATTCAGATCGGATGGGCAGCGTTCGGGAAGCTTCGAAACAATATCTTCTCGTCGGATGTTATGTTTATGTTAATATTAATTATTAATTTGTTTATGTTTAATATTAATTAACTGTATAAAACATGTTGTAAATAATTTAAGCTTTACAGGGGAGGAGATAAAATTTGTCTTTTTTTTAAAAATTGTCCATGACATTTAATTTTAAGTTAATTTTTATTTAATTTGTTTAACGGTGTATGGGTGTCATTTTTTGGCATGATAGGATTGGACGATAGGTTTGATCGTGTATTTCTGGCAATAGTTTACCTATGGGAAATAATTTAAGGTAATGCCACAAAGAAGGTGGTGAAACTCTTTTGGTAATTCATAGTATATTATTATCAATGTAGTATGAAATAAAGCCGAACTGATGCGTCATCCACTGAAGGAATCACAATAGTTAACTGTTAGTCTCCAAATTCCTTCATAGAAAGAAAGAAGAATTGGTATTGTGAAAAAAAAACTTGATTTACAGAAATAACTTAGAATTAAAATGTACCAAGATGGTTTCCATTACCATGTCGTAGTATGAGATAATATCTTCTTTACAAATTATAAAAAACAAAGTCCTCAGCCGCGTCTGTCTGTATGTATGTTCGAATCTCAAAAAGTACTGAATGGATTTTCATGCGGTTTTCAATCAACAGAGTGATTCTTATATAATACCTTAAAGAATCTATAGGAATATCCTTAGGTTCCCGAGAGTTTGCAAATTGGAGCATAATGCTCGGTGATTACCCAAATCCGATAGATGTTGCCATGTCAGAAATGTTTGCCCAAAATCGTACTGATAAATTTTGTTGATAGATAGATAGAACATTTATTTGCACAAACATGACACACATACAAAGAGAAAGAAAAAATTACAATAAAACTGTTTAACAAAACAAAAAAAAAGAATTAAAAACTAATTTAAAATTAATACATTTCTCAGATATTTTAATCCCATTGCGTGTGCGCCATGACAGCAAAAAGGTATCTGGCTCAGCATAAGCTGAGGCAAAGCACAGCGCTTATATTATGCCAGTCCTAGTGTAAAAATTCACGTCGGCAGGAAACGCATCGTCATTGGATTATCGCAATCATCATAAACAATTAATTAAATTTCACCTTGCAATAAGTCAACTTTAGTGTCATGGTTTCCTTTTTGGATACAATATAAAACATACATTTCACAATTGATCAATTAGTATTCTCAAAATAATACCACACCGCCCCTGATCAAATTTTATTTTAGTCAATGCTTAGGATACTTGGCTCAACTCATGTTGCAATAAGAAAAAAAGAGGATGACATCCCTATGGGACAAGTGGAGCTGAACACAAAATTATATTTAAGAACTCATTATTAAAATATATTTGATAATGTGTAAATTATTCTATATTAATATGGATGTCATACCTGAAATAGGTATTTGAAATTAGCATTTATCTAGCAAGCATAGACAATGCAGTGGAATAGGCAAAAAGAGATTAAATATATAGAATATAAATAGAGAGGGGATTGGGAAAATTTTCCTACAAGAATGTTCGCCGTAATCAGGATGGCCATGGCGAAGCTAAATAGCCTTGTAAAGTTGGCGATGGAAGGAGCGATTTTGTACCACGTGGTTCTAAATGTCACATTACGGATTCTTTCGTCTTGCCCGATCTATAAAGTTGAAAATCTTTGGGAATAGGCAATCGATATTGTAATTGCTGGGATTTATATATTTATGTATATTTTTTTTTAATATTCGTTATATTTTTCTTTTAGTTTTATTCTTTGGCTCTCAGCCTCTAATCATAAATGTTATATAATATAATAAATGTTATCATAATCATAATATGTTTATAAATCATGCTTTTTATCTTACTAGCATGGCTGTTAATTAAAGCCGTATTTTTACTGATCATTTTTAATAAAAGTGCGATGATGTAATTTAAAACCGCTCGAGTTTGAACTCGATGAGGCCTGGGCCTGGATTCCACCAAAGCGGAGATTTGTGAAGGAGAGTGTAGATGCTTAGCAGCTAGTGGTAATCCATTGAAGCTGAGCGGAGATGGGGTGAGCGTTGGGTGTTAATATAGCTCACGATATAAATATGAGATATCTAATTTCTGCTCAAACGTATCCACTGAAGCTTAGCGGAGACGAAATCAGTAAATAACATAATTCTATTGGTTGCTCGGATGGGCAGCGTTCGGGAAGTTCCGAGACATCTTCTCGTCTCAGTGTTCCTCAGTGTCTTAAAACATAAGTGTTGCCAGTGATATATGGCGCTGAAACGTGGTCTCTAACTATGGGCTTCGTAAGAAAGCTCAACGTCGTTCAACGAGCTATGGAGAGGACTATGCTCGGGGTTACATTGCGAGATCAAATCAGGAGTGAGGAGATCCGTAGAATCTATACTAATAATATTATAAAGCTGAATAGTTTGTTTGTTTGTTTGAACGCGCTAATCTCAGGAACTACTGGTTCTAATTGAAAAATTCTTTTTGTTTTGAATAGTCCATTTATCGAGGAAGGCTATAGGCTATATAACATCACGCTACGATAAATAGTATTATATATATTATATATAAGCAGTGTCAAGTACCGCGCGCCCTATGGGCGCAGCGAAGTGTGGCCGAGTTCAGCTAGTAACGAAATATAACCTGGCGGATTAGTAATTTGAAGTGGCAGTGGGTAGGACACATAGTACGGAGAGCTGACGGCCGCTGGGGCTGGAAGGTAGGCTTGAGGGGAGACCATGGAACGGCAAGCGCAGCGTAGCGTAGGACGTCCACAATGTGGACTGATGATCTGATAAGGATCGAGGCTGCTTTTGATCGGTCTTTTTGGAAAATTAGGGGTGATGCTTTCGTCCAGCAATGTACCATCCTACGGCCGAAATTGTTTATTCCAAACGCATCTCTCCGCTCGTCTCCGATATGATGGAGTCCAGGCCTTATGAAGGTCTAATCCTTTATGACGTAATTGGATTTTCTAGTCGTTCACTCAGAATTACATTATCAATACTTTTCATCGACTTGTCTGGTGGAGGCTTTACGTGTTGTGTGCTTTATATACGTATTTAAGTTAATATAAACATTGTTTTTCGTCAGAGGAAACACCGGTGAAGTCCGTCCCGGGAATAGCTCCTGGAGAAGTGAACGAAGCGCTACAGCATCAGATCAAAGTGCTCAGTTGGTGAGTGGAACTTTCTTTCTTTTTTTTTTTTTTCATTCATTTATGTAAAGATCTGCAGGTAGGCTTGATAGTCCAGTCGGTGGTACGTTACTACCACCGTCTATTAGCCTGAGGAGTTAAAACAAGTAGATGCTGCAAGTGCGCTGCCAACCTTAGTGGGATAATGGATAAGGAATTAGGAGGTGATCTCTGACATCCCTTACTCGCTCATCGACACGCAACAGCACACGTGCAGTTATTTCACAGTGGTCTTCTGTAAGAAGGTGGGTAACTGCCCCCAGAATTGGTTTCCGATTTTATGACTGCGAAACGCAGTGTGCCCTGCGATTAACTGTTAAGTTTTATTCAAAGGACACTGTTGAATAAAACTAAAACGGAAATTTTGAATTTTTTTTAAATTTAAATTTGTTTACAATTTGTGCATACTATGAAAGAGAGAAATTTAAAAAAAAATCCTTGATACCATCTATTGAAAGAAAGAGATGTGTTTATTTGATACAATTATTATCAATAAAAAGAAAAATTGGGTTTGGCTATGTCGTGTCGTGAATACACCCGGGGTGCAATTTTTATATATAAGAACATTCTCCGTTTATTCCTCTTTCCATTAGTCAAAACCGAATTGAAATCGGTCTACCCGTTCGAAAGTAATGGGCATACATTTCGAAGATCCATTTTTATTTATATAGATATAAATATATATACATGTAATTAATCATATATACATATAACACATAATAGGTTGGGGAAAAAGTTTCTTCGCATTTTATATGAAAATTCAAGACATTATTTTCCAAATTTTATTTACATTTAAATTTTAAATTTTATATAAAATTTCTACAGCAACGGGATCATGTCACAAGGAATTAGGAATTACTACCTACAAGATGGCAAAAAGTCATGGAACAAAATGGCATATATATATATATATATATTTGCCATCTTGTAGGTAGTGATATGATCCCGTTGCTGTAGAAATTTTGGGATTTCTGATAAAAAAAACTGCGACAAGTAGTTTTGGCTGTCCTCTCTTAATGTTAACCTGACACTGTGGAATCTTAAATCGAGACCGAAACAGGTGGAAATCTGAAGGTGCAGGTCAGGGCTATATGGCGGATGCATTAACACCTCCCAGCCAAACTCTCTTAATTTTTGCCGAGTGGCTAAATAAATGTGTGTGGTCTAGCGTATAGACACGGCTCGTTTACGATTTTATTATATGTATAGATTTTGGTTTGGCAACGACGACATGGAAAAAGTATGAGGTTTATCCAAATACCATGACTGATGACCATGATGATGAAAAGTAGATCACCCTAAAATTTATTAATTTATTTATAACGCAAAAACGGCTCAACGGATTTAGATGAAATTTGGCACACAGATAGTTTATTACCTGGATTAATAACATATCGATGTTAGGCTCCTACGGGATTTAAAAAAAAAAAAACGAACTAAAACGCGTACCAAGTCACGGACACAGCTATTTATGTATAAAATAATTTATTTCACCGCCGTTTCTGTATGAACAGGCGCGTCGAACGCGAGAGCGCGGCGCGCACTGCGGCCTGTAAGCGAGCGGAGCGCGCTTCGCTTCGGTCGCTTCGTCCGCTGCAACACCCGGCGGCCGCCGAAGCCCGTGCGCGAAGACAGGCCGCCGCCAACCTCGAGCAGGAGCTCAATAAACTTCAAACGGTACTCTTTCAGACATTTAGGCTAAGGCCACACTATACATGCTAAGGAGCTATGACTCTCGTGATATCGCGCCATCTTTTGATTACCTTTTCTTTAATTTAGATTGAACAATGCTTAACTTTAATACGATTCAAAATCGAAGGCTTTTTATGTTAAGGTCGACAGACAGGCTGACGGTCCGCTTGATGGTAGGTGGCTACCGTCGCCTATAACACAAGCAACACCACAGGTGCTCCAAGTGCGCTGCCGACCATAGAAGGATTAAGGATTGGGAACGTGTTCTGTAAGGGGTTGGTTACTGTCGCCAGACGGGCTGCCCAAATAACTGCGATACGCAGTGTGCTCTGCCACTACATACATACATAGATATATGAAATAAATAAAATTGGAGTTGAATTCTCTGTGGAGGATTGGAAGGTTTGTACAAAGATAAATACTCATATCAACGTACGGAGCTTATTACTGGAAAGCTCTAAGCCAAGATACAAAAGAAAGACACCGCATTCATAATATGTTGTAGAACGACTTATAACAATAAGGTTCATTTTTGAATACAGAAGCGATTAAAACTTGAAAACCATTGTGAAGTCACTAGGTTATAAACAGTCTAATATACTATCAGTTAGAAAATTATATATATTAAATTGTATACTTAAAAAGCATAAAACACTTACTTTTGATCCTGTGATATTTTCTCGGAGAAGAAGGGATATAGTAACAAAAATGATAAAAGTAAAAACTAAATTTGCTCAAATGCAATACTGTGTAAGGTCGTCCTTTTTATATAATAAAGTTAATAAGGAAATTTATATATATGACAAAATGTACTTCAAATGTAAAAAACTTATTACGGATTGGCTTAGAACTAAAAATTATGACGAGGTGGAAGATATGTTAATAGTAATGCAATAACGAAATAATACACTCAAACACACACACACACACACACACACATACATTCCACACTAACACATCGTACATTATCACACGAGCATAATAATAATTTTATTAACAATAATTTTCTATCTTAGTCCTTGTTTGGTAAAGTTTACTGAGGCTTGATTTGTTAATAAATGACTAGCTTTTATGGAAGAGCGAAGGCTCCTGGCACAGGCTTCCGCTTAAAAGGAGTCTTCAATCTTAATTTAATTTGTAAACGAGTTTCAGTGAATAAAAAAAATATTTATTATTATTTATTATTTATAGGTGACTATAAAAAATAACCAACATGTTGTTTCGCTACGCGACTCGCAAGGTTCATTTTTGAATACAGAAGCGATTAAAACTTGAACACCATTGTGAAGTCACTAGGTGACTATAAAAAATAACCAACATGTTGTTTCGCTACGCGACTCGCTCGGTGTCTATCTAGGCATCCACCTTGGCGTGGTCAACTGTATCGCAGCATGCAATAAAATCTGTTCGCTAACATTAGTCAAATTTATTCATAACGATATTTTCTCATTAAAAAAGAAAAACTACATTCGGTTATTGGCTGATGATTAAAAATCTAAATTGTTACATAGAAATGCTCTCATATTAAACACACATTTTTCTAACTCTTAAAAAGCGTGTCATCATCATAATCACCATGGCAACCACTGAGGACGCCCACTGTTGGACATAGGCTTCCCCCATAATTTTCCAATAGGACCGGTCAGAAGCTGCCTAGATCCACCGTCGACCTGCGGCCCTTATCACATCGTCTGTCCACCTTGTGTGGATTTCCTACGCTGCGCTTGCAGGTCCGTGGCTTCCACTCTAGAACCTTCGGGCCCTAGCGGCCGTCGGCTCTCCGTACTATGTGTCCTCTCCACTGCTACTTCAACTTACTGATCCGCCGGCTTATGTCGGTGGTGACTGTCGTTCGTCTACGGATCCCCTCATTCCTGATTCGATCTCGCAGTGTAACCCCGAGCATAGCTCGTTGAGCTTCCTTACGAGACCCATAGTTAAAGACTACGTTTCAGCGCCATATATCATCACTGGCAAGAAACATGCTAAATTTTCAAATTTTCTTTAATTAATATTCGCCATTTTGACTAGGAATGGACGCTGTTCGTGGCGCGTTCCGGCCTCGTGAAGTTCCCGTCGGAGCCAGGGAACTACAACAGGGCGCTGCAGCAACACAAGGAGAAGCAGAAGGTTCTTAGGAAACAGTTGGAGGTGGGTATTTCAGATTTGAGGGAGAGCTTTCGTTTTCATTAGCTGTGTTATGTGTAGGCACTACTTCGTTTATAATTGAATCGGTCATTTCAAAAACCTCATAAGTCACGTAATTAGAATTTTTCAGAAATCAATAAAAACTGTTTCATACACAAACAAATGAGTTTTAAAGGACTTTTTTTATGTTTAATTTAGTATTTGAGTGGTAAAAAATTAAAATAGCGAATAACCTTTAAAGCTTATTAATAGAAATAATGAAAAAAACCCGAAAAACAGTTCTTGATTTATGTTGTTTTAGCGAGAAATAGGGTTAGTGGTATATAATTTAACCAAAACAATAGTAGTAATCATATTTTTTATTGCTTATAATTGAGAATTACGCTTAAAAATAATCTAATTATCGTTTTACATGTATTAATTTGTCATGTTTTAATATCTTTATGGGTACATAGTCATATTCTCCATCATTCTCATCTGGATTATCTTCAACGTTTGCAGTTGGCCATCTAAAAATGTTGTTATAAAATGGCATATGCTCTTCCAGAATGCTATCTTGATACCCATCTCTCTTTAAGAAACCATTTTCAGCAAAAAAAGTATATTGGAAAAAAATGTCACTTAAGAGGTTTTTGAAATGACCGATTCAATTTATAAACTTCTAGATTATTATATATGCTCTCGACTTAAAGTAGTTATGAAAAAATGAAAGCGTATTTGTCTTCATAGCTGGTTGTGTGAACCTATTTGCCTGATAAATAACTGGTTATGAACCAGTGAAGAAAAGTTCCTTTTTTTGTTAACTGGTTAAGAAAAATTGTTACCTACATGAACCAAAGGCACGTTTTACTTATGTAGAATCAGAATTTTACAATGTCGGAAGGAACACACGCTATTTTCATTTTTAGGGTTCCGTACGTGTGAATAAAAAAACGGAACCCTTATAGGATCACTCGTGTGTTCGTCTGTCCGATCATCCCCTATCTCCGAAACTACTGAACCTAAAATTTTGAAAAAAAATATACAGAAATTAGTTTTCTACTTATACATTATAAGAAAACCCATAAGAAGTCCATAATATTAAAATAACATATTTGGTAAATCACTCAATATTGTGCGGATAGGTAACATCGTACGGAACCCTCTTCACTCGCACTTGTCCCGTTTTGTTTAGTGAACATACTTATAACACGTCAAATAGATTGACCGTTGCTCATTACGATGTCGGCTCTATGGCTGAATAGATCAAGACTCAACACTCCCTTTAATTGTGTACGTTCTGTTTGTTTTTCAGGAGCGTCTGATGACGTTGCAGGCGGAGGTCCGCAGTCAGATGCTGCTGCACCGCCCTTGGCGTTGTGTGGAGGGCGATTTCGCCGACTTCCCCACTACCGATCTGACAGCCGTGAGTTAAAATTTACTTTATCGTTATATACAAATTGAGTTACATTTGTTCTGCATACCACGAAAAAGTTAAATAATTTTCAATTAAAAAAAAAAAACATTTGAACTTATTTTTCGATCTCATTGTGTAAGAAATGTATGGAAATAGTTTTTTGAGTTTTTTGACGTTTCTAGTACTCTAACCTCAGGTGGTCCCATAAGGTCAATTGATCCTAATAAGTAACAGAATCGATTGGCGCTATAAAAACAAAACGTGAAAATTGTCCTTTTTCACGCTGACTGTACCATTTTCCCAAAATCTTTGAATGCTGATGGGAATAACTATTAAAGTTATGGATAGTCTCCTAAGAGTGTTTTATTCTAGCTACAATAGTTTAGGTAGCTGCCCTTACTGACCCGTCTCAAATTACCACCCTGTATAAAGCTCTATAATCGCCGTCACGAGAATTGACAATTTTTTTTTACATAATTTATAGCTTCTCGTGACGACGACTATAGCTATAGACTAATTCGTTCCCACACTAGTGCAAACTTTTTTAAACCACACTATCGAAAACGTCCTGTCTACCACGCGAATCTATAAGTGGGAGATAGGGATAGATAGCAACGATACGGATGCAATGCATTGCGAGCCGGTAGGATCATCTTATACAAGGTAAGGAGGACCATCTTCTTCTTCTTCTTTTTTGGTTTTGGCTTCATCAGATCTTCCCCGATGATTTTGCCGGTGTCACTTGTAAAAATAGCAATATAAAAAACTCGAAATTCAGTCAAGTCAAGTACAATTTTTTCATTAAATTTTCCAAAACGGGGCCCGTCAAATTCAAAGCAGTCAAGTCTGGGACAATCTTATATGGGTGTTAAACTAAAAAACTGTCAAGCTACAATAGGGGATCGGACAGTAGTCAGATTAAAATCTAAAATGTACTTAAAAAGAAAATATATAATTTTTTACGATTATTTATCGAATAATAATTTAATATAATTCATTTAAATATTTTTAAATGAAGAAATAAAATTTTATTATTTACAATATTTTTAATCTATACTGAAACACCAATCACAGTGCGTGACGTCATTGGTGGGCAATCATTGTCTTATGCCAATGCAGCTGTGGCTCTAGCATGAGTTTACGATACTACACTCGCTAGCGAGAGCGTAAAACATTTATATGGAAAATTGATAATTTGACATTGACAGTTCACGATTTTCCATATAAAAGTTTTACGCTCTCGCTAGCGAGTGTAGTATCGTAAACTCATGCTAGAGCCACTGTTTTGTTATGATATGACGTTACGCGCTCTCAGATGAACATCGTGGCGTTTTGGCGGCATTTTCAAACAAACAATATTAAAACATGATTTTGAGTACCTAAAAGGCTATAAATAAATAAAATAGTATTTTTTATGGGAATAAATATCCATGAAGATTAATTTAAAACACTTTCTGAAAATTTGTCCGATCCCCTATTAATTAAATGTGCCCAGAATTGTGCTTGTGTAGCATTGGTGTTTGATATGATTGGTTGGTTGCGTAGTTCATGAAACTGCAGTGAATAATATGCTACTACAGCGCCACCTACTTAATGGTGGCCGATGGACACTTTCTCATGTACGGAGATGGTCCTCCTTAACTGTATCCTCCTTGTTATGGATAAAAAGGGTGTTGATATTTTATTTTTAACTTTAATTACTTCTTCGTCCCACACAACGTACACTAGAGGGCGCTGTTTGTGCTCCCATTGAAATGAGGCAAAACTCAAACCATACAGGTAGTGAAGTCCATAACCATGTTCGCAGGCCCTGAACGGCAAAGCCTTGGAAGTGGGCACACTGCAGTACCGCGGACCACCGGACGCTTCAGACGACACGGTCTACGTCACTCCGACGCAATTGGCCACGTATGTTCTCGTTGCATTGTTTTATTCTCTAGGGACAAATGGGCAACTATAATTTTGTTTATTTACTGGCTGTGCTCGCAACTTCGTACGTAGTTTTTTTTAATCCCACAGGAACATAAAAAGTATATCCTATATGTTAATCCAGGTAATAAACTATGTGCCAAATTTCATTCAAATCAGTTCAATCGTTTTTGAGTGAGTGAGTGTAATATTTGAGAAAATGTCTGACATCTTTATCGCTGTTGACGACGGTGGCGCCGCCGCCATGGCGACAGTGACGCCGGATTTTTTATATTTTTCATCATTTCCCTAACATTTTTACAGGATAAGTGGTATCCCATATGTTAATCCAGGTAATAAACAGTCTGCGAAATTTCCTCCAAATATATTATAAGCCATGATTGAGTAACAAATATCCAAACAAACATACAAACTTTGGCATTTATATATTACTAGCGGCCCGCCCCCGGCTTCGCCTGGCGTGCAATTTTTATAATATATGAACATTCCCCGTTTATCCCTCTTTCCATTAGCGAAAACCGAATTAAAATCGGTCTACCCGTTCACGCGTGATGCAGTGACTAAGGGAAATAGGGATTCATTTTTATATATATACTAGCGGCCCGCCCCCGGCTTCGCCCGGCGTGCAATTTTTATATACCCTAAAACATTCCCCGTTTATCCCTCTTTCCATTAGCGAAAACCGAATTAGAATCGGTCTACCCGTTCACGCGTGATGCCGTGACCAGGGGAAATAGGGATTCATTTTTATATATAAGAAGATAGATAAATTAGGACTAAATTCTTTTCAGATTACGCGAGCTTGTCTCCGAACTGAAGTCGGACGACATCAAGTTGGAGTTGAGACCGTTCGACGCAACGACAGTCTGCGCAGCTTAGACAGATAGCATTTTTTTTAAAATTTAAATTATTAAAAAAGACATTATATGTAATTTAATAATGAAATTCTAATGAACACAATTGTATAAATCAACCGAAATTGTATAAACCGTTTGACGAGCTCGTTGGATGAGTGGTTAGGGTGCTTGCCTTAACGCTTTGTTCTAGGGTTCCCGGGTTCGATTCCCGGCAGGGTCAACTTTGAAAAATCAACTTTTCAAATTTGGCTCTGGTCTGGATTTGGAAAGTAGTGGCAGGGCATACTGCGCTTCGCAGTCATTTGGGCAGCCCGTCTGGCGGCAGTAACCGCCCCCTTACAGAAGACCACCGTGAAATAACAGCACGTGTGCTGTTGTGTTTCGGTGAGTGAGTAAGGGATGCCAGAGCCCATTTCCCTAATCCTAATCCCTTATCCTTAATCATACTGCAGTCGGCAGCGCACTTGCAACAGCTTTGGCGTTGCTTGTGTTATAGGCGACGGTAGCCACCTACCATCAAGTGGGCCGTCAGCCTGTCTGCCGACCTTGACATATTTCGTTTACAAAATGTAATAATGTCTAAGTATTGGTATTTTAGTCGTTTCACATTATCTACTCGTTAAAATGATTTTGACATTGAAGTCTATAGTTTCTAACATTTTTAAAGTAACGAAAAGACTCAAGGCTCCATTTTGAATATAAGAATGCAAGTCAATGAAGATGTAAGCAAAAATTATCTATTTTAGGCACTCTTAGTGATCTTGATACTTTTATATTTTCCTAGATTTCCCAAACTTTTGTTTCGTTTATAGCACCCGTTGAAGTGTTTTCGTTACTTTTATTTAACTAATACTTAAGACGAGGACTTAAGCGTCAAATAATGTTTCAAAAGCGTTATTTTCGTCGCCTAATTTGACTTGTTAGAGTAAAATTAAAACTTAGATAAAAATACAGAGCATAATAGACTGTATTTTAAAAAGTTTGAATTGGGCTGATTACACAAAAAATATTATAATCTGAGAAAAAAATTTAGTAAATTACTGCCCAAAAAAAGCTTTCTCATAGTAATAAAAATTTTCAGCGACAACTACATTATTTTTAAGCTTATTAATTAATTTAAGTTCTGTACTAAAGTTTTAATAGGCTACTTTTATTTCTTTTTTCATATTTTACACAATATCTTAGAAAAAATTTCCATTTTTAAATCTGTTCGGTTAACACCGAGAAGCTACAAAAAATTGTTGTGCAATATTGCACCTTAATTCATGCGATATTAGTAAAAATTGTTTTCGGTCTCACGTTAGTCCTTTTCTTAACTAAGCTTACTAACTGCCTTTTTACTGTTGATTTAGTGATTTATACTTGTTAATAATCTCAATTGTACATTAAAAATGATGTAACCAATTATTAAAAATAATTGAAAATTCCAATTAGTTTAGTTTTAGATGCAGTTTAGTCTAAAAATCTAGATCCAGTTTAGTCTAGATCTAGATTTTTAGTGACACAATTTTTTTTTTCTTCGCCTTTAATAAAAAAATTATGCACTCACTTTTTTAATCTTTAGCTTAATATTAAAATGATATTGTTTATATGAAGAGTACGCTACTAAGTCGACATGTGGTACTTATTTATTAAAGATATTTATTGAATTTTTGTTTTGTATTAAATAAATGACCCGCCCCGGTTGCGCATTGATGCATGTTTTTCATGTAAAAGGTATTTATGTACAAATTTTTCTAGTTTATAGATCTTTCTATTAGTGAAAACCTTATTAAAATCAGTTGGGTGGTTTTATTAGTTGAGCGACTTTTTTTAATAATATTCATAGATAAAAAATATATATAGAAGAATTGGACTTCAGCCGGAAGCCGAAAAGGCTCAATTCACATTTTACTTGAGAAAGGCTGACGGTCTTCTTGATGGTAGGTGGCTACAGGTGCAGGCATACGAGCATACTGCTGTTCATATTAAGGATAAAGGATTAAGAAGGGATAAGGGAATGGGTTCTGGCATCTCTCACTCACAGAAACACAACAGCACAGATGCTGTTATTTCACGGTGGTCTTCTATAGGAGGGCGATCTTCTAAATGACTGCGAAACACAGTGTGCCCTGCCACAACTATCCAGACCAGAGCCTGTTGCCCCTTTTTTTTACATGAGGAATCCATCATGGAAACCCACCGGCCTGGGCACAGACCGGTGGGTTATGTCGGACTCCTGCCCCGAGATGGTATTGGGGTAGACCTACCGACTAAACCTCTTGGCGTCCTCCTCATCCGCTATTGGTGAAGTTGCAAGGTCGGACTAACACTCTTCCGCAGCTCCACCGCGGGGGTCCGCAACCGGACACGGCTTATTTGGACGGCGCACCCGAACTGCCAAGGTGCGCCGTGCCTCCCAGGATGAAGCGGGCGGTAGCCGCCTGCGTCAGAGTATATTTTTGAATTTTACTCCTTAAAAATCGATTTTCATAATATAAGGCACCCGGTATGGGAATTTTATGAGGAGTAAAATTAATACAAGCTTTAACTAAAAAGCGTTACGTTATCTGTCACTTTGACATTTGTGCGACAGCTGACATGTATTTATGCTTTTATGTTATTGGCAGATAATGGCCATTTTCAAGATGAGCCGAATTGCCATTTTTATGAAGAAGAAGAAGAAGAATGCTTTTATGTTTCGGAGAGTGGGTAAGGGACGCCTATTTCTTTATCACTTAAAAAAGTTCGGCAGCGCACTTTGGCTTCTAGCCACCTACCAACAAGTAGGTATAACGTCCGATTTCCTGAAGTCCTTTACGTAAAAAAATCATTTATGGACTCACGATGCTGTTATATGGTGGTCTTCTGTAAGGGGATTTTGTTACTGCATTCAGGCGGGGTGTCTAATATATGAATGCGAAACGCACTGTGCGCTGCCAATACTAAAAACCCAGACCAGAGCCAACTAGGAAAAGATCTTTTCCAATGCTTTGTGTACGGTGTCCCGTACGTGTAAAACGTAGTGATTATATACTCTTTGGTATGTGTTTTGCAGAATAATTACGAAACTATGATAATGAGACACGCCTGATCGCATGCGCGAACCGATGCGGACTGCTTAATGCTTTGTTGATGCGCGCGGGCTACGACCAGGCGGGCCGCGCCTGTGTGCGAGCTGTTATTAGCTCGTACACTTTGAAAAGTACATTTCGAATCGATTCCTGGAGGATAGGGCTAATTCCTCGCCTCAGGTGCTCTATCCCACCGATGTCTTGTTGAAGGTCCTTAGGAATAAGAAGCAACTGGAGAAACTGGAAGCTCACGAGGTATTTGTAGCAAATAGTGCTACAGATACCGCGGAGTCATGCAGATGGAGTTGCCGTGATCTCCTACTAGGGGACTAACGATAATTTTTAGTGAGTAAAATGTCACATACCTGGTTACTTACCTATAGAAGGCTTTTCTCATTTTTGTATACAATGTTAGATACCTACTCGAGATTCGGTCAATGCATCTTACAAAATTTCAAGTGAATTAAATGCGTTCCGTTAAATTAATGAATTGCGTTACGTTTAAACAGGGTATGTACATAGTCTAACCATACTTACGTCATACAGTCAGGCAACGAATGTACTTGCGTAGAGCAACGTTCGGCGAACTCGCTTCAGTTTGCAGGCTCGAACATTGAGCGTTGCTCGACTGTATGAAGTAAGTATGATTAGACGGAAGTATGTAGGGTGCTGTCCAAGAAGATGGAATTACTCCGAAGTTTTATGTTTTGTGGGTTTTATATTTGTGGGGTGTTAGGATGAATATAACAAACAACTTACGTTATTATGTGTGGTTTCACTTATTGGTTTATTCGTATAATTTAGACTAGACTCTAGACAATTACAGGACTTACATAAAGACTTGACAGATAGACGACTACTCTTACATCATCATTCATAGACAACAGACTAACTATAAACAATATTACAGAATAGACACTTACAGACTAGAGACACACCACACGAAGGAAGTAACATAAATAAGGAACAGTGTTTTTATGACTATTTTTCCCATTTTTTATATGTTAGATCGGCAGACAGGCTGACGGTCCGCTTGATGGTAGGTGGCTACTGTCGCCTATAACACAAGCAACGCCAAAGCTGCTGCAAGTGCGCTACCGATAAGGGATTAAGAGGGGATAGGGAAATGGGCTCTGGCATCGCTTATTCACTCACCGAAATACAACAGCATACGTGCAGTGGTTTCACGGTGGTTACTGCCGCCAGACGGGCTGCCCAAATGACTGCGAAACGCAGTGTGCCCTGCCACTACTTTCCGGATCCAGACCAGAGCCAACTTTGAGAAGTTAATTTTCAAAGGTGTCCCTGCCGGGAATCGAACCCGGGAACCCTAGAACAGAGCGCTAAGGTAAACACTTTAACCACTTATCCAACAGGCTCGTCAAGCCTTTTACTCGTACCATTAGATATAAGGAAGGAAGTTATACTTAAATTCCTTCCTAAGGAAAGGAATTTGTGGCCTTCTGCTTTTTATCATATTGTATCAAAGTGTCGTAATAAATCGCCTCATCCACATTCGAACGGGTATGCAAAAAAATCCTGTTTTCACAACTAATTGGTCAACGAGGAAAACCTGATCGATCCATAGCGATACAAAAATATTCATGATGGTAGGTACTACAGATCCTAAATTAGTGTCACTGTACCGTCGGAGTACGAAAACCTTCCTCAGTTTTCAAATTCCTTTATCAAGTCGTAGACTCTTAGTACCTTTTGAAACTAAAGCACTAAGCAGACAACTGACAGACGTTTGAAAAGACATTTTGGCATGGCTGTTAATTGTCCTGGTGACCTTAACATACCCGTGGTTCCTGCACATTAGCGTTTTGCGGTGATTGTACTAAGCCGAACTAGTTTACAGTTCTTAAAAATATAGTACCTACTTAGTTTCAATTAGCATTCAAAAAGGAGCTAAGCGAAAAGACTTTACCAAATCATTACGAACATAAAGTTGGAACCAATAAAAGTAGAACATGGATAAGTTGTTAGGGGACACAGAGTCGCCCCCTCCCTCCATCTCCGGGCCCCGCCGTCAACGATTAATCTAAATACCAGACATTCCTTTTACAGGGACGAATTTTGCCTCTTAGATAAAAATTTCATGAAAATATTCGTTTTTCTCCACTTATTTTGAAAACAATCTCGATTTGTTCTTTCATTGAAATAACGACTTATAAAAATCTATTAAATATTACTAATAGCTGGTGGCCGCGATTTCGTCCGTGTAAACGCCTGACTAAATATGTAAAGCAATATAAGCAATAGCCAAACGTTGGACCTTTATTTTTAGATAGCTGGTGTGGAATATTTAGTCTATGTCCATCTTGAAATTCTATTGTAATTATTTGTGAAAGAATTTTTCATAACTTTAGGTCAGCAGACAAGCTGACAGTCCACTTGATGGTAGATGGCTACCGTCGCCTTCAACACAAGCAACGTCACAGGAGCTGCAAGTTCGCTGCCAACTACAGTAGGATTAAGGATAAGGGATCAGAAGGGGATAGGGAAATGGGCTCCGACATCCCTTACTCACTCACCGAAACACAACAGCGCACGTGCTGTTATTTCACGGTGATCTTCTGTAAGGGGTGGTTACTGCCGCCAGACGGGTTGCCCAACTGACAGGCGAAACGCAGTGGGCACTTTCACTACTTTTCACAGAGTAAACTTTGTTATTTCCAAAGTTGACCCTGCCGGGAATCGAACATGGGAACCCCAGCGTTAAGGCAAGCACACCAATCACTCATGTAACGGGCCCATTAAAAATTTCAGATTTTTTTTTATTGCGGATGAGTAGTTTCGGAGATTACCCCCTACATACAAACAAACGTACACACTCTTTATAATAATATATACTAGTTTTTGCTCGCGATTTCGTCCGCATATCTTTAGAAATTATTACTTGCTGACAATGTAGCTTTCTATAGATGAAAGAATTTTTAAAATCGGTCCAGTAGTCTTTGAGTTTATTCATTACAAACATACATTTTTATGGAAGGAGGTAAAGGGGGGAGATGGTGGAGGGTGAGTAGCCTATATTACTCCTTGATAATGTAGCTTTTTAAAATAAAAATAAAAATAAAATAAAATAAATCTTTATTTGCGCGAACACATGTTTACAGGATTTTAATTTGTATACAGCAGTTACAGTACAAAGTATGTTCTACCCGCCAAGGGCATGCAAATATTTGTGTTCAATTGTTTGTAAACTAATATATTAATAAAGGAATTAATGTTTCTTATTATAAAATTCTTTAACATCATAATAACAACAATCTAATAACCATTTTGTTAATGTTCTTGTAAATTTAGGATCCGGCAATTCTTTTATATTAGGTAGTTTATTATGTTTTAATTGCCATAACATAAACATTTCTATTAAATAGTTCTAATCTACATTTTGGTCTTTGCAATAAATTACCTTGTCTAGTTATTTTGGTTCCTATTTTGTTATTTTCGACAAAACAGTTCGGATATTTTCTAACGAATTTTATAGGTGAAAGAAGTTTTAAAATTGGTCTATTGGTCTTTTAGTTTATTCATTACAAACATACAATTTGTATTGAGGGGGGTAAAGGGGGGTGGGGTGATGGGGGAGGGTGAGTAGCTTATGTAACTCGTTGATAATGTAGTTTTTTATAGGTGAAAACATTTTTAAAATCGGTCCAGTAGTTTTCGAGTTTATTCATTACAAACATACATTTGTATGGAAGGGGGATATAGGGGGAGATGGGGGGAGGGTGAGTAGCCTATGTTACTCGCTGTTAATATAGCTTTCTAATATTGTATATTAAAAAATAAGTAAATTAGGATCTTAATTGAACTAACATTAAATATTTCTTTCCCCTAAATTCGTGCCTGTGCAATTGGAGACATAAATCTGTAATGTAACTATTGGTAAAGGGGCTGTTTGCGTATTCCCTTCCGTATCAACTCGCCGAATCGTACACTTGCAACAAGTGCCTTTATCAAAAACACATTTTATTACAATACATTAATTACTATTTCGTATATTATACATAAACTACGGAAACATCTAAACTAATAAATAAAATATTTTAATATTGCTTTTAGATTTTAAGTTTGTTAATGTCAAAGTAGTTTTTTTTTTGTTAACCAGTTGCATTATTATTATTATCTTTACTTTATGTAATAAGTTTCTTGTTTTGAATATTCTTGTGATATTATTATGTGCCTACTTTTGATGATGATATAATTGATTAAAATTACACAATATAATAGACCTAAATGTAGATTAGAACTATTTAATAGAAATGTTTATGTTATGGCAATTAAAACATACAATAAACTACCTAATAATATAAAGGAATTGCCGGATCCTAAATTTACAAGAACATTAACAAAATGGTTATTAGATTGTTGTTATTATGATGTTAAAGAATTTTATAATAAGAAACATTAATTCCTTTTTTATATTAATATAGTTTATAAACAATTAAACACAAATATTTGCATGCCCTTGGCGGGTAGAACATACTTTGTACTGTAACTGCTGTATACAAATTAAAATCCTGTAAACATGTGTTCGCGCAATTAAAGATTTATTTTATTTTTATTTTATTTTATATTTATTTTACATTTAAATTTATAAATAAAATTGAAATGTCTGTTTGTTTTGTCAAAATAATTGCTTTTTACTGAATCTATATCAAAGTATATCCGGTAGTACTTTTTTATCTATCTATCTTCTATACTTACTATTATAAAGCTGAAGAGTTTGTTTGTTTGTTTGAACGCGCTAATCTCAGGAACTACTGGTTCTAATTGAAAAATTCTTTTTGTTTTTAATAGTCCATTTATCGAGGAAGGCTATGGGCTATATAACACACGCTACGACAAATAGCATATATAAGCAGTGTCCAGTACCGCGCGCCCCATGCGCACGCCGCCGCCGTATGGGCCGTGGCCGAGTTCAGCTAATCTATAGTACGTGTGTGTATAACAATGTGTATACACGTACTTATGTTACAGAGGTCAAAAAAATAGTTTTTAGAAGTCAGTTTGTCTGTGCGTTTGTGCACGATAATCTCTGAAACGGCTTAACCAATTTGAATGCGGTTTTCACTTATGTATTGTAACAAGGTTCCCGTAACATTTTGTGTTTGTATCATTCCAATCGGTTTACAAACAAAAAAGATACGCGCTATAGCGAATACCACGCGTACGAAGTTGCTAGCTCAGCTACTATTTTTTTTTTTGTGTTAGTTATCTTCGAAACAGTTGAACAGTTTTAGACGGGACTTTTACTGGCAGATAGCTGATGTTATAAGGAGTAACTTGGCTACTTGGACGACGAATCCGTTGTATGAGTAGTTAGGATACCTACTTGCCTTAATGCTCTGTTCTAGGGTTCCCGGGTTTGGATCGGAGTTGTTTCCTCGGTAGAGCCCGGTCCACCCCTCTCGAAGGGCAAGGAGACACCGGGGAGTTTTAGTGGGTAGTACCCAATGCCGCTATGACCTAGAGCATAGCGTGGTGCTCTAGGTCATAGCCATTGGTGACCCCCCCACATACACCTATTGTAAATGGATTTCTCCTCGAAACAAAAAAAAAAGGGTCCCCGGCTTCAATTCCCGGCAGGGTCAACTTTGAAAATGAACTTCTTAAATTTGGCTCTGGGCTGGATCTGGAAAGTAGTGGCAAGGCACACTGCGTTTCGCAGCATTTGGGCAGCCCGTCTGGCGGCAGTAACCACACCCTTACAAAAGACCACCGTAAAATAACGTGTGCTGTTCGTTGAGTGAGTAAGGAATGCAATGGCCCATTTTCCTATCCAGTTCCTTATCCTTAATCCTACTGTAGTCGGCAGCGCACTTGCAGCAGCTTAGGCGTTGCTTGTGTTATAGGCCACGGTAGCCACCTACCATCAAGTGGACCGCCAGCCTGTCTGCCGACCTTAACATTAATTTAAAAAAAAGGTACAGATAGACATAGACAATGTTCAAAGATTAATTTGAACAGTTATTCGTAAAGTTATAACATCAAACGCCAAATTATTTCATAAACTCCTTTGATCTCTAAGCTTTGTAATAAAAATATTCAATAACAGACCACGGCGGGCGTTCAATTTGGCGGCAAAGCATACCGCGCGGGGTTGCCACTAACGAAAATCATATACTACCATAAACAATAAACAATACTATCGTTTTATTACAGCTCGTCCTTTATTTATGCTTGCATACACAATTGATTATTAAATTCTTTATTTCATGTAAAAAAATATGCTAGAGTTCGCGTGGTGTATCTATATCTATACAAATATTATAAAGAGATGAAGCTTGTATTGTTATCTATTTTTCCCCCACTGATGGTGGCGGGATGGTAACAAGTTAAAAAAAAGGTAAAAAAAATCTGCACTTAAGGCGGTATACAATTTTTATTAAATCATAAGTCAAATAAACAAAAATGAAGTACTAATAGGTCATATCCAAATTAAATAAATTATTAACTTATCAATCTCTTATGGTAAAAATTCCGTCAAATTCGTTACAGTAAAATACAAAAAAAATTAGCAGGGTCTTCGTGGAGACCAATCGAGATCTATCCGCCGTCGAAAAGCCCACTTTAGTTTAATCAGTCTAACTGAAAAGCCTACAGTACCTAATCGCGGGTAATGGGGTATCCGTCACGTGTAAGTCGAAATTAAATAAGAAAAGGGAAAGCAAAACGTATCTTTTCGCGTGGTGGGTATCCTGCAGAAGAGACGTCCACGCCCGACGACCACGAGAAGCACAGCTTGCTGGCGGCAACCCAGCTTCGACGTGTCGAGGAGACGCGGGGAAAGGACTCCACCACACAGGTCGAAGGGATTCGAACGGATCGCTGGCCGGACAGACGGTCAGAGGACCTTGGTCAGGTCACGATTATAAAAATCGCTCGAGTCGTAACGGAGGAGTGCGACCACAAACACCGTGACACGAGATTTTTATATGGATAACTTTTCACGCAAAAATAACCAAACAGGTCCGGATGAAGCTCACAGTAATATAGTTTATACATAATAATAGATAAATATAGGATCTGATTTATATAGATACACACACGAAGTCTGTGTATCTATAGAAAAGTAGATAGTCGTGTATAAAATACCCTTTTAAATCATTCGTTGACACTGTTAGAGAATAAGTTTCTGAACGCTCACAGAGTTAAAAATTGCCATAGGTATACCATTCAGGAGACACTGCGAAATCGCTTGTTGACATTTCAAAGACGTTGACGTCACATTCCATAGACTTTGACGTCACAATCGACCTGACCGTTTCAAGTATTTTGAATTTCCCACATATGAAGAGATTTACAGAGTCTCTTTATTCATACCGTCGGATTATGACGGAATCAAACCCGGCAGATTGGTAAGTTGAAGTAGCAGTAAGCAGACACATAGTACGGAGAGGTTCTCGAGGCTTCTGGGGCCGGAAGGTCCTCGAGACAAGCGCAGCGTAGGACATCCACCCACAAGGTGGTGGATCCAGGCTGCTTCTGATCGGTCATATTGGAAAATTAGGAGGCAGGTCTTTGTCCAGGGTATATTATATGATATGATTTATTTATTTATTATTACATGGCCTCCAACGAGGCAGACACCGAACAAAAACACAGAGCAAGGGACAGAAAATAGGGAATATGCACTTTTTTTTATATTTTCATACGATAGGTTATATCGTTATATAACCGTATATATAACCATAATATTCAGCGCCAAAAAATAGAAATTTGGTAACAAAAAAAAAAAGTTAAAATTAACTAACAGCTACGGGCACTTTAAACACCCGCCCTTTTGGCGCGTTTGTCGTGACGTCAAAGTCTACAATACAATCAAATGTTAAAAATCACAAATATCACACGCTTGTTGACATTTCATAGACGTTGACGTCACATTCCATAGACTTTGACGTCACAATCAACCTGACCGTTTCAAGTATTTTGAATTTCCCACATTTTTATGCACTTTTTAATAATTAATTTCTTAACGAAAAAGAAATAATATTAAAAAATATTTACATAGACATAATTCTAAAGCAAAAATGTTGATAAAAAAATATATTTAAGCCTTTTTTGAATTAGACGCATATTCCTTATTAAAGGAGGCACAGCCTAAGCCAATAAAAGTCAAAGTAGCATCCCGGCAATAAAATTAGAAAAAAAAAACGAATAAATTATCAAAAAAATTATGGAAAAATTTATCAAAAAAGAAATTAAAAAAATATATACATATATCGGAAATTATAATATAATTATATCGGAAATTTGGAATAAATGTTAAAAAGAAACTAGTGATGATGGTAACACGTGACTGTTTTACAACGTAATTTCATGTTAAAAAAATCGTTAAATAAATTAAACAGAGGCGCCATTAATAAAACCTTTTTTATGATGTGGCAACACCGATATGGCGGCGTTGGGGAGGTAAAAGCGCGGGTAATTATTACATTCCACGGCGGGCAGGAGAGCTTGTATTCAGTGGCCGAAAATATGATTTGTTATGCGGTAAAATTACATGGATGTATGAATATTTTACTTTAAAATGTTTTACGTGTATTATTTTATACACTACTAGACACTGTTCGCGAATTGTTCGCGTGGACTTCATTTTGATCCTTACATATTATAAAACAGAATCTGTATGTTTGTATGTTCAAACTAAAACTACAGAACAGATTTTCATGCGCTCATCATCTAAAGAGGTTTAGGTTCCTGAGGTTAAAAAGAGGTTCCTGAGGAAGGTTTAGGTTTTTTTTTTATGTTGAGTTCGGCAGACAGACTGACGGTCCACTTGATGGTAGGTGACTACCGTCGCATATAACACAAGCAACGCCAAAGCTGCTGCAAGTGCGCTGCCGACTACAGTAGGATTAAGGATAAGGGATTAGGAGGGGATAAGGAAATGGGCTCTGGGATCCCTTATCCACTCAACGAACTCACCGAAAAAAGTGTAATGCATTTTTTAAATGTTAGATCTGCAGACAGGCTGACGGTCCGCTTGATGGTAGGTGGCTACTGTCGCCTATAATACAAGCAACGCCAAAGCTGCTGCAAGTGCGCTACCGATAAGGGATTTGGAGTGGATAGGAAAATGGGCTCTGGCATCCCTTATTTACTCACCGAAACACAACAGCACACGTGCTGTTATTTCACAGTGGTCTTCTGTAAGGGGGTGATTACTGCCGCCAGACGGGCTGCCCAAACGACTGCGAAACGCAGTATGCCCTGCCACTGCTTTCAAAATCACAACCAGGGCCAATTTTGAAAAGTTCATTTTCAAAGTTGACCCAGCCGGGAATCGAACCCGGGAACCCTAGAACAGAGCGTTAAGGCAAGCACCCTAACCACTCATCCAACGGGCTCATCAAAATAATTCGCTAAGGTATAATTCGTTAAGGTTTTGTGTAAACATGTCGATGATTGTTGAAAATGTCAAGCCGTCTGGCAGCTTTCGTCGAAAACGCTGTCTAATCCGTTGAGATATAACAAAACTATGTATGGTGGGATTGTTTCCCTTTTATATGTTTTGGGGGCACAGCAGCGGCAAAGGCCTACTCTCTGGACAAGGGAGTATGGGCTATATGGTCCACCACTTTGGCCCAGCGTGGGTGGGTGGACTTTACATGCGCCTTAGAATTTCTTCTTTGGCGTAGTGTTTGAGAGCAGAGTCAGTTTTTTTCAGAAAAAAAAAAAACCCATTATTACATGGCATGACCGAGGAATGGGGATCGAACTCGGACTTCTCGACATGATAGGCCGCGTCTTTCCCACTGCGCCACCGACGCTCTCAGTGGCTACAACGAGCTGAGAGTGAGACTGATCTCGCGCTTGCCTCATACATTTTTAAATTACTGAGAGGAAAAGCATAAAATTGTGAACTGTTAAATACGTATAAGATTAGATTTGTGTGGAGGAGACGGCAACCTCAGGTATTGGCCGCAAGAACTGATTTACTTGACAAGGCTCCTAAAATGGCACAATTAATCGACCTGTTCCCAAAAAGATTTTATATAATTATATATAGAGGACATTGGGAAATTTTTTCTACAAAAATATTGATACGTAATCAGGATGGCCATGGCGTAGCTAAATAACCTTGAAAAGTTGACGATGGATCGAGCGATTTTGTACCACGTGGTTCCAAATGTCACATTAAGGATTCTTTCGTCTTGCCCGATCTATAAAGTTGAAAATCTTTGCCTGTTCCATTGCACACTGAACGAATTCGTTAAAGTGGGACTATTTGTTATATCTTATAATAATTAATTTCATATTATAATTTTCTTGTATATATAATTTAATTTATAAAAGGAATTACCACATTGCATCGCATTGGGTTACTACTGTATTAGGGCATACTTATGCACTTTTTTTTTAAATATTTTCATACGATAGCTTATATCGTTATATAACCGTAAAATATTCAACGCCAAAAAACAAAAATTTTGTAACAAAAAATATGTTAAAATTAACTAACAGCTGGGGGCACTTTAAACAATACCAAAGTAATGTTAAAAATCACAAACATCTACACGCCTGTTGACATTTCATAGACTTTGAAGTCACATTCGAAAACTGACCGTTTCAAGTATTTTAAATTTCCCACAATTTTTTTTGCACTTTTTAATAATTTATTTTCTTAACAAAAAAGTAATAATATTAAAAAATATTTACATACACATAATTCTAAAGCAAAAATGTTGATAAAGAAAAATGTTTAAGCCTTTTTTTGAATTATTTGAAAATAATTGTCTGAATCGTAGTTTCACCGGCTCCACGTTGCCGTTGACAGGGGTCTGTCTTTAGTTCTTATTTATTTAAGTATCTGAGAGTTTGCCGTATCCATCTTGGAATTGTTTGTCGCCGTTCATTTACTGGTTGGCGAGAGGCGGTCGGTTAATGCCCCTAAAATGGCTTTCACAACGTTTGATTAATTATTATGTTGTTATCGAATTAATAACGACAACAATGTAATTGGCACAAAATTAATTACACTAAATTGTGAAATTGTGAAGTTTGTTTGTAATCCAATTACGATTTGATAAAATTGCTTTTGAGACAATTCATTGATATTTTCTGTGATACCCTGAAAACGTTTATTACTAAAAATTCTATTCTAAAATTATTTTAGAAATCAATTTAATCTAATTTTGTTTTATTTCATTAATTAATTTTAAAATTTCAGCTGTCTACTATAATGTATATTGACGAGCCCATTGGATGATTGTTCTAGGGTTCCCGGGTTCAATTCCCGGCAGGGTCAACTTTGAAAAATTAAAAATGATCTGGATCTGGAAAGTAGGCAAACGCAGTCGTTTGGGCGGTCCGTCTGGCGGCAGTAACCACCCTTACAGAAGAACACCGTGAAATAACAGCACGTGTGCTGTTGTGTTTCGGTGAGTGAGTAAGGGATGCCAGAGCCCATTTCCCTAACTTTAATCCTAATACCTTATCCTTAATCCTACTGTGGTCGGCAGCGCACCAGCAGCACCCGCGGCGTTGCTTGTGTTATAGGCGATTAAAAACTACTGGACCGATTTACAGGTGAAAGATCTTTCACCTGTAGAAAGCTACATTATCAGCAAGTGACATAGGCTAACTCACCCTCCCCCCATCTCCCCCCCTATACAAATGTATGTTTGTAATGAATAAATTCAAAGACTACTGAACCGATTTTAAAAATTCTTTCACCCATAGAAAGCTACATTATCAGCGGGTAATGTCGCTTGCAACAGCTAGTATAAAATAAATTAAAAACAATTTATCAAGCTAATTTCATCTTCTTTCTATATATAAAAATGAATCCCCATTTCCCTTGGCCAAGGTATCACGCGTGAACGGGTAGACCGATTTTAATTCGGTTTTCACTAATGGAAAGAGGGATAAACGGGGAATGTTTATATATATAAGATAATTTTTTATATTTTCGTGATTAGGACGACACAGTAAGTCAAACACAATTGAGTTTCTCTGTAAGAAAAGATTTATTGGTTATTTTATATTACATGAAATTAAAGTGTGTATTTACTTAGTGTTATAGGTTGTTCATACCTGTAAGAAAAGAAACGACATTTAATGTTATTATTAACAATGTCAGTTCCTAAATCACAATTAGAATACCTTAACAATGGAATTATTATTTTAAATTATTGTAAGATACCCTAACAATCACGAGATGTTTGTAGGGTATCTTTTCCATAGCTCACAAACTTCATTTGTCATGTCACTGCGCGTTCGATGACGTTTGATGCGCGGGAAAATACAAATTAAAGAAAATTACATTTTTTCTTTACATATATATAAAAATTGCATCCCGGGCGAAGCTCGTGGCAGGCCGTTCACGGCATCACTCTTGAACGGGTAGACCAATTTTAATTGGGTTTTCACTAATGGAAAGAGGTATAAACGGATTCCCCGTTCATATATATATAAATTGATTCCCGGGCGAAGCCGAGGGCGGAACGCTAGTAATATATAAAAACAGCATTAACTAATTAGTGTAAGCAGAGAAAGAATAAGAAAACAAACATTTTAAATGTAATTGAAAACATGATAAATAAACGTCACCCTATTCGAAAATCAAAAGGGCCTGTCGCGACGCAAATACCATAGACAGTGGATATTTAATTTTTTTTTTTTTTCGAGCGCGGCGTTCGGCACTCAAACAACATGATATTATTTGGTGCTCGGGGAACGGGCTGGAGTACAATGGATGACAAATTGGCCGTCGACAAAGGAATAAGGTTTATTGGGCGACGTTATGAGGGCACTTTACGAGCTTGCAGAACAGAGTCGGGTATAGAGTAGTTTATATAATCACTGTTTATTATTTTTTGTATTTTTTTTAAGTTTTCTATTTTCATGGAATTAATTGTAGTGAGAATATTTAGGTATAACAATATACTAACTGGTGTCCACGCCTTCGTCGGCGTTGAAAAATAAAATATGTAACAAAATGATAAAATATATGAACTAATTTATTTAAACTTTTTTAATGTTACAGTGTTGCCAGGTGTTGGATTTTTATTTTTATTATCTCTCGGGAACATTACTTTTTCATGTATTTTTTGTTTTTTTCTTTTGTCATAGAATCAATTGTAGTGAGAATATGCAGGAATTACAATATTGCCTTCGACACCAGGTCAATGCCTTTGTCCGCGTTGAAAAATAATAATATAATGCCTGATAAAATATATGAGCAATAATTTTTTAAATCTTTTTTGCTGTTATAGTGTTGCCAGGTGTTGGATTTTTATTTTTATTATCTCTTGGATCAGTACTTTTTTCTTATATTTTTTTTTTAAATTTTCAATTCTCAGAATCAATTGTAGTGAGAATATGTAGGCATAACAATATTGCCTTCGACACCAGGTCCATGCCTTCGTCCGCGTTGAAAAATAAAAATATAATGCCTGATGAGCAATAATTTTTCCAATCTTTTCTGCTGTTATAGTGTTGCCAGGATTTGGATTTTTATTTTTATGATCCGTCGGGATCAAAAAATAAAAAAGAAAGTAGTGGCAGGGTAAACTACGTTAATGTCTCAGTCATTTGGACAGTTTTCAATAAATTACTGACGGTAAATATACATCAATATGTAGTGAATTTTATTTCGTTACACCGTCTGGCGGCACTAACCAAGAAGACTAGCGTTAAATGACAGCATTTGTTTTCGGTTCTAACACAACATTGTTTCGGTGAGTGAGAAAAGGGATGCCAGAACCCATTTCCCTATCCCTTCCCAATTCCTTACTTACCCTCAATCCTATACAAGTCGGCAACGCACTTGCAGCACTTGTGTCGTTGCTTGTGTCATTTCCGACATTAACCAATCAAGTGATCACTACCATCAAGTAGACCGTCAGCCTGTCTGTCCATATTGACATTAAAAAGTTTATGTGAAAATGGGCTCTGGCATCGCTACTTCAGCATTAAAACACAACCGCACAAGTGCTTTTATTTCAAGATAGTCTTCGCTGGTGTGTTAACGCCGCCGTCCAGTTTATATCGAAACATAATATGCCATGGTTGCTACTGAAATAAATAACAAGACTTCTCAGCTTCGTTGGGACTCCATACATTTCTCTGTTCTCTATGATTCAGTAGGTAGATGGCACATAATGAGATAGTAAGTTATGTGGCTCTACTACGTTATATTAAACCAAGTTATTACCTCATTATTGCATACAACATAAAATTAATCGCTTACATGAAACTTGCGGCTGGTCCCGGTTTTGCACAGGTGCGCCTGCGCAAACTCAATGGATTTTATTAACAGTTTTAGGAAACATTACGTATATTTTGATAAAAACTACCGCATGATAAGATAAGATAAAGATACAATTGTCTTTTTATACAAGCAACCAACACTGGATTCTAATTTCTGGAACTAAAATAAAATAAATAAATAAATAAAAAAATAATGGTCCCGCTTCTCGCTCCGCGAGTGTAATCATTGTAGTGGTGAAGTGCTGGAGTTTCTGGACTCTGTGCGTGAAGGGCCCGTTGCAATCTTCACCGCTGGAAGACCAAGGACCTGCTGATTCAGGAGATAGGTAGCAGATTTTCCTTCATTTCCTAGCCCTTTGATTACATGTACCGCCAACGAAAAAATAAAGTCATTTTTTACAATCGAAGATATTCGACATAATCATACTCGAGTGGGACCAATCACCATCTTTATAATCATAATCACAGAACAGAACAATAGCTAGAAGTTTAAGATTAATATTATAACTATAATAAAGGATTTTAACTTTTGAAACTAAAAGATTAAATTTAAAAATAATAATATCAATCATCATCTTATCATCATAAAATAAGAATAATTATGAAAACTCTTTATTTGTACTATAAACATAAAAAAGAATAAAAAAAAGAAAGAAACAACAAGTAATAGTAGAAAAGGCGGCCTTATTTGCTTTATAGCGATTTCTTCCAGGCAACCTTAGGGTAAGGAAAATTATATGAAAGTAAATAAAACAATGTGGGTGGTAAAAGCGGTCATCATAATTATAGAATAGAATAGAATGGACTGGAAAGGAATGGGATGGAAAGGAACAGAATAGAATAGAATAGAATAGAATAGAATAGAATAGAATAGAATAGAATAGAATAGAATAGAATAGAATAGAATAGAATAGAATAGAATAGAATAGAACAGAACAGAACAGAACAGAACAGAACAGAACAGAACAGAACAGAACAGAACAGAACAGAACAGAACAGAATATGTGTTTATTTCTTTACTTCTAGTTTAAAGAATAAGGGATAAGGGATATGTTTTAAAATTTAATAGGGGATGTTTTAAAGCAAGGTGTATACTGTAAAGGCACACTGTGGTTCTCCGCGTGGTTCCCGCGCTGGACAGCCGTGTCAACTTTCCCGAGACCTCGCTTTACAGCCGCGCTAGAAAGTCTTTAGGTTTTAGCCGATAGGAGGCCAGCAGCGACTCGATCGTCGGACTACTTATACTAAGTCTCCAATTAACGCTGCAGGGTATCCATGAGAATTTCCAACGTTAATAAAGGGCACACTGCGTTTAGCATTAACTCCGTGAAATAATAGCATTCGTGCTTTTGTGATTCGGTGAGTGAGTATAGGATGTCAGAGCCCATCTCCTTATCAATTTTTAATCCCTTATCGTTAATCCTACTATGATCGGTAGCGTACTTGGAGCACTTGTGGCGTTGCTTGTTTTATAGGAGACGATAGCCATCCACCCTCAATTGTACCTTCAGCCTGTCTGACATACTTAACATAAGAAAAAAAAATAGGGGTTGCACTCCGGGAGTGCCGGCAGAAGTGAAAACTTGAATATTAACATTGTGCGTTTTTGATATTTTGGAATGGTTAGGGAATAATTTTGCACGAATTGTCCAAATTTGCAATTGCACATTTTGCGACCGTCCTCAGTGGCGACCGTCCACCTGAGTCACCACTTGTGTGGCTACTGGACGCCACTCTGGCGACGGTCGCCAACACTCCTACCAACACAAAACTTCAACCTTGCGGAGACATTACTCCATATACTGCATTTTATCTACACCCATATATATATGTACTACATTACGTCCAGCCAACTCAACTAGACCCCGGACCCAGATATACGCCGCGGCGGGCGTATATCTGGGTCCGGTGTCTAGTTGAGTTGGTCTTACGAATTTTCGATCAGGTTTTCGATCGCGAGTTTAACATTTTTTCCTCATCACAAAAACGGACAGCGCCGCTAAAGAAGTTTTCACTTCAAAAACACAGTTTAGATTTGCAACAAGAAGCTCATGAATTGTTAATTACAAACAATATTAAAAACTCACCCCTAACTGTCAACTGACAAGTGTGTGTAATGAATTCGCAAATGTTATAAGGGGTGCACGATAAAAGTGCGAGGGCCACAATCGGATGATGCGCCATTTAATGCTACAAGTGTTCGCTTCAGGGATGCCACGGTTTTCTTATGCAATGATGCATTTTTTTTTAATGTCAAAATCGTCAGACAGGCTGACGGTCCACTTGAAGCTTAGGCGGCTACCATTTCTTATAACACAAGCAACGCCACAAGTGCTGCAAGTGCGCTACCGACTACAGTAGGGATTAGGAGGGGATAGGGAAATGGGCTCTGGCATCCCTTACTCACTCACCGAAACACAATACCACAAGTGCTGTTATTTCACGGTGGTCTTATGTAAGCGGGCGGTTACTGCCGCCAGATGGGCCGCCCAAACGCGAAAAGCATTGTGCCTTGCATTTACTTTCCAGATCCAGATCAGAGCCAACTTTGAAACGTTGACCCTGCCGGGAATTGAACCCGGGAACCCTAGAACAGAGCGTTAAGGCAAGCAAGCTTCAAAATAATACACCATCATCATTATAGCTAGCCTGTGTCTCTCCATTTTCGGATTTATGCCTCTCCCAAGGCTCGCCAGCATGCACGGTCTTCTGTTCTTCGCATCCAGCCGCTACCCAAGCTGCGTTTTAAAATCATTAAAATAGAGAAATCATTTCATTTAAAATCATTTCATTTAAAATAGGGATGATCAAATTTAAACTGTTGCTATCTACTTCAAAATTATTACACTACTCTAGCTGTTTCACGCGACTTCGTCCGAGTTCTTTATAATATACTATGTTACTCGCTGGTAATGTAGCTTTCTATGGGTGAAAGAATTTTTAAAATCGGTCCAGTAGTTTTTGAGCTTATTCATTACAAACATAGATACATAAGTAAAATAAAATAAAATAAAAATAGCCTTTATTGCTGAAGTTAATTAACAAGAAAAGAAAGCATAATATATTATTTATCACCAACAACTCCAACTTGTCTCGCGACATAGGCCTCTTCCAAAGCTTTCCACTTATTTCGGGTCTCTTGCCGTTTTTTGCCAAGCTCCGTTTGTTGTCTTGTCCAGGTCATCTGTCCATCTAAGATAAGGTCTTCCTCTTTTCCGTAATGATCCTCTTGGGTACCATTCCACAATGTCTTTGGTCCATTTACTCACGTTATGTCTGATCATGTGTCCACTCCAACGCCATTTTTGTTGCTCTACGATATCATTTATTCTTTTTGTTTTTGATTTTTCTTTAATTATTGAGAGTTTAATTCTATCCTTTAACTTTATGTTAAGCACACTTCTTTCCATATGATTTTGGCAAACTTCGAGTTTCTTGAATTGTCTTTTTGTCAACGTCCAAGTTTGGCATCCATATGTCATTACAGGTATTATGCACATATTAATATGTGCATAATATGTGCATATGTACATAGATACATACATACATACATATAAATCTTTTCTCTTTATAATATTGGTATGTACCTAATTTATTAATCCTTGTGTCTGTGAAGTCTGTGATTGTGATCTAAACCAAATTGTTAACTTTTTTCTAAATAATACTTTCAAGGTAACATCAATAACTTAATATTAATTTAATATAAAATTTTAATATTTATTTAAAATAAATTCAATTGAATATTGGGTGAGCCGACGATGGAGCGAGCTCACCCAGAAGATGAACCTATTCACTCGAACCTTGAAAAGATTTGGGTTATATGACGCAGTTAAATAAATTTGTAATAAAACATAAAAAAAATATAAATAACTCCTACTCGACAACCCTAGTTTAGTGTTGTGTCAACCCTACGTCTAGTGATGTCCCTGTTGCTCCGGTAATTAAAATTCCAACTTGTAATATCGACGGTCATATATTAAGTGCCCTAATCGACGTTCCGGCAACGAAACTGGCTGCTACTTTATTGCCTTTTATTATAACAAGCGTGTACAGAGTACTTACACGGTTCCGTCGGTAAAATGGCTGCGTCGCCATTTTAAATTTCGAACGACATTTTGTTAAATATCAAAGAACTAACTCGACTTATTTGATTATTTTCACTCTTTTCAGCCTCTTGTCAACCGTCAAATTTTTTTTTAAATTTATTTATTTATTACAAATGAAAGAATTACAATAATATTTACATTGTCCCATACAACTGGAAAGCAGTTTGTCTATGGGATCAATTTATGATGTCAAACTTTATCAAAAATAAAATAAAACTGAACTGAATTGAATTGAAAAATAAATGTATCCTAAATTAAAAACCTAAACCTAAATTAATTAAATTAATGAAAGTCTTCTTTTTTATGTTAAGATTGGTAGACAGGCTGACGGTCCACTTGATGTTAGGTGGCTACCGTCGCCTATAACACAAATAACGCCAAAGCTGCTGCAAGTGCGCTGCCGACTACAGTAGGATTAAGGATTGGGAGGGGATAGGGAAATGGGCTCTGGCATCCCTTACTCACTCACCGAAACACAACAGCACACGTGCTGTTATTTCACGGTGGTCTTCTGTAAGGGGGTGGTTACTGCCGCCAGACGAGCTGCCCAAATGACTGCGAAACGCAGTGTATCCTGCCACTACTTTCCAGACCCAGAGCAGAGCAGCAAATTTGAAAAGTTCATTTTTCAAAGTTGACCCTGCCGGGAAAGGAACCCGGGAACCCTAAGCCGCAATTATTTGGGCAGCCCGTCTGGCGGCAGTAACCACCACCTTACAGAATACCACCGTGAAATAACAGCACGTGTGCTGTTGTGTTTCGGTGAGTGAGTAAGGGATGCCAGAGCCCATTTCTCCATCCACTTCTAATCCCTTATCCTTAATTTTACTGTAGTCGGCAGCGCACTTGCAGCAGCTTTGGCGTTGCTTGTGTTATAGGCGACGGTAGCCACCTACCATCAAGTGGACCGTCAGTCTGTCTGCCGATATTAACAAAACAGGCAGTGGTAGACAATGGCTTTATTTCATAAAATTTGTTAACAGCTCGCTTCCAGTTTCGCACAGAGGCATATTTTTTTTTTTGCAAATGATATACATGGACTTTCTTTGCTTATTCCTCATTGGCTGGATCATATCAAAATCCATTGGCTGGAGCCTTCAACGCTTTGCGCGTACGATAGGTATAATAATGCTTTCAGGATGCTATTAAAGCTACTTCGACGTGCTTCTGGTCAGAAGTTGCCAGTTCGATAAAATCATTTGTAATCTAATTATATAAAACCTGATCAAACTTTTTTTAAGAAAGATAAATTCATTGAATATTAAAATTAGGTAATGTGAATTTTCTTGAAATCTTTTAAATCTGCCGATAATCTGCCACTTTTGTAAATCGTCAGCATGATCTGCCACAAACAAAATTTAAGAGCGAAATCTGCCAAAATGGCAAAAATCTGCCACAAATGGTCACACTGCTTCTGGTATGTCTGCGGAGGCACGTACAGATAGTTTTCTCAAATGAACGGCCTCATTACTAAGCACTTACGGTCAGTTGTAACAGCGTGTCTGTTAAGTTGTGGGTAAGCTATCAGACACTTAATTGAGTTCGATCGTAGCATTCGTAACATTCGAAGAAACGTAGAACCGCTACGAGACTTTCTACGCGAATGCCATGTTGCTACGAATTTCGTTTTCTTTGATTTTTTTCAATTCAAAAAGGGCGTACTTAAATTATGGTCTTAAGGGCGAGTGTACCTGTAAGAGCGAGTGAAGTCAGTAATAAGTATTTGAGAGAATTTGTTGTCTCAACTTACTTGACTTCAGTGACCGCGAGACAGAATGCGACGCAAGACATTCGCAGCTTTTATCGTGCTCGCGAAAATAATAAGACATACGCTAGAGGGTACACTGCATTTTCGCAGTCATTTGGGCAGCCCGTCTGGCGGCAGTAACCACCCCCTTACAGAAGACCACCGCGAAACAACAGTACGCGTGCTGTTGTGTTTCGGTGAAGTGAGTAAGGGATGCCTGAGCCCATTTTCCTATCCCCCTCCTAATCCCTTATCCTTAATCCTACTGCAGTCGGCAGCGCACTTACAGCAGCTTTGGCGTTGCTTGTGTTATAGGCGACGGTAGCCACCTACCATCAAGTGGACTGTCAGCCTGTCTGCCGACCTTAACATAAAAAATAATCTAATATTTTAGAAAAAAAAATTATAGATGTTAGATATTGACAACCCAATTTTAAATGTACGTTATAGCTAGGATATTTTCATAGAAAAACATAATTGGCTTTTAGTAAGTAATTTTTATCATTATTATTATTTATTAATACAATAATGTTTCATTTGACTTAACATTGGTGTAAACGAAAACTCATTAGAGTTTTACCGTACACCATGTGCCGATTACAGAAAATTTAAATAAACCTTCAGTTGACGCCCACGTACACTTCAGACTCTTCAATTACTTAAAGATAATATCTTATTTTGTGTCATATTCTGAATTGAAATATCTTACAATAATAATTAGTATTACTTTTTTATAACTCTTTTTGTATTGTTGTTAAAATTATATTTATCTGTAGTTATTTGTGAATAGTATTGTTTTAGCTTATATGTGATGTTTTTGGGTGTTAGGTCACTTTTTAATATTTTAGGTAGTTGATTTATTAAATTCGGTATGATTTATTAAAATGTATATATTGACCAAAGAAATTGTGTATCGTATCATATTATTAATTGTAATAATTTCTGTTAAAATTCATTTATTTTTCCATATAAATTTTCAATATAAGTTTGATATGTAAGTTAATATGAGATATAATAGTGTAACATAATAATATGGGTTTGTACACAGAACGGAAACGACGAGTTCAGCTTTAATTGGCTTGCACACTGGACCATTAATGTTCAATATTAATGCTAGTAAACGCCAAGTGTGCTAAGCTGTTGCTGAAATAAATAAATAAATAAATAAATATCAGCCAGACGTCTTTCTCCGTATTTTGATTCATCAAATAAGTTATTTTTGGAATATTTTATTTAACCTTCAAAAATATCACAAATTCTGCAAATTTTCCAAATTAATTGTAATAGATATAAAATTGATTTCAGTTTTTTGTTTCCATTCAAACCTTCATATGATATCTCAAAAATTGTCATGTTTTTTATGTATTGCTACGACCATTAACTAAGGAGTAATTAAGGAATTATGTAGTATGGAATTGGTGAGCGGCTCCCATTGGAAAGTGAGCTCTTAATATAGCAATTTAATCGGCGACTGAAGACTGTAAATGAAATATTAGGGTTTTGACCTTCGGAACGAATATCATCGTAATCATGACAGGATCCACATAGGCATTTTCAATTGAGACCACTCATCTCCCGCCCTCCTCATCCATTTACCGTCATCCGTTCTATTGAGGTCATCGGTCCAGCGAGCAGGTGGTCCTGGGTGTTTTTATCGTGGCCTCCACTCCAAGACTCACCCGCCGCCCACTCCACGACAGATATATCGGTCTGTTCCCACCGAATTACCATTTTAGCGACACAAGACTACACACAACTAGGGACTTGGACGGTAATCTAAGTTCCTAGTTTAAGTACTTTACCCATTCTTTTATGTTGCGGAGCTACTATGTATAGTAGTATGTATAGTTTTTATCTACCCACATAGGAAGAAAAACTAGTGTCTAAAATACAGGCCTTGCTAAGTTTAGACACTAGTATATCGGCTTAATGCTATATTTATGTTAATTTGTGCAACATCTTCCCAGTGTTTTATATAATTTTGATAACGCTGTATGTATAAAGTGTTTTACATTATGTAGGTAATTAGAACATATCTTATGGATTTATAGTTAATTCTTAAGCTGAGTTTGCTATACTTTTTTGGTTAAATAAATAATAATAATTATTATTATTATTACAAGAGCTAATTTTGTAACGGAAATGGAAAAAATGGCTCTACAACAGCTGCGTTTAGATCATATTGCGATTATAAAGAGTTGGTTAACAACGGTATCACTTAGGTCTAATATTATATTATAATATAATTATATTATAATATAGGTCTAATAATAATAATAATAAATAAATCTTTTATTGCCAAACAATTTAACAATGTTTATAAATACAAAAGTTTTTTATCTTAAAATTATCCAATTCAGAGTTACCAGCGGCCCTTGCACTAAGCGAAGCTTGTATCGCAGGGGTCTGAGAGTGAGATACTAGACAGGGATCAACTCGGTCAAGTGAGCATGTTTTCAACTTTGTATTGTATTGGCTTGTTATAATTTTTTTTTTTTTTTTTATGTTATGTCGACAGACAGGCTGAGGTCCACTTGATGGTAGGTGGCTACCGTCGCCTATAACACAAGCAACGCTACAGGTGCTGCAAGTGCGCTGCCGACTACAGTAGGATTAAGGATAAGGGATTAGGAGGGGATAAGGAAATGGGCTCTGGCATCCCTTACTCACTCACCGAAACACAACAGCACGTATATGCTGTTATTTCACGGTGGTCTTCTGTAAGGGGGCGGTCACTGCCGCCAGGCGGGCTGCCCAAATGACTGCGAAACGCAGTGTGCCCTACCACTACTTTTCAAATCCAGACTAGAGTCAATTTTGAAAATTACATTAAAATTTCCAAACTTGACCCCGCCGGGAATCGAACCCGGGGCCCCTGAGACGTTAGGCAAGCATCCTTGCCACTCATGATGGTGATGGCATACTCTAGTTAAGTTTTCAGTGATTGTTGTGTGCATGAGGGTAGTGTATATTATATTATAGGTCTAATATTAACCAAATATTATACTACGTGTCTATAAGAATGCAAAAAGTATAACCTAAAATTTTAAAGACGCAGTGCGGCGTTTTGGTCGCCATTTTGTAGAAGAACAATCTTATCTTATTTAACCCCCCAATTTCCGTGGGATGTATAGTCTCATAGATGTTGAGCGTGGGTGTAGCATGCGATGCGCTGTGAGCGATCGGCGAACCCTCCTTTCTAAACCATCAAGTTCAGTACCAAAGGAGTATGTGAGTAAAAGCATTACAGCCATTGAAGGTGCGTACCTAGTTACCTCCTGATAAAAAAACTGTTAAGAACTTTTATCGGGCGGTCAAAGAAACGCGTTCTAAGTGTCTGTTTTATATCTTTACGTCTGGCGGCAGTAACCACCCACTTACAGAAGACCACTGTGATGAAATAACTTAATGTGTGTTATTGTGTTTTGTTGAGTGAGTATTAATTAGTGAGTATTCAATTTACTAGTAGTATTTACCAGCCCCGGATCTTCGATTTTTTTTTAGGTGGGGCAAAAACTGAAAAATGCCGCCCCCGTGCACTTATATTTATTTACCTTTATCATCTTTATAATTTCATCTATCAGATGTCCACTAATTGATTAAAGTTGAAGGGATGGTGTCCGATAATTGAATGCTAAAAATGTGTCTATATTTCGCTAGTCAAAGGACACTTTCTAAAATGAAGATAAAAGCTAAAGATTTATGGGCTATGGGCGAAGGACGAACATGTGCACGTAGCCATTGTTCTTCTGATTCTACGCTTGGAGTTGGGGGTCATATAACACAAGTACTAAAGTCGGAGCGCGTCTCACTCTGCGATTTCGCCGCGCCCGGCCACTTGTTCCGTGTGCTGTACCCCTGGTGCCCTGGGTATCGGCAAGTATCGGTCGAGTTGATATGGCCACACACAGTAAAACAAGAGTGAAATTTCTGCACTTGTAGGTCCCTACCATTATTTATTCTGTAGTCAAAGTTAAGTAAATGATGAATTGTCCATTCGTCTGTAAAGTGTGAATTTGGCCGCCCTTTAAACTTGCCGCCCGGGGCATAGGCCCCGGCTTGCCCCCCCTAGATCCGGCCCTGGTATTTACTTATTAGAATGCAAGTTTATGATGATTTTTACCACCCACATTGTTTAGTTTTTTATGTTTAATTTTCCTTACCCTAAGGTTGCCTGGAAGAAATCGCTATAAAACGATAAGGCCGCCTTTTGTACTATTACTTGTTGTTTCTTTCTTTTTGTTTTAATTCTTTTTTACGTATTATAGTACAAATAAAGAGTTTTAATAATAATAATATTTAGGGATGCCAGAGCCCATTTCCCTAACCCTTCCTAATCCCTTATCCTTAATCCTACTGTAGTCGGCAGCGCACTTGCAGCATCTGTGGCTTTGTTTATGTTATAGGCGACGGTAGCCACCTACCATTAAGTGGACCATCAGGTTGTCTGCCGACCTTAACATAAAAAAAGTTGCCCGAATCGAACCCGGGCTCCCTGAAAGTAAGCACCTAAACCACGTGACCAATGAGCCCGTTAGAATTTATTAAAACCGGTAAAGCGTTCAAAATTTCAAAGTAAATTTGTCGCATATTATAAAGCTCCCATCTGTAATTCTGTAAACCTATACTGTGACGTAATTGAAAGCAATAACCAAGCAATTATACTGAGAAGGTGGTACCTAGATGCCTGCTTAGAGCTTCGCACGAACAGACACACACGCACATAAATAGAGAGAAGGAGAGAGAACAATAATAACATTATGATTTGTTGAATATTCAATTCGAAACTGGAGATCACATAATTAACAAGGAATTTCGGAGGAGGCGGATAATTCTGATTTTTATGAAGTCATTTTTTCGGATGATTACAATTCACACGAAGCATGCAGAAAGGAACTTGCTTTAGTTGCGATAAATGGACGATAAATAGGGGATCGGACAGCAATCAGATTAAAATCTAAAATGTACTTAGAAAGAAAATATATAATTTTTTACGATTATTTATCGAATAATAATTTAATATAATTCATTTAAATATTTTTAAATGAAGAAATAAAATTTTATTATTTACAATATTTTTATCTATCCTGAAACACCAATCACAGTGCGTGACGTCATTTGTGGGCAATCATTGTCTATGCCAAAGATGTTGTATTAGTCTGTACCTATAGATGGATCACAAAATGCAGCAATATTTTATTCTTTCTAACACCTTCAAATTGTCATAAGATTGAAAGAGACATACATATATAATCTGTCGGGTCGAAGTTGAGTGAATGTCTCCATTTTGACTATACAATGCAAGCTAAAATTATAGCGTACAATAGTGCTGTGCATTTTTATTGATAACTAGATATCGTTGATATAGATTTTAAATATATGACGGATAAAAAGTATGGCTAAATGCGTTTCAGTGTACTGTTTGGTTATTCAATATAAATAAAATGTGGGTGCGTACTGGTACTCGCCGCATTGCTAATCGGTTGTATGAGATTGTATGCAACCTCTCGCATTTATTTCACCAAAATATTTCAAAAGAATAGTTATTTTTTGAGTAGAAATATTTAGAATCCATCCTTAAGGGGTAGAACGGGAGTAGGTTTTTATTATGAGAGAAAAAAAACTCGATAATCTTAAAGTTTTATTTTTAGAAACGATATCACAGATTGGATAATCTGTGATATCGTTCATCTGTGATTCGTCAACATTTTAATTTAAAGACTTGCAGTTAATGTTGACGCTTGGGTATCCACGTATTTATTAGTAAGTTTTCTTTTTCTGGGTAATTTCTGAAAAGAAATAGTTTTTGGTTATTAATGATTCAAAAGATTTTCATAATTTTCATAGATTGAAGCATAACTTCTTTATAACTTATAAATATTGCTTACTGGTTTACACGATGGTGGTAATTTTGGGAATATTGTCGGCACTGCATACGAGTGTAGAATTTTACGCTGATATCCTTGGCGAAAGCAAGAATCTTCAAAGTTCATCGAGCATATTCTTGTATATTGCGAAGCTTTCCAATCGTCGGCTTTTCTTACATTTTTTGTCCACGTTTTTTTTTAAATCGATGTCGGTGGGGAATCTGTTATAAATTGATAAAAATTACTTTCAACCTGCAGTGAATGCTAGAAATTGTCAACACTCTACTAAAAATAAATTAGTTATCGATATCGATAAACTTATCAAGATCAGACTACAGCACTATAAAGCAAGACAAATGTCAAATATTCCGATTAACTTTGGTTTTTGTAAATTTTAGTTATAAACACCAGCTTTTCTTTAAATAAATCAACCTTAGAGTTGTGTATGCATGTACAATGATTCATTTTTAGTAAATAATTATAAAAATTTGTTTACAAAACACCAAAATTAATGAGTGCGAGCTGCGCGACTTACCGGTGAAATGATATGTTTCCATTATTCTCCTTCAAAACACCCACTCTACTTGGACAAAAGGGAACAGTACAAGCCATTCTTGGCAAGCAACAGATTTATGAAATCACATTTTCAGATTTTTAAGTATTTTAAATCACATAAAGCTAAACGCGCTTGTTAACCAGCATGATATAAACAAATATGACGTTGCCTCTTTTATGGCGCGCAGCGTTTTTAGACGTCATATTAGCCTATTGTTATCTCTTTTTAACATACGACATGCAGCCATTAGAAAGACCGGTATCGAGTATCGAAGGAATCTTCAATTTTTATTGTTCCATCTATACACTAATACAATTATCTTTGGTCTATGCCAATGCAGCTCTTTTGTTATGATATGACCACAAATGACGTTCGCGCTCTCAGATGAACTATCGTGGCGTTTTGGCGGCATTTTCAAACAAACAATATTAAAACATGATTTTGAGTACCTAAAAGGCTATAAATAAATAAAATAGTATTTTTTATGGGAATAAATAACCATGAAGATTAATTTAAAACACTTTCTGAAAATTTGTCCAATCCCCTATTATAAATGGAAAAATAAATGGACGTTACGAACTCAGGGCATCTATCCAACGCACTGGAATCAGAGAGTCCCACCTATCCGTGAATACGTTCAGAATGGTAGTGTTGCTAGCGCGCAAAATTAAATGTTTACAGTTGTACCTACATATGTCAGCAAGGAATAGCATTTATGCCATATGCGCTGCTGCTTCCGCGTATAATCGCGTGCGGTCCCATTTGCTTACGATTATACGATTTGCGTAGCATACGATAGCGTTTGCGTTTCCGTAGCATACGGTAGCTTTTGCGTTTGCGTAGCATAAATTATAGTGTTTGCGTTTGCGTAACATACGATAGCGTTTGCGTTTGCGTAGCATACGGTAGCTTTTGCGTTTGCGTAGCATAAATTATAGTGTTTGCGTTTGTGTAGCATATGATAGCATTTGCGTTTCCATATCATACGATAAAGTTTGAGTTTGCGTAGCATATGATAGCGTTTGCGTTTCCATAGTATACGGAAACTTTTGCGTTTGCGTAACATAAATTATAGTGTTTGCGTTTGCGTAGCATAGAATAGCGTTTGTGTTTCCGTAGCATAGGGTAGCTTTTACGTTTGCGTAGCATATTATGATAGCATTTGCGTTTCCATAGCATATGATAGCGTTTGCGTTTGCGTAGCATATGCGTTTCCATATCATACGATAGAGTTTGAGTTTGCGTAGCATATTATAGCGTTTGCGTTTGCGTAGCATACGTTGTTCGGGGTAGCACGCGTCAGTATTCCATTGCTTCCCTCCCTGCGATCGCATTTTGACTAAGTGCATCGCCGACGCTGCCGCGTGCGATAGCACTCACGCTATCTTTCTCGCTCTAGGAAATGACGATCCTGAGCGACAGAAAAGGATAGAGAGTGAAAAAATGCGATTCCGTGCCGATAGCTGCGAAAATATCGACACTCGCTTCAAAAAACATACCGAAAGCAAAAGCTTACAGCATCCTGAATACATTATTATATTGTATCATAATAAACATATATAGGTAGGGTCTCTGTATGCCTGTGAAGAGTAATCCTCCCATAAGCTGCATGTGTAGAATGTTTCGCAAAATACCTTAAGAGTGAAACTTTAACCTTATTACTGCAATGTGCGAACCAGCGATCTCTTGTTCCAGATCAATATCATCGTTCAAATCTTTAGCACACGCGTTAGGTCTGGCACCGAGGGCGACCGAGAAGAACCGAAATGTGCATGCCCTGTCAATTTAAATTAAACGTGTAAAATCGTGGGACACAGCTAATAAATACATAATTATTAATTACCTAGGCAAATTCTCTCGAATAAATTTTGAATGTTTGCTATTGCTTTTAAAGAATAATTACCTATTCACTTAGCATATCCAAAACTTTTGTATTTGTCGTACTTGACTCGCATCGGGCGCAGATTATGATATTAAATTGTTACACGAGGACGTGCCAGGGGTGCGGGGAGAGGTTGCGAGGCTGGTGAGGGGGACGGGTCGAAAGATTCCAAGAGCTACAGGTACGGACTCAGACCTAGAAATTAATTATACCCCTTGGTTTATTGGTAATTGTCTAAGCAGATGATATTTAATTGTGTCTATATTTTTTTATTAATTTGATTCTTTTTTCTTTGTCATTTCGAAGTATTATTATACTATTTTGTATTACAATTTTTTTTAATTTTTTTTATTATTATTTATTAATACAATAACGTTTCATTTCACATATGCTTATAAGTTATATAGTATTATTATTAATATCTATTATACCCCGAGGCACCCTCGCGGTTTTGGCTAGCGAGCCATGGCTCGCGCGGCAGCGTCGAGATAAATCATACCCCGAGGTAGCCTCACGGTTTTGTCTCGCGAGCCTTGGCTCGCGCTGCAGCCTCTGGTAAATATTGATATCCCGAGCGGGCCTCGTGAAGTATTCTCATACCGCACGGTGAAAACAAACATGTTACGAAATATCGCCATTGGAGTCTCATACCGCACGCCAACATGTACGACTCTGGCCGTGGCACGGACACGGCCCGGCCCGGTGTAATATAAATCCACCTTAAGCATCTGTAGACTAGTCCACCATGAAATACTAAAAAGGATAGGGATAGAATTTCGTTTGGATGAGTGTGAGAAATTGACCAAACAATTTATATTTTTACAGTTTATTTATAATATATTACAACAAAACAATCAAAACAATATTTACAACACTGCACAAAGACAATATTAGGTAATGTACCTAGGTGAGCGTTACACGGCACTATTGATTCGTACCTATCACGTAAGTTTTTACACAATCCGACCCTAAAAGAAAAATGTTTGTTGTTACCTATATTTTTCATTGCCATCGTGAATCTCTTTTTTTTTTCATTTTGGTGCATATGGTGGACTCACTCTCATTGGACGGCTCCATCTCTCGAAGGAGCGAGCGTCTTAAGGGGGAGACAAACCCTAAATACTAAAAATATCCATTGTTTAATGAAAATGTTACAAGAAATGGACAAGACAATTGCTTTGAAAAAAATATATATTATACTTAAACATGTGAAGAACCAATTGTATTGATTAGAATTTTCGTTAAAGTAATAGAAACTCCACAAAAAAAGTTAGAAAACAAGAAAAATTTGACTTTTATTGAAAATTCTCTCTAAAACGGCTTATTGCACGCATATTAATCCTGTACCTATTAATAAGTTAATATCAGATTAAAAAATTGTATTAATAAAAAATTTTATTTTGTGTATATTGTTCTAATGGTAAAAACAAAAAAACACCATTTCTAGGTCTGTTGAATTGGATCCGCCGCCAGCGAGTTCTATAGTAAATGTCATTTGCCTCAGTGAAGCCCTTAATCTGCGCATACTCGTTACCTGGCAACGTAAATTGTTAGAACGCGTTTCCAATAGACTATTTGTATGTCGGCGCGTTTCCATTGTCTGCCGTAATGAGAACCGCTACAGAATCACAACACCACAAGTGCTGCCGTTCGAGACTGTCTTTTGTAAAGGCTTAGAATTTACATTGCGAAACAAGTTTCAGCTTATTGAAATTAAATTAATTCCATTAATTTCATACCCAGAGAAACTTGTTTCTAGTGTCGTGAGATAAACAACATCACCGAGATCATGCCCAAGCTATTTTATTGCTATATTTATGTTAAGATCGGCAGACAGGGTGAGGGTCTACTTGATGGTAATTAGCTACCATCGCCTATAACACAAGCAACGCCAAAGCTGCTGCAAGTGAGCTGCCAACTGCAGTAGGATTAAGGATAAGGGATTAGGAGTGGACAGGGAAATGGGCTCTGGCATCCCTTACTCACTCACCGAAACACAACAGCACACGTGCTGTTATTTCATGGTGGTCTTCTGTAAGGGGGTGGTTACTGCCGCCAGACGGGCTGCCCAAATGACTGCGAAACGCAGTGTGCCCTGCCACTACTTTCACTCCACCACTCCAGACCAGAGAAAAATTTGAAAGGTTCATTTCCTTACACTTGGCTCCTTACAAAAAATAATGTAGTCCAATTACTCATAATTGATGAAGCTGTCTATTGTTGAAAGGGTTAGTAGCTCAGTGTAAATAACCAACTGAATAAATTGTTGGCTAGCATCCAAAATGCGAAAATTTTAGTTGCTGTAAAATTGAGTTTTGGCTAAATACTTCCCTGTCGCAATCAAACGCTTCTTTACCGCAAATCAGTGCAAAACCACACCCACAAATCTAGCCACGCCTATTTCAACGCATGCGTATTGGCGACCAATGAAATATCGCGATATTCACCCCACTAATAGCGGTAGACAAGCAATCATGCACCCTCAATTGACCGCTTTATGCAATGTCATTTTTTTTTCTTTCCAAACCGATCGCTCCACGTCTGGCCCCGCCTCCGTTCCAAATTTAAAACACTTTTAAATCATAAACCATAGACAATCGTGTAGCAAACACCAGTTAGTGCGGTCGTCCGATTAACGGTTGTTTAAACTGGATTAACCATTAATTAATGAAGCGATTGTTAATTCATTAACTTTAATTACGTCTAAATTAACTGTTAATGAGTAGTTAGAAGTGATTTTAAAATGTTAAAAATTAAATCGTTGTCTTATAAAGTTCACTGAGTGTTTCGAATATGATGGAATCAAGACAGAATCCGACAATTTATCCGGCGAATTTGACGGAATTGCTGGCCGTGTCGGCGTATCAGCAGAATGTCGAACGTTTGCAGACAATGTCCGAGAGTGACGAGAAATATTCTGCCGAGAACTCGGATAGGTTTGGCGAAAGCGCGGACAGATCTTCGTCGCCTATTTCCGCTATAGACGATGGTGACAGTAGCCAGTCAGCTTTCGGTGTAGATTTGACAGGAAAATCGACGAATTTATCGGGAAAATCTTTCACCATCGCCGCAATATTAGGCTTAACGAACACAGACGAAGATGTGATGAATTTTAGTGTGCAGGAGAGATTGCAAGAGAATCAGAGGCAGTTGCAGAACTACTTGTACTCCAATCACGACATGCAGAGGATAAACGATGGATTTTGTAGGAGTGTAGTCGGTGTGCCTCCTGGACTACGGCAAGGTAGGATTCTAATTCTTAGAAATAACTTGCTCCACATTCCCCTAGATAGCTCGCACAGGTGCTGCAAGTAGGTATAATAAGTGGGCCATGTATCAAATTTTGTCTAATAGTCCTTCTACTTGATTGTGACAAAGTCCAAATGAAAGATTTTTTTTACCTAAATAACATTCTGTTATGATCCGCATTAAGTGGACAGATAAGGTCTCAGATGAGGAGAAAAATCGCGTTCTTGGGACATTTATTGCGAAATGAGAGATATACTGGCTGCCAGGACCGGCTTTACCCATAGTGCAGGGTGTGCCGTGCAGGGAGCAGGGTCTTAGGGGGCGCCGAGCAAGCGCCCAAAGAGCTTGTGTCTCTCGCGGTAACGACGTTCTCAAAGACACTGTCCCCATGTTATGACCAACGCCGGGAGTGGTAGGTAGCAAAGGCGCGCCATGAGCGGCCAACAGTTTGAAGCATTTAAAATGTTATATCAAATCAAATCAATCAAATCAAATCAAATACTTTATTTGCATTAAACATTACCAGGCAGATGTCAATATAATAAATAATTAATGGTAAGTTTACATGTTTAACCGTTGTCGGTATGCAAAATAATGTAAAATAAAAAAATGTCAAATATGTAGGTATGTCACAAAGTTAAAAGCATTAATTACTAATTTTGTTTTATGTACTAACTTAATTTGATTAATATATTACATTGATTACAAAACATACGAATTACTTGATGTCAAAAAATTGATTCAAACTATAGAAGTTTTCTTTACTCAGCCATTGATGCAGTTCCTTTTTAAATAGTCTAGTATTCATTGTCTTCATAACGTTGGGTATTTTGTTATATATTTTTATACACATTATCAAACAACTTCTCTTATGCTTTGCCAGTCTAGAGTAGACATCAGGAACCAGTCGGTCCGGATTCCGACAAGAGCGAGGATGTCTGTCATTTGCTTTACCGAAAAGCTTATGTCTGTGGACAAAAATAAGGTATAAAACCAAAAATAAGAGGGCGCCAGGGTATTGATTGCACACGGGCTCTACATGAGCTAGAGTCGCCTCTGCTGGCTGCTACATACAGTAATCGTCGAATCCAACTCGGATGGGCAGTGTTCGCAAGCTGTCTGAGACATCTTGTCGCCCAAAATTCCTCAATGTCTCAAGCCAAGCATTTTAGATCAATGTGTTCGATTACTGACTGAAAAGTGGTCTCTAATTATGAGCCTCGTAACGAGCTACAGAGAGGGCTATACTCGGGGTTACCTACACTGCGAGATCGAATCGGAACTGAGGAGATAAGTATACTGAGCAGTGGGTACGGAGAGCCGACGGCCGCTAGGGCGGGAGGGTTCTAGAGTGGAGGCCACGGACCGGCAAGCGCAGCGTAGGACGTCCGCCCACAAGGTAGACAGACGACCTGATAAGGGTCGACGGTGGATCCAGGCTGCTTCTGATCGGTCCTTTTGGAAAATTAGGCAATGGACGTCCTACGCCTGAGATGATGATGATGATGACATGCAGTTAGTGTGTCCAAATGCAAGACCATGACGAGACTTAGCCAGTCTTGGTCTTGGTCTTACGTCAATACACCTGATCTTGGTCTTGGTATTGCGCTCTCAGTCTTGGTCTTGGTCTCGGTCTTGCAGCAAAAAAAAAAAAACGGGCACTTTAGATTTATTCGAGTACTTTTAGTATTAACAGTTGTAAAAGGGATTTGATGCAACAAAATTAAATAAATATTATTTACTCATGTAAAAACACTTTTGTTTTGTAATTGAGTCGATCTTAATTTGTTTTATTTTGATTTTTAGGAAATTACTAATTTTGACAAAAAATTAAGGTAACTTCAACTGACTTTCTCCTTTATTCACTAAAAGTTACAAACAACAAAATAAAAAATTAATATCGAGTGTGGCCTCCTCTGGCTGAAATAACTGCTGCAATTCTTCGTGGCATGCTGTGGACGATATTTTTTATGGGTTCTTGGGCCGAACGTTCCGATTCGGCCGTAATAGCAATTCTAAGCTCTCGGATGTTCTGTGAGGCTGGGTGTACGTACAGCTCTAACACGTCGTTTTAGAAAGTCCCATACATGTTCAATGGGACTGAGGTGGAACTTCGTGCTGGCTAATCTAAACGGCGGATCCCGACTTCACTTAAGAAGCGTGGTCTATACTCGGTAAGCGTGGTCCACCTTCGGCCACATCTACACCTCACATCAGTCTTCTATCGAGTCCAAGGCCCAAACAGCGGCCAAAAAGTTGGGCATCCTAAATAGAGTGAAGCGATGCTTTACATCTGGACAGCTCCTCTCTTTATACAAGGCACAAGTCCGATCCTGCATGGAGTATTGCTGTCACCTTTGGGATGGCTCAGCAAAATACCAACTTGCTGCACTCGACTCGGTGGATCGCAGAGCTAGGAGGCTCATTGGCGATGATACACTAATAAGAACTAAGCTGCAGAGCCTAGCACATAGACGCAAAGTTGCCTGTCTGTGTGTATTCTATAAGATGTACTTCGAAGAGTGCCTTCCCCTTTCTTCTATCGGACATGCAGACGTACGGCTGGTTACCATCCTCACCTTGTCGATATCCCTCTAATTCGGACCAAGCGCTTTAAAACATCTTTTGTGATGCGCACTGCTAAGGATTGGAACTCCATGCCGGCGTCTGTATTTCCGAGCTCATATAACCCAAATCTTTTCAAGGTTCGAGTGAATAGGCATCTTCTGGGTGAGCTCGCTCCATCTTCGGCCTCATCCTTCCTACATGGATAGATGCTGGTCAAGAGCAAACCCATCTATAATAAAAAAAAAAAGATAGTGGAAAGCTTATTAAAATAATACTTACGCTTATTTAAATAAGCATCTACGTCGTCCACTTGGTGTACTTGAGCATTGTCGTCTATAAACACAGCAGCACTTCCTGTAACAACTAACGCTGGTTATGTATGAGGAATTAGGAGTTCCGTGATGTAACATTGTGCATTTAGAGAGCCATTTTCTACGAAAACTCACTCTGTACGATCTTCAGAAGTTATACCAGCCCAAAACATAACAGAGCCCCCACCGTACGGCGTAATTTCTTCAAAACATACCTCTGCATAACGCTCTCTTGGTCTTCTTAGCACTTTACGCCGTCAGTCCTCACCAAATAAAGAGATTCTGGCTTCATCAGAAAATAAAACCTTGCTCCATTCAACATCGGTCCACGTCGCACAATTTTGGGAAAATCTTAACCTTGCATTATGGTGCCCACGGAGTAATTCAGGACCTCTAGCTGGTCTTCGACTGTGTATATCGACTTCTCCTCCTGGCAGTCCATACGCTACCGCTCACATTTTTAACATCTTCAAGGTTGTTTTTGATGTTATTGTAGGTAGACTTCCGATTTCGTAAAGCTTGACTCACAATATATCGATCGTCCCTGGGCTCAGTACATCGTTTTCTTCCTGATCCCGTTCTTCTTTTCAAAGAACCGGTTTCTTGAAACCTAGTCCAGGTCCTCTGAACAGTGGAACGACTGACACCAAACCGTTCCGACACATAACATTGAGTACAGCCTTCTTGAAGAAGAGTCACTTCAAGCGATAATTGTCTTGTCCGCCATATTACTGTATAAAATTTGTCACAAAAAAAAAACCAATTTAAACAATTTTACATCAACATCAATTCATTAAAATTACAAAAGAACCCTTTTTTATTTATTTATACACAATATCCTAAACACAAACTGCGAACAAATGCTGGAATCGAATAGAATATTTTTAAATAACTTTGAAATTTTCAAATTTGGAACATTTTATTTTACTTGCCAGTACTTTTTAATACGTAGATTAATTGTTTCTAATCAATTGAATGCATATAAAACCTCTTTTGTTTAAGATTTCCATAGTTGTACAGAAAAGTTTTGGGTGCCCGTTTTTTTTGCAAATGGGTTTACCTATTAGTCTATTGTTATTTATTAAACACGTTAGTTTAGATCAAAGATGTTGTATTAGTCTGTACCTATAGATGGATCACAAAATGCAGCAATATTTTATTCTTTCTAACACCTTCAAATTGTCATAAGATTGAAAGAGACATACATATATAATCTGTCGGGTCGAAGTTGAGTGAATGTCTCCATTTTGACTATACAATGCAGGCTAAAGTTATAGCGTATAATAGTGCTGTGCATTTTTATTGATAACTAGATATCGTTGATATAGATTTTAAATATATGACGGATAAAAAGTATGGCTAAATGCGTTTCAGTGTACTGTTTGGTTATTCAATATAAATAAAATGTGGGTGCGTACTGGTACTCGCCGCATAGCTAATCGGTTGTATGAGATTATATGCAACCTCTCGCATTTATTTCACCAAAATATTTCAAAAGAATAGTTATTTTTTGAGTAGAAATATTTAGAATCCATCCTTAAGGGGTAGAACGGGAGTAGGATTTTATTACGAGAGAAAAAAAACTCGATAATCTTAAAGTTTTATTTTTAGAAACGATATCACAGATTGGATAATCTGTGATATCGTTTCATTTTAATCTGTGATATCGTTCATCTGTGATTCGTCAACATTTTAATTTAAAGACTTGCAGTTAATATTGACGCTTGGGTATCCACATATTTATTAGTAAGTTTTCTTTTTCTGGGTAATTTCTGAAAAGAAATAGTTTTTGGTTATTAATGATTCAAAAGATTTTCATAATTTTCATAGATTGAAGCATAACTTCTTTATAACTTATAGATATTACTTACTGGTTTACACGATGGTGGTTTGGGGTTTTGGGAATATTGTCGGCACTGCATACGAGTGTAGAATTTTACGCTGATATCCTTGGCGAAAGCAAGAATCTTCAAAGTTCATCGAGCATATTCTTGTATATTGCGAAGCTCTCCAATCGTCGGCTTTTCTTACATTTTTTGTCCACATTTTTTTTTAAATCGATGTCGGTGGGAAATCTGTTATAAATTGATAAAAATTACTTTCAACCTGCAGTGAATGCTAGAAATTGTCAACACTCTACTAAAAATAAATTAGTTATCGATATCGATAAACTTATCAAGATCAGACTACAGCACTATAAAGCAAGACAAATGTCAAATATTCCGATTAACTTTGGTTTTTGTAAATTTTAGTTATAAACACCAGCTTTTCTTTAAATAAATCAACCTTAGAGCTGTGTATGCATGTACAGTGATTCATTTTTAGTAAATAATTATAAAAATTTGTTTACAAAACACCAAAATTAATGAGTGCGAGCTGTGCGACTTACCGGTGAAATGATATGTTTTCATTATTCTCCTTCAAAATACCCACTCTACTTGGACAAACGGGAACAGTACAAGCCATTCTTGGCAAGCAACAGATTTATGAAATCACATTTTCAGATTTTTAAGTATTTTAAATCACATAAAGCTAAACGCGCTTGTTAACCAGCATGATATAAACAAATATGACGTTGCCTTTTTTATGGCGCGCAGCGTTTTAAGACGTCATATTCGGCTATTGTTATCTCTTTTTAACATACGACATGCAGCCATTAGAAAGACGGGTATCGAGTATCGAAGGAATCTTCAATTTTTATTGTTCTATCTATACACTAATACAATTATCTTTGGTTTAGATCAAAGATGTTGTATTAGTTTAGATCTTAGAACGTAACAGAGTATTTGAACTTAAATTGACATAGACATAGTAAAGACCAACAATATGTCAAAGACATTGTCTTTCAAGATAGATAGTGTTAGGCCCTCACCTTATATGGAATATATATCTACCTATCCTTACGACTACAATATTTGTTGCGAGGACAACAATATCTGCATTCGTATCCGTTCTGAGCCCTCGCAAACTTATTTTATTGTTTGGAACATCGGCAAACTTTCAAATGAGAGCGACGGCGATCAAATATTGTCAAAGGCTGTGTCGCACAATCTTCATAAAGCGATGTCTTTGTCGGTAAATTATCAAATTAGTAATCATGACCAATGGTTTATATCACTGGTGTTATGATATCAAAAGTGATAGACCATAACATTGGCTGGCGCAAAAACTGTTACTAGTCTAGACTAGGTGAATAGAATATAAACTTTGAAACATAGTACAATAATGTTTGAATAATTTATTGGTTACAATTTTTAACCCATAGTTACCTACTTTAATAGCTTTTAGTGTTATAAAGATACAGTTTTGATACCAATAATGAGAAATGTCTATCAATATCGGTATTGAAACTCAATAACGGCCAAATCTCAGTGCAGACTTAACTGCAAGACGCAAGAGTCTTGTTCCTGTTAAAATCTTGCAGGGTCAATCTTGGTCTTAGTCTTGCTACAATTAGGCGGTCTTGGTCTTGCGAAAACGCAAGAACAAGACCAAGACTGTAAAACCAGGACCGATTTTTGGGCAACACTACATGCAGTAATGATGAGAGAAGTAGAAGGAAAACGCAAAGTTGAAAGAGGAAAGTTGTCATGGCTACGTAACATCAACGAGTAGACCGGTATTAAAATTGTTTCGACTCGCGAATAGGGTTGCCAGGCCTCAAAATCGAAAATCCGGACACAGACTCATATTTAGCCCGGACATTTTGCCACAAAAGCCTGACACACCGGTTTTTAAAAGAAATAATTCTTTTTATTTGTGCATTTATTACTTTAAGACTTGCTCTAACTCTTTATTATGTATCACGTATTATTTTCTTAAAGTAATTTATAAGATCGCGAATCATGCGTGTTCGTGTGATTCTGGCCGCTGCGGGGTTAACCAAGTCCTAAAAAAAGCCGGACGGGCCGGACTTGTATATATTTGGCTGGATACGACTGTAAAAATCCGGACATGTCCGGCTAAAGCCGGACACCTGGCAACCCTACTCGCGAAAGACTAGGAGAAATTTAAGAAATTGTCTGAATCTTCAGTAGGTGGAGAGGCACAGAAAGAAGAATAATAACCAAATCATTTAGACTCGTAAAGCTTCAACGGCCAAGTCACACAACATTAACTATAATAATAAAGAAATCGCAGTAAGGAACCTTAGAGTTGGCACGACTTTGTCTAGATTTCATTACTTTTTAGAGATAAACAAGCAGCTCCATCGAGACTTGGCTAGTTTTTTACAGAATGTTTTTGGTGGGATTTCACTTCTTTTTGTAGAAACGTGGGCATATTGATTTATTTTATTAGATTTTCTTATTTCACACAGTTTTTTTCTTTTTAGGAGTAGTTTTATTATTATTACAAATCTTTCTTTTCTTTTTTCCGTTTCTGATTCTTGTACAGTCAGTTTTTCGTATTGCCCATTCGCATTCATTATTATTTATTCTTTTAGACGGTTTAGACGGTTTAATTTCTGAAAGATCAGCGCGGTATTTACGCCTAAGCCGTAGCCGGTTGTATTCGGTGATCGCTGAAGCTTGAGCTTTTATACTCTTGAAGTCAACATTTATGAGGTGCACCCCATGAAGATTGGTTACTCATGAAAGCGCCACGTAGGCTTGGCCACAAGAGAATATGGAGGTGCCAATGTGCATGAGGGCATTTTTTAGACTTAGACCTTGCAGTAAGCGCCATCTAGCGACGTGTGCGGGTATCACCGCCACTCTTATGTCCAATGCATTATATTTTGACCAAATTTTGAGCGAAATTAATATTTTAGTGTAATTTGTTTATTTAAATTTGTGTAATGTTCGAGTAGAATAAAGTTAATCGTTCGACTATTTCTTCTTGTAAACTAGTAAGTATAAAAGCCAGTCTAGTCTTATCCAGAGTTTTCCTTTAATTTTATTTATATGTGTATTAAAAGCAGAAGGGGAGGCATTCGCCCAGCAGTGGGACGCTATAGGCTAGAAGATTAAATTAGGAGATGTGTCCCACTACGCTGGATTTTTGCAATGACAGTCGATTTTTTTATGTACCAATAGTAGAAGGGGGCATTATCATATCTCTAATACAGCTGAGACCAGCTGAGGGTTCTTCATCAGATACTTCAGACCTTCGATTTTTGACATCAAATGAAGCGGCCACCAAGTTGAATATTTTTTGTAAAGGCGGTATGTCGATCTCTAATAGTTTGGTTGGGCTCTTGTGTTTTCTAATCAGGGTCACCAGGTACTCCAGATCTTCGATTATCCTAGTTTTTATAGTTTTCCCTTTATGTGGCCATTAAACCCTAACTTTGTACCAAATTTCAGTTATCTGAGTTTATGGGAAGTACTAGTTCTATTTTGATGATCATGAGTGAGTGAGTGAGTGTCGAAAATGCGAAACTTTGCTTTCGCTTAACTTCGGAACTAAATGACCTACAGACTTGAAATTTTGGATTTTAAGTGTGTGATTATAGCTTACTGGATGACGAAAATTTCTGCGTTCTGGTCTTATTCAGAGGTTCTCAAATAGGGGCCTGAAAATGCGGCGAAATGGTTCCAGTAAAGGATGGTACGGCAGTGTTTGCTTTTGCTTCGCGCTCGACTTGGCGGGGGCACTGCCGTGCCCCCTGTTGTAATATTGATGGGTGAAAGAAATTTTTGACGAGCCCGTTGGATGAGTGGTTAGGATTAACGCTCTGTTCTAGGACTCCAGGGTTCGATTCCCGGCAACCCTGCCGTTGCAGTTGACCCCAACTGAACTTCGAAGTTGGCTCTGGTTTGGATCTGGAAAGTAGTGGCAAGGCACACTGCGTTTCGCAGTCATTTGGGCAGCCCGTCTGGCGGCAATAACAACCCCCTTACGGAAGACCACCGTGAAATAACAGCACGTGTGCTGTTGTGTTTCGGTGAGTGATGAGTAAGGGATGCCAGAGCCCATTTCCCTAACCCTTCCCAATCCCTAATCCTACTGTATACTCGGCAACGCATTTGTAGTAATGGCGTTGCTTGTATGTAGATGGCTACCGTCGCCAATAACACAAGCAAGCAATAAAGGGCAGAAAAAAATAACAATAGGTGTACCACGCGTACCTAAGTATTTGCGGGCTCAGATAGTAAACAATAATTTTATTTACCCAAAACTTAAGACGCGACTCTCATTTGCATTCCTCCTGTTTTTTAATTAAATACACCCTGTTTTTTTATTAAATTATATAAGTCATTATACACCCTGACATCTAACTGACGGATACCTGCTAGAAATCAAGTCTTTAATTAAATTAGAAGCGATTCCAACTAAAAATATCCACCGTTGACTTCAATTGACCCTTTCAGTTATCTACGATCGGAACAAAACGATTCCTCTACGAGGGGTAGCTACTAATTAAGAAAGGGTTTAATCCCTTTAGAAATAGCGTTCGTTAAACTTACTTAACAGTTCAATTATAATCTTCATCATGATTAAACTGACCGGTAATTAAAGTGATACAGGGAGATATGTCCACGCCTATAATAAAAAAAAAAACAAACTAGTGCGAGTTGAGTGATTTATCATGTTATTTTAATATCATGGACTTCTTATAGGTTTTCCTATAATCTATGAGTAGAAAACTAATTTCTGTTTTTTTTTTCAAAATTAGTTTCAGTAGTTTCGGAGATAGGGGGGGGGGGAATGGTCAATTTTCGTCTATTTTCTTGAATAACTTGGAAACTTTATTTATTTTTATTTTTTATTAGATCAGGGTAGCGCTTGACCACTATCTCACCTGATGTGAGGTGTAGATGTGACCGAAGGTGGACCACGCTTACCCAGTAAATGCCCATTTACCCTGGTTTTGAAGACCCCGAGGTTGTAGTTCTGTGGGAACACAGACGCAGGCAATGAGTTCCACTCCTTAGCAGTCCGAACAAGGAAGGTGGAACTATTTGTTTTAAAACCACAAAAAATACATTTAAGATCTTCACAACAAGACCTTCCATTCCATCGTGTGACATACGATGCAGTTTTCAATTTTTTTTTTTAATTTTCTACCTTCCCCCCAAAAATGACATCCCATATATAGATTTTTTTATTTATTTTATTTTATTTTATTTAGATACACCAACAGCATACATGTTGCACATTCTCTATATAATGAGTCACAGAGCATCTCGGCAGACACGCATGCCAATTACAGGCGTACACAACATTAAACACAAACAAGAACGGTAACAAAATAATACACGATCTACTTATATAAGAATTGGATGACAGAACATTGTCAACGATGCCAATAGCATTGATTTCTGTTTACTTATATGATTTATTTATTTTATTTTTAAATGATCTAACGGTGTCCGAGAAGACATCGAGGTCCCCCACGCGGCTATTAAAGTCATTGTACGTACGACACATTCTTACTGTAGGTGCGCTTAAGCCAACATTGGTTTTGCACAATTGAACGTTGAAGATACTGGCTATGCGCTGTCGCGGACAGCGGGAAGGGATTTTTAAAGAAATATTTTCGGTGATCGAGGGACAGTCAATTGAGCCGCGCATGATATTATAAAGAAACAGCAAGTCTCGAGTGCTTCTCCTTTCTTTTAAGGTTGGTATCTTAAAGAACTCCAAACGATCCCTGTATGAGCATCGATGCGATATTCCTGTCGAAGAGAATGCCAATGATTTTGTAAAAGAACGTTGAATATTTTCCACACGCTGAGAGTGCCGAGTATAAAACGGATTCCACGATACACTGGCGTATTCTAAATGGCTTCGTACTAGAGAATTGTATAGCGTCATTTTAGTACGGTTAGATTTAAAAGTTTTGGTGCTACGTCTTAAGAATCCAAGCATCCGAGCCGACTTTTTTACAATGTGATCGATATGTGATCTAAATGTGAGCTTACTATCAATGAGCACACCCAAATCTCGAGCCTCGCTTACCTCTTGAAGAGCAACACCATTTAAGTTATACGATTTCATCTATTCACGTCACAGCTCTGCGTTTGGGTCATAGAAATTGATATGTGTACCAAATTTCAACTTAATCGGTCTAGTAGATTCCGAGATAATTGACTGTGACGGACGGACAGACGGTCACACGAGTGATCCTTTAAGGGTTCCGTTATTTTATTAGGACGTACGGAACCCTAAAAAAAACATCCGACTGCTAGGTAGGTATCTACGCGTTGTGTTTGGCTTTATTTCCGAAATGGAATATTTAGCGTCTTGACTAATATTTTACAAATATAACACCTGAGAAAACATATGAAATAATATAATAATACCTGATGTCATTATCTCTGTAAAGACGACGGTGGCGCCGATTTTTTTATATTTTTAGGCAATTCCTCGGGAACCTAACATTTTCCTAGATAAAAAGTATCCTATATGTTAATGTCCTATATGTTAATCCTATATGTACCGCGTGAACCAAGCCGTACACGCGGTACATATCGTATACCGCTCTGGGCCCTAATTACCTTACCTTGTCAAAACAAGTCAATATCTTACCATGGCATTTATATATATGTAAGAGACTGTAGTGTCAGGGCACACTGCGTTTCGCAGGCATTTGGGCAGCCCGTCTGGCGGCAGTAACCACCCCCTTACAGAAGACCACCGTGAAATAACAGCACGTGTGCTGTTGTGTTTCGGTGAGTGTAAGGGATGCCAGGGTCCATTTCCCTATCCACTTGTAACACCCTTATCCTTAATCCTACTGCAGTCGGCAGCGCACTTACAGCAGCTTAGGCGTTGCTTGTGTTATTGGCGACGGTAGCTACCTACCATCAAGTGGACCATCAGCCTGTCTGCCGACCTTAAAATAAAAAAAAGACTAACTTTTTGGCAGATACCTATCGTAAAAATTTGAAGAATTCACTTGGTTTCGAAGTTAAGAAACGCTAAGTGGCGCTAGTGAATTAGGGTTCTGGTATCCGATTCTAAGTTTCGTGAAAGTAGAGGAAATGCCATACCAAATACCCGATGGGATTTAGCTGAGTGGCAAGAGTGCTTGCCTAACGTCTCAGGGGCTCCGGGTTCGATTCCCGGCGGGGTCAACTTTGGAAATTTTAATGTTATTTTCAAAATTGACTCTGGTCTGGATTTGAAAAAGAGTGGTAGGGCACCACTGCGTTTCGCAGTCATTTGGGCAGCCCGCCTGGCGGCAGTAACCACCTCCTTACAGAATACCGCCGTGAAATAACAGCATATACGTGCTGTTGTGTTTCGGTGAGTGAGTAAGGGATGCCAGAGCCCATTTCCTTATCCCCTCCTAATCCCTTATCCAATCCTACTGTAGTCGGCAGCGCACTTGCAGCAGCTGTGGCGTTGCTTGTATAGGCGACGGTAGCCACCTACCATCAAGTGGACCGTCAGCCTGTCTGTCGACCTAAACATAAAAAAAAATGCTTGGGTGTTACCTCTACCAGTACCCATGGCGGTAGCGGATACAGCTTACTATTAGATATGAATAGGCCTAAGCCTTAAGCAATGCCAAAACATTAGTGATGTCATCTAATGTTAAATTTTGGTATTTTATTATTATAATTATTTATTTATTTATTTATTACACATGAAATTAGAAAAATATTTACAATGTCTCATAAAACTGGAAAGCAGTTTGTCTATGGGATCAAGTTAATGATGTCAAAACTAATGTTATCAAAAATAAAATGAAACTGAATTTAAAAATAAATGTAACCTATTTAGGTTAAAAACCTAAACCTAAATTTCATTAATTAAATTAATGAAAGCAGATCATATTTCATTAATTTTTTTTAAAATATAGTTTTATTTCTCTCTTGGACAATGTCTTCGGGCAATCGCTTATTTATAGTTCTGTCACCATAATAATTTATCAACCCTAGGAACTAAAATTTTTTCCAAAGACATTGCCTTTGTATTGTGCGTATTTATCACCTTATCCAATACTAAGTCACGTATCTTGATTAGGGCTTTCAAAATCGGATTTTTTTCAACTCCGGAGCTAGTTACGATGTTGAGGCATCAACTCCGGAACTCCGGAGTTGGCTCCGGAGTTGGTACAATTTTTTAAGAAATTAAGAAAAAACGTAGTTTTACTTTTAATCAAATTAGGTACATTATTATCTAATAAAATTTATCAGTTTAAAAAAATGTGTATTTTTTTTAAAACCGGTTTCAAATCCGGAGTTGCGTTTCAAATCCGGATTTGAAAAATACCAAAAATCGCTCCGAAACTCCGGAGTTACGAAGCTCCGGAACTCCGGATTGAAAGCCCTAATCTTGATTGCCATGACGATTAATTAAAAATAAGTATTATTTATTTATTGTACGCTGTTGGAAAATCATATCATAATGTTCATCAACGCGATTTATAGACGTCAATTGAGGTTTCCATAAATAAATAAACATTGTGTCCAGTTTCATGTGGTGTTCGTTTTCAGACAGCCCTCGACCGGAAATGAGGACGAATGGTCAAATGAAAGGATCGCGGACACATGCCATCTCCTGTACAGCAAGGTGAGTGTTACACACATCTAGAAATCTAATACCTACCTACTATACCCGTTCTCATCCTGACCCAGGGGCGTAGCGTCGGGGAACGGATGGGAGCAGTTGCTCCAGGGCGCCGGTGCTTGGGGAGGCGCAATTTTTTTTTCTTAAATTTTTGTTAATAGCCAATCGAAAATGCCCATCTACTTATAAATATTCATAATTCACTTTTTCGGAAATTTTCATTTCGAACAGATATCTATAAATAAAACAAATAGCCGGTAATTAAATGTACTCCAGAAAAGGTAGCGGAAAACGGAACTAAAATCAATTTCAAAGCAAAGAAGCGTATTGTGAGCTTTACTTTTAGCGCCATGGAGCAAAATTTTTCAAACGCCTCTCTCTCTCTCACATACAAATATGGGCACGTGAGGAATTATACACAAACCTCGAAATGAATCAACTGGAAGTTTTTGTATCATTTTTCAGTTTTAATAAATAATGATAATGAATCTGTAATCTTTCAGCATACTTTTCTTGATAATAATAATACTTTTATTAACTATGTGCATGCAATGTTTAGTTACAAGTTCGCAAAGTTACAATGTTACAATCGATCGTTCAAAAAATGAGAGAGGGCGCTTGAAAAATTTTGCTCCAGGGCGCTGAAAGTGTAGCTACGCCAATGTCCTGACCGTATTGTAATTGACGAGTTTAAACTTAAAGATCCAGTAAGACAATTTTAAGCTTAATTGACAAGTTTAAGCTTTAAATCAAATCAAGTTTAGGGGCTAAGTCTAGATTTAGTAAATTGGAGATTAATTAGAAACGAGCCCGTTGGATGGTAAGGGTGGTTGCCTTGACGCTCTTTCTCTGGGGTCCCAGGTTCGTTTTCCGACGGGGTCAACTATGAAAATGAACATTTCAAAGTTGGCTCTGGTGTGTATTTGGAAATAGGCAGGGTATACTGCGTTTCGCAGTCATTTGGAGCAACCTGGGGGCAACCTGTCAGGTTGCAGTAATCACCCCCTTACAGAAGACTACCGTGAAATAACAGCATAATGTGCTGTTGTGTTTTGGTGAGCGAGTAAGGGACTCCAGAGTCCATTACGCCAGCCACCTACCATTAAGTGAACCGTCAGCCTGTCTACCGATCTTGACGTAAAAAAAAACCTACTTGCACTTTTAATTAGGTAACCTTTAGTAACCTTCTTCTTCTTCTTGCAACCAATCGTTTTCTTGTCAATTACAGTTCCGGACGCAGCAAGAGGATACGCACCATTTTCACTCCAGAACAGCTGGAGCGACTGGAAGCTGAATTCGAGAGACAGCAATACATGGTTGGCCCTGAAAGATTGTACTTAGCTCACGCACTGCAGCTAACAGAAGCGCAAGTAACTATTTTAATAGACTATATATAGATAATCTATAATTTTAATGCGATTTTTCACTGATGTATTGTAGCAAGCTTCCCGTATCATTTAGTTTAATTTCATTCCAATCGGTTTACAAACAAAAAAGTTACAGGTATCGAATATTGAAATTCCACGTGTACTATAATACATAACTACTTAGTCTTCAGATAATTATTATAAAACAAAGCCCCCGCCGTCTATCTGTAGGTTCGTGTTCGCGATAATCTCAAAAAACTACTGAACGGATTTTCATGCGGTTTTCATCAATCAACAGAGTGATTCCTGAGGAAAATATAGGTGTATAATTCGTTAAGGTTTTATCCTTAGGTTCCCGAGGGTTTGCAAATTGGAACATACTATTCACAGGTAGAACTGCTTGGTTATACACCAAGCAGTTCTACCCGAATCCGATAGATGTCGCCGATTAACATAATTCCATTGTAGTATAATAGATGGCGCCATTAATAGCGGACGAATTCGGGAGCACATAATAAATCAAGTGTGTTATGCACCAAACATATTACTACGTAAATGAATACAGGCCCCTCTTTTCCACTGGGCACTCTGGGCAAGTGCCCAAGGCCCCGTCATCGATGGGACCCCCTATTTCCCGCCTAACTGCACTGAGGGACGCTCCTTCTTCAGATTGAAAAGAATAAAAAATGAATTAAGAGACCGGATGGGATGTCCCTGATTCCGTGGAGATTGGGAAGAGTGCTGGTGTGGGATGCTACTTGTGTAGACACACTAGCCCCTTCGCATCTCCATGGAACATCCACTAAGGCAGCAGCCGCAGCAGAGGCGGCGGAAAAAATAAAATGTCTAAATATAGTGGCCTCGGCGCCGAATATGGTTTTGTACCATTCGGAGTCGAGACACTCGGTCCGTGGGGGCCTGCAGCAATGAGCCTCTTCAAAGACATCTCGAAGAGGCTTATTGATGCGACGGGAGACCGAAGAGCTGGCACTTTCCTCGGCCAACGTATTAGTTTGGCCATTCAACGAGGAAATGCTGCTAGCGTACTTGGTACAATGCCGCAGGGTCCATTTTTATATTATTAGTTTTTAATCGATTTAATATTAATTTATTTTTAGATTAGATAATTTTAGTTTTTATGTTAAATGAATATAAATAATTGTAATAGAATAAAAAAAGAGAATATTAAGAAGTACAATGCTTCAAGAAGGATTGTTTGTCGCTGATGTGCATAGAATGTGATGTACTCAAAGACATAGACTTTGAGGAAGCTTAAAGCTTGAAGAGTACCTCTTGAATCAACATAATATTTAAGCACTAACCTGCATAATATAGTCAATGCTCTATTCTGGATTTTGTAATAATTACCTATACTTAGGTATTCAGTAAAAATATAAAGAAAAATTAAATAAAAAATAAATGTAAAATTTGACTTTTAAATTCGTTTTGCCTATTTTAATAAAATAATCCTTTATCACAGTCATAAGGGCCCCATTATTCCAAAGTGCCCAGCGCCATCAATAGGTTAAAGATGTGTGTGAATAATAAAATAAACTAAACCTAAAATTACCAATTGTTCTCAGGTGAAGGTTTGGTTTCAAAATCGTCGCATTAAATGGAGGAAACATCATTTAGAAGTGACCCAGCAACGATTAGCGGTATTACAGCGACACAGAGCTGAGGGGGAAGAAGATATCTAAATATATAAGTCAAGAAACATAGATCAATGATTGGTCTCCGATAGCGCTCCAACCAGATACCTGCGTGCACAAATATTATTCGGCAACCAAACTCCAGTCTCAGTGGGGACATAAAAAGTTACACTTTTTTGATGTAAAAATAAATAATTTCATTTATTGTTATCAATTTCCACATAATTTGGGTAAAAGTTATCACGCTTCAACCTCCTTTTTTTACTCACACAAGTAAGCATCAGAACAAATAGTCAACGCACACTAGAGAAATTAGTTGCAGCTAATCTGGGACTATTTTTTTGTTAGACGTGCGGTATCTGGTTGGAGCCCAGGGGAGACCAATCATTTATCTATGCTAAGAAATAATTAAAGACATATTTAGAGTTTAAACTAAACTGAGGCTAAACTAAACCTAGGCTGATATTTGGAAGAAAATGTGTTTTTGTGAAACTATTTTTTTTTTTTTATTAAAGATGGGTTTGCTCTTGGCCAGCATCTATCCATGTAGGAAGGATGAGGCCGAAGATGGAGCGAGCTCACCCAGAAGATGCCTATTCACTCGAACCTTGAAAAGATTTGGGTTGTATGAGCTCGGAAATACGCCGGCAGGGAGTTCCAATCCTTAGCAGTGCGCATCACAAAAGATGTTTTAAAACGCTTGGTCCGAATTCGAGGGATTTCGACAAAAAATTTCATTGAAAAGAGAGATTCTAAACTCAAATTATCGGTATTTAAATCAGCCATTTCCCAGAAATACTAGGTAGAATGTGTTTCCCAGAATCACTACCAAATATTACTACCAGAATATATTGGGACTTCTTCCTATTTTTACTAGCAGCAACAAGATAACTGGCAACATTTTATTGCGACATTACTATAGTAGACGCATTGTCATCAAGCAATAATATCAATGGCAACACGAAGACACCTTACCACCTCTTACGCACGTCACAACAACACAATACCACTCCATAAGACCTGTAAGTGCGAGCGAGATAGATAAATAAAAATGATTTATTACTCGACGACTCATATCATAACGCGTATTATACGTATCAATACCATTAAGATTAGTGGGAATTTTACTCCCATTTATACCGTCTTGTAAGAAGTATTCAGGCACTAGTGGTAGAACTGACACAGATGATGCCTTTCTATGAAATGTATTCCGTTTACTTCTGCAAAGAATTCCACTGGCGCCATCTATGTTTGCGTAACGCAAAATATGTACATATGTTATATTATAAAATAGTAAGTAACAAAGATGTCGCGATTTGAAAGAGAAATTTATTCGATTTTTATAATTTACTAGCGACCCGCCCCCGGCTTCGCCCGGCGTGCAATTTTTATATACCCTAAAACATTGCCCGTTTATCCCTTTTTCCATTAGCGAAAACCGAATTAAAATCGTAATTAGAATTAAAACCTGAACAGCCGAACGCATATCCATCTTGAACTGAATTGAACCGAATAAGTTTTAAATAAAAAATAACTGTAATTCTTACACACTGAATTTTCGAATTACATTGCAATACAAAGAGCCTAAAGTAAATTTTATTTCTAAATATTAATTTTAATTAGGAGAAAATTAAATTCGCTTCATGAAGGTTTTTTGGAGAAGGCCCCCGGTATGGAAATTTTATGAGGAGTAAAATTAATACAAGCGTTAACTGAAAACGTTACTTTATCTGTCACTTTGACAATTGTGCGACAGCTGACGCATGTATTTATGTTCCCTAATTCTATTGTAATATAACAAGCAACACCAAAGGGTTTCTTCTCTGGGCTTATGAAAACAAACCTCGGAATCTTGTAGAAACGAAACTATGGCGTGTTATAACCGTACTCGATACGTTGTTCGATTCAGTGCGTAGTTCAAACTGATTTTTAATATTTTAAAATTACCAAATTATATTTTCCCAGTTAAATATTATAATTTCTTCTTACAAGTTTCAACCATCGAAACGAAAATAAAAATAATAATAATAAAAAAAGGGACAAGTTCGAGTTGAATTCGCGTGAAGAGGGTTCCGTACGATGTTACCTATCCGCGCAATATTGAGTGATTTACCATATTATTTTAATATCATGGACTTCTTATAGATTTTCCTATAATCTATAAGTACAAAAATAATGTCTGTATTTTTTTTCAAAATTTTAGGTTCAGTAGTTTCGGAGATAAGGGGGATGGGGGATGGTCGGACAGACGGACGCACGAGTGACCCTATAAGGGTTCCGTTTTTTTATTCGGACGTACGGAACCCTAAAAAAATTACTTGTTAACAATACATACACTTCTGAAATAAGCGTCGCCATTTTCAATCCCTTCTTTAATTGATCGACTTATACAAAGCGTATACTGTTAAATACGATTTTTTCTTTCAAATGTATAATGGCAAAACAACTTTAGAAAAAAATGTAAGTATATTTGCTCCGTTAAGCATTTAACTAACTGTACTTACCTATAGGATAATTGATAAGTAATTTATTCATTATTTATTTTTGCAATCAGTTACAGTAAATTTAGCGTGTATCTAAATTAAGATAATGTTCATGTACATTAAAAATCTAGTCATTAAATAATGAATACGATCTTTTGATAACTTTCTTTTATTTTAACTTAAAAGAGGGATGTTATGAGTTTGACTTGTGTGTCTTGTGTATTTCTAGGTCTATGTTTAATTTTTATTTATTTTTGCTCTTGACCAGCATCTATCCATGTAGGAAAGATAAGGCTGACGATGGAGCGAGCTCATCCAAAAGATGCCTATCCACTCGAACCTTGAAAAGATTTGGGTTGTACGAGCTCGGAAACACAGACCGCTGGCAGGGAGTTCCAATCCTTAGCAGTGCGCATTATAAAAGATGTTTTAAAGCGCTCGGTCCGTAGAGGGATTTCGACAAGATGTATCTGTGTATTGGTTTTATAATTAGAAGCTGCAGGGAGCTCAAAAACCCATCCACATTGATAGCTTTATAATGCTTATTACGATCTGGTCTGGAATACTACTCAATCATATTGTACTCACATTATAACGTATACAACAAACGCCTAGAGACAGTGCAAAAGCGATTCCTTTGGCATTTATCTTAAGGCCCTCTCAAGCTATCCAGCCAAAATGAGGCTGGAGGCTTATGCTCGATGTTTTGTTTTGGGCTGTAATTCTCCATTAAATCGCATTATGAGCGCTGCTAACTCGCTAAGTCACGATGTCGATCTTTATAACGACTCGATTAATAAAATTAAACGACTCATCCTTGTCCGTGGTTCGCATTTTTGTCATTGTGTCCGATATTTTTATTGCTGGGATGTTACTTTAGACTTCCTATAATTGCGGCGGCATCTGCCATGTATTTTTGTCCTTTGTTGCTTGTTTTTGCTTGGTGTCTGTCTAGTCTAGTTGGAGGCCATATAATAAATAAATATGTATACCTATGTAAGGATGTGTGTCTGTGTGTCTGTCTGTGGCATCATAGCTCCTAAAAAGATGGACTGATTTTAATCCGGTCTTCTTTGTTTAAATTCTGAGTTGATCGAGATAGTTCATAGCTATAAATTATGAAAATCTGTTCAGGCGTTTGAATATTTCCTGGTTGATAAAGGGACGTCACTAATATCCACGGGTTCGATTGATTTCTGTGTACCTACTGTCAACCTTGACATCAAGTAGTCTCCGTGATAACCAACTCCTTAGCAACTTACAACATAATATATAGCGTGTTTGGGCTTATTGGAATTTCGGGCTTGCATTAAAAAAACATTAATGCTTTTTTTAGTATATTTTTCTTTATGTTAAGGTCGACAGACAGACTGACAGTCCACTTGATGGTAGGTGGTTACCGTCGCCTATAACACGAGCAACGCCACAAGTGCTACAAAGTGCACTGGCGACCATAGTAAGATTAAGGATAAGGGATCGGAAATCCTTACTCACTCACCGAAACACAACAGCACAAGTGCTGTTATTTCACGGTTGTCTTCTGTAAGGGAGTGGTTACTGCCTCCAGACAGGCTGCCCAAATGACCGCGAAACGCAGTGTGCCCTGCCACTACTTTCCAGATTCAGACCAGAGCCAAATTTAAAAAGTTCATTTTCAAAGTTGAACCAGCCGGGAATCGAACCCGGGAACCCTAGAACACTCAGCTCACGGACTCGTCAAGTTTCTGCATTGAGTGTGTAATTAAAAAATATCGCGTGCAAAGACAACGCAGTTGATGTCCTTGTCAACAACCTCAGAGCATTCGGGATGTTGTAGTTATTAATTGGTGACAACGAGTTCGACACCCAACATCCGCAATGAAGCTTATTCTATAGTAGTTATAAACAAATTAAGCATTTTTTTAAATAATATTTTTTAATGCTCCGGCTTTGTGCGGGTGAAATTGGTGGGTTTACTCGTATTATAAAGAATACACAGTATTTGTCGCATCTGGAATGATATTTTATTTATTTTATGTTATTGTATTAGGGAAAACAAACAATTTAGGCCAGTCAATGAAAAATTATAGAGGGAAATGCTTGGAACACAATTTTTGACTTCATAACTTTGTTTGGACTAGTTCGGAGGTAAACATATCAAAAGTCCCCACCCGTAGCCCTAAAGCGGCGGGGGGAGGGGGGGTTTGAAGGTCCAATTTTTCGGCTTTTTGCATATATCTCGGAAACCATGCGTCCTGGTGACATGAGGTTTTAAACAATATGAAAGCTGATTAAATTTGCTACAATTTTTATACAGTCATGTTTTTCGATATCTTGTATAGTTTTCGAGATATCCGCTCTTGAAAATCTGTAATTATGGAAAAAAAAATTGCTTTATATTTTTGCTTCACATTTTTGCTCTTTTTGACCAGTTAACTCTTTAACGATGCAACGGTGTCTAAATAGCACAGATACTTATATAAAATATGAACTTGTAGGCCCACTGACGACGGTTTCTCACACTTAATCAAAGAAGATCTAGACCACTTAAATGGGAAAATATTTTGCTACGACTATGAGTGTTGGTTACTAGGTTCTAAAGGTATCAAATTAGATGAGCGGGTTGAATAAGATAACTGCCACAAATGACAGACAGACCACCATAGAATGTCTAACTTAAATGTAACTACAGGAGATGATGCTGCAAGATCGCTAGATTCGATATAACACCTTAGGTAGGTACACGTACACACACAGGCACTCACATATATATAGTTCGTTCTTGCTGGCCAGCGTATGTTGCACTTCACAGTAATCTTCAGCGAGCACTCTATGGGTTCTGGGCGATGCGGAAGGCGGTAAGGAGACCACCAGCGTGATGGTACAGCGAGAGGAATTTTGGTAAAAAAGCGCGTGAGCGATGAGTAGCGACCGTCCGGCGGCATAGATCGATCGAGACCAACTGGTTAGTACCTTGCAGCGAATCAAAATAAATTAAAAATATTATGAAGATGGGTAAATAAAAAATGAGCACCGGTATTGGCGCGAACATACTCCCCGGCTTGAAAGTCCGAAGGATTTCAATGAGCTACATACTGTTTCCATTGTTAAAGTTGAATAGCACTCATTGATAAATGTAAATAGAGACAGACGTTATGTGAGAAACATGCGTAAAGTAATATATACATGAGTTATAACTAAGCTAATGAATAATATGTAAGTAATAATAAAAGGTTAAGACACTATTGATTTGGAAGAGGACACAGCTTTACGTTGGGACGTTTGAATATCTTCCCTTGCGAACGTATTGACGCAACCCGTACAAGTTGTGGAAGAGTTGTTTCCTGGCCGCGATGCGGCCAGGAAACAACTCTTCCACAACTCCGTTAGGCCAACGCAGAGGCGGTACGTCATCTTGACACAATAAAACGACTGTCCCTAGTTTGATTGAAGCGCTCTTCTTAAACCATTTCATTCGCTGCTGAAGCGTATGTAGATAGTCCAGCCGCCATTTTTTCCAGTAACCTTGGACTAAGCTATCTAGTAAGCGTTTGCGACAAATTAAAGATTTATCAGCGTCAACATCGTAAGCGGGTAAACTCCTTAGCGGAGTAGTCATAAGAAAATGAGCAGGCGTTAGTATTTCCGGTTGAGGCTCATCAGATAAAAGTCCTAACGGTCTAGAATTCAACAAACACTCAATTTGAGTGAGTACGGTGAGCAATTCTTCGTACGACAATATTTGTTGTCCTATAACGCGATGTAAATGTGTCTTTACACCCTTGATATTTGCTTCCCAAAGGCCACCGAAGTGGGGGGCACGCGGGGGTATAGTTTGAAACTTAATGCGGAATTTCGCGAATTCTGCATTTGAAACTTGTTGCAAATTTGATCTGCTTTCATTTTGTTTAAAACCTCATGTCACTAGGACGCATGGTTTCCGAGATATATGCAAAAAGCCGAAAAATTGGACCTTCAAACCCGCCCTATCCCCCCCGCTTTAGGGCTACGGGAGGGGACATTTGATATGTTTACCTCCGAACTAGTCCAAACAAAGTTATGAAGTCAAAAATTGTGTTCCAAGCATTTCCCTCTATACCTTTTTTTGAGCATTCATTGCCTGGCCTAATTACAATATGTATATTAGACTAGAAAAAAAAAGGGACAAGTGCGAGTTAAACTCGCGTGAAGAGGGTTCCGTACGATGTTACCTATACGCACAATATTGAGTGATTTACCATGTTATTTTAATATCATGGACTTCTTATAGGTTTCCCTATAATCTATAAGTAGAAAACTAATTTCTCTATTTTTAGGTTCAGTAGTTTTGGAGATGGGGGGGGGGGAATGGTCGGACAGACGGACACACGAGTGATCCTATAAGGGTTCCGTTTTTTATTCGGACGTACGGAACCCTAATGAATAAATGAAAGTTGCTGCCCCCGTTTGTCTGTCTGTATATCACAAAACCACCCAACAAATTTTGGTGCTGTTTTCACTAATAGAAAGAGCGATAAACGAAGGAGATTTGTGTGTGTAACTTAATTTTTTTTTTAAATCAAGGTAGCGTTTGAACACTATTTCACCTGATTTGAGGTGCAGATGCGGCCGAAGGTGGACCACGCTTAACAAGTAAATGCCCATTTACCCTGGTTTTGAAGACCGAGGTTGTAGAGTCCTGTGGGAACACAGACGCAGGCAATGAGTTCCACTCCTTAGCAGTCCGAACAAGGAAGGTGGAACTGAAACGCTTCGTGCGTGATCGACCACGAAGGGATGAAACGCCACGCCTAGTGGTCCGCAAGTGGAACGGTTCCGGTTGGATTAAATCGTACAGCATAGATGCAATTTAGGCGGGTCGCTAATACATAACATATAGGGCATAGTATAAATTGAAGTCGTCTGTCTGTCCGTCGTCTGTATATCCGTTAACTCCTCATCACGCAACGGATGTTGCATTCATGGAAAAAGCATTAAACGAGAAAGGTTTTTATACAAAATTTGTAGAAATTTTACAAAATGAAGTCGCTGTCCGCCTCTGTGTGTTCTTTCGCTAATTCATGTTATAAACCAGTGGCTCTAGCATGAGTTTACGATACTACACTCGCTAGCGAGAGCGTAAAACATTTATATGGAAAATTGATAATTTGACATTGACAATTCACGATTTTCCATACTAAATTTTTACGTTCTCGCTAGCGAGTGTAGAATTAGGGCCCTAGCCAAGATGCAAACTGTGGCTCTAGCATGAGTTTACGATACTACACTCGCTAGCGAGAGCGTAAAACATTTATATGGAAAATTGATAATTTGACATTGACAGTTCACGATTTTCCATACTAAATTTTTACGTTCTCGCTAGCGAGTGTAGAATTAGTGTAGTATCGTAAACTCATACTAGAGCCTCTGTTGCAAACGCTTCCTTTGCGTACTTACAAAACGAAAGAAATAAAGCCCGGTGATTGGTTGTTGAAGTTACAACTGTTACAACAACCAATCACCGGGCTTTCTTTCTTTTGTTTCGTAAGTACGCAAAGGAAGCGTTTGCAACAGTTTGCATCTTGGCTAGGCCCCTTGTATCGTAAACTCATACTAGAGCCTCAGGGGCCTTAGACAAAGTAGCATTCGCTCCGTAGCGAAGCGATATCGAAGTTCGTTATCGTCTCAGAGACAAAGAAATCATGACAAGGTATCACGTGTTTATCACGTGTTACGGTGTCGATTCCTTTGTCTCTGAGACGATAACGAACTTCGATATCGCATCGCTACGGAGCGAATGCCACTTTGTCTAAGGCCCCAGGAAAGATTCGCTGTCGGAATATAATCTGAAATAATATAGACAAGTAGAATATATCTTTGTAATGACAATAGGTACCTACGCATCATAACTGATTTTGAAGAACTACTCCACTGTTTCTACGCATTTTCTTTAAAAGATTTCTAAAAAAAAATAGAGGAAAAATTGTCGATTTAAATAATACAGTTTAAACTTTGCGCCAAGACGCTAGAATAGCAATGGCGTCTGTTGTGACGTCACGCTTTCTAAACGCACGAGCAGTTTGACAGTTTACATTGCACAATTCAATCGACACGGTGATATTTACGAAAGCGTGACGTCATTCGCTATGATCGGTGATTCAGTTAACATGGCGGATTGCAGTATTTTATACTTTTATTTTATTGAAATCATATTAAAATATGAGTATTTTTTAGAACATTCTCAACATTATATATTTCTCTAATATTATTTATTTTTTAATATCGTCATCATGCCTGTTGGTGTCTGTGGTGGTTCTTAGAAAAACACTTTGTTAGCCTTTGTCCCGAGAGGCGCGATCGGACACGCACTTTCCTCAGCAAAGACTTGCGAAAGACTGTAATCACTAGATGGCGAACGAGACGCAATGTGGGCTGCGTTCATCGGCTTCACTGCGTTCATGGGATTGGCTGTGCGCAGCTGACGACGCATGCGCAGTGCTACCTCTATAGGATAATTTTATTAAAAAACATACACATCAAAATTAATTAACTACGAAAGCAACAAAATATACACTAAATGCGGTCGGGGTGGCCATCATCAACAATGCCTATTACTAAGAATATGTGTTTGCTTATAATATGTTCTTTTATTGCTGTCTGTTAGATTTATTTTTATTCTACAAATATTAATACCGAATCTGGAATGGCCTTCTCTGTGTGAGGAGACAAAGGCTTTTGTCCACCACGCAAAGTCCCTAATTATTGACAGGACTTAACCTAACAGTTCCAGATATCAATATTGTTTTCTTACTCATTTTCCCAGTCATATCTCCCATAGATTTTATCGATTGTTTACTTTTTTCAAATTAAATATATAAATAAAAATAAAAAAAATCTATAACCTACTTCAAAATAGGTATGAATAGGCATATTGTTATGGATATAAGGTTATTAGCTAATGCTGTTCGAAGCAGAAGTGAAATCGAATAAACCGGTTACAGAATAACTTTATACTGACTGTTTACATTTAGTGCGACGTAGTGTTGTCGGTTGTCAACACGTAATTTGTCGATATCGATATTCGGTAACGCCATGAACTGATTAAGTGTGGGGTGGAAATGGGATAAAATATTATTACTTATTAAATAATTAAAACTGTATCCACTAGAGGTAGCCTCAGGCCAAGCGGTTGCTTCGACCTGAGGCAGCGTAAGTGAAGACGCTGCCTCAACTTGAGGCACGCCGCGACACGAGGCAAATTCGTCGCCGCAAGCCAAGCCATATTTTGTCGGTTTTTTTGTCGCGCTCAAAGGAGCCTCTGTTCGAACCGAGACTTAATAGAGACGGGCGTGTCGCCTTAGGTCACAATGGACAACGATACTGCAGATAAATTAATAAATAAAACGTATTTGGACAGTAATGATAAGTAGGATGCTCAAATTTTTTTTTGCATTTTCTGTTTTTTTATAGTGTTAATGACTGTTGCCATCACGTTTTTGCTTTAAATTGGGCTATGTCACCTCATCTTGATCCGCAACGTGCTTCGAGCCTTGCCTCAGAGTGTGCAGCCTCAGTTTGCCTCAAATCGAGACTGCACGGCCTGAAGCTGCGCAAATGGATACGCAGCGATTGAAAATAGAGGAAAATAATAATAATGTGCCCCCGCATCTCTTATCTCCCAAAACACAACAGCACAGTTATTTTACTGAGGTTTTCTGTACGGGTATTGGGCGTGATTACAGCATGTCTCGTTTGTGACCTCTCTGTTTATCCCATGGTTCTGCAAACGTCAATTATCAAGGTCTTATAAAGTCTATTTTATTAAGGCAACAACTCTATTGGCAATATTGAAAGTTATTTAATTTCAACCATGGGCGTAGCCAGCCATGGGCTCAGGGTGGGGCAGCAGTCTAAAATAATATGTAACTAGCAAACTATACCCGCGGTCTTGCCCTGGTTAGGTTTTTTCATACAAGAAGGTTACACCCACATTTTTTTGTGTCGACTGACGACTGTCGAGTGTGAACTTTCTCGGATATTAAGTATTGTAGTTAATACCTAGATAATTAAGTTTTTTAGGTTTGATTAAGGTACCTTACAAGTCAGAGCCAGGGTGGGGCAAGCGCCCCACCTATACGATTATTCCATTTTTAACAAATCAATGGACTTTAATACGGCTTTGATGTTTGTGGAAATGGATTGAGTGGTCTACAACACATTTTATTTTATACTAGCGACTTCGTCCGCGTTAAAAAAGATATAACGCCTGACAAAATATGTAAAGAAATTAACGCCTGACATACGCTTGACAATTACTTTTGCCAAGCGTTAGTTCTTTATTTTTAAATAGCTGGTGTCTCTGGATTCGCTCTCGTGAAATATTTAGTCAATGTCCATCCCGAAATTTTATTCTAAATATTGGTGAAAGATTTTTTTAAATCGGATGGGTAGTTTCGAAGATTACTTTTTTTTAAGTTAAGGTCGGCAGACAGGCTGACGGTCCACTTGATGGTAGGTGGCTACCGTCGCCTATAACACAAGCAACGCCAAAGCTGCTGCAAGTGCGCTGCCGACTGCTGTAGGATTAAGGAAAAGGGATTAGGAGTGGATAGGGATACAAACATACAAACAAACAAACGTACAAACTTTAACTCTTTATTATATTAGTATAGACAAGATCAATTGAGTTTATAAGATAATGCATTACCTTTTACGGAAAAAATATATTCCTCGTCACTTGGTATAATTTTGATTCTCTAACGTATTTTATCATAAATAAAAATTTTAGATTAACTAATCTTTCCTAAGCCTGTCACGATTACTTTCTTTCGTTATCTTAAAAGATAATTTCCGACATATCATTTAAATTTTCCTCGATGAAAACGGGCTTATTGTAGATAATCACACAATCTGACATTGCCTAATGATTAATTTGTAATTGTTTTTTTATTCTTAATTGTAGTGTTGTTGTTATCGCGATCCAACTACAATTTATCGATAACAAATTATCACATCACTAGGCGGTAAATGTTGAACTTTGCTACTACGAATCGCGTTTACAATCTGACGCAGTGTTTGTTTACATCGAAAGAATAATAAACGTATTTATAAGAAATACTTAAAGCAATAATAAAAACATTGACATTATCATTACTTAGTGTATGATAATATATTTTAAACTACTCACCTAATGTATGTGCTGTGAGAATTTAATTATATATAATAAAAATATAATTATAGTTTTAATATGGAATTTTTATCTAAGTTCGATGGTGAGTTTTCTATTTATATTGATGTTTTTTTTTTAAATGTAATAGTCGTCAGATAGGCTGACGGTCCACTTGATGGTAGGTGGCTACCGTCGCCTATAAAGCATGCAACGCTATAGGTGCTGCAAGTACGCTGGATATCCTATGATTAAGGTGGCGCTGTACGAGCTTGGGAACTCAGTAATAGGTATTTGGGAGAATTTGTTGTCTTAACTTACTATAATGCGAACAACCGAAGACAGAATGAGACGCAACACATTCGCGTCACTTATTCAACTCGCCAAAATAATAAAACATACGCCAGCAATTCCAATATTTTAGAAAAACCTTTATAGATGGTAGCTATTGACATCCCAATTTCAAATGTACATTATAGGTAGGATGTTTCCATGGAAAAACTTTTTTGATTTTAATCAGTAATTACGAGAATTCAACCCGCGAAAATTTCCCAAATTCTGCACATTTTTGAAATTAATTATACTAAATATAAAATTAATTTCAGTTTTTTGTTGCGATGCAAACCTTTATATTATGTCCCAGAAATGTCATGTTTTTTTATGTATTGCTACGACCTTATAATTAATGAGTAGGTAATCATGGAACAAGCGCAGTCACATCCTAGGAAGCCACACAATGGCTTGTGAAGATGTGAAGAATGCCTCTATCAAAAGAGTACTACAGTTTCTTAACGTGGTAGGTATAGGTAGAGAGCTTTAGCTTACGTGGCGATTACAATACTTCAGCAATGCGCGAAGTGATACTGGTACTCTAGCAGACAGAAATAGCCACTAAGACAAGATAAAATATCATGGAATTAAGAATGGAATAAGTAAGCTGTTCGAGTTGGAAAGTGCCCTCTTAAGGCTAGTGGAATAGGAAAGGATAGGGAAATGAGCTCTGGCATCCCTTATAACACACCTGCACAGATTTTGTATTTTAAGGTGATTATTCTCTGTGGTTACTGCCTCCAGGTGGGCTACTACAAATAGCTGTGTAAGCAGTGTGCACTACAACGCTTTGGCTGCGATTACGAAACTAGCGGAGCGGATGGCAGCGAACATACAAATATTAATGTATGATCGTCTCGCTCCGCCGTGTTCGAAACCGTTCCATACATTTATATGATCGCTGTCGCTCGCTCCGCTCCGTCCCGTCTCGCTCCGTTGGTTTCGTAACCTCAGCCTTTGCGATACTTTTCGATTTTTAAACTTTATTTTACCCAAACACTCCAACCTATACCTACTTTCAGAAAGGTACATAGGGTACTTTTCATCCAGAAATCACAGACGTAAACTTCAATTTAAATTTATATACTAGCGATTTATTAGGTAACACAGGTCTGCGATGAAAAATTTTTTTAAATAAATTCATCACAAACATGTAGATAGATGTTGGTCTGTATATAGCAAATATAAACTTTATTTTAACGTATCACGTCTCATTCTTTTTATATATAATATATAATAGTTCGCTAGATCGGTACCCTTGTTGTTTTTACACAAGAAACCAATCTATCGCGCTATACGCGCCGCCAAAGATGTTGTATTAGTCTGCGCGCCGCGATGTAGAATTTTCTAAATAAAAATAATACCTTATTACCGCCAATCAATTAATGACCTGTCAAATAACGAATAAAAAGGCGACGGACATGGCAATCCACCAATCAATTTTTTTAGAAAGGATTTAGCAAGAAAAATTGATTCCATGATCTATATTCCTATTTTATACTCTGTGACCAACCATCCTATACCTAGTCTATTATTTATTTTCTTTAAGTATACCTTAATATTGTATTTTAATAGCTCAATAAAACTATACAAAATATTCTCAAATGATTCCCATTCATTTTATTAAATTTTTCTTTTATTTTTTTTTGTATCCAAATTCTATATCATCTAAATCTGATAAATGTGACGTAGTACATATCATATGAATACCGTTTTCTATTATTTTTAAGATAATTAAAACAAATATTAACCATTTAACAAAAAAACTTTTCAAAAAAAAATTCGCAGACTTGTGTAATTCGGTTTTTACTAATGGAAAGAGGGATAAACGGGGAATGTTTGTATATATAAAAATTGCACCACGGGCGAAGCCGGGGGCGGGCCACTAGTGAGTAATAAATATTTATAAATGTTTCAATGCTTAAGAAAACGGGGCGCGGTCCAAGTCGCGGGTATAAAGTAGTTTAAACATTGCTTTGACGAGCCCGTTGGATGAGTGGTTAGGGTGCTTGCCTTAACGCTCTGTCCTAGGGTTCCCGGGTTCGATTCCCGGCAGGTTCAACTTTGAAAAATGAACTTTTCAAATTTAGCTCTGGTCTGGATTCGGAAAGAAGTGGCGGCAGGGCACACTGCGTTTTCGCAATCACTTGGGCAGCCCGTCTGGCGGCAGTAACCACCCCCTTACAGAAGACCACCGTGAAATAACAGCACTTGTGCTGTTGTGTTTCGGTGAGTGAGTAAGGGCTGCCAGAGCCCATTTCCCTATCCCCTCCAGATCCCTTATCCTTAATCCTACTTTAGTCGGCAGCGCACTTGCAGCGGCTGTGGCGTTGCTTAGGCAACGATAGTCACCTACCATAAAGTGAACCGTCAGCCTGTCTGCCGATCTTAAAATTAAAAAAAAGTTAATAAAATTATTATTATTAAAACTCACAATAATTCCCAAATATTATAGATGACTATTTTCATTTCAGTCAATGATGAGACAGGGAAACAATGCAATTGTAATAACAACCTATCAGCCTTGCATGACGTTTTTACAAATTTCGACCAATGGATTGTAGACTTTAAAGCTCATATTCCAAATAACAGGTACGTAGCTACACATTTTAAAATATATCTTTCTTATTATATAAAATTCTCGTGTCACAGTGTTTGTAACAAAACTCCTCCGAAATGGCTGGACCGATTTTTATGATTTTTTTTTATATTTGTTAACTATGAGAATAGGTCGTAAAGTATTTTTCATCCTCCTATCAATTTTGTAATCGCAATTTTAGTATTTTTGTTTGAACAATATACCTAGAAGGTTATATTATTTCGATGCAATATACAAAATTGAATCGGTCATTTCAAAAACCTCAATTAGAATTTTTCGTTGATTGACGTGAAGTGTCGCGTCACTTTGACATATTATATGGTTTGAAAATAAAATTGGACCCGATAGGTGGCGCTGCCGACCTTAGTAAGATTAATAATTAGTAGAAAAAGAGATAAGGAAAGGATGTACAAATGGAGTGGTTACTGCGGCCAGGCGAGGTGCCGATTTAAGACTTCGAAACGCAGTGTTCCCTGCGACTAATAAAACACCAAGACCAGAGCCCACTTTGAAAAATTCATTTCCAACGTTTGGGAAGCAGGGTTCATCCATGCTTCAGAGCGTTAAGGCCAGCATCACTCGACCAATGAGTTCGTCAGCTAGGTATATTTACATATCTATACTAATATTATAAAGCTGAAGAGTTTGTTTGTTTGTTTGAACGCGCTAATCTCAGGAACTACTGGTTCGAATTGAAAAATTCTTTTTGTATTTTTTCTTATGTTAAGGTCGACAGACAGGCTGACGGTCCACTTGATGGTAGGTGGCTACCGTCGCCTGTAACACAAGCAACGCCTAAACTGCAGCAAGTGCGCTGCCGACTGCTGTAGGATTAAGGATAAGGGATTAGGAATGGATAGGGAAATTTGGGCTCTAGCATCCCTTCCTCACTCACCGAAACACAACAGCACACGTGCTGTTATTTCCTGGTGATCTTCTGTAAGGGGATGGTTACCCGCGCCAGACGAGCTGTCCAAATGATTGCGAAAACGCAGTGTGCCCTGCCACTACTTTCCAAATCCAGACCAGAGCCAAATTTGAAAAGTTGACCCTGCTGGGAATCGAACCCGGGAACCCTAGAACAGAGCATTAAGTCAAGCACCATTACTTAATTTTGAATAGTCCATTTATCGAAGAAGGTTATAGGCTATATAACATCACGCTACGATAAATAGTATTATCTATAGCAGTGTCCAGTACCGCGCGCCCCATGCGCACGCCGCCCCCCGTATGGGCCGCAGCGAAGCGTGGCCGATTTCATAAATAAACTCGCTGTTATTTTCTATCCGCCAACTTTTTCTGAACCACCAAATGGATTTTGATACGGTTTTCAATATGAAAAGAGCGACTAACGAGGAAGGTTTGTGCCGGAGGCACATCAAAAATAAAAGTCTTTCAAGTTAAGTTTATTGTTTATTATTATTACAGATATCTAACCTCTTCGGAAGATATTATGAATCGAAATGATTTAAAATGTTCATTGTCAAGAATAAATTATTGCACACAAAAACTGGACGTCATCAGGGAAAATATCGAAATACAAAAGAGACTGATTTTCTTCACGAGGACGAAGATATTAAACTTCGGCGTTAGCGATGACTGTTTGTGTGATTATGTTACGTTTCGAAACTTAAACGATGCTAGACAAATATTTAAGTATGATTTTGTAAAGTGTAAACTATAGTTATTTTATCTTCTTAATGTGCCTCTCCTTACTGAAGGTACTGCACTCCTGTAGGTACTCCTCCTGTACTTTAGCTATTCGACATAATAGGAGGATCGGACAAATTTTCAGAAAATGTTTTAAATTAATCTTCATGGATATTTATTCCCATAAAAAATACTATTTTATTTATTTATAGCCTTTTAGTTACTCAAAATCATGTTTTAATATTGTTTGTTTGAAAATGCCGCCAAAACGCCACGATAGTTCATCTGAGAGCGCGTAACGTCATTTGTGGTCATATCATAACAAGACAGCTGCATTGGCATAAGACAATGATTGCCCACAAATGACGTCACGCACTGTGATTGGTGTTTCAGTATAGATTAAAAATATTGTAAATAATAAAATTTTATTTCTTCATTTAAAAATATTTAAATGAATTATATTAAATTATTATTCGATAAATAATTGTAAAAAATTATATATTTTCTTTCTAAGTACATTTTAGATTTTAATCTGATTACTGTCCGATCCCCTATTGCTCCACGATTTTAATACTCTTTGATGTTACGCAACCAAGACAACTTCTTTCTACTTTACGATTTTTAACTATCTTCTCTATCATTATTACATGCATTGTCTATGTGGATTCTATAAGGTACTTCGGAGAGTGTGTTCGGGAGCTGCATGAGATCATACCGCCTTCCCCTCTCTTTATTTGTAGTATGGTGCTATTCTCTGAATTTCGCAGTACCCTCTCTTCTATCGGATATACAGACGTACGGCTGGTTACCATCCTCACCTTGTCGATATCCCTATAATTCTGACCAAGCGCTTTAAAACATACTTTAATATTATAAAGCTGAAGAGTTTGTTTGTTTGAACGCGCTAATTTCAGGAACTACTGGTTCGAATTGAAAAATTCTTTTTGTTTTGAATAGTCCATTTATCGAGGGAGGCTATAGGCTATATAAAATCACGCTACGATAAATAGTATTATATATAAGCAGTGTCCAGTACCGCGCGCCCCATGTGTACGCCGCCGCCGTATGGGTCGCAGCGAAGCGTGGCCGAGTTCAGCTAGTATATTATAATGAGCACTGCTAAGGATTGGAACTCCTTGCCCGCGTCTGTGTTTCCGAGCTCATACAACCCAAATCATTTCAAGGTTCGAGTGAATAGGCATCTTCTGGGTGAGCTCGCGCCATCGTCGGTCTCATCTTTCCTACATGGATGGATGTAGGCTAAGAGCAAACCCATCTTCTATAAAAAAAAGCAGCAGCCAGTATCTGTCATATCGCAATGCACGCAACTTTCTCTTCTTAAGTACGAACCAATTCTGCCCTTCGGGCTATTCGTTTCAGAACCTCCTCATTCGAGACTTTTTCTGTCCACTTGATGCGGGGCTTACGACAATATGACCACATTTCGAAGGCCTCTATTTTTTTAGGAAAACCTCCTTTGCTGTTCAGGCTTCGCACTCGTAAACGAAGACATTGCAAAATCTAATATGGATTTTGTGAGAGTTAAATTTGTTATAAGATTATAAATTAATTAACACGTGATGATCGCGTAAAGAACGAGACGGTTCTACAGAGAATGAACAAGAAGGCTGAAATATAGAAACCCATAAAAGTCAGATAACTGGAATATGATGCGAGGCGAGAAGTATAATCTACTGCAGCTGTTCATGCAGGGGAAAATACAGAGCAGACGCAAACCGGGCATACGAAGCGCTTCCTGGCTAAAGAATCTTCGTGAACGATATGACTGAAGTACCATATTGCTCAGAGAAGATTCAGATAGCCACAGTGATAGGAAACCTGTAGGCGATGGCACCAAGAGAAGAATAAGAATTAATTAATAAGTACCTAATTACAAATAGTTTTAATCTATAAAGTAATAAATTTGTAAGTGTAAATAAATGAACTTTTTTAGCTACATTATTTACGTATTTCACAGTTACTCTCCTCTCTCTCTCTCTCTCTCTTTGTTCAAAGGACTCTTCATCTTGAAGGTTTAGTGTAGAGATATGGCCAAAGAACCTTAGTAAGTATTCGCCATAGCACAACCGACAAAATAATGTCTTTAACTTGGAGCTCCTCCAAAATTGATTTATTTATGCGAAACGCAAGTTTAACAAGCAACACCAGGGAAGATTTGTTCACAATAACCCACATTGTACTGTATCTGGGCCGAAACACCTCACAGAAAGCAGTTTCTGAGAAAAAGAGAAAGTTTCTGACCAATCGGACCGTGATGTGCCTTATTCAAAAAATGCAGACGAACTCCGTATCTTTGGCCTGGAGTACGGAGTAAAAACTAGGGATATGCTTCAATTGGAACGACTCAAAAAACTCAAGGGACTTAAGTCTACATTCTAACTGAGCTTATACTAAGATAGTATTTAGAAGCGCCAGCCTAAAGACGAGGCAATAAGAGTCAAATGTGGACCTTATAAATACTTAACTGCTGATCCTACCTGAAATGTCACTTAGCCCCGTTCAACACTTTAAACTTTGAAGCTAGATTAGCCTTTTCTTCGAAGTGACACCACCTAAATTTTATCTTGCTCATAAGGTGTCCACACACAGGATATCAATGCTCTTTTATATTTTAAAAGTGTCCTGAAATTTTAGGTGTCGCTAAAAATGGGACTCTTTTTATGTTAAGATCAGCAAACAGCCTGACAGTCCACTTGATGGTAGGTGGCTACCGTCGCCTATAACGCTAGCAAAGTCACAGGGGCTGCAAGTGCGCTGCCGACTACAGTAGGTTTAAGGACAAGGGAATGGGGGGGGGGGGGGTGATAGGGATAATGGGCCCTTTTTTCCCAATGTAAGCACAAAGTTCTGTCTTAAATTGGAACAGCTATTGAAAAGATTGGGGGTTGAGTATACAAATTGAGTATAGTTAATGTCGATTCGACAATCATTGTTCAGACAGTAATTTCAGCGAACAGTTTTAAAGCGAAGAGTTTCGACCAATATTTCAAGAAGCTCTCGCTGAACGTCTAGATCAAGGGACGTCTAGACACAGAGGGAGGTTTTTCTTGACACGGACCGTTTGTCGGAAGGTTCAACTCTGCAACATTTATCTACGATGGTAGCTTAGGCCTTGCCTTGCCTAACCATCAAATTACTGGAAAGACGGATATTAGAGAAAAGTATCGTCCACGTCACCAAACTAGTCCCGCCGTTTCATGAACTGGAGTTGGCGCAGCTAGAATTGGCTAGAAAACATTTTGCAATGCGACGACAGCGCCGCGCCTTCCGGATTTGTTTGCTGGAGCAGACTCTATATTATAATCTACTCTCCATGATAAGGAGGACGAACTCTATAGTTGAGAAAGCCATCATTAAATAGGAGGTGCTGTAGTAGCATTTTGTATGCGGTGATTTCATCAACTACAGAACAAATACTTAATATTCCCACTCAGCACACTTCCTCTCGTTATTAATTTCATGTCAAACATAAACACCAATGCTACAAAGGCGGTATTCTGGTCAATTTATGAACCAGTATTTAAATCACAGAACACTCGCTAGGATTCGTATAATTCCCATGGAAGTAATAAGTATAATACTTCCATGATAATTCCATATAATTTATGAATTAAAACAAACTTTAATACACCATATTCGTATATTATATCACTTCATAATGACAACACCCGTATTTTTCTATTTCATTTTCAAAACTTAAAACGAATTCTTATAAATATGTGTACTAAGAAATATTTACTCTTCAAATACAAATTAATATTTGTAGTGTCGCGCAGCGCAAGTGCGGTTTTGACCTGTAACGATATGTATTTTTTATGGACTGTGGTGTGTGGTGTGAACAGAATGTCATGTCAAGCAAATGCAAGTCAACGTCAACGTCAATGTCATTATTATTTTAGTTTAGATTGAGTTTAGATTATTAAGTATTTACATAAATCGGAATTTTTATTTTAACTTTGTACTTTGAACATTTGCCTACTTACTTAGGAGATAAAATAAATTTAAAAAGTAATTGTGATTAAATATACACCTACTTCATAAATAAAGCGTGCCGGAATATTTTTCAAACATAGTTTTGTGTATTTTTATATATATATTTTTATTTGAAACTTGATTACATATTTAAAACTAATAAGTTAGTCAGTGGTTACCTACTAATTAAAAATGACTATCAACGTATTAAAGGAATGGTATATTGACGCCCCATGGGGAAAAATAGCCCGTATGTATATTTTTTATCATTATTTAATATTTATTGAGAAGTTGTTTTTTTTTATACATCTATATCCGAAGATAGAGATTCATACATATATATCTATTCCCCGAAGAACCAAGGTTTTCGACATAACTGAAAGAATTAGCATAGCAGAGTGAAATGGCAATGGGCCGGTCATGTCTGTCGCAGAGCGGATAACTGATGGGGTAGAAGAGTTCTCGAATAGAGGCCATGAATTGGAAAGTGCAGTATGGGATGTCTTGCGGCCAGGTGGACGGATAACCTGAAAGGCTTCGTGGTAAATGGCTGGATGTGAAAGACAGAGGACCGTGTGTGGTGGTGAGCCTTGGGAGAGGCTTACATCCAACAGTCCTCATACTGGTGGAGTATGAATTGGTTCATACTATGAATATCTTGACAGGACTCCGGTTGGGGCATGGCCCGGTGTATCTTTAAACCATGCCATTTGCAGGACAGGTTGTCTAGGTTGTCATTCTAAAATATTCCAGCATGATATCTCTTCTACCACCAAAACATAAAATCCTTAGGGCTTGTTTCACAATGTGCTAATAAAGTCCCGAATAGTAATTCGACGAATAAAATACTTGTCAGATAAATCCTTCCATTAACTCGCATTGCGTTTCACAATCATCCAACTCATAACTAAATCTGCTGATTTGGTAGTCGACAAGTTCCGTTTCGAGCGTTGATTAATGTTATACGAATTATTATGCCATAATTTTATTACAAATTAAATAACTGTATTTTTTCTGATAAAATAATTATTAATGTTACCGGTTTCATCGTTTCAATCTATATAAAGAATATTTTTGCTAAATAAACACTAAAAGAATACTTTGCTGCGAAGCATATTTTGCAGGTAACGAAACGTTTCTTCTATAATATAACGTCCTTTATGTTTTGTTATTGTTATTGCGATTCGAAATTTTTAAGGTAATGAAATATTGAAGGCGTTATTATAAAACGTAGTGTATATATATAATGAATGGCATTATATAAATATAATGACAGTGATTATATACCCAAATATTATAAAAAGAAATGTTCCAGAAATGTGAAAGCGAGAAAGGAGATAAAAAAAATATCGTTTTCATCTTCCATCGCCTCGTAAATATCCATTTTAATTGAAAACTTATTGAATAATAGCAAAATGTAAAAACAATATGTCAACTGTCAGTGCTATTCGTCAGTTAAGTATGACACTGGCCACATGATCTAACCTATAACTTATTCGGCAGTTTAACAGCTGAATAGCGCTAGTCAACGATTGTGAAACGCACACAAAGCGTTTACCGGACAGTTAATCAACAAATAGCCTAATTGTAACTTTATTCGGACATTGTGAAACAAGCCCTTAGTGTAGGTAAAGCATACTTCTATATCACCAAAAGAATGTGTTTAACATGACAAGTTATAAATTTGATTAAAGGCATAAGTTTTTTACTGGACAATCTGGAAACTATTCACAGCCTATCGTCAAGTGGAACTTCAGCCTGTCTGACGATCTTAACATATAAAAATATCACTAAAATAAGATATAAATGTGCTAAAGGAGTGTGAACGCTAAAATCGTTGCAAGGTTGAGAGTAATATGTATAAGAAAAATCCTTTGCTGTGCTTTGCCGAGCCATACCGTTAGCCAGCGTCGGCTCTTAAAAGAAGGTTCATATTATCCTACAACCTATCTATTAATCTTTTTTTTAACTCACTATAAGATAATTAATAAAATGAAAAAAAAAAAAAAAGTAATTTTTTTTTACAAAGGCATTGTATGCAGATGCACACATGAATTAAAAAAATTCGTATTTTTTTTGAGAAAACACATAGTTAGCCACTTAACACCGCTTAAAACAACCGTTCACTACAGTTTGAAGTCTAAACCAGTAAAAAAATAAAATAAAATATGTTTTTTACATACATGGTGGATGGCACTACAGGTGTGCCTTCAACTTTTATGGCGCTCGACACGCCAGTCGTGTCATTATCATTAGCATAAAAGAAATTTATAATAAAACATATTATAAATTTCTTTTATGCTATTTAGACAGCAACAGTCTAATAACCATCCTGTCAATGTTCTTATAAATTTAGGCTCTGGATATAACTTATAAGGATGCCCATATATTTTTACTTTCAGTAATTTCGTGGGGTATTAGCACTGGTAAACCAATTTTAATGGTTCATGGACGACAAGACAGTTCGGCCACATTCATACCGCTGTTGGAAGTGTTACCATCCGGTTACCATTATGTTGCCGTAGATCTGCCGGGACATGGCAAGTCTGATTCGTTTCCGAAAGGTATGTAGTGTATGAGTTTGTCAATTGTTTGTGTTGTTTATAGAAATAAGTTACAGGAGATAGAGGTGTTTACCCATTCTTCTTCTCTCTGTACCATCTACTATCGGAGGTCAGATATCATCATCGATATCCTAACCCTCGAGGCGGCATCTCGAAACAGCGGTCTGGTACTTCGGCTACCACTCGCGGGAGATTCTTGATCTAGGAAATATGTCATCTGTCTGGATTGCGTCTACCCTGTATTTTCCCCTGCATTATCAGTTGCAGCAGATTCTCGCCGTACATGATATGCCCAAAGTATTCCAGTTTTCTGACTTTTGTGGTTTTCAGTATTTCGAGTTATTATATTTTAAAAAAATCTGCATTTACCCATTTTATTAAAAAAAAGCTACATTTCCAGAACCCATTTTCCTAACCCCTCCCAATCCATTATCCTTCATCCTACTGTAGCCGGCACCGGCAGCGCACTTGCAACAGCTTTGTACCGTCGCCTATAACACAGGCTGCTACCTACCACCTGTTGATGGTACCTGCTACCTACCTGCTACCTGTTGAGGGTAGGTAGCTGCTACCTACCATCAAGAACCATCTCGATCAATGTCAGCTTTCAAACAAAAACAAAAAAAGCAAGGATCATAATAATTAGAATAAGTTTGTACTTCTGAATTATGAAAAGTTATAGCAAAGTCAATTAAGTATAATAATTTAGATTATTGTTGTTGTTAAAACATAATTATTTTCTTAATAGAGCCCATCTACATAAAGTTTTTAATTTTTATTTCTGTTTCTGATTCATCTGTAACAAATTCTGATTCATATGGGCACAAAATATTTGAACCTCGATATCTTGAAAACTACTTTATAAAAACGAGTCCCTCATTCAAATGTATACCTTTGGTATACCTATTTTCATATGAACTTGTGTTACAGAGCTAAAAGTGAAATTAAATTTTGGCCATATGAATCAGTCGAAGAATGAAATTTCGAAGAAATACCCATAATTAACAAACAGCTACGGGCACTTTAAACATTCGCCACTTTAGGCGCGCTTGTCGTGACGTCCACAGTCTACAATAACAATCAAATGTTGAAAATCACAAACATCTACACACAGACTAATACAACATCTTTGATCTACACGCTTGTTGACATTTCATAGACTTTGACGTTATATTCGAACTGACCGTTGCAAGTATTATGAATTTCCCACAATTTTTACAAATTTTTTGTAATTATTTTCTTAACTCAGAACGCTTCAATTCTAAAGCAAATAATGTTCACAAAAAAATATTTAACCCTTTTTTGGATTAGACGCATGGGAATATGCGTCTAATCCAAAAAAGGGTTAATTTCCTTATTATTAGTTCAGGGTAGCCCACTCTCCTCTCCTACATCTCAGCAACGGTTCTGATGTTCTTCTTTCTATAGGCTGCGATAGCCGCTGATCATCAAGTGAATCCTCGGCTTTCTTACTGTTACCTATAATAAAAAAGATTATAACAATTTCAGGTGTGGTATTGCATAGGATACAATTTCTATCGGCGGTCGAGACTGCTATAAGGCATTTGGAATGGTCAAATTTTATCTTCTTCGGCCATTCGTTGGGAGCGGAATTGGGTGAGTGAGTTTGATTTGGCACACTCAGAGCAATCCAGTTATTACTTGCATTTGTCTTGAACTGCTGACGATCGACCTCAACACGAGAAGTTGTAAATGATGTAAAGAAACATTCAGGGGTTCACAACATTTGGATCGAATAATAATTATATGTAACAACAATTAACCAAAACGACACTGATTTCTAACCAATAAAAACAAAATGATTTCAAAAACTAAATTAGTAATAAAATCTATATATATAAAAATGAATCCCCATTTCCCTTGGTCACGGCATCACGCGTGAACGGGTAGACCGATTTTAATTCGGTTTTCACTAATGGAAGGAAGGATAAACGGGGAATGTTCATATATATAAAAATAGCAACCCGGGCGAAGCCGGAGGCGGGTCGCTAGTCTAATATAAAACCTAACCGGCAAGGAACCCCATGCGCATTTTAAACTCGAATGACGTATGAATATGACTCGTCAAAATTGCGGACCAAATATTTACGTTCGCTTCTTTATAACCCAATCAAATTAAATTGCTTGCGAATACGTTCTTTGATAATTTCCCGTGTGGCAAGTTTGTTTGTTTGCATAATTTACAGTTTCTCGTCACGGCGACTATAGAAGCTGGTCACGCCAAACAATTATTTGAAGTGGACAGTATTTATTTTGCTGGTCAATCAAAGGACGAGGAAACAAAGGACATCTGCCACTTATCTCCTTCCCTGGTCTTCCAGCGGAGAAGACTGCAACGGGTGTGTCGCACTCACAGTCCAGAAGCTCCGGCATTTCACCACTTTAACGATTGCACTCGCAGAGCGGGAAGCGTGACCAAGTATTAATATTACAAGCTCAATTTCCCGATAATGTAGGCGGATGAAAATAAGTATTCGAATCTCCCGGTCGAGATCGGCTGCGTGGCGCGTGTTACACATAGAACACTTGCAATTGCATAGTGTTGCTTGTTTTAATGGACTATTGGTCTGTCTACTAACGATAAGGCCCACTGTGCATTAGGCAGCCTAGCTGCCGCAGTCCGAATTATAAAGCCGCCAATCGGCGACCATTTGTGACACTATCGTCGAGCTATATGGACGTGGAAGATCTTATAATTCTATATCTATCTCGTTAAAAACGCAAAACAAAAAAATACTTTTTCTAAAACGGCACTAAAATGGCTTGTCTCATACTTATTTTAAGGATGTTCGTAAATACCCAGACCTGTTTTTTAACTATGTACACGAGAATGTTAGTGCAATCGTTTGATAACAGTTGGGAAAATATAAGAAAATCAATCACAAATTACGTCTGGCTGCGTGGGAGATTGATGGCAACCACATACATTCGCATACACTTGCTCTGTCTGCGTGTAGCCAATGGGCTTCCGTGGAATCAGGTGCGTTGTAATAGCTGCGGCAACCAGGAATTTGTGGCTCCCTAGTGCGTTGGCTCTCCTATACGCTGTTATATGTAAGATTGGCTGCCGGCAGCCGACTGTCGGGCTCAATTGAAAAAAGCAAACCTCAAATTGAAAGGAATATTTGTATCCAATTTCCATATTAACAAGCAAAGAGAAAGACATGGTGATATGCTACAAAAAATGCTTCCTTATTTTTTCAGGTTTATGCTATAATGCGATATATCCGGGCAAAATAACAAAGTTTCTCTTGCTAGACCCCGGTCCGTCTTTTCAAAAGGCTCGCAATCGCCCTCAGCCGGAGTATTTTAAGATATTCTTTCAAAGTTACTATGACGAATATGATAAGATGAACACTAACGATAGAGTTTACACTAGGAAAAAAGCTTTGGAAGCCGTTATGAAAGCTCGGAATATGACTGAGCAGCAAGCGGGGGTGATATTGAGCAGAAATTTGCGTGAAGTAGGACCCGATCAATACATGTGAGTGTCAAATTGTAGAGCGCTCAAGAGATTTGCTTATGTGTATAAATCAAGAGATTATACATATAAGTAAATCTCTTGAGGCTCAATTGTCAGCTACTTTTTTATGTTAAGGTCGTCAGACAGGCTGACGGTCCACTTGATGATTGGCAGGTGGCTACCGTCGCGTATAACATGAGCAACGCGACAGCTGCTGCAAGTGCGCTGTAGACTACAGTAGGATTAAGGATAAGGGATTAGGATGAGAGATAGGATAAGGGATAGGGAAATGGGCTCTGGCATCTCTTGATTCACAGCACATGTGTTATTTCACGGTGGTCTTCTGTAAAGGGGTAGTTACTGCCGCCAGGCGGGCTGCCCAAATGACTGCGAATATGCACTGTTCTGCCACTGTGCACATAATAAAAGTAAATTTTACTTTTATTATATGTTTTTGTATAAGGTCAACAGGCAGGCTAACGGTCCACTTGATGATAGATGGCTACCGTAGTCTATCCACGGCTCACTCATAAAAAAATCAATATTTCGCAGTAGTCTTGGGCCGCGGTCACAAAGGCCCGTTGACGGACAGACCTCACCGCGCCTTTGGAGGCCTGTCGCGGCCTGTTCGCCTCCATTTCCACCATGTCACAATAATACCGTTATTGTAGTTTTAGTGATATGCACACATGAAGGTCACAAGACTAAAATGATTGAGACGAGAAAAAATATTCAAAGACTTTGCTGAAGGTGTTGGTTAATGTTTGTCATAAATTCCAGACTATCCTGGGATAAACGTCTCGTGAATCCAGCACCGTTGAATTTACCGGACGAAGCTTACGCAGCAATATTTAAAAGAAACCTTCCACCGACTATAATCGTCATGGCCAAGGGGACAGATGTCTTCAAAAGTGAAACACACAAAATGGTGAATTATTTCTTTAAAGATATGCCAAAGACAACGAAGAATACTACAGTGGTGGAAGTCGATGGTGGTCATAATGTTCATTTTACTAATCCAGAAAGATTTTCTGATGCCGTTTGTAGATTTCTGGAGAGAGACTTCAATATGGCTGTCTCTAAACTTTAAACACTCCAGTGCAACTATGAATTAGTATCTGACCGTCCTGTTTGGTCTGTAATGTTAAATAGCTGCATTTAAACATTGTTGACGAGATATCTCGTCGCAAAAATCTTATTTTGCACAAAGTTGACTTGTTAAATTGCTGGTAATTTTTCTATTGATACTAGCGACGAGATGTTTGGTCGAGAAAAATGTGATACTATATGCATTGCTGACGTGTAATCTCTTTTGAAAAAGCGGTGTTTAATGTTAAACAGCTGCATTTATACACTGTTGACGAGATATCTCGTCGTAAATAGTTATTTTTGCACAAAGTTGAAATGTTGCTGGTAAATTTTCTATTGATTTGATACTATCAACGAGATGTCTGGTCGAGAAAGATGTCAAACTATGCATTGTTGACCGTAATCTCGGTGGAAACGCGTGCTCTAATGTTAAACAACTGCATTTATATACTGTTGACGAGATATCTCGTAAAAAAAATTGCACAAAATTGACCAGTTGCTGGTAATTTTTCTATCGATACTGTACGTATGTCGGTGTGGCGTGGTGACCGGCGTGTAGTATGTGGTTACCAGTGTGGCACGTGGTCAGCAGTGTACGATGACCCGATGGTCTATGCTACTTGATCTATCAGAAGATTTGTGTGTTCGAATGAAAAGACCTATTGCACTTGTACCAGTCGGTCACCACCTTCCGGCACGTGTGCTGGGATTGGGATCCCACGTTACCCAGGTAAGTCGATAGAGCTTTGGCTAGAGGCTCTCCAACGGTATGTACTTTTACTACTTCTTCCTTGTTGCTTCTACTGTTGTGCCCTGTTCGGTGTGTTTCTTCTACGGCTTTCCACGGAGATTATTCTTTCTTGATCCTTCCAGTGGTTCCAGTCGTCCTCGAGATCTTGCCAATCTATACCTTTCTTTTTGGATGGAACTTCTTGTTCTTCTTGGTCGTATGTTTGTTGTTGTTCACGTTTTCTCTTGCGGGCTTCGTTTATATTACGAATAGCAGCCCAGTTTTTTTTCTTGTTCCCTAGTCCAGGTGCTCAAATAAAAATGCTCCTGAAATGTAAATTTGGAGTAACGTATATTCACTCTTTATACGAATTTATCAGAAGCGATTAAAGTATTAAATTCTTCATTTCCTTCCCATGCTAAAGTTTTAAGAAAATTTTCCACGAGTTATGTCGGATTTTGAGTCTGCCCTCGATCCTGACATGTCATTTTGAGACGCTTGATCGCTATCTTCCATTTCATTCGTTCGTTCGCTTCGTTCAAGTACATCTGCTTTTTGTATACATTCAGCTCGAAGTATAGTGTCGTGGTCCTCTGCCGGGCATCTTTGCGTGAGCGATGTATCGTGGTAGGGTTCCAAGTTCCAACGTATTGAAGAGGTGTCCCTTTTTCTCTATTTTTCCAGTTGCATGGGTACAACATGGAACACAACTCAAAAAAGCTAATTTTACAGGAAAGCTCTTTGAAAATTAAACAAAATATATATGCCCATATTTTTTTATTTACTAAAGATACATTGAAATTTTAATTCTAAATTAATAGGGCATTAAATAAAGTTTCGATACATCTGTGATTATAAGGTATTAAGTGACAAAAACAGTATTAAAATGTATAAAGAACACAACGACTTCGACTTGTGATGTAATAACTTCGGTGATATTTTATTGAACAGTCCTGCAAGTCAAAATGTGAGACTTGCATAGTTTTCAAATTATCCCGAAGAACGACACAATTGGTAATAATGGTCAGTTAATACTATGGGTTTTATCAAATAGTAACATAATTATGATTACCAAAATATTTCAGAAAAACTTCTTTCAACATAATAACATTTTTAGGTTTTACATAAAATCAATCCGACAGAATTTTTCTATAGAATAGCATATTTTCTGTTGTGACATTACAATTATACCCATAGTCTATGAAGTTATTATATTAAAAACCTTCAATCATAGTAAAAAAAACACTTAATTCTATAAAATAAACCAAAACTATAAATAGTAGAATGTAGGTTTTCTCGGCTGGTATCCATACGAGTTGTGGGTTTCCGGGATGATTCTTCAGGGTCTTTGCTTTATTTCGTATCCAGTTTATCGGCATAGCTTTCCTTTTGCGTCCTCTCTTTGGATTAATACTGTTTGCATCTTCTTGGTGCGGAGAATTAATATGAACAGTAATCGAGGAGTCTGAAACTATAGGTGCTGGAACGTTTTGAGGAACACTTACAGATGCTGATGCCTCCAATCCAGAAGAAGTGTTACACCCAGGATAATCTTCGTTATGTGATAATTCTGATTCTGATGAACTGTCCGAATCTGATGAACTGGACTCACTAGAACTGCTTGAGCTGGAGGAACTACTGTTTTCTTCTGCAGGTTTTGGGATAACCTGACGCATTTGCGTGGTCTGATCCAATTTATAGTCTGGATCCTTAGCACTATCATCGGAACAAAAGTCTTCACTCGTGTTAGTTAGATCGTTACCTGCGGTTTTATTTTCATTTATGGGAGATAATATACAGCGTTCCCTGTCAAGAACTTTCGTGGGGGCGGCGGTAGACGCTTCTTTATTTTCATCATTATTATTGACTGTTAAGTTCATTTTCTGGAATATCTGAAGAATACGGGGATTCAGCACTGCAAGAATAATAAATTAATAAATTCACAGTCTGTCCATAATTCATTAGCTTGCCTAATTTAAAGATCGTTATAATTTTTGTCTAACAATAAAAAATACATTTTTGCATATAAAGTTATAAAACCTTAGTGAAAACAATAGAGTACCGCGACAAATATTGTTTTTCAGATGAGAGTGTGGCGATTGACTCGCACCGAGTTAATTGTCCTGTGTCATGCGACACAGTTTAGTTTAGACAAAAACATAACTGTCAGTGATGACCTTGTAACAGATGGTAATATACAGAGTTTTTGGGAGGAGTAAACCGTTTCAACCATGTTTCAACATTGTATTTTATTTCCGTAACCATCGTCACATCCACCTAGCTGCTGGATACGACATCGCTCCATTCCTCGTCGCCGGTAGACGTCCGACTTCGGTCACCTACAAGAGCTTTAAAATATTTAAATTTGGTAGGTATTTGTGAAACTTAATATAGGAGAAACCGCAAGTTGCACACTGAAAATACCGTATCTTGTTATCGGTCATAAGTTTTAATCATTGTCTTTTGACGAATAATATTACATTCCAAAAGAGTAAACTACAATTTCTTTACTTTTATCTAGAATATAGAAATAAAACAAAATAGGTATAATTGGTTTACTTACTTTTTTGTGAAGAAAACCACAAGAAAACAGTATCACTATAAGTTGCACTATTCATCAAAACAAGTTTGAAATTTGTAGATGATTTTTTCTTGAAGATTCACACAACGCGAAATGGTACACTGTATCAAAAACTTTACGTTAAAACTATTTTGACTATTTCGAAATGTGATGTTATGCAAGTAATATTAAGGGGGAGACAAACGCTAAATACTAAAAATATCCATTGTTTTGAAGATGTTACAAGAAATAGACAAGAAAATTGCTTTGAAAAAAATATATATATATTATACTTAAACATATTATATGTGAACAACCAATTGCATTAATTGGAATTTTCGTTAAAGTAATAGAAACTCCACAAAAAAAGTTAGAACACAAGAAGAATTTGACCTTTATTGAAAATCCTCTCGAAAACGGCTTATTGCACGCATATGAATCCTGTACCTATTAATAAGTTGATATCAGATTAAAAAATTGTATTGATAAAAAAAAAATTGTGTAATGTTCTAATGGTAAAAACAAAAAAACACCATTTCTAGGCCCGTTGATTGTCTCCGCCGCCAGCGAGTTCTATAGTAAATATCATTTGCCTCAGTGAATCCCTTAATACGTAGTGGCGTGCAAAGACTTGGCGTAACTGGCGCTCGTTGATTGTTTTAGAAAAATGGAGTCCAAAATAGACCAATCACGTAACGACACTCAGTGGCGCCGCCGCGCCATTTTTCACCAGATGGTTATGAGTTTTAGTCACTATGAAATAAGGACTATTTTACGCTTTTCTGTGTGCTTATGTTGAAATTGGTAAATTTTGAGTTGTGTTATTCATGCAAAGCAGCGAATTGTTCACTGCCTGATCTGTCCATTTTTTTCAACTAAAAGAAGTTGATGAGTTATAAATGCAAACTTAAAAAACATTTAGTCACGTTTATATGCTGCTGTTGACTGTTAGTATTTATTTCCATTCCTATCTTTTATTCACTTCTTATCATAGGGGACGGTGGGGGAATTGCGGACGCTTAAGCGGAATCACAAATAAAACTCAAACCATTAATAATAATCAGTCTGTATTTATTAATTATTAAACTATAGTTGCTTACCTATCAAATCAATATTAATTATTATATGAGATCAATCAACATTTATTAAATTTTAATCAAAAACAAAAACATATATGTCCGTAATTACCCTTAGCTCTTTGGGTAAATACGGACCAGTGCTGGGTTAATTGCGGACAACATGGTGTATTTACGGACGAGGTCCCATTTCATTTGCAGAATTCACAAACGTAGCCTCTTGAAGAAGACCCAACACTGCAATTCTCATGTGCCCAGTTTTTACATTTTGAACACATAATCCAGTCTTCGGTGGGTGGGTTACAATACTTTTCCTGGCAATAAATGCAGAAATATTCATCATTTTCTTTATCACATTCAAAATTGTTTAATTTTCTTAAACCTTTTGGTAGTTTTTCTTTGGTGCTTTTTGGTTTCTTATTTGTAATTTTGGTCTTTTCTTGTTCTAGGTTAATTCTCTTTCTTTCTATTTTCTTTTGTTCTTTTTGCTCTAGGTTTACTTTTTCCGGTGTGCTGGTGAAAATAATAGAGTGTTTTTTTTTAACTAATCGTTTTGTACGAGTAGGTTTTAGAGTTGGTACTTCAACTACATTACTAAGTGGTACTAAGGGTGGTAGACAAGTTTGACTTGTTATAGTTTGATTAACACCAGCTTCACTAACATCACCCACTAATGCAGACGTAGGTATTGTTTCGTTTAAATTACCAAAACTTTCAAAAGTATTTGTAAATTTATTTTGATCCATTGGACAAATTCCAGCAGACTTAAAGCCATTCATAGCTTTGTCAGTACTTGTGGTTCTATTAAAAGCCTTTGTATAAAGGCCTACAACTTCATATGCCGTAATTTTGGTGCCTGGATGGTTGACCATGAAGGATTCACATTCTTTGTTATAGGCTGTTTTTAGTGGGCCATGGAAAGTTAAATCTAAAGGCTGCATTCTATGGGATGTGTGAGGTGGTAAAGTTAAAACATGAATGAAATTCTTGCGACAAAATTCGTGAGCTCTCAAACTAACGTGGCTTTCATGGTTGTCCAGTATTAGTAAAATAGGATCATCTGTAGATGGTTTTGCAAATGCTTTAAAATGCTGAAGCCAATCAACGAAAATTGATTCAGTTATCCAGCCTGAGTCAGAAACACAAGCCACCATGTTACTATTACTGTCCTTCATAAGCAGTGCATTCATTCGCTTTCTTTTAAATATGAAAAATGGGGGAATGTATGTGCCTCCAGCATTAAAACAATTTATAACTGTGGTCAAGGAACCACGTTCTGCGCTGGTACATTTACCTACTTGTTTTAATCCTTTCGGTGCGAGAATCCTGGAATTTCGTTGTACAGTACTAATCCCCGTTTCATCAACATTGTAGATTGAATTCGACTTAAATTGGTATTTTATCATGAGTGTTTTTAAATTTTCAAAAAATATATCTGTTTCTTCTTGATTAAGTGCTGTGATTCTATTTATTGAAGTGGCTTCTGGTCTTCGAAGTGATATATTGGGGTGTCTCGCCATAAAATTATAATACCAATCTATACCTGCCATTTTGGTATCTTTATTGAAGTCATTTGCTATGTTATTAGCAACGGCAAAATCAAATGCTATTTTTCTTAGGGTAGGAATTGTTATCCCAAAGAAGGCTTTGCAAGATTTTAAAATGAATTCGACCAGTTCGTTTTCTTGAGATTCATTAAAAACTGACTTCTTTCCTCTTTTTGGCATGGTACTAACACAGCCTTTTTTCACTTGATCAAAAAGGGTCACTCTGGGAATGCCATACTTCTCTGCCGCCTGTCGAAAAGGAGTCTTTTTCTCTTTAATTTCTTGCACAGCTCTTTGTAAAGTTTGAATGGTGTAAGCTGGTTCTTTTTTCTTAATATACTTTCGAGGCATCTGGAATATAGAAATATTGCTATAGGATTTGATAGATAATAGGGTAATTAGGTACAAAAAATAATATAAAAATAATAAGTTTTCATAAATAATGGGGTAATTACGGACGTCCGTATTTACCCCAGGCCATTTGTCCGCAATTGACCCAAACGTGTTAGAAAAAGTACAACAACAAAATTTTTAGGTTAACAAAATTTATCAATGCAAACGGTTGTACTATTTACTCGTCATTAACATCGCAATCGACAGAAAATATGACTTTTTTACTGACACTTATTCTTTTTGAACACTCAAAATAGTTAATACCAAAAATTACATCAAAATCACAAAAAATTTAAAATTTCAATTACCTTGAAACGTGTGCGCAGCCGTCTGTCAGGAATGTTTGGTGGGCACTAAAGATGACGGAACGTAACGCGTGATCGCGGCGGCGGGACGCGGGCGGTAGCGATAGAGTAGATATATGTTAGTCCGTATTTAACCCGCGTCCGCAATTCCCCCATCGTCCCCTATACCTACTATGTTGTTATCTAAATGTTGTAATTATGTTCCACTGTAATTATTCTCAAACAAAATACATCCCTCTAATAGCACTAGTGCTACTATTCAAAACAAAAAGTCACATGCGAGTCGCGTGGAAGTAGCATTAGTGTTATCGACACGCGCAACTCCCTGAATAGTGCGAAAACATTTGCCCACAGCGCACGCCGACAGCGCACTTGCAGCAGCTTTGTCGTTCCTTGGGTTATAGGTGACGGTAGCCACCTACCATCAAATGGACCGTCAGCCTGAAAAAAAAGTTTTTATTAGCTTCAATTTTTTGAGACTTTGATCGATATGGATTATATTATTCTATATTCAGTTCACATAATTATATATTTATAGATGATGTGTACCTGAATTGAATCGAAAAGTTAAGTCAAAAGTATGGAGTTCCTGGGTCTTTTGCCCCCCGCCCCGTATCCGCCAATGTTGCCCACACACGTTGCGTTACGAGTGCACAGCTGTACCATAGCCCACATGTACGGAAGTTTACAGGCCCGTACAGTACTTAAGTTATCTTGCATTACTTAAATAGGTACCTGATTGACACACACAGAGAAACCGGGCCACTGGTAGTTAAAGTTTATTTTGTAAATTGTAGACTTTTATACACTTTGGTCTTTAAAATATATTATACACAGATAAAAGGGCCAATGTTACATTTTAACTGAATTTTAATTATTTATTGGATTTTTTTTGTTAAATAAATATGTTTGAAAAAGTATCCAGTGGTTGTGTTTTATTTGACAGATAGCCAATTTGTAAGAGCAGACAGAGAGACAAATAGCAAAATCTGGTCGTAAAACACATAGCAAGCATATATCTATGCTCTGGATTTATGTATGAACAGCAAACCATGCGACCTTGTTGCGGAACCATCAAGGGGGAATTTAATAATTTTGATCGTATGTTATGTAAATCATAATATGAACGAATCCGTATAGGTCCATCTATACTGGTTCAAAAGTTGGAAAACCTGTTCTTGCTACTGCCACGAAAACCTCCTTTTAAACAAAATATAAAAGAAATTTTAAAAAAAGTTATTAAAATAAATAAAATCCACAACTGTTAACAATAGCGCACTACCTACCTATCAGCTCTAGTTATTGTTCTGAGGGCGAACCCTTCAAATATTACTTTACTCTATGTTACGAATTGAGCCAATGGGCGTTCTTCCACTCACCGGCCCGGCGCCGGCTTCTGTGCCAGTGCCGGGAAAGCAATACCTAATGTATGAAAATGTACGGCTCGTTTTTTCACTTGAGTCGGCCCGGCGTTGCCGGCGCCGGGATAGCAAGCTTCCTATGTTGATGTATTTTGAACTTGAACCCTGGCTGACTTAAAAAATTGAAATGAGAATGTTTTTTAAAAAGCTAGATTGAATATGTCATTGTGAGAAAAAAAAAATGTCATTTTTAGGGAGAGAGAATTTTTAGGGTCCATTTTCAACTTTTCAGACAGGGTATAATATGTTCCTTCTAAGTATCTCATCTTTTAGTTCAAAATTCGACATCTCGGCGTTGGTATTTGCGTCTCAGATGTAATGGATATACAGTCGACGGCTTGACGACACCATTGTTATACTTACGCGTTGTATGTGTCATCGTGCTGAAGACCGTGTCAGTACTGTACTACCCAAGGCCGTAAAAAACCGGCATCAATACCGGCTCAGTGGAAAAACGAAGCGCCGGTGCCGGTCCAGGGCCGTGCCGGTGCCGGGCCGGCTGAAAACCGCCCAATGTGTAAACACCACCGGCCACGATCCTTTTGAAGTGTGATGAAAAAAACCATAACCGACAACTTGGCGATTGCGCGCCTACAACACTAGCAATTGTCCGCAAATATCCACAAATGCCCCGTGTTAATAGGTATGTACATATTGGCGTTGCGTTGGCCTCTATTGGCCCTTGGCCCAATAAAGGCCCTATAACAGTTACAGCAGAGTGCGTAGTGCGAGTTTGCCTCGATCAAACGCATCGAACGCGTTGGTTAGCCACTAGATGGCACTGCTTCATTCCATACAAATTCACGTTTACGCGTTCGATGCGTTTGATCGAGGCAAACTCGCATAAGCACTCGTTCACAGCACAGACCATAATTTTATTAACTTAAAATGACACAGAGTATTTGAAAATGTCAAATTGGGAATAAATTATTTGTTTACATTTTTTATTTCTGTCGGAAAAATGACAATTTCAAAATTGAAATCTAATAAGTTTTAGAATATTCTCAAATAATTTTTATTCTTTATGAATAAAAATAAATTAACTATTTGTATTTATTTTGTAGGTTTAATTTGAAGTTATTGTTCAGAAAATCTTTAATTGGCATCTAAAATTTACACGGAAAACTTTTATGAGTAAAAGTAACCTGCTTTAAAAGTTGAGAAATATTTAAGCCAAAAGTACTTTAAAGTTCAATTATGACTAAATCATTAGAAAAAGAATGGTTCATAGAAGCTCCTTGGGGAAGAATATGCAGTAAGTATATATATATGGTATATGATTTTAAATATACAATTTTTTACTTGGCACTTTTTGTTTTACTGACCTTTGAACGTCTGTAAAAATTTGAACTTAAATACTGGCTGTATTTAAATAGGTTTGATTTTCAAACATTGAAAAAGAAAAATATCGAAAGTAGAATGTTTTCAAAAATATAGAATATGTCAGTAGGAAAAAATGAGTTTAAGTATTGAGATCAAATAGAAATAATGTTTGATAGTTTTTTATTTATTATAGAAAATGTTGTAAATGTTCATTATGAAAACGTTATAGTGTTTTATTGATTTAGATAAGTAATTGGATCCCAGAGGTATTTTATTTTATTTTATTTATTTATATTAGGGAAACATACAATATTTTGATACACATTATATACATTTATTTATTTATTTATTATCTCATACATGATTCAATACACAATGTTTACAATGTCTGTAAACCATTATTGGTTCGTCTAGACATTTAGTTCATGCCAATACAACATTACACTATAAATCATATATACGAGAAATTACAATAACAATGTTACAACTCAATTTAAAAAATGCAAAACCGGCCGACCGAATCATCGACACACATTGGTATGCTTTGTGCGTGTGCAACTCGCTACACAGGATGTCCCATTCTATGCAGTCATGTGTTTTTATAGAATAATTATTTAATTTAGTTATATAAATATAATTTTTAATTATATTATTCAATCCAATAAATATAATCTTATTATATTTAATTTAGGTAAATTTTTTTAATGTACTCTTTAAGTTTCTTTGTGCTATTTCATTTTTTATATTGATAGGTAAATTGTTAATTAGATGGGGAATTATATATTGCGAGATTCTTTTGCCATACTCATTAATAAATTTTGGTTTATGTAATAACTTACTAGTGGCCCTTCTAGTGACTATTTTGTGACTTTTGACTACCTGAATTTCCTCATGAAAGTACTGTTCCACGAGTAAAACATAAATCATACATTAATACATAATACATACAAGAAAAACATAAATCAGCAAAGTTTCCACTAAGTTACTAAAATATATTATAATTTACAATACACTACAGAATATCGGAATATTGAATTATAACTACAGTGTCGCGTAAGCACCAATAACAATATAAGAATCGGAATATAATTACCATTCTTCGTTAGAGTTGCTCAAAACATGTCTCTGAAGTGGAATGAATCATATCTCATGACACTCGAAAAAGATACATTTCTCTAAACCATGTCTCATATCATATTAATCAATTAATTAAATACATGCCTGAATAGAATGGGACACCTGTGTAGCGAATTGCACACGCACAAAGCGTACCGACGATGCTTCGCTCGGCCGGTTTTGCATCTTGTGCGATTCAGTTGGTTAGGCATTGGATTTTGATGAGTTGTAACATTGTTATTATAATAATATGTATATACTTAGAATAATGTTGTTATGTTGGCATGAAGTAAATGTCTAGACAAACCAATAATGGTTTACAGACATTTTTTAATATTTTGTATTAGATAATAAATAAATAAATAAAATAAATATCCTAATACATGCCCCCGAATGAAATGTTACTTTTCGCATGGGTCATTGTTTTTTTATCATTTGCATATCTATCTGTTCCTCAATAGTTTTATTTTGTACATTAGGCACATACATAGAAATAACAAATTAAATATAATATTTATTTATTTATTTATTATACATGAATAATTACAAAAAATATTTACAAAGTCCCATAAAACTGGAATGCAGTTTGTCTGTGGGATCAAGTTAATGATGTCAAACTAAACATCAAAAATAAAATAGGACTAAATTTAAAAATAAATATAACCTAAATTAAAAACCTAAACCTTTTCATTAATTAATTTAAAGAAAGCAGATAATATTTCATTAACTTATTTTTATATATATTTTATTTTTCTCGTGGACAATGTCTTCGGGCAAAATATTTAAAATATATGGCAACCGCTTCTTTATAGTTCTGTCACCATAATAATTATTAACCTTAGGAACTACAAATTTTCCCAAAGACATTGCCCTTGTATTGTGCGTATTTATCACCTTATCTAATAATACATACATATCCATTTAGGTAATTAAGTTGATAATTAGTCATACTTAGAGTCCATCTTAAACTTAGATTTAGGGAGAGCTTTAATTAATTTGTCTTAAGAAAGAGGAGCACATCCAGGTTAAGGACTGGCAATCTTCATTTTATAAAGATAGGCATACGTACCTATGTACAATACATTTCTTGATTTTTAAACATTGTTTTTGTTTATTTATGTTTGTTACTGTTTATTTACAATTATGATACTGATGGAGGGGGCGCCAGGGTATTGCACACGGGCACTACATGAGCTAAAGTCACATCTGGTGTAATGTATGAACTAATCTAATGTTTATTTTTTACTATTTTCAGTAGTAGCTTGGGGTAACTGCCACGACCCCCCAGTTCTACTCTGCCATGGTTCTGCTGATTGTGCTGCCACTTTTGGACCATTGATCCGTTTATTGCCAACTAATTTTTACTACATAGGTGAGATAGATTTAGTATTAATTTATTTAAGTATTAATATTTCTTTGGTGGATAGGATCAGAATTTCTAAAAATTGCAGAAGAACCAAGGTTGTCGACGTAGCCAAGAGAATTGGCAAGTTGAAGTGGTAATAGGTCTGTCACATCTGTTGTAAAAGAGTTCTCTAATGGAGGCCATGAATTAGAAAGGGCAGCGTCCTCCAGCCAGGTGGACAGGCGACTTGAAAGGCTTCGCTGAAAGAGGCTGGATGCGAAGAACAGATGACCCTACATCTAACAGTGGATAGACACAGGCAGATGATGATTAAAATATTGTATCTCTTCCTATCAATCCTTCTCTGTTCTTGTCTATTCCTTGTTATCTGTTATCCGCATTTTACTTTATGTGAAGATTGTCAGACAGGTTGACTATCTACTTGATGGTAGGAAGCTATTGTCGCCCAAAATGCTGTTCCTGTAAGTACGCTGCCGAAGGAGAAGGGATAGGACAGTGGGTTCTCATCCCTTACTCACCAAAACACAACAGCTCACTCACATGCTTCTATTTCACGATGGTCTTTTGTAAGGGGGTGGTGGTATAAAGTCTGCAGAGTATTTGCAGCACCTTTGTCACCTTTTTTTTGTGTTAACATAAAAAAATCAACTTAGCAATCAAAGTTCTTTTAAGTTTTCAAAGAAATTTTATGGTTTATACATATTTATTTTATATTGTGTAGTCCAGTCTGCTTTTGGAAATCTGAAAAATTGTAAAACTGCTCTTATTTTTTAATAACTGATTCTAATACATATACAAAATTCTCGTGTCACAGTGTTTGTAACATAACTCCTCCAATATGGCTTTATCGATTCTTATGAAATTTTGTGTGTATATTTAGTAGGTATGAGAATAGGTCGTAAAGTATTTTTCACCCTCCTACCCCCACCCTCCATTTTTTAATCGCATTTTAGTATTTTTGCATGAACAATATCCAAAAAAATTACGGTCGTTCATTGACGTGAAGTGTCGCGTCACTTTGACATATGGTTTGAAAATAAAATTGGACCCGATAGGTGGCGCCACAATCGCGGGTTAGAGAATTATTTTCTGGTTCGGGCAGGACAACAACTGCTGGGTCAGCTAGTATTTTTATAAAATAAGACTTAATATTTTTTTTCCTTTACATCTTGGGAGATATATAAAATATTGTATCCAACAATGTGGTCTGCAATGTGGTTTAACATTAAGGCTCGACTTATATGGATCTCGAGAACAAGATGCCTGACTGCTCCGTTGTGAAATTGACAAATTGTATGAAACTGTCCATGTCGAATTCATGAGCAGTGGAGCGGCCCGGCTGCTTTGTTGCGCTGATGCATATAATTCCAGCCTAAGAGTGGCAAAGCTTCCATATGGCAGCAGTAACCAATCCCATGCAGAAAAATACAAACAAATTCATGGTGTGAGTAAGTGATGCCTAATCTCATTTCCCAATCTTCATCTTATCCTCAAGATTATTCTATTTTCTCCTTACACTTATATTGCATTCCTTCACAATATTGCATGTATCATTGGCGATATCCAATCTTATGTAGTGTCTACTCACGAGACTATGATGCCGTGAAATGAAATGAATAACAATGTTTCTTTTCAGCCATGGAAACACCAGGAAATGGACGATCTGACCCGTTTCCACCCGGGCTTATGATACATCTATACGATATGGTATATGCTCTCAAGAGGGTAGTTGATCATTTCAGATGGGACCAGTTTGTATATATGGCTCATTCTTCTGGTACTGCAGTTGGTGAGAATTCTTTTGTCATATATCTTTAGCCCTGACTCTTTTAAGCTATTTTGGAAAATATCCTACTCAGCGGTTAGGTTTGCCCGGTTGGTATTCTCTACAGATACAGATACTATAAAAGATAAATAAATTTGGAATTGTAAAGTAGTCGGGTCTCGCGTGCCACAATTACGACCGGACGGTCATACTTAGTCATATTTTAGTCGATCCCGCTTGCAGTAGTGTTCACAGTGCATTGTAGAACGGAGCTCCGCTAAAATCGCTCGTAATGTAGGGCTACCATAAATGCTCCGATACCGACCAGGACATTTAGAACAGAAATAGGGTACCTAAAGAATAAAAATAATAATTAGGTACTTAGCTTTATATCTGATGTTTTTTTTCAGGCATGATATACAATCTTTGCTGTCCTGGAAAGATGTCTAAAATAATACAGTTGGATCCCACGCCTTTGGCATACTCGGTACGGCACGACGAATTCGCTCAATGGTAAAGTGTACTGTTTGATAAATCGCAATAGTTATATTCGTTTAAGTAGTAGCAGGGCACACTGCGTTTCGCAGTCATTTGGGTAGCCCGATGGCGGCAGCAACCACCCCCTTTGCAGAAGACCACCATGAAATAACAGCAAGTGCGCTGTTATGTTTCGGTGCGTTAGTAAGGGATGCCATATTCCATTTCCTTAATCCTACTATGGTCGGCAGCGCACTTGGAGCACCTGTGGTGTTGCTTGTGTTATAGGCGACGGTAGCCACCTACCATCAAATGGGCTGTCAGCCTGTCTGACGACCTTAACATAAAAAGGATTGGAATCCTTCCTAACTGATAAGTAGCGAAAGTGTTTACACTTTCACGCAATGAACTACTCAACCGATTTTGATGAAATTTTGCATACACATTGTCCAAGATATGGAAAAGGACGTAGGGTACCTTTCATCCAGAAAAAAGAACTGTATCCGAGGGATAAAATAAAAAAAAATATGAGCAATAAAGACTGAACACCTAAGAAAAATGATGAAGTCGAATGCAAAAGCTACAATAGCTCGGTGCTGAGGTGGAAAGCTCTTGAGTGGGGACGATGGACTGTCAATCGCAGGATGTCCAGTTGTCCACCCAAAAGATGGACAGAATCTATACTAATATTATAAAGCTGAAGAGTTTGTTTATTTGTTTGATCGCGCTAATCTCATGAACTACTGGTTCGAATTGAAAAATTCTTTTTGTTTTGAATAGTCCATTTATCAAGGAAGGCTAATAGGCTATATAACATCACGCTACGACAAATAGCATATATAAGCAGTGTCCAGTACCGCGCGCCCCATGCGCACGCTGCAGTTCAGCTAGTACCTTATAAGGGCCGCCAGTCGACGCTGGATCCATATGACGGTGTTTATGATGATGACTGGCAGTGAAGCAGAAGCTCTTAACAGCCCAGTGGCCCGAATTCTTGTCTGTCGAAATGGTCAACATGGGTTCTATTCGTTAATTTCTGTATCAGTATTGACATAATATATCTATATCTTCTATAACTATACACAAACACATATTATAAAGTCGCTGTCCGCTGCTGTCCGTTTCTTTGCTAACTTCTACTAAACTACCCAACATATTTTGATAGGGTTTTCTCTAGTGGAAAGCAAGATAAGATAAAAAGGGAGTTCTTTTTCCTAAGTTTTTACGTCAGTAGGATCAAGCGACTATCGGACTTATGCGAGCAATGCAGATGAACTTCGCATCGATAGAGTATGGATCAACTTATCAGAGCATATTGCCACTATAGAGCCGATAGAACAAGAGGGACTTAATCTTTTCTCATAGTAAAAGACAGACGAACTGAGTATGAGAAGTTCCATTTGCATATATATAATAATGTGCATTACTTAGTGATGAAATAAAGGACAAATTGTGTTTCTGTGAAAAACGAAAGTTTTATTTACATTTGTTTCATAACAAATAACGTTAACCTAATATTTTCTTATGAACAAAACACATATCTCACCAGTGAAAAACGAAAGAAACAACATTTAATGCCTCTATCTCATATTTGTAAATTATATTCCGATAAATTGTGATAAATAAATCCCAACTATCTTCTTAAATAAAAATCAATATTTAATGGCAGCTGTCCACAAAACATCACATGTGACGTGTCCTTACACTATGACTATAGTAGCCAGCTCTACTAAGAAAAGAGGTGATACTTCTTTATATATATATAAATTACTTGTTAGTTTGTTTGTTACCCAACAGTCATCATCATCATCTCAGCCGTAGGACGTCCACTGGTGGACAAAGGCTTCCCCTTTAATTCTCCAAAAGGACTGATCTGAAGCAGCCTGGATCCACCGTCGACCCGCGGCTATTAATCGTCTGCCCACCTTATAGGTGGACGTCTTAGGGCTGTCGCGGCTTGGTAGGTACGGCACAGCAAAGGATTTCCTACCTTATTGCAATGATTTTAGTACTCACACTCCTTCAAGAGGCCGTAGCGTTCCGCGTGTCACGTGATGCCTCGGCAAGCTTCGACACGTCGCAGCAATAAAGGAGTGTGAGTGCTAAAATAATTCTAATAAGGTTGAAAATAATGTGTTTAGGAAAAGCGCCGTCCCGTGCCATGACAGTAGTCAGCGCTGGCCTTTTCGCTGGGTTTGCCAGTCCGTGGCCTCCAAACTAGAACCTTCCGGCCCCAGGGCCGTCGGCTCTCCGCACTATGTGTCCTGCCCACATCACTTCAACTTACCTTACAATACCTACTGATTTTGTGTTTTAACTTCAGGTACAAGAGATTTTTTTCGAAACATTACGAAAATTACAAAAAGAATAATAAAGCAAGGGATCAATCGGACGACGTTGATGTAGATCGGGTGAGTAAAATGTAATATTTAGGGTCAGCGTAGACAGAGGCGACTCTGGCTCATGTAGCGCCCGTGTGCGATCAATACCCTGGGCGCCTTCTCCATCAGTATCTTGAAACTCAATTAACATGTCTTATTTTTGGTTTTATAACATTTTAAATGCTTCAAACTGTTGGCCGCTCCTGGCGCGCCTTGCTTTGCTATCACGCCCGGGGTCGGTCATAACATGGGGACAAAGTCTTTGAGAGCGTCGTTACCGCGAGCGACACAAGCTCTTTGGGCGCTTGCTCGGCGCTCCCTAATACCCTGCGCCCGTGTGCACGGCACACCCTGCACTATAGGTAAAGTCGGTCCTGAGCGCAGAAGGGAGACTTGTTTGCGGAAGACAAAATGTCCCCGAAGTGTACAATCGATTTCAAGCGTCATCCTGGATAGATACCTACGTCGCTCGAGCGCACAACGCGGACTAAAATCTTGGCACCTAATGGCTTAGTCAAACTGTAAGCCTACTTAGCGCGCGTCAAGACGCTACGTTTCAGACTAGCGTCGCGCTAGAGCGCTGCGTCGAGCCCGTTGGATGAGTGATTAGGGTGCTTCCTTAACGCTCTGTTCTAGGGTTCCCGGGTTCGATTCCCGGCTGGGTTAACTTCGAAAATGAACTTTTCAAATTTGGCTAGGGTCTGGACTGGAAAGTAGTGGCCAGGGCACACTGCGTTTCGCAGTCATTTGGGCAGCCCGTCTGACGGCAGTAACCACCCCCTTAAAGAAGACCACTTAGGTGAGTGAGTGAGTAAGGGATGCCAGAGCCCATTTGCCTATCCAATCCCCTATCCTTAATCCTATTGTAGTCGTTGCTTATGTTATAGGTGACAGTAGCCACCTACCGTCAAGTGGGCCGTCAGCCTGTCTGCCGATCTTAACATAAAAAAATATGTATATTGAATATCTCCGCTTACAATTCACTCTAATTTTACCCATTTCCTTCCAGGCCTTGGATAAGATAAAAAATAATCGCGGTGTAACTGAGGATGTTGCCAAAACAATATTGGAAAGAATGTCAGTGCCAGTTGGCAATGGACTCGTTAGGTAAATTTGTTTTAATTTTTTTAGTTTATGCAGTGGGGACATAGGCTGTTGAATAGATGATCCTTTTTATGAATGTTTGCGCTACTAGATAAAATACGTACTGAATACTAGTAAAAATACGTCTTTAATTAATTTATTTTAATTAAATTAATGCATATCCTGTGCGAGTGTGGCCCCCTGATGCACAAGCGCAGTCACATCCTAGGAAGTCACACAATGCCTTGTGAAGATGTGAAGAATGCCTCTATCAAAAGAGTACTACAGTTTATTAACGTGGCAGGTATAGGTATAGAGAGCTTTAGTTCACGTGGCGGTCACAATATTTCAGCAATGGACGAATTGATACTGGTACTCTAGCAGACAGAAATAGCCACTAAGAAGATAATAATATATAATAATATCCAAGATAATAATCTTAGGAGGAGGTTAGGGAGCGCACTTGGCAGCGCCCAGATTATATAGGCTATGATACTAATAAGTGGACCAAAACTTTCCTGCTACCTTTTATTGAAGACTTTCAAAGAAATTGACACTTGAAATGCTTGTTATGATTGACGGGAACAAAATTAGAACAATCTTTCTAAATATTATCCTAATTTTGTCCCTGAAATTCTTATTCTGAGAAGAACTTCTTTATTTTAAGATGTAAGAATAGATGTACAAAATTAGGGCAATCTTTCTAAAAATTATTCTAAATTTGTCCCTGAATTTCTTATTTTAAGAAGAACTTACTTTATTTTAAGATATAAGAATGGACAGGGACAAAATTAGGATAATCTTTCTAAATATGACAATATTTAGAAAGATTATCCTAATTTTGTCCCTGATTTTCTTTACATTTTTCCTAATTTAACTGCATTAATTTTTTTTAATTTTTTCCTAATTTTCTTTACATTGATGATTTTATGTTTTTTTTTCTCTATTAGGTTTTCGTTCGACGTCAGAACGAAAAACTTGACACCCACGCCATTTTCGTCGGATTATTTGACAAAAAATTTCGCGAGCATCGAAACGCCAATATTGACATTTGTAGCGAAAAACTCGGAGGCCCTCGGCTTTTTCGACAATGCGCCGTTTATATGTGACGAAACGTTGTATCCGGCAAAGAATTACCGGATTTTCCGTGTGCCCGGAACACACGACGTCCACCTCAGCCATCCAGAGAGGGTTGCAAGCGAAATAAGCCTATTTTTATTGCACGGCTTGAAGGGATTAGATAGTAAATCTAAATTGTGATTTTAACTTTTGTCGCATTGTCGCAAAACGGAACGGTAACGAATTTTTGTAACGAAATTGTATAGTATAATAAGTTTTATATTAAACCAAAATTGCTCTATGCCTAAACGGTCTCTATGATCTCGGGCAACTGGGCTCCTCTACGCCCCACACACATGTTCTCTCCCCTACACTTACGAATCAAATTAATATCCAATTTTGAATAATGGTGTGTTTCCAAAAATACCGATTTGGAAACACATGTTCGCTGTTTTGTTCCGTTACGTTTTCGTTGCGGTGTGCCAAAGGCCTAAAAGAATATTCCCTCGTGATACTAATATCTTTACTAATTAGTATTTCGGGTTTGGTGGTAAAAAAATTTGTTATGGTCACGTAAAAAGAACGCCGGAACAAAGCGGATGGGGTGTGTTTTTGCGCATGGGTACACTCGCGCACGAAAGTACTAGGCCTATTGTTTTATTTTGAGCCTTTCGTTCGCAGCTATATTGGTCATTGGTATATTATATTTTAGAATATTATATTTATTCTAAAATATAATAATAAAAATTTAAAAATAAAAAATAAATTAATATAATTTGATATATTATATTAGATAGAATTGTTGCGAACTCCTTTATATTTTTAAAAAATTTATATTTTTTAAAGAAATTGGTTGTTTTTTTTTTTTTTTTTTTTTTTTTTTTAAAGAAATGTGTCATTGATAAGTCAATATAGAGATATATATATATTTTTGTAAAAATTCACCATGTATATTTTAGTTAGAAATAGATATTAAATTCATATTTGTAATACAGTCCATTTGTCTCATTGTCATTAAGAATATCATTAAATAGAATTAAAAACATGTTTGATTCAGTGTACCTACAATGTTTAATCTAATTTAAAAAAAAAATAAAGTAAAGGTGAAACTCCTTTCATTAAGTCGTGGGTGAAGTGAAAACCAGATGAGGACGCGGTATTGGTGCTGGAGGTGGCCATTTCATCGTCGCTGTCATCGTCGCTTCATCGTCGCTGTCGTCACTTGTTCTTTCATCATCACTGAGTCAGAATCATCATCCCCTACGCGAATAATAAATGTTTCTGTCATCATCTCGACCACATGATCGCTTTTACAATATTTTTTCCCATTCTGATTCTTTTATTTTTTGCTGGGAGTTCGGAAGACAGTAAGAAATTTCGAATCTTTTGAACCCTTTGCAATTCGTCTCACTGTAGACTTGGAACATTTTGTTGCCCCTGCGATCCATTTCATGCATTGTTTTAAATTATCAACTGCATCATTATCAGTCTCTCCATAAAACAATATACGTCATAAATCATTAAAAACTTTTGAAGGCTCAGTAGTCCGATGTTTCTTCAAAAGGTAATTGATTTAATAAAAATGTGTTATCATCGGACTAAAAGGCTCAGTAGTCCGATGTTCTATATCATCGGACTACTGAGACGAAAAAGTCTCATCAGTCCGATCATCGGACTAAGTAATCGGACTACTAATACTAAGCCTGAGACGAACGCAACGTGGACACAGCGCGAAAAGCAAAGGTCGACTGACGAACCAATAGCGCACAGGCAAGCATGCGGCGCGGCGGCGCGTGACCCGCCCGCCCCGCACCGCACCTCATACCACCAAATAGACCGATAAATCGCCTAACCGCCAGCGTTCTTTTTACGTGACGCGACTTAAGTGCATTTGATTTGTTAATGAATTTATTATTTTATTTATTAATTTGTGGCTGTTGGTATATGCGTGTGATTTTATACATTGGATTTTTGTATAATATAGTTTTTATTGAAATAAATAGGTATGTTGGATATGTTTCAGCTTGTTTTTTTATTATTATTATTTTTTTAATAAGTTTGACATTGCAACGGTTTACATGTCAGTAATGTAATATTTTTTTATGTTTAGATCGACAGACAGTCTGACGGTTGACTTGATGGTAGGTGGCTACCGTCGCCTATCCACAGCTAATGCAAGTGCGCTGTCGACTTCAGTAGATTAAGAATATGGCATTGAAAAGGGTTAGGAAAATGAGCTTCGGCATCCCCTACTCACTCTCCGAAACACAACAGCACACGTGCTGTTATTTGACGAGCCTGTTGGATGAGTGGTTAGGGTGCTTGCCTAAACGCTCTGTTCTTGGGGTCCCGGGTTCGATTCTCGGCAGGGTCAACTTTGAAATATGAATTTTTCAAATTTGGTTCTGGTCTGGATATGGATTCCGTTTTTTTATTCGGACGTACGGAACCCTAAAAAAGAGTCGACTTTTGTAGATCTAGTGATGTACCATGAAAATATAATCTGTCGATTAAAGAGTCGGTGGTACTAATTTTGAATTTTGTCATCATTTTTGAGGTTTTTGAAATTCCTTATTAATTTCCCATGTAAACACATTTAATCCACAGACTATACAAAGTACTTTAAGATAACTAAACCGACCTTTTTCTAATTAAATGCTGAATATTTAAAGCTTCTGTATAAAAAATAAGGGGAGGTTTGATAAATTGTACCGGTCGTTTAATCGATCCCTTGGGAACAGTACTTTTTTCTGGATGAAAGGTACCCTATGGCCTTTCCTGCATCGCTGACAACGTGTATGCAAAATTTCGTGATGATCGGTTCAGCGGTTTAGGCGTAAAAAGGTAACAGACAGACAGAGTTACTTTCACATTTATAAGGTTAGTATGGAATGAGCTTGTAATTATCCAAATGATAGCGCAAGTGTGCGGGACATCTGGATTTCGTGTGGGACGGACCCGTCGCAGTCTTCGTCGCTTGGAAGACCCAGGATCTGGTGATTCACAACGTAGGTGGCAGCACCCTGACTTCTTTCCTTTCCTCGTCCACTTTGCTTGAGAGAAAATTGAAGACTCCGTCTTCTAGCAGCTGTAAATTCTTATGGGTCCTGAAAGATACGGAAAGAATCTTTGGAACGGCAACCTCATGACTTAATGTTTGTTGTGAATAGGGCGGCGAATATTATTTTTGCCCGGAGCGGCTAAATTGCTGGATCGGGCCCTGTGGCGGTGTGTAAATGACCACCATTTTAATGCGCGTGCGGAAGCGGTTTTATGGGTATTCTGTGGTATTGGCTGGCGTTTCACACAAAAGTGACAGTAACTGCTCGGCGGATGCATCCAGGTCCAGGTGTCCTGCAGATGAGCAAATTCAGCTCGGTGCCAGTCACCAACGCAAATTATTGTCCACAATGAAAACACTCCTTTAAAATTATAGTGCGTTGCTAGGTTCATAAAGCGTTTATAAACGAAGCGAGCGGGGTCGCGTCCGCAATGGACAGCGACAAGCGAACAATTGCTGCCCTCCCTCGCCCGAAACTGCGAGAAAACCAGCACAACACACACGCCCAACCAACTGTCCATTTTTATGCATCGAAGATTCGATACATTTGACGCGACCACTTTAATCATGGCCTTTAGGTTTTTTTTATGTTAAGGTCGGCAGACAGGCTGACGGTCCACTTGATGGTAGGTGGCTACCGTCGCCTATAACACAAGCAACGCTACAGCTGAGGCAAATGCGCTGCCGACTGCAGTAGGATTAAGGATAAGAGATTAGGAGTGGGTAAGAAAATGGGCTCTGGCATCCCTTAATCACTCACCGAAACACAACAGCACACGTGCTGTTATTTCACGGTGGTCTTCTGTAAGAGGGTGGTCACTGCCGCCAGACGGGATGCCCAAATGACTGCGAAAACGCAGTGTGCCCTGCCACTACTTTCCAAATCCAGACCAGAGCCAAATTTGAAAAGTTGATTTTTCAAAGTTGACCCTGCCGGGAATCGAACCCGGGAACCCTAAATTCAAATTCAATGTGAATGTTTATAATAAACGAAAGTCATAGTTCCGTTATTTAATATTTTATCGAAGGCGGACTACGTTTATCATTAATTGCAGATAATAAATAGCTATAGCAAGTACTTAATAATTTTAAAAAAGATAACCGCACGCGGATGTGTTTTGTTGGAGGCTAAGTTTAAAATTAGGATTATGTGGAAATGTCTAATTAGTAATTTTCATTTCGCAAATAGCAAACTAATTTGTTAATTTCATTTGGCAACGCTATGTGAGAGTATCATAATGCTGTTAATGTTAACGTTTCTCATCTATTTAAATTAAATATTGTAACGTCGTTATGGCTCCCTTTAAGTCCTTTAGAACGTTGGGCGCCAAATTTTAATGTCGGACGCTAAATTGTAGCGTAACGACTAACATTTAGACGATGTGGTCGTAAATAAAATGGCGGGTGTCGCCGTGTAATCTTTGGGCGCCAGATCCATGGGAAGACAAAATGAAGCAGTCCCGTACGAGCATTCAATATAATATTCCACCGCCAATACGGAATCAGTGCACTGTTCGCGGACTTAGAGCAAATCTAAAATTTTTTTTAATTAACAGTCAGAAAAAGGAGGAGAATTTAAGAATAGAGAGTAGTTTTTTATAAATTCCAAGATCAACCTCCTCGCACTTAGACAAAATAATTAAAATGATTTCATTATTAAAAATCTTCTAATAATAATTAATATTTTCTTATGTGCGGCAGGGGACTGGTTTTAAAGTTTTAAAGTAATGTTTTCAATATTCGTGCAAGGAGTTGTGTTTTTTGACAACAAATAAATTTAAATTTACATGTTTTATTTCATTTTTTAGTAAGGGTTCCTACGGAAAATCTGTGCTGGCCTATGCCAGCAATAGGCTGAGTAGGGACCTTTTTGTAACTTTCTTTCTTGCCGTTACTGTTATTTTTTTCTCTGTGTAATGTATGTTTTTATAAGTTACAAATAAATTGATTGATTGAAGTTAACGTAAGTGATTATATACTCTTTGAAATAATTTAATAACGAGCTACCAGCTAATTTGATTGTAAGTGGTGGAGCCGCGAATGGGGCGTCGAGCGCAAAACTCATTGCATGTGATCGACCGTGTTGAGTGCGCGCGGCGTACTGGTAATTTCAAATCGCTCCCCCATTACGAGCCTAGAGAATAGCGTCTTTGGGAATTGCCACGGGTTAATCGTGGGGGCAGCACTGTCTCGTGGGTTATAATATTTTTTATATCTAGGACTTAGTCTATCCACGTGCCTAAGTTTTAGCTAAATATGTTCAAAGGTTCAAGCGTGTCTGAGGGACAAACTATTGTAATATTAGTAGATTAGTAAGTAGATATATAATAGTGGACAAATCAAAATGTTGTATGCTGTTGTAAATTTTTGTAATTTTAGTTCACCTTTTCACCTATTAAATTTGCTGAATATATAGTTTCAATATTTTAAAAATAACGATAACGCTTCAACGGCTGCTATATAAGTGAAACAAAAAGTTTATATTGTTGAAATTATCATAAAGTTTTTGGATTGTATTGGAACGTTTTTGGTCCATTACAGAATATTTGATTTAGTCAATCAGAAGAAAATAAAATTAAGTCAAACGAACCTAATAGTAATTAATTCAGGGAAAAATAAATTTTCTTTAGATACTGATTTCAATGACAAGTTTTTTGATTTAGATGTATAAAACGTAGAAAAATATTAAAAACTATCTAGATAACCTGTAGTGTCTCAAGTGTTTTTTGTTAATTTAAAAATTTTACAGACTATAATGTCAATATACAAATATTTTGATCACCGTATTCGTCAAGAATGCCTATAGAAGTTTTCATTTAAACTATATATATTGGGAATTCTCCTGTCAACTTGCAAAGAAAACCTATGGAAATCGGGTTGTATGCATGAACGCCGCCATATTTTTAACAAATATACACGAACAGATTTTTTCAAAATATGTCTGCTACATGAATAAGTGTAATAAAAATAATCAAATTGCTTATTTATTCAGCATAATTATGTTTACTTTTTGACATTTTAATCGCTACGTGCATTTCGAGTTAAGCATTTGTTTATTTATAGAGATTTCATTTTTTTTTAAATACCGGTTAAATATTGAATTTTTTTTTATTTTTTATTAATTTTATAAATAAAAAGTTTTTTAATAATAAAAAATGCAGCCACTTCAAGAGAAGGAATGGTTTATTGAAGCACCGTGGGGACGAATTGCATGTAAGTACCCACATCTTGGTTTTTAGCATATTCTTACAAATAAACTGTTACAGATACTTTTCTTTTCACAGTCATTTAGGCAGCCCGTCTGGCGGCAGTAACCCACCCACTTACAGAAGACCACCGTGAAAACAGCACGTGTGCTGTTGTTTTTTTTTTTTTTTTTCACGAGGAAAGAAATCTTCAAAAGATACCTTATGCTCAAATGCCGCATGCAATGCAAATGCCCATAGAGGTTATGTGGGACTCTTACCGCACTAAAACTCACCTCGAAATGGGTGTGGTTCTAGTCCATAGGGGACTTTGGAACCGTCACCGGGCGTAGGGTGTGCTGTTGTGTTTCGGTGAGTGAGTAAGGGATGCCAGAGCCCATTTCCCTATCCACTCTTAATCCCTTATCCTTAATCCTACTGTAGGCGGCAGCGCACTTGCAGCAGCTTTGGCGTTGGTTATGTCATAGGCGACGGCACCTACCTACCATCAAGTGGACCGTCAGCCTGTCTGCCGAGCTTAACATTAAAAAATAAAAATACATTAGCCGACAGTAGGCAATTCAAATTTTGCTGCCCTCTGCAATTCGATACCCTAGTTCAAAATCATGTTTATTACAATTTTTTCGTTAATGAAATCGTAAACTTTATGATTTGTGCCTCAGATCAAATAAGAACTAGACAGAATTTTGCAGACAACATAGTTGTGTGTTAGTGATGCAGACAACCATGTTTAGTTTATAAACATGACTGTGTGGGTTGAAGTTTTGTGTTCCAAGCTATAAACTCGATTTTGTGTGAGTAAATTGAGCTTTTGTATTCCAAGCTACGAGTATAACCTCAATTAGATTTATTTTTAGGGTTCCGTACGTCTGAATAAAAAAACGGAATCCTTGTAGGACCACTCGTGTGTCCGTCTGTCCCTTATCTCCGAAACTACTGAACCTAAAATTTTGAAAAAAATACAGAAATTAGTTTTCTACTTATAGATTATAGGAAAACCTATAAGAAGTCCATGATATTAAAATAACATGGTGAATCACTCAATATTGTGCGGATAGGTAACATCGTACGGAACCCTCTTCACGCGAGTTCAACTCGCACTTGTCCCGTTTTTTATTATCTGTACCTACTCGATATTTCATATATGTACCTATGTTGTTTAGCATAATTTATGCTGTTGTGTTTTGTATCGTTTTATGTTATGAAAACAATAAAAGCATTGATATATGTTCTGTGTAATATATAGTCGAGGTAACTTTTAACTACTCTGTGGTTAGGGGGTGCTTGTCATGGTGTTCATATCATAGCTACTAAGAAGTAATGCTGAAAATAAACTTGATTGATTTTTCTTGAACACTAATCTTCCTTCTGGAAACCCAAATACCAAAGCAAAGTCATAAAAGTTGACAGCACGTGGATTGTCTACCTGTCCGCCACCTTTAATAAAAAAAAATACTCCTCACATGTGTTCGGGACAAAGATTTCCAACTATATAGATCGGGCAAGACGAAAGAACCACGTGGTACAAAATCGCTCAGTCCATCGCCAACTTTACAAGGCCAAGCTACGCCATGGCCATCCTGATTACGGCGAATATTTTTGTAGGAAAATTTTCCCAATGCCCTCTCTATAAGAAATACATTTAATGTTTTTGGTATGGGAGGATAAAAAAATTTCATTTTTTTCTTTTAGTGATAGCTTGGGGTGACTGTTTTGATCCACCGGTCCTCATGTGTCATGGCCAGGTGGACTCCGCCGCGTGCTTCAGACCATTAGCAACCTTGTTGCCTAGGAATTACTATTATATAGGTATTTACATATACATATTATTAGAATTAAAAAATCTTATCTCGGGAAGCTCAGTGACACTGACATCTTCTCGTCTAAAATTCCTTATTGTCTTAAATGTTTTCGACCAATGTGTGTTGTCAGTATGAATGAACATGGTCCCTAACTATGGGCCTCGTAAGAAAGCTCAACGAGCTATGGAGAGGGTTATGCTCGGGGTTACACTGCGAGATCGAATCGGGAATGAGGAGATTCGTAGATGAACCAAAGTTTATTTATTTATAATAGGTATACCAACAGAAAACACAACAATCATACAATAATAAACTTCACATTCGGTCATAGTCTGATGTGAGTTCCAATTATAGGTATACACAGCGTTTACAAATTTATTATCGACCCTTAAGGCTTATAGAATAAAATATAAGAGTACTTATACTAATATCTAAAGTTATAATTAAAATAGTTATAGACTCAAAGCAGACAACGGAATCTGCAATCAGACACAATTTAGTAGTGGCAGGGCACACTGCGTTTCGCAGTTATTTGGGCAGCCCGTCTGGCGGCAGTAACCACCCCCTTACAGAAGACCACCGTGAAATAACAGCACGTGTGCTGTTGTGTTTCGGTGAGTGAGTAAGGGATGCCAGAGCCCATTTCCCTATCCCCTCCTAATCCCTTATCCCTAATCCTACTGTAGTCGGCAGCGCACTTGCAGCAGCTTTGGCGCTGCTTGTGTCATTTCGGTAGCCACCTACCATCAAGTGGGCCGTCAGCCTGTCTGCCGATCTTAATATAAAAAAAAAACAATTTAAAATACATAAATGGTACCTATATAATATTAAATAGACGATATATAATCATTACGTAAATCATTCAACATTCCTGAAAGATGGTATGCATTTCCGTATCTTACGACGAAAGACTGCCAAGCTGGCGTCGAAAGTTACCGACCTAATAGTAAGTTGAAGTATGGCAGTGGGTAAGACATATAGTATGAGGAGTCGACAGCCGCTGGAGCCGGAAGGTTCTCGAGTGGAGGATGTCCAAGGTGGACAGACGACCTGATAAGGGCGGCGGGTCGACGGTGGATCCAGGCTGCTCGATTCTTTTGGAAAATTTGGGAGGAGGCCTTTGTCCAGGAGTAGACGTCTAACGGCTGAGATGATGATGAGTATTACAAAATGAAATCGCTGTCCGTCTCTGTCTTTCACCGCTAACTTCTGTTAAATCGTCCAATTGATTTTACTACGGTTTTCACTGATGGAACTAGGTTGTGACTAAACTATAATAACTAGGTACTAAACTAAGTTGTGATATAATAGGGGATCGGACAAATTTTCAGAAAGTGTTTTAAATTAATCTTCATGGATATTTATTCCCATAAAAAATACAATTTTATTTATTTATAGCCTTTTAGGTACTCAAAATCATGTTTTAATATTGTTTGTTTGAAAATTCCGCCAAAACGCCACGATAGTTCATCTGAGAGCGCGTAACGTCATTTGTGGTCATATCATAACAAAACAGCTGCATTGGCATAAGACAATGATTGCCCACAAATGACGTCACGCACTGTGATTGGTGTTTCAGTATAGATTAAAAATATTGTAAATAATAAAATTTTATTTCTTCATTTAAAAATATTTAAATGAATTAACTATATTAAATTATTATTCGATAAATAATCGTAAAAAATTATGTATTTTCTTTCTAAGTACATTTTAGATTTTAATCTGATTACTGTCCGATCCCCTATTATATTGTTACATTATATGTATATGAATAATGAATGGTACAAATAAATTTAAATAAATATATTTTATTTCATTTGTTAGCGAGTACATACATTGTGTGTGACCGTGTGTGTGTTAAACTAAGGGTTCCTACGGAAGATCAGTGCTGAGTAGAGGGACCTTTTTGTAACTTTCTTTCTTGCCGATGTTTTTTTCCTCTGTGTCTGTTGAATATACGTTTTATAAGCTACAAATAAATTGATTGTATGATTGATATTTTTATGACATTTTCGTTGTTTATATAGAAGTGAGAAAGACAAGCTGACTGTCCACTTGATGGTAGGTGGCTACCGTCGCCAATTTACAAGCATCGTCATAAGTGCTATATAATGAGCTGCTGACCTTAGTAGTGAAAACTATTCTTTATAGTAGAAAGCTTTTTTTCTAGTTTTTAGTAGAACCAATAATACCACTTGCTTGTTTCTGTTATATCTTGTTTTTTATTTGTAATTTTCTTATGAGTAATGACATTCCCTCTACTCTTAGTAACTAATCTAATCTAGTGCTGCCATCTATATTGTAAAACTTATAACTTGACACACAGAACATTTTATATTAACAAGTAGGATAAATGATATGGGATTAGGGGGGCAAAGGGGTTCTGGCATTCCCAAGGGTTAGTTCACACCGAAACTCTACGCGAAGATGCTTGACGATGGTATCGCGACGCTACGAAGCCGCGCTACGTCTCGCGATGCCGTGCTGCGACGCGAGACCCACCGCAATCTAGATGATTCATGCCGTGCGCTCGCCGTTTTTTCTCTATGGCCGTGGCGCGGACACGGCCCGGTGTAATATAAATCCACCTTTATTGTGTATTAAATAAGTTCTATATTGTATTGATACCTTAAAACATGCGCGTCCCGTGTACTGACGCTTATCGAACACTATACTGTTTTATGCGGGATGGGAGGATTCATCGCTGCCGATTCTTCGCCAAGCAATTTCAGCGCCGAACGATTCATCGCCAGCCATTTCATCGCCGTTCGTTGTGGTATATTATTTTACATGCGCAATATTCTAGAAAGTAAAAGAATTACTACTAGATGTTTATCGTCAGAAAAGACGTAAATTTCATAAAATTTGATGTATTTTGGTTTTATTTTAGCAAATTAAATTAATGTGATTTCGGAATAAACTGAATACTGGTTTTGACAAAAAGACTATCTATTACAAAATGTGTTACAAGTCTTCACTGTACTTATTCAAAACGTATGTGATATTGATTTTTTTAAGTAATATTGATGCTGATATTTTAAATAAACGGCGATGAAAATGGCCGGCTTCGAATCGGCCAGCGATGAAATGGCGGGGGTTAGTTTTCTGTAAGGAATTTTGAGATAATAAGTAAAAAAAACGAAGGTGAGATGCTTGACGATGCTTGATATGTTCGCGTAGGGTTTCACAGTCATCTGTGCAGCCCGTCTGGCGGCAATAACCATAGAGAAGATCACCATGAAATAACAGCACTTGTGCTATTGTGTTTCGGTGAGTGAAAAAGGGATGCCAGAGCCCATTTCCCTCTCCCCTCCTTGAAGTATCTATAGCGCTTTTTTGTGTTATAGGCGACGGTAGCCACTTACCACCAAGTGGACCATCAGCTTGTCTGCCGATTTTAACATAAAAAAAAGTTCTTTCTAGATTGTGTCCCCTTTGCGTGACAACAGATCTAAAGTATGCTACTGTAGTTTTTTTTTTTTTTTTTTTTTTTTTCATTTTTTTTATATATTTCTAACAGCAATGGAACTGCCGGGCAACGGTAAGTCGGACCCGTTGCCTCCCGGACACATGATGGGAGCCTTCGATGTACTCTACTCTATCAAAATAGTCGCCGATCATTTCAGATGGAGCTCTTTTGTATACATAGCTCATTCGCTGGGAACTTTATTGGGTTTGTAGTTATAACAGTATTTTTTTAATAGTGGCGATATAGCGATAAAAGCGAACTAAAGCTAAAGCGATAGAGACAACGCAAAGAATGTAAACAAACTTTCGGGGGTTCATAACATTTTTTTAATAAAATAAATAGTTAACACGTATTTTTAGGTACTGGTAGCACAGAATATATAATAGGTAATAGGTACTTGCGTACAGAAAGATCACTCTCTATAGTAGACGCATTATCAACTGAGTCGTCAAGCAATAAATGTCAATAGCGATGGGAATGTGCAGGGTCTAGGTCAATGGCGATAGGATACCTACAGGAAGATGACACAGATGAGGAAGTTTCGCGTGAGGATTCTTGAATATATATAAGAAATATCCCTAGAGGAGATTAAAAACGGCTCTTTTTAGGGCCACATTACGATCTACACCGTGTTTGTTTATTGCGTATAAACAAACATTTATCTAGATCTGATTTGTTTTTGTAATAACAACAAATAAATTAGTCTAACACGTTACAAACTTCTATTTATTTATTTATTTATTTATTTATGTTATGTCGACAGACAGGCTGACGGTCCACTTGATGGTAGGTGGCTACCGTCGTCTCAACACAAGCAACGCTACAGGTGCTGCAAGTGCGCTGCCGACTACAGTACGATTAAGGATAAGGGATTAGGAGGGGATAAGGAGATGGGCTCTGGCATCCCTTACTCACTCACCGAAACACAACAGCACGTATATGCTGTTATTTCACGGTGGTCTTCTGTAAGGGGGTGGTCACTGCCGCCAGGCGGGCTGCCCAAATGACTGCGAAACGCAGTGTGTCCTACCACTACTTTTTTCAAATCCAGACCAGAGTCAATTTTGAAAATTACATTAAAATTTCCAAACTTGACCCCGCCGGGAATCGAACCCGGGGCCCCTGAGACGTTAGGCAAGCATCCTTGCCACTCATCCAACGGGCCGCCTACATTTATCATTCTTTCACTAACTACATCTATCATGTCGCATCAGGATATCGACATGCGCCTCTGCACATCACTATGCCACTCCATAAGGCCATAAGGTTTGTAAGTGGGAGCGAGGTAGACTAAAATAAAAAGTGATTTATTACCTAACGACTCAGTTGATAATGCGTCCGCTATAGCTGTGCCCGCGACATCGTACGCTTGGTATTCGGAATCTTTTTTGTTTCTAAACCGATTGGAATGGCATAAAGACTATCTTGCTACAATGAGTGGTTAGGGTGCATGCCTTAACGCTCTGTTCTAGGGTTCCCGGGTTCGATTCCCGGCAGGGTCAACTTTGAAAAATCAACTTTTCAAATTTGGCTCTGGTCTGGATTTGGAAAGTAGTGGCAGGGCACACTGCGTTTCGCAATCATTTGGGCAGCCCGTCTGGCGGCAGTAACCACCCCCTTACAGAAGACCACCGTGAAATAACAGCACGTGTGCTGTTGTGTTTCGGTGAGTGAGTAAGGGATGCCAGGGCCCATTTCCCTATCCACTCCTAATCCCCTATCCTTAATCCTACTGCAGTTGGCAGTGCACTTGCAGCAGCTTTGGCGTTGCTTGTGTTATAGGCGACGGTAGCCACCTACCATCAAGTGGACCGTCAGCCTGTCTGCCGACCTGACATAAAAAAAAAAAATCAGTTTTTGAGATTAACGTGCACAAACGCACATACAAACAAAGTTTTTATTTATTATATGTATGTATGATTATTGACGCCATATCAACTGTTTTTATACCCATACTGTTTTTTATCTCTCTACCCACATAATATTAAATGTATACCTCTTTTCTAGGAAAATTATACAATCTCACGTTCCCCGGTCGAATGTCGCACATAATCGACTTGGATCCGACGCCAGCATACCAAACGGTGTCGCCCGAACAACTACCGAAATGGTACGAATCATATTTCGTGAAATACTTTGATAAATACCACAAGTTGACGTCGCCGAAGGAGAATGCACCCAAATACACCTACGAGAAGGTTTGAATTTCATTTAATTTTTCCACGCTTAAAAAATCCACATTTTTTAGGGTTCCGTACGTCCGAATAAAAAACGGAACCCTTATAGGATCATTCGTTTCTCCCCCTCCCCTTATCTCCGAGACTACTGAACCTAAAATATTGAAAAAAAAATACAGAAATTAGTTTTCTACTTATAGATTATTGGAAAACCTATAAGAAGTCCATAATATTAAAATAACATGGTAAATCATTCAATGTTGTGCGGATAGGTAACATCGTACGGAGCCATCTTCATTCGAGTTCAACTCGCACTTGTCCCGTTTTTTTTTATACAATATTAAGCTGACAATATCAATTACAAAAAAAATGGGAAGTGAAAAATGGGAAAATTCACTTAATTATTAATTATTAATTATTTGTCTGGCGCCAGTAACCACACCTGTACCGTGAGCAAGGGATGCCAGAGCCCACTTTCATATTTAAAATGATAAATATTAAAAATATTCATATTAAAAATAATGGATTATAAAATCCATTATCCTTTTTTAATAAGTTCAGCAGTGCAGATGTAGCGCCTAGGACGTCACTTGTGTTAAAAGGCGACTGTAACCATCAGTACCACCATATACCAGCGTGAGCCGCACCTGGATGTAAAATTGGGGTCTAGGACTATTCATCGCCGCCATTTCATCGCTGGCCGTTTCATCGCCGTTTAGTTAAAATATCAACACCAGCATCACTTAAGGCGTTGAATTGGAAATTTTGGTGATAGGGATTTAGATTTTTCTCAGCAATGACAAAATATGCGAAAGTGATGTTTGGTAATCTCTTTCTTCATGTTACTGACTTAATTTTGTCAGTTGGATTACGCGATTGGTAAACTTTTATAACAGAGAAAAAAAAATTCAAAGAAATCTCTTTTAAAACACAGATTTGCATAATACAGGCAAACGGGACCAATTTATAACTCCAAATTTTCTATGTACATTAGTATAAACATAAACTTTAATTTTATAGTTGGATTTCTTAAAATACATTATAGTTCTTTTAATAAAAATCGCAAGCATAAGCAAGCGCTCTCTCATTTTCGTATGCAATCAGAGCCATATTAATTGTTTATTTATCCACACAGGTTTCCAGTAAAATAAGTCTATTTGCCAAAACCGGTAGTCCGATTATTCCGAAATCACATTAACTGATGACAGAGCCCATTGCCCTAACCCTTCTCAATCCCTTATCCTTAATCCTACCGTAGTCAGCACCGCACTTGCAGCAGATTTGGCGTTGCTTGTGTTATAGGCGACGGTAGCCATCTACCATCAAGTGGACGGTCAGCCTGTCTGTCTGTCTTAATTTGCCTAATTACTATGGTAATAAATATAAAGAGACAAGGTGTGATAACGTCTGATTTATTTTGGATAAAATATGGCTTATATACTATGATAATACGTGCTTATTACAATCTTAACTTATCGTTGAACAGTGTGCTCAATCTTCCTACATGCAGATACGTGTAGGTATGTAGTCGCTACCACTTAACATAAAATAAATTAGAACTAACGAACTAATGAAATTTAAACTAACAAGTCCATCAAAGTCCATAGTCCTACCGCGTCCTAAGTCTTCACATCAGAAACATCTTCAATGATTTTAATTCTTCATAGAAAGTCTTCTATTATTGTGACGATTTTTTTGATTTTTTTTGTCGGTTTTTGAAAGTAGGAACCTAATTTTGCTTGTTACCTTTTTTAAGGCTTTTCAAATGATGAAAAACAACAGAGGCCTCACTGACAAAGCGACTGAAACTGCTCTGGAAAGAATTCTGGAACCAGTCGGAAAGGGACTAGTGAGGTGAGATTTGTGTCATGTTCTTATTAGTACTAGCCACTCGCCGCTGGCTTTGCACGGATGCGATTAGGGTGGCCCCACACGGGCCACTGACCACAACCACAAACCACACCGACCTATTTCTTGTAGTTTTCATACATTTTATAATGGACTTGCCGCACACGATCGACGCCGGTTGTCGCCACATGCTACAAATCGTCGCTGCTCGCTTCTTGTGGCCGGCACCGCCATTTTAAGGGGGAGACAAACGCTAAATACTAAAAATATCCATTGTTTAATGAAAATGTTACAAGAAATAGAAAAGACAATTGCTTTGAAAAAATTATATATTATACTTAAAAATGTGAAGAACCAATTGTATTAATTAGAATTTTCGTTAAAGTAATAGAAACTCCACAAAAAAAGTTAGAACACAAGAAGAATTTGACCTTTATTGAAAATTCTCTCGAAAACGGCTTATTGCACGCATATGAATCCTGTACCTATTAATAAGTTGATATCAGATTAAAAAATTGTATTGATAAAAAAAAATAATTGTGTAATGTTCTAATGGTAAAAACAAAAAAAAACACCATTTCTAGGCCCGTTGAATTGTCTCCGCCGCCAGCGAGTTCTATAGTAAATGTCATTTGCCTCAGTGAATCCCTTAACGCCGATACAAAACTCAAACACTCGCGCCATACCCAACCCCTCTCTACCTTCGCTTCAATCAGCTTCTGCGTCGGAGTCCATTGTGATACTGCGAGCAATGGGTTAAAAAAGTAGCGGCCACCGACCATAAGCTACCTTTGTAGCCGTTTTGAGCTTCAGGTGGCGTTGTGGTTGTGGTCGTTGGCCCGTGTCCGGCCAGGCTTAAGTTTTATTACATACTAGCTGGTGCCTGCGAGTCTGTATTGAGAAATGAAAAATATCATACATAAATAGATACATAAGCCGACATGCTTATCACAGTGACGCCGCCGTCTTATATTTTTAGACGATCCCTCGGGCACCAATTACTATATTATATAAATGGCAATATTTTATAAAGTATAGACGAGCCCACTGGATGAGTGGTTAGGGTGCTTGCCTTAGCGCTCTGTTCTAGGGTTCCCGGGTAAGATTTCCGGCAGGGTCAACTTTGAAAAATCAACTTTTCAAATTTGGCTCTGGTCTGGATTTGGAAAGTAGTGGCAGGGCACACTGCGTTTCGCAGTCATTTGGGCAGCCCGTCTGGCGGCAGTAACCACCCCCTCACAGAAGACCACCGTGAAATAACAGCACGTGTGCTGTTGTGTTTCGGTCAGTGAGTAAGGGATGCCAGAGCCTATTTCCCTATGCACTCCTAATCCCTTATCCTTAATCCTACTGCAGTCGGCAGCGCACTTGCACCGGCTTTGGCGTTGCTTGTGTTACAGGCGACGGTAGCCACCTATCATCAAGTGGACCGTCAGCCTGTCTGCTGACCTTAACATTAAAAAAAAACCAAACATTTTTCTAGTATAAAAAGTATCCTATATGTTAATTCAGGTATTTAACTATCTGTGTACCAAATTTTACTGGCTGACTTTATCACCCCATTCTATATTGCCAGCAGAACCAGCAACCTCTGGTTCATTCTATATTCTGAGAAAGAATCGTACTAATATTTTATAAAGTATAAATATAGTTTATTTCGTTGTAGAATCAAGCATTACGAGTAATTTGGTTATGAATCGAATACCATTAACTTAATCATTGAAACGAATTAATTAACGAGCCCATTGGCTGAGTGGTTACGGTGCTTGCCTTAACGCTCTGCCTTAGGGGTCCCGGGTTGATTCCCTGTAACTTTGGAAATGAACTTTTCAAATTTGTCTCTGGTCTGGATCTGGAAAGTAGTGGCAGGGCACACTGCGTTTCGCAGTCATTTGGGCAGCCCGTCTGGCGGGAGTAACCATCCCCTTACAGAAGACCACCGTGAAATAACACGTGGCCTCGTCTGGGTCTGGAAAGTAGTGGCAGGGCCAGTAACCATCGTGATATAACAGCACGTGTGCTGTTGTGTTTCGGTGAGTGAGTAAGGGATGCCAGAGCCCATTTCCCTATCCCCTCCCAATCCCTACTGTAGTCGGTAGCGCACTTGCAGCACTTGTGGCGTTGCTTGTGTTATAAGCGACCTTAACTTAAAAAAAGAATACCTAAATCGAATCTTCCAAATTTTATTTACAGATTTACGTTCGATCAACGAGCAAAGCTCATAACCTTGCCGCCTATTCCGCCATTTTATTTAAAAATACTATACACTTCCATAACAACGCCCACATTGTCGATACTGGCTGAAGACTCAATTCAAAATGGCTGCTACAAGCTGACAGAGTTTGTGTTCGACGAGGACGTAACGAGAAATTATCGAGTAAGAAGAGTAGTTGGTAACCACGATGTCCACGTCAGTTACCCGGAGAGAGTAGCTCATCATATCGTCGAGTTTTTATTAAAGAGTCGCAATTACGGATCGTAAACACAGAACACTATATCTACTTATAATTCAACACAAAATGGCGGATTTTTCTATAAATGTCAATGTCAACAAACGTCATTAAACGACTGTAATTTTATTGTACCATTAGCTGAGCCCGCAACTTCGTGCGCGCGGTATAACGCGTAACTTTTTTGTTTATAAACCGATTGGAACACTAAATGTTACGGGAAGCTTGCTACAATACATCAGTAAAAATCACATTCAAATCGGTTAAGCCGTTTCAGAGATTAGCGTGCACAAAGCACAGACAAACCGACAAAAATTCTAAAAACTATTTTTTTGACCTTGGTAACACAAGTACAACGTGTATGTTTTTTTTTAAATATTGTTACGACAAACTATGGAACGTTCTGGAAAAAGCGTTCGCGTCGGCCGAAGGACTTAACGTTCCAACCCTACCGATGGTAGCCACGCCCCTTTCCGATTAGTGTCAAGGGAAATTAGTCCTTATGTTTACAACATAGAGTTTACATTTTCTGGTAAATTCGAGATACATCGAGGCGTTTGGCGCCAAGTATAAATAAGAGTGCGGCCGGCCAAAAGTGAGTTAGTGGTGCGACAACAAGCGATACGAAAGCGACTCTTCGGAGCTTTTGCGAAGTTACCTGCGGAAGTGAAGCGGCGACACATTAATGGAATCATTGATGACTTTTGGAAAGTTTTCATCGGACGAGTTTAGTGATTTTGGCTTGTTTAGTTAGTTTAGTTAGGCTTGTTTAGTAGAGTTTAGTGAATCTTGGTTTGTGAAAATAAATCGTTTGTTTAGCCCTTACATTAAATTTTAACGGCTCGTTTACGATTTTATTATAGATATAGATGACTAAAATGTAAATAATTAAGTCACTTATAAATCCCTAAGCGATTTTATCAGTCCTAATCAACATTTTAAATTGATAGTATTGTAATGAAAACACACTGAAAAAAATGTAGTCCAACTAAGTGACGTTTTGTCTTAGTTGGCAGTGTTTTATTTGGGATAACAAATATTTTATCTGTTTTAAAAAAGTGTGCACAGTTGCTGTAACAAATTCGATTTGTACGAATCAATTAATGCTGATATTAATCAATTTAAATAATGCAATTAGTTAATTGAATTATTTGATTGTTGATGATACTAACGTTAATAATTGTTTTTAACAATTCCAATAATAGTTTAAATCAAACTTTATTGTAGAATAAAACAAGATTATTTGCAAAATCATACAAGATAATTAATACGATTGACAATAATTTTGTCCATTTCAAACAAGTAACGCATAAGTTTTCCCCCCGCACCTCACGTTACCTGCCCGACCACGTCATTCTAACTAATTCCTGTCAGGACATGTTCACTGTAGAAGCATTTCTTTTCACAAATTATTGTTTTACTATCGTATTATATTATTATAATAGCCAGCCATTTAAGTCGTGTCGTTTGTACTGTAGTGATATCCGTTAGTGTAAGTTTTATGGTTTTACCACAGTTTAAATTAAACTGGCTTACTATGTTTTTAAACACGATGGTTTTACCTAAAAATCTAATGGATTCGTATACTACAAATATCGTTTATGGACGAAGTGCCGAATAGTTAAGGACATAGGAGCTCTCCGATCTCATACAAAAATTTGCAGGTAAGTTTAGATATATATTTTACTGCGTTTTAATTCATTAAACCCCAAAGAGAAACATTTACTCTTATGCTACTTAACTACCTAGGTACCTAGACATTGCGTTACCTACTTTGTGAGAACTAGGTTGTTGTTATTTGCTAACAGGAATTCAAAATTATTCTTTCAGAACAGGCTATCACTGTCCAGGCCTTGTCAGCCCTGACCCCAGACGATGTAAAGGATCTAATTCCTCAGATTGGACCGAGAGTTCTCTTTTAAGAGATGCTGGAGAATGTATCTTTTTCTGTAAGTTTGCTTTTATACTGCCTGTAATTTATGGCATATTCTCACCTAGGTAGATGGCCCGATCCATATTTTATCTGCTTATTTTAAATATTTCAATTATCTATTCAATATAGATGTACACACAAACTACTGGACTATCAAAAAATGGAATTAACATTTTCCTGCAGCTATAGGAATAAAATATTAGAAATACCTCTATCAATACCTACTTATCTATAAATTCATAAATTTATAATCATGACTGTGATTGTTTCAATTATTATTTTAGGGTCTGGATTTAACAAACATTGAACTAGAGCAAGAATTACCAACTGAAAGAGTTTTGACAGAGTTGATTATTGTCCCAACTGCGGATGCTCTGTATGACACACATGAAAAAGAAAATATACACCCAAGTGATCCTACTCACTCATGCGAACAACTAGCAAATGTTTAATATTCAAGGACTTCAGAGTGGGGTATGTTGATTTCATTTTTATAATAAAGGCAGTAGTTGGGTAAAGGATAGGGAAGATAAGCATTCCTGCTTTATTTTACGGTGACATTGTGTAAAATGGTTGTTTAAAAATAATAATTATAAAAAAAATCAATTCTGTTTGCATATTATACTTTATATGATTTATTAATTTAATGTTTATTTTTTAGGTATTTGAATGTTTACTAAAACAGGGGAGGGGAGACAGGTTCCCTCTCGATATACAAGGGTGATACTCTTGATGGTGACGCTACAAGAAATTTATTGTCTTCTACAATTGCCGGGCCTATATATTTTATGTGAGCAAATCATATAAAGGAACTCTTTCCGGGTGAGAGAACCACAACCTATTATATTCCTGCATGCACAACTGCGTCTGGTACATTGTTACAAGCACGAGGTAAATTTGTACACCAAGTAATGAACATAAGGTGTCTGCAGTAACTCGGAGCCCTGACAACTAAAAGAAAGTACATAACCATTGTCTGATATCCTTAACGAAAACTAGATGGAATTGTTGCAGATGATTTACAATGGCTTCGAAATTCATCAGAGCCCTGGAGTCTTGTCGAAATAAAATGGAAAAATACTTGAAACAACACTCTCTCTGTCTTTACAACCAGAAATCAGAACCAGAGTAGTCAATAGCGTCCTACTCTAATGAATACCCAGCATTAAAGAAACCACAAGGTTATATTTTGGTAAGGTTTGTTTGTAATATCAGAAAAAACTTAACTTATTTTATAAGTTAAGTTTATTATTAATAATTACTAAACAGTGATTTTGATGTGGCCAATAAGCACAAAAGAAATAATTTGTTTACTTACTTTCAGATAGCAAAAACGAGGATATGAAAATTATTGAAAAACAAAAATTCAAAAGATAGTTACTGTCAAGAGTTAATCTGTCTACTAGCCGATTGTAAGTATTTTTTTTTGAAAAAAACATTAATTTGGAATATACGCATACTGTATCGTTAATAAGACTTACTTTCCATTAGGCTATTCTAGCGTTATTATCCCAGTATTCCATAAAAGCTTCATCATGGGAACGGAAATCTTTATACTTGAACAAGTATTTTACAGAACATGAATATTGACTTTATTTATTATTCCTTTCAGCATCCAAAGAAGAAGAAAAGAATATTGCAGTGGTTTTATCTATACTACATTTTTATTAAATACAACAGTAAAATATAAAATGGAGTGTAGCTTCAGCTGGAAACCATCGAAGGCAGAAACACCTGATGCTTTTATTAAATATGTCAAATCCCATGCTGAAATCACTTCAATTGAGCTTTGACTTTGAACACTAAATAACAAAGGGGTGTCTTCTCATCCTTACATAATTATATGTAGTTGGTGAGTCATTGAAAGAAATTAAATCCTATTTAGTCATTATCAACAAATCAGTAATTTACGAGACAGCGAATATTATACAGCTATTGATATTTGCTATAAAACCTTTTGGGCAATCAACGCAAAATATGGCGTCGACTCTTATGCGATTTGGTTTTTATATAGAGACGTTTTTACCAAATGACATCAAAATTTGATAAAGGTTTTTTAGTCGAGCCTCTCTTAACCGATTGTAATTTTTGGAATTAATTCTAAGTTAGAATTAAGTCTAAGTTTAATGACCGTCAACTTTGGCGTATTATACGTAAACTGATCACCTAAAACAGTTAACGTACATATCATTGTATCATTTTATTCTAAGGCTGTGTATTAAGTTTACGAAGTTTTGACTAAATAAGTACGTAAAATTAATACTTTAACTCATAGAAATAACTTATTCAAAATAAATTAAGAAAAAATATTATTTGAGAGTAAAAATGTTTCTTTCCTCAATGGTACTGTTCATTATGGTAAGATTGCTTTAGGTAGCTGATCAAATAAATAAAGTAGATTCTGATCAGAATCTTTCGTTAGATGCGTTTTTCTTATCATATATTTGTATATCATGGTGCTATGTTTTATATGCCGTAAGGCATATATTATTGGCAATTGGCCAAGTGTAAAAATTCTCAAATTACACTTTATGCTAATACATAGTCCTGAAGAGTTTCGTGTTATATATGCGTGGAAGATAATTTCAATCGCCAATTTCAGTTGTTTAATTCTTTCAGAAGGCATATTTTACAAAAACATTTCTCTCAAAGCATAAGAAACAACACTTTAGAGTTACTTAGTACATTTGGCTTTAGGTAAAAGATTTTGATTTATTTAATCAAGTAGGTGTCGATTGTATGCACAACATTTTAGAGGACGTTCATTTTAGGGGTGACCGGTAGGTGACCAGAAGTACCAAAAGCTAAGGAAAATTGTCAAATTTCACAAATATTTAGTGTCTCCTACACCATGTAATATAAGCATTCTCAGTAATGGAAAAACATGTATAACTTTACGTTGTTCACTGTAAATAAATAAAGAATTTAAATCGAATTATGTAGTTTAATTCCGATTCTACCTAGATTTCCAATTTCAGAAAATAATGACACGACGTGTTTAATAATTTGCTATATTCCAGTATTTTTTTTATGTAACAGGTCGCGTGCATGTCAGGCTGGATTAAAAGAACGGAGCTTGGCGTGGTCGATATATTAACAATGGAACATAGGTGATCCGAAAATAAAAATTATCTATAATATTGTGGTATTCATTTTGTAGACGATACATTTTTGTTGGTGCTATTTTAAACAGACAGAGAAATTTATCTGATAAAAACTATAATCTTAATAATAATCAATAATTCAGCATCGACAACAAATAGTATTGCTTACAATATGATCCCACATTTTTTAGATTATTTTATATTTTCGGGTGGCCTATTTTCCCTTGTACATATTGGTTATTTTAAAAAATACCATCATTGTATCAAAGAAGACACATAGTCAATTTGCTCAAGTGTCAACTTCAGAATAATCAATTATATTACTAAAATCAACCAATAAAATTAGTAAAAATAAATAAGAACTTAGTTAAATTGAATATTGTCCATAGTTACGATAACAATCACTCCTTATTCAATACAACTAAGTTTTTGTTAAAATTGACCAAGACAAATAATAAACATAAATAAGTGCCTTAACTGAATTAGTAAATTAAGTTTATTGTTCTGAAAATGTTTCATTCTTAAATCGTGCAAGATCTTAGTTGGCCTGAATAACCTCCTTTGTTTGGTTAACACATCACTTAGTAGATGAAACTATATGATTTTGTTACTTTGACACATTTCAATGATTACATTAGACAAAATATAAGTTAATTGATACAAGTACTCGTAGTTGGATCAATACTTTACATAGTAATCGGAACTATGACAATTTAACAAAGTTCTCTTAGCTTCAATGGTCAAGATCTTGTTAGGCTCATATGGAGTCAAGATGTGTGTTCGCGACGAGCAAGATCTTCGTTGAAGTATACATTTTTTTTTTTCAGTGCAGTAAAACTTTTCAGAATTTTTTATTTTCACAGCATAAGTGTGCAATTTTTATATATATGAACATTCCCCGTTTATCCCTCTTTCTATTAGTGAAAACCGAATTAAAATCGGTTTACCCGTTCATGCCGTGACCAAGGGAAATGGGGATTCATTTATATATATATAGATTACTCTGTCATAGCTGGTTGTGAAACCTGGTTACGAATAGGTATGGTTAAAATTTTCTTGTTAAATAACTGGTTGTGAAACAGTGTAGGAAAATTCCTTTTTGTTAACTGTTTATGAAAAATTGCTATCTACATCTAACCTACATGGACCAAGCTCTTAGCCGCAGTCAACTGAGATTATAGTTAATAATGAGTTTAAAAAGTTATCGTTTTAATAATAATAATAATAATAAACTCTTTATTTCGACCATGTTTGATCATTTGTTAGTAACATTCAACTTAAGGCTATATTAGTAAAAAAAATTATGTTGACTTACTGCTGTCCTCATTAGTCAGTAACTGAACCATACAACAACGGTTTAGGTACCGACAGTCAAGCCTTTCGACAAATGCATTGAGGATGCTATTGGAGCTGACCCGAACCCTGGACACAGAGATGCACACCGTTTCCTCATAGTTGCATAGAAGCAGTCTACTCTGGATTCAGCAAACATTCACGAGGCACTGCAGAACCTTGACAGTCCCAACAGCGCCCTAAACGCATTATTACATTGGACTCGCAGGGCGTTATACTGTCTCTGGGTAAAACTCGCCCATAGACTACTTGTATAAAACGACGCACAAAATGCTCTGAAAAGGGTAATCTTAACATTCCTCGAACATTGCGCGAATCTTCGGGCTATCATATTATTAATTTTGGGCCCATATTCTCACCTCTTTGTACACACTACTAGAGAAATCATGTAAAAATTAATGTCAATTACGTTGGATGAGTGGCAAGAATGCTTGCCTAACGTCTCAGGGGCCCCGGGTTCGATTCCTGGCGGGGTCAAGTTTGGAAATTTTAATGTAATTTTTAAAATTGACTCTGGTCTGGATTTGAAAAGTAGTGGTAGGGCACACTGCGTTTCGCAGTCATTTGGGCAGCCCGCATGGCGGCAGTGACCACCCCCTTGCAGAAGACCACCGTGAAATAACAGCATATACGTGCTGTTGTGTTTCGGTGAGTGAGTAAGGGATGCCAGAGCCCATTTCCTTATGCCCTCCTAATCCCTTATCCTTAATCCTACTGTAGTCGGCAGCGCACTTGCAGCACCTGTAGCGTTGCTTGTGTTATAGGCGACGGTAGCCACCTACCATCAAGTGAACCGTCAGCCTGTCTGTCGACATAACATATATAATATATATATATATATATATATATATATATATATATATATATATATATATATATATATATATATATATATATATATACATATATCGATTAAGATCGACAGACAGGCTAACAGCTCAATTGATGGTAGATGGCTACCGTCGTCTATAACACAAGCAACGCCACAGCTGCTGCAAGTGCGCTGCCGACTACAGTAGGATTAAGGATAAGTGATTGGACAGGAAAATGGGCTCTAGCATCCCTTACTCTCTCAACAGCACACATGCTGTTGGTCTTCTGCAATTAGGTGGTTACTGCCGCCAGACGGGCTGCACAAATGACTGCGAAACGTAGTATGCTGTAATAGTTAACGGTTTTCCGAAATAAATTTTTTTGCTATCCATTTTGACTGTTTTCGAAATTCGAAACTGAACCGACTCGCCAAGGAAAGCAAAATGAGTGTAAACCCTATTCTTGCCACTCTTTGCTGTCTTGCCACTCTACTCGGCACGTGTGATCAAGTCCTTAGGCAGCAATCGACGTGCTGCAGCATTCCATAATGAAATTTTGAGTGATATTAACAGACCTTAAGATTCAATTTAAATACTTTTTGCCGTGCCGTCCTCCAATGTGCACCGGCCCTAAAAAGTAAACTTGAAAATACCACGAACCATTGTCAACACTTACATCATAGACTCATAGCCTCGACTTTATTTATAGTATTCAACTTACAAAAACTGTTTCTGCAGTAACTTCATTAAACGATCGAGTTTACATTAAACGCCAGCTCTGGCATCACTAACCGATACATGAACAGCATATGTGCTATCCTTTCATTTCACGTTGGTCTTCTTTAAGAGGGTGGTTACTGCCGCCAGATGACTGCGAAACGCAGTATGTCCTGCCAATACTGAACTAATTAGGTTCAATTATAGCTAAATATTTTAACATACATAATTAAGAACAAGGACTAAGATCAGACAGAACACAATTTTTAGCAAAATGAAAGCAACCTAATAACCTATGAATTAAGGTGCAATATTGCACAACAAATTTTTGTAGCTTCTCGGATATAACCGAACAGACTTAAAATTGAAAGGTTCTTTTAAATATTGTATAAAATATGAAAAAAAAAGGAATAAAAGTAGCGGAACTTAATTTAGTACTGTTGAATACAACAAATATTATATTATAGTCTGTGGTATAATGATATGTAAGACCAAATGGTTCTGTGTTCTGTACGAGCCACCCTCTTGCTCAGAAATGGTAGTCCGTATTAAACGTGTTATTCATCTAAAGTATTTTATTTTTCACAATAGTGTCAACCACCTCAATTATTCAGTTAGTACAGAACTTAATTTAATTAATAAGATTAAAAACAAATGTAGTTGTCGCTGAAAATTCTTATTACTGTGACAGGATAGCTTTTTTTTTGGGCAGTAACTTACTAAGTATTTTTGTCTCAGAAAATATATTTTTTTGTATAAATCTGCCCCATTCAAACTTTTTTTAAATAAAGTCTATTATGCTCTGTATTTTTATCTGAGTTTTAATTTTACTCTAAAAAGTCAAATTAGGCGACGAAAATAACGATTTTCTGCTTAGTCCTCGCCGTAAGTATTTTATGTACCTATTCCTAAAGAGTAGAGGTTAGGAATCGAATCCATAAAATGAGCGTTAATATTCGGAATATATAAAATTCTTTTATTAGGTATAGCTGAACTCGGCCACGCTTCGCTGGGGCCCATACGGCGCGGCGGCGTGTGCATGGGGCGCGCGGTACTGGACACACTGTTATATATGCTATTTGTCGTAGCGTGATGTTATATAGCTTTCCACGATAAATATACGATTCAAAACAAAATAGTATATTTCATTACAAGTGCGGAAAGGCTGTCATTGCAAAGAGTTCCGACAAATGTCTACCCGAGCCGAAGGCGAGGGTTGACAGTCGGAACAAGTTGCAATGACGGTTCCGCACGTGTACTGAACGACTATTTTTAATACAGTTGCGAAAAAATGAAGCGATTTAATAAAACAAACAACTAAACTCGCAAAGAGAATTTCTGGAAAATGGCGCCAACCGTACAATATAAGCAGAGACATTTTTTTTCTTCACGCATTCCGGTAGGCAAAGGAAACTATGTGCCCATACAGCCAAGTCTTCAGTAGAATTTTTTTATTGATTTGAAATGAAAATGAAATTTAATGAGATGAAATGAAATGAAACCTAACCTAACTCATTAAATCAAATCATTAAATCTGATATTGAAACAAATTCGTAGCTTCTTTTTAGAAATATACGTATTTGCATGAATCATAAAAACTTTTTAGTAAAAACTTCATGGTTGGTTTTTCTTTTTAATATACATTATTTTGACAGTTGGGAAAGAGAACGCACGAGTGCGGGAAAGGTAAAAAAAAAGCACGAGTGTGTAATAGCCCACTTTCCGAACGCTATACGTCCCTGCAATACGCCACTTTTTGAGCAACTGTATTAAAAAGAATTTTTCAATTCGAACCAGTAGTTCCTGAGATTAGCGCGTTGAAACAAACAAACAAACTCTTCAGCTTTATAATATTAAAATTATAGATCTACCAGTTTTGTTGTTTATAAGGAAACTCAGGCAATAAATATCAAACATATTAAAGGTTTATTATTGTTATTATTTTATTTACATTACAAAATAAGGCAGACATGTTGAGAAAAATCAATATTATAGTTTATTTAATTCTAACTGATGTCTACTTTGAAAAATAATTTAGGGAATCCCTCGAACCTAACATTTTTACAGGATAAAAATTATCGTACCTATATGTTAATCCAAGCAATAAACTATGTGTGTAGAAAATTTCATCGAAATCCGTTTAGCCGTTTTTTGCGTTGAGAAACATTTTGACGAGCCCGTTGGATGAGCGGTTAGGGTGCTTGCCTTAACGCTCTGTTCTAGAGTTCCCGGGTTCGTTTCCCGGCAGGTCAACTTTGAAAAATAAACTTTTCATATTTGGCTCTGGAAAGTAGTGGCAGGGTAGGTACACTACGTTTCGTAGTCATTTGGGTAGCCCGTCTGGCGGCAGTAACCACCCCCTTACAGAAGATCGCTGTGAAATAACAGTGAGTGAGTAAGGGATGCCAGAGCCAATTTTCCTATCCAATTCCTTAATCCTATTGTAGTCGGCAGCGCACTTGCAGCAGCTGTGGCGTTGCTTGTGTCATAGGCGGCGGTAGCCGCACTTACCATCAAGTGGACTTCCATCCTGTCTGCCGATCTTAACATAAAAAAAAAATATACAAAATTTTACTATTACTATAATATATTACGATAAATGAAAAATAGACCTGAGAAAATATAATGTCTGACATCTTTATCGCTGTGACGACAGTGGCGCCGATTTTTAAATATTTTTAGACGATCCTTCGGGAAACTAACTTTTTTACAGGATTAATATATCCCATATATTAATCCAGGAAATATACTACGGGTGTACAAAATTTCACGCATGTCACGCGTACAAAGTTTCGGGTTCAGCTAGTTGCTCATATATTTACGTCAGGCGTTGAATTTCTTATTTTCATTTTTATTTTGTGTTAAGATCGGCGGATAGGCTGACGGTCCATTTGATGGTAGGTGGCTACCGTCGCCTATAACACAAGCAACGCCAAAGCTGCTGAAAGTGCGCGGCCGACTATACAGTAGGGTTAAGGATAAGTGATTAGGAGGGGATAGATAAATGGGCTCTGGCATCACTCACCGAACACACAGCACACGTGCTGTTATTTCAGTGGTCTTCTGTAAGGGGGTGGTTACTGCCGCCAGACGGGTTGCCCAAATGACTGCGAAACGCAGTTTGCCCTGCCACTACTCCAGCTCCAGACCAGACCACTTTCTTCAGAGCTAAATTTGAAAAGTTCATTTTTCAAAGTTGACCCTGCCGGGCATCGAACCCGGGTACCCTAGAACAGTAATAGTTAAGAACAGCTAGGTTCTCACTATGCAGGATAGGCAGATTTGCGGGAAACCGGCGCCCAGACGTAGGGACATCATTAAAATTTTGTTTCAGTATATTATACACTAGCTGAACTCTGCCACGCTTCGCTGCGGTCCATACGGCGGCGGCCGGCGTGCGCGGTACTGGACATTACTTATATATATAATACTATTTATCTTAGCGTGATGTTATATAGCCTATAGCCTTCCTCGATAAATGGACTATCCAACACATAAAGAATTTTTCAATTCGAACCAGTAGTTCCTGAGATTAGCGCGTTCAAACAAACAAATAAACTCTTCAGCTTTATAATATTAGTATAGATTACATTAAATACTTCACGTCATGCTGCAAAATTCAAAGCGGCGAGCGACCGGGGACATGGGGGCCGGTGTAAGCTCCTTCACAACGGTCCGGGCGTTCTGCCGGCGGTCCGCAGTGTCAAAAAGCCCCGGTAAAAATGCCGAACTTGTCACTCCCGCTAGATCCGGCAAAATGTGAACAGATTCATATAAATTGTACAGTCAACTTGCCTTTCCGGCAGTTTTACCGACCCGGCATAGCGGGAACCTAGCGTAACGAGAATAAAAAAAATAGGGGTTGCACTCCGGGAGTGCCGGCAGAAGTGAAAACTTGAATATTAACATTGTGCATTTTTGATATTTTGGAATGGTTAGGGAATCATTTTGCACGAATTGCTTTAATTATCAGTATAACGACTGGTATCCACTCAGTGGCGACCGTCCATCTACGTCACCACTTGTGTGGCTACCGGACGCCACTCTGGCGAACGGTCGCCAACACTCCTAGCAACACAAAACTTCAACCTTGCGGAGCATTACTCCATATACCTACTGTATTTTATCTACATTCATATATACTACATTACTTTCAGCCAACTCAACTAGACCCCGGACCCAGATATACGCCGCGGCGGGCGTATATCTGGGTCCGGGGTCTAGTTGGTTTGGTCTTTTAAATTTACATCAGGTTTTCGATCGCGAGTTTAACATTTTTTTCCTCATCGCAAAAACACACAGCGCCGCTAAAGAAGTTTTCACTTCAAAAATAGTTTTCTTACTTTCAGTAACAACTCAACGTATAGAAGTGTCTTGCAAGAACGGTCGTCGGCTAGTAGGCACTTGCATTCAAAGGAAATTTTGTGATTATGGCTCACCGGCCATAGACAAGACGGTTTACGGGTCGCCGGGATATAAGAGGTGAGTGTAAAATCATTTTGTTTTTTATTATGATTATGTTCTGAAATACTAGAGTAGGTACTGCTCTCACCTGTGGACTCCATTTGACACCTTGCAGCGTTAAATTGTTCAAGCCAATGCTCACACAGCAACGGCCATTTTAACTTTGTTTTGATTTTAACGGCCATTTTTGTGTGTTTTACTGCCTGTACAATGGTGAATGCTGGGATGAGTTGTTCCAATTAATGCTTACTTCAAGATTTTACCATCGTATTACACGTCAAAGGTGGGGTGTTCATTCACAATATTTGAATAAGGTGCCGCTGTCTGCGCACACGCAAGATGAGTAAAAATTATTAATTTATTTATTATTACATGGCCTCCAACGAGGCTGGCATCAAACAAAGAACAAAGAAAATCAAGACATGGTAGATGCCGCTGCAATTGTAGGAGGCACAGCTTCCACCGATAAAAAGTCCAGAGTAACATCTCAATATAAATCGAAATAGAGAGAAGAAAAAAATAGAATAAAAATAATTATTAATTAAAGAGAACAAAAGCAAACAAAATCTATAATACAATTAATAATGTCATTTTACTCATTTGCAACGCTCATAAGAAGATTCAATGGCGAAAAAGAGCCCAAGTTAGTTCTAAATAGGGCTTTCAAACCGGAGTTCCGGAACTTCGTAACTCCGGAGTTTCGGAGCGATTTTTGGTATTTTTCAAATCCGGATTTGAAACGCAACTCCGGATTTGAAACCGGTTTTAAAAAAAATACTCATTTTTTTAAACTGATAAATTTTATTAGATAATAATGTACCTTTAAATTATAAAAAACGCATTTAGTGCATTTTGAGTCGTAGCGCGCAGCACTTCGGTTTTATTCGGAAGACTAAACAATGTTGATTTTTTTAAATATATTCTTAATTTTTTTCGATTATTTCTATCTGAAAGTTTTTTTTAATTTTCTACGATCATTGATAGTTATTATTTGTTACTAATTCTACATTTAAATAGGTCGTTTACTTACATAAGTAACTGATATTTTCGTAATAATGATGCCACGATCTCACGAAACAAGAAGATTTTTAAGTTAAGGTCATTACAAGACTAAACAATGTTGATTTTTTAAATATTTTCTTAATTTTTTTCGATTATTTCTATCTGAAAGTTTTTTTAATTTTCTACGATCATTGATAGTTATTATTTGTTACTAATTCTACATTTAAATAGGTCGTTTACTTACATAAGTAACTGATATTTTCTAAATAACGATGCCACGATAAAAAAGATTGTGATTTTTTTTGTGATACAAATAAAACCTAATTTGATTAAAAGTAAAACTACGTCTTTCTTAATTTCTTAAAAAATTGTACCAACTCCGGAGTTCCGGAGTTGATGTCTCAACATCGTAACTAGCTCCGGAGTTGAAAACAATCCGATTTTGAAAGCCCTAGTTCTAAACTAATTCAATCGAAATGGTGTACTTTTATATCTGTCCGGTCTAGGCGCTCGACAAGGCACCCCAAAGTTTATGCGCGAACTTTGTAACAATCTTCCCTCTGAGGTGTTTCAATCTAACTACAATAGGGGATCGGACAGTAATCAGATTAAAACCTAAATTGTACCTACTTAGAAAGAAAATATATAATTTTTTACGATTATTTATCGAATAATAATTTAATATAATTAATTTAAATATTTTTAAATGAAGAAATAAAATTTTATTATTTTCAATATTTTTAATCTATACTGAAACACCAATCACAGTGCGTGACGTCATTTGTGGGCAATCATTGTCTTTTGCCAATGCAGCTGTTTTGTTATGTTATGACCACAAATGACGTTACGCGCTCTCAGATGAACTATCGTGGCGTTTTGGCGGCGTTTTCAAACAAACAATATTTTGAGTACCTAAAAGGCTTTAAATAAATAAAATAGTACTTTTTATGGGAACAAATATCCATGAAGATTAATTTAATACACTTTCTGAAAATTTATCCGATCCCCTATTATGGGTTTCTTCAAAAAATTCCTACAGAGTCTGCAGCGCACCTGCACCGAGTGCTTGTTTTCTCATAAGCTGTCCCAATGGCTAATAGAAAAGTGTTTTTACAGCCTTTACATATTTTTCTACATTCCCCATCTATCGCAGTATATAATTCCCCATCTAATTAACAATTTACCTATCAATATAAAAAATGAAATAGCACAAAGAAACTTAAAGAGTACATTAAAAAAATATTACCTAAATTAAATATAATAAGATTATATTTATTGGATTGAATAATATAATTAAAAATTATATTTATATAACTAAATTAAATAATTATTCTATAAAAACACATGAATCCATAGAATGGGACATCCTGTGTAGCGAGTTGCACACGCACAAAGCATACCGATGTGTGTCGATGATTCGGTCGGCCGGTTTTGCATCTTTGTAACATTGTTATTGTAATTACTCGAATATATGATTTATAGTGTAATGTTGTATTGGCGTGAAGTAAATGTCTAGACAAACCAATAATGGTTTACAGACATTGTAAACATTGCGTATTGAATCATGTATGAGATAATAAATAAATAAATAATAAATAAATAAATAAATAATGACAAGGAAAAATAACTAAATAAATGACCAATAATGTGATTAATTCGTGGTATAATGTAATTTTATAATTTTCCATATTTATTTTACAGTTGTTTTTTAAATTATAATACATATTTGCACGCCTTAAGGGCAGAATGTAGCGACCAAATTAATAATTTAAAATACATCTATGTTCTGTAAACAATAAACAATTCAGCAAGTAAACAATTCTTATTCTTATTGATAATTTTTTCGAACGAGAAGTCAAGGTAATAAATTTAAGGAAGGATGCGCTTTAAATGTTTTATTTGTTTAGAGGTCGATAAACGCGCTCGTAGGCAGACAAACAGGTAGGTCAATGGGCTAGATGACGATTCGGACAATGTAACGTATAAAAATATACTCTGTGTCAAAAACCTCACCTCTGGGAATCTTCTGTGGTCCGCAAAGAACAACACGACCGCACGCAACAAGTCAAAACTAAACTGATCTTGCTCTATGTGGAAATGGACTGTCATTTTCCATTTTTCCTCTCAATTCTTTTTTGCAATCAACTGATCAAACTCTTCTTGGTGGAAATATAAAACTTTTTTTATGTAAAATTAGTCCGTTCCGATGTCATTTCTCGCTCAATGCCCTTTTGCGGTAGAAACCCCGCTTACACAGCAAAGACACTTAAGGCTGAGGGCAAAAGAACGTATTTTTTTTGAGTTGTGAGTCGCGCATTTTCGGTCGCGTAATTTCTGCTGCATTCGGTTTCATAGAAAAGTCCTATTTGATTCACATGGCGACGCAAAATGAGTTGTCTGCCGACTCACACGCAATTCCGACCGAATTGAGTTCGCGGGGGGCGAGGGGACCTAGACAAGCTTCAGGTACAGATTGCGTGAAAGTCGACACGTATTTTGCTCGCAAAATGCTGGACACAGAACAACGGCCATGGAATTTATCAGAGAAGGCATATGGACATCAGAACAGAAGCCTAACAGAATTTTTGCGACCGAAAATGCGCGACTCACAACACAACCCAAAAAAAATACGTTCGTTTGCCCTCAGCCTAAAGCGAGGTCTTAGCAGAAAAGCATTATTTTCTTCGCCTAATTTGACTTGTTAGAGTAAAATGAAAACTTAGATAAAAATACAGAGAATAAATGACTGTATTTAAAAAAGTTTCAATCGGGCAGATTTTTGTACAAAAACGTATAAGAAATAGTGAATTACTGCCCAAAAAAAAAGGTTTGATAATAAAAAAATTCAGTGACGACTAAACATAATTTTTTAAGCTTAATAATTTCATTTAAGTTCTCTACTAAAGTTTTAAGAACTACTAAAGTTTTACTAAAGTTTAAGTTTACACAATATTTAAGAAAACCCTACCAATTTTAAATCTGTTCGGTTATCTCCGAGAAGCTACAAAAATTTGTTCTTCAATATTGTACCTTTCATTGGTTATTAGGTTGCGCTCATTTTGGTAAAAATTGTATTCGATCTGAAGTTAGTCCTTGTATTAACTATATATTTTTACTATATTTGAACTCTCTTTGATTTACCGTGACTGTGACGAGCCCGTTGGATGAGTGGTTTGGGTGCTTGCCTTAACGCTCTGTTCTAGGGTACCCGGGTTCAATTCCCGACAGGGTCAACTTTGAAAAATGAACTTTTCAAATTTGGCTCTGGAAAGTAGTGGCAGGGCACATTGCGTTTCGCAGTCATTTGGGCAGCCCGTCTGGCGGCAATAACCACCCCCTTACAGAAGACCACCGTGAAATAACAGCACATGTGCTGTTGTGTTTCGGTGAGTGAGTAAGGGATGTCAGAGCCCATTTCCCTATCCCCTTATCCTTAATCCTACTATAATCGACAGCCCACTTGCAGCAGCTTTGTTTGTTTCATAGGCGACGGTAGCCACCTACCATCAACTATTATAAATGTGATAGTCATACTATTATAAATGTGATAGTAACTCTGTCTGTCTGTTACCTTTCCACGCCTAAACCGCTGAGCCGATCATTGTGGAATTTTGCATACACGTTGTCAGGGATGCAGGAAAGGATATAGAGTACTTTTTATACAGAAAAAAGTACTGTTCCCGAGGGATCATCTGACGCCTGGCAAAGCAATAACTGCAATAAAGATTTTAGGCGTTACATTGCTCATATATTGTATTTAGTCAGGCGTTATTTTTTTATTTCTCAACTCTGGCGAAGCCGCGGGTGTTAATGTTTTTGAACTTAAATACTGGCTATATATTTAAATAGGTTTGATTTTCAAACAATAAAAAGAAAATTTGAAATTAGAATGTTTTTAAAAAGAAATGTAGAAGATGTCATTTTGTTAGAGAAAAATATGAGTTGAAGTTTAGAGACCAAAAGAAAATGATGTGTTTTGATAGTGTTTAATTTATTTTATGTTGTGTACGAAGGAAAACAATATATGTGCATGTAGAGGGACATGATTAGAGTCCTCGGTATCATTGGTCTTGAAAGGACATGATTAGGATTTTCCGTATCATTGGTCTCCATATTTGATCACAGATAGGCGCGAATATTTGATCCATATTTGATCACGTTAGGTCATGCGTTGTAATTCTAAACAAAACGGCACAAAATAAGTCCTCGATCGCATTGTCCACCACCACCAAACACGTACCACCAGTCCCTTGATGTCAACCGATTGCCTTCCCGTGAGGTACTACCAATATTATAATACTCTTTGGGTACTACTCGGCCGACGCGCCTCTGCGCCAGCGCTCGGTGCTGTGCCAGAGTCAACGACAATGACATTCCGATCCCGCTGTCCAGTTGACAACTGACAGTTGCCATTGCTACTCACTCCCGCCAATCAAAAGCGCCGACATGCACATAATATGGAACAACAGAGTGTTTTATTAAATTAAGATGATTGGATCCCAAAATAGAGTGTAGGCACACAAAATTTTTCACCAATTTTTTAAGAGCGGGCCCCACCTAGTTTGGTATATAGTTTTATTTTATAATGTAAACATAATTCAACTCCGTCGAAAGCCGGGTGCGGTGTCTGTATTTATAATATTCCCATATTATTATAAAATACTAGCTGCTGTCAGCGTGTTGAAAAAAAAAAATAACGCTATCAGTGGCGCCATCTATTGTAAATATTAGAATAGGATTAGATGGAACGGCAACATCTATCGGATGCTTCAATTTAGAAACCTAAGGATAAAACCTTAGCAAATTATACACCAATACATTCCTCAGGAATCACTCTGTTGATAGATGGAAATCGCATGAAATTCCGTTCAGTAGTTTTTGAGATTATCGCGAACAAACAGACACAACGAGGGACTTTGCTTTATATGTATTATTATGTACCACTAGCTGAGCACGCAACTTCGTACGGGTGGTATTCGGTATAGCACAATTTTTGTTTGTAAACCGATTGGAATGAAACAAAGACTAAATGTTACGGGAAGCTTACTACAACACATAAGTGAAAACCGTAACATTTAGTGTTACTACACACACAAAAATTCTAAAAACTTGGTTTTTTGAAAAAAATCTTTAATGTAGGTACATACACGGCTCTTTTACGATTTTATTATATTTATAGTAGGGTTCGCGTCTCTTTATAATATCTTATAAAAAGACGCGGACGAAGTCTATGTACTATTTGTTTAAATAAAAATTTAATATTTTAGAATAAACAGTTTTTTATTGTAAAATTAGGTATTCTCTTATACAAGGGACAAAATGTTGATGCAGGTCGACTCTTAAATTATACCTGCAGTCAGTTCAGTATCTATTGATAAGAAGTCCAAAAGTGTAACTTTTATTCCTATAAATCTGCTGTTAATATTAACGCAGAAGCCCTACAAAATGAAGACTTGACTTCACTAATAGCGGGATCCTAATAAACTCAAATGACGATACTAACAATGTCAATTCCGATTCGATAAAGACTTTTATTTTCTTTTATAATTTGTAATTAAATAAAAAAACTGCAATTCGCTACCTATAAGTGTAAGGCAGCGCTCGATTTTTTTGACAAGCCCTTTGGATGAGTGACTAGGGTGCTTGCCTTCTGCCCTGGGATGGATCGGAGTTGTTGCCTCGGCAGAGCCCGGTCCAACCATCTCAAAGGGCAAAGACACCGGGGAGTTTTAGTGGATAATGCCAGTGCCGCTATGACCTAGCATAGCGTGGAGCACTGGTGACCCCCACATACTATCCCTATCGTCTAGCCAGCAGTAGGAAATCTGTAAATGGATTTCTCCTCTGCAAAAAAAAAAAAGGTGCTTGCCTTAATGCTCTTTTCCAAGGGTTTCAGATTTGATTCTGAAATGAACTTTTCAAAGTTGGCTCTGGTCTGGTTATGGAAAGTAGTGACAGGGCGGCAGTAACCACCCCCTTACTGAAGACCACTGTGAAATAACAGCAGGGGGTGGTTACTGCCGCCAGACGGGCTGTCCAAATGACTGCAAAATGCAGTGTGCCCTGCCACTACTTTCCAGATCCAGACCAGAGCCAAATTAGAAAAGTTCATTTGAAGACGGTAGCCAACTACGGACTGTCAGCCTGTCTGTCCACCTTAACATAAGAAAAAAAAGATATACTCCGCTCTACTCACATGTTTTATTGCCTGCAGTGAGATTTCAGCCCTGCTATAGTATGTTAGTTTACCTATAGTTACAGTATAATTGACAAATCAATTAAGACACTCATGATACCAATTTTTTTCAGTCAAATTTGTCATAGAGAATATTTTTAAACAATTCGTGCACGTCCAATCCGGTTCATTGGAATGCTTCTCCATGAAATGAATCACTAAATTGTCTATGGCATCAGTGTAGAATTTCACATCGCACAACACACATTTAATTTGCAACCAATCATTCGGCAGTTTTGGCATGTTAGATATGTCTGTGAACCTGTTTACGGAGATAATATTTGTCGGTGACACCGTTTCTTCCAATTGTATGTCATATTCAGAGTTATTTTCTGCTGATTTCTTACAGAGATATCTTATATATGCATATTTGGATAAGGAAAATTTGTATTTGCTCTGAACATATAAATTCTTCATATTCAATATTCGAATGTCTCTTCTCAATAAATCTAAAACCAGTTCAATCATGTCCCGATAGTACCTGTCTTTATGAAGACTCATTAGTTTCTCTTTAAATTTACACAAAAATTTTAGCAGATTCTCTGTCTTTGTGATTAATTTCGAGGAGGAATTCTCTTTTATATTGTCGTCCAAGACAATCTTCTGAACAGTTTTACCGACAACCTTTCTATTTATTACATTGTGCGATAATTTGTGAGCATTACTCCTCGTGTACGAGAAAAAATGTGTATTTATTAATATTTCAACGTCAAACCAGTTCAAAATGGACCTCAATGGGGGTTTAACATACACAATCTTACTAGGAACGCAATCTGACCCGTTAAAAATAGTCATATTGGGTCCTTGCGGAGTTTCAAACAACAACGTATTCAACTGATCACGAGTACAAGATATTTCCATCAAAACTGTGCTAGTATCTTCATTAGCATTTCGATTCAAGTCTTCGGGCTTTACTATGTCTTGTATAATGGTTTTACTTTGTGTCAGTATTTCCGTTAAATAAGTCTTAAGCTTCTCATACTCACTTCTTAAAGTGGAATTGAGGAATTCTTGCTGATTTTTCTTCCTTAGATCACACGCTATCGATTCCAGACTGTCCCAATGTGGCCAGTCCTTTAAGAAACGTTTCATTAAACTGACATAAATCTCCACTTCCATATAGTTCATTGAATTCGTGTTTATGTTAAATTCTTCATTTAAAATGTTAATAATTCCACTGTTTCTGAGTAAGGTCGCAGACTTGTTACTGGATGTCAGTTGAATTAGAAGTTGCAATAATGGTTGCTCTGAAAGCAGAAATATTATTACTATTAGTAATTTTTTTTACAATTTTCAGTAGTGGCAGGGCACACTGCATTTTGTAGCTATTTGGGCAACCTGTCTGGTAACAGTAACCGTCCATTAAAAGGGCACTTTCCAATTCGAACAGCTTACTTGTTCCATACTACGTAATTCCATGATTACTCATTAATTATAGGTCTTAGCAATACATAAAAAAACATGACATTTCTAGGACATAATAAAAAGATTTGTATCACAACAAAAAACTAAATAAAACATTGACTTCCATACTTCCAAAATTTTATTTAGTGATTTATCCAATTTTAACAATTAGGTACCTAGATAGTAGAACCCATATAGAATCGCACCAAAATCTCTGGCATACTTAGTTACCTAGTTTATACTAGCTGAGCCCGCATCTTCATACGCGTGGTATTTGGTATAGCAAGTAACTTTTTTGTTTGTAAACCGATTGGAATGAAACAAACACTAAATGTTACGGGAAGTTTGCTGCACTACGTGAGTGAAAACCGCATTCAAATTGGTTAGTAGTTTCAGAGATTGGCGTGCACAAACGCACAAAAAAACAGACAAAAATTCTAATAACTATTTTTTTGACCTCGGTAACATAAGTACAAAGTGTACTACTTACAAATTGTTTTTTTGAGAAAATATTTAATGTAGGTACAGACATACGATTTTATTTATTAAATAAAAACAATGCTATGTACCTATAGAAGAGAAAAAACCAACACAGACATAGTCTTTGTCTATATATTTATTCATATTAAGTAATTAAAACAACAATTAAAAATAACAAATATCCTATTAATATTAAATGCTTGTGAAATTGTTGTAATATATAGGTACTAATTCTTTTAGTACTAATTAGATAGAAATTTAAAAAAAACTAACCAACCGCACACTTAGGACGCCAAGTAACTTCTTTTTTGATACTCGGTTCAGGTTCCATTCTATTAAAAACATTAATAATGCTTAAAATAAAATATTTAATTATAGGTTAACTTAACTTTTGAGCACAGGATAATTCAAACTTGGTATAATCCGCGCGCGATGTGAATGGGATGCGACCTTTTGGAACTGAGGCGCGCGCGGCCCGCCGGCCAGCCGTAGCGTCGGCAGCAGTGTGTCCAGATTGGAAAATTGAAATTACAGTGTGGGCTATGTGAAATTACAGAATTTTGATTAAAATTACAGTGTTTTATCAGGCAAAATTACAGCCAGTTTTACAGTAAATTGAAATCAAATTTTAAATTTTTTTGGCTATTAAATGTATCATTATAATTAAAATTGAAAAAATTATAATTTCTTTTTTATTCACTGTCACTTTGGTTTATCACTTTCAGAAGTAGTTTTCGGCATATTTAAACTTTTTAAACAATCAATCAGTTCCTTGAATCCCACAAAACCACACTGATAAGTAAGTACTTTGTCCAACGAATTACGAAGTAATAAATAGACAGTGACAGTAAACACAATATAAAACATCACACAACATACCACGCTAAATGTAAAAGCCTCACATTAAAACCCATACCGAAACAAGAATCGAACAACATAATTTGACTGCGTAATAGCTCCATAAAACTTCAGGGTATTCCCCGCCGCTGAATCGTAGACTGAACAAAACGTTTCGTTTCACGCATTTATATAGATATTTTTTAGGGTTACAATTACGTTTCTTTTTTCTATAGATATAAAAGGTTTTCATATAAACAAAAATTACAGTACTTTTCATACACTGTGTTCGGGACAGCCTACAGTTCGTATAAACAAAAGTGATTGTGCAAAGTGTTCGTACGCATAGCGTTCGCGAAGAAATGAGCCGTGAAATGTTGGCAACGCAGTGAAATGTTGGCTCATATATACGTATGAACAAACAAAGACAACAATAGAAAGTGAAAGGGACAGAAAATACTGTTATTGCACAACATTTAATGTTATTTCATAATATTGCACAACTTGCGCAATCGTGTCTCATTCGTTCGCTATTGGCGCATTTGTCTCGGCGTAGGGCACGATTGCCGCTAGTTGTGTTTTCGTTGTGTAGTTGTTATTATTGAGTTTTGTTTTATATATTATTGTGTAATTATTTTAGTGATAATTAATAATGAGTGGAAAAAGGGGTAAAACTTGGAATTGGAATAACTGTAAAATAATATACCTAAACATTATTATTAAAAGGATTTCAACCATGAAACATTTTTGTGTATTTTCATGAACCTATGATAGATCGTAGAAATAACTAATTTATAATTAATATTCAGAACTTTTTTGCTAACGCTACTTGCGTTGCGAACTGTCATTTTCGATTTACTTTGACAAGGTTCTATCCCATTCTCATTGCGCGCGGATTATAAATACACAGACATATTTTAACTAAAAATAAGAACGATTTATTTGAATATTTCGAATTAATTAAACAGTAACTGCAACGCATCATTCAACAAAATTTTAAATTTATTTGTAAAACGTAGTAATTATATACTCTTTGTTAATTTGATGCAAGATTTACAGAACACTCTCAGTATATATAAGTTACTCTATGTAAAACACCAAAGAGGATATGTAATACACTGTGTTTAGTTAGAGGCGCCTGCTAGCCATGCGCGCCACCAGCTTCTCGTAAACTTGCCAAAAGCTTTGTCCTATTAGGGTATTCATTCCTGGAATAATAGCTATAAACCTGATTTATTATGGCATCGGCGTCGAAGGTATCAATACATATCCTTTTCTAGCCCTACGCTTCTTCTTTGGCGTATGTAAAATATTTGCTTTGCTGCCAAATGGGCAGAACCAAAGATAATTGTATTAGTGTATAGATGGAACACAAAAAATTTAAGATTCCTTCGATACTCGATACCCGTCTTTCTAATGGCTGCATGTCGTATGTTAAAAAGAGATAACAATAGCCGAATATGTACGTCTTAAAACGCTGCGCGCCATAAAAGAGGCAACGTCATATTTGTTTATATCATGCAGGTTAACAAGCGCGTTTAGCTTTATGTGATTTAAAATACTTAAAAATCTGAAAGTGTGATTTCATAAATCTGTTGCTTGCCAAGAATGGCTTGTACTGTTCCCGTTTGTCCAAGTAGAGTGGGTGTTTTGAAGGAGAATAATGGAAACATATCATTTCACCGGTAAGTCGCACAGCTCGCACTCATTAATTTTGGTGTTTTGTAAACAAATTTTTATAATTGTTTACTAAAAATGAATCATTACACAGCTCTAAGGTTGATTTATTTAAAGAAAAGCTGGTGTTTATAACTAAAATTTACAAAAACCAAAGTTAATCGGAATTTTTGACATTTGTCTTGCTTTATAGTGCTGTAGTCTGATCTTGATAAGTTTATCGATATCGATAACTAATTTATTTTTAAGTGTTGACAATTTCTAGCATTCACTGCAGGTTGAAAGTAATTTTTATCAATTTATAACAGATTTCCCATCGACATCGATTTAAACAAAATGTGGACAAAAAATGTAAGAAAAGGCGACGATTGGAGAGCTTCGCAATATACAAGAATATGCTCGATGCACTATGAAGATTCTTGCTTTCGCCAAGGATTTCAGCCTAAAATTCTACACTCGTATGCAGTGCCGACAATATTCCCAAAATTACCACCATCGTGTAAACCAGTAAGTAATATCTATAAGTTATAAAGAAGTTATGCTTCAATCTATGAAAATTATGAAAATCTTTTGAATCATTAATAACCAAAAACTATTTCTTTTCAGAAATTACCCAGAAAAAGAAAACTTACTAAAAAATACGTGGATACCCAAGCGTCAACATTAACTGCAAGTCTTTAAATTAAAATGTTACTTTTTGGTTCTAGTTTTCTTTACTATTTTCATTTAATTATCTATCTCAGGTTAGAAACGATATCACAGATTATCCAATCTGTGATATCGTTTCTAAAAATAAAACTTTAAGATTATCGAGTTTTTTTTTCCTCGTAATAAAACCCACTCCCGTTCTACCTCTTAAGGATGGAATCTAAATATTTCTATCCAAAAAATAACTATTCTTTTGAAATATTTTGGTGAAATAAATGCGAGAGGTTGCATACAATCTCATACAACCGACTAACAATGCGGCGAGTACCAATACGCACCCACATTTTATTTATCTTGAATAACCAAACAGTACACCGAAACGCACTTAGCCATACTTTTTATCCGTCATATATTTAAAATCTATATCAACGATATCTAGTTATCGATAATAATGCACAGCACGATTATACGCTATAACTTTAGCTTGCATTGTATAGTCAAAATGGAGACATTCACTCAACTTCGACCCGACAGATTATATATGTATGTCTCTTTCAATCTTATGACAATTTGAAGGTGTTAGAAAGAATAAAATATTGCTGCATTTTGTGATCCATCTATAGGTACAGACTAATACAACATCTTTGGGCAGAACTTTTCCTTGGTAACGTTTGACACCACAGAACATATAATATGTACCTATATTCTCTAGCGTTTCACACAGTCCGTGTACTAACTAATGCCAAGCGTCATAACAAGTCAACCTTCAATCCCCATATCCAACACAAATTTAAAAAAGTCACAAATATCTACAAACAATTTGCAAGAACGACTAAAATGATGGGGGGAAGGATTGTTTCCGGAAATCATAAGAACGATATACATGGCAGTTGTGGAGCCTATGCAGCCTATTATTATAGAATTTTGAGATTTTCTTGCCTCCACTGCGTTTTGAGATTTAATCATTTAAATTTAATAAAACACTCTGTTCCATATTATGTGCACACATATATTTAATACTTCTACTATATTGCCAGTAGGGTGCACCGAACTGGTGCCGACCGAACGGTGCAGACATATAAATGTCTCCCTCCCTCATGAAGACTTCGAACGTGTGCGCATGTCCGAGAACTACATTATAAGCATCTTATTGGCTGGGCTTCTCTCACTACTCCCAGTACTGTCGCAACGCATGCGCATAACTCGTCAAGTATCAACGAGTGAGAGAAAATATGTAGTTCCGTCTCGGCAACGCTGCAACTTACGGGGACTAGCAATATAGGAGTATTAAATATATGTGTGCACACAATTATATTGTTTTCTTCGTATACAACATTTTATGAAATAAATTAAACACTATCAAAAACACATCATTTTCTTTTCAACTTTTTACTTCAACTATTTTTTTCTAACTAATGACATCTTCTATATTTCTTTTTAAAAACATTCTAATTTCAACTTTTTAAGTCAGCCAGTATTCAAGTTCAAAATACATTAACACCTGTGACCAGTGTCTGGGCGTCCACAGCCAAAAAGTGGTGCGTACAGAAATGGCTGCAACCCGTGCAGGGAGGTTTCGCGTAGAAAATCTGCAAAGCCTATCGGTACCCTGAATGCCTCTCTTACACTGTCGGGCCTCCTACCTCTGGAGTTGCGAATTGCAAGGGGGCGCAACTCTACGAGGCAAAGAGGAACAGACCGTCAAGGACGCCTAACAGGCGTCCCTTGACGGCTTATTTTTTTTTTTATGTTAAGATCAGCAGACAGGCTGACGGTCCACTTTCACGGTGGTCTACCGCCAGACGGGCTGCCCAAATGACTGCGAAATAGCAGTGTGCCCTGCTACTACTTTCCAGATACAGATCAGAGCCAAATTTGAAAAGTTCCTTTCTTGTTAAACTTGTTAAATTCAGTACCCCGAATGTTAAAAATATTGGAACGAATGTGATTTTGGGTAGTGAGAAATTGGAGCCCGTGGAATCGACAGTATTTTTAGGCATTACCGTAGATTCTAAATTACAATGGGCTCCACATATTGAGAAACTAAGTAAAAGACTTAGCTCTTTGGTTTATGCAGTTAAGCAGATTCGACGCCTAACGGATGTCGAAACAGCTAGGATTGTCTATTTTAGTTGCTTTCACAGTGTAATGAGTTATGGGATCCTTCTTTGGGGTGGCGCTGCGGACATAAATACTATTTTCATTTTACAAAAAAAGGGCCATTAGAGCCATCTATCAACTAGATCCGCAGTCTTCCCTCAGAGATAAGTTCGAAGAAATTAACATTTTAACTGTTACATGTCAGTATATTTATGAAAATTTAATTTACTCGCATAAAAATAATTAGTCAATTTAATAAAAAATGTGATGTACACAATATAGGTACTAGGTTTAAAAATAATTTAGATTTACATAAGACGGAACTCCACAAGATAAGTAATTCTTTTATGGGTCAGTGTATACGGTTTTATAATAAACTGCCTGAGATGATCAGAACCTTATCCATAAATAAATTTAAAGTTGTCATTAAAACCAAACTCCTCTCGAAAGGCTATTATAAGGTTACTGATTATTTAAGTGACAATGAAGCCTGGAATTAAAGCCTGGATTCGGAGCTCATACTATGCTTAGTATTGTATATTTACTTTAGGTATTAAGTATATGATTATAATTGTAATTTTTTTATATTGTAAAGATGACAAAAAGAAATAGTATCCTGAGTTTCTTTCGGGGTTTCTTCTCAGGATCGTCATCTTGGCTTTTTTTTTCCGAAACCCTGGTAAATTTAAATTTAACTGGTAGGTAATTCTAAATGACGATCATAAGAGTTTCTTGGGGAAACCTAATTGATGCTACTTGTGTAGACACACTAGCCCCTTCGCATCTCCATGGAACATCCACTAAGGCAGCAGCCGCAGCAGAGGCGGCGAAAAAAAATAAAATCTCGAAATATAGTGACCTCGGCGCCGAATATGGGCTTGTACCATTCGGAGTCGAGACACTCGGTCCGTGGGGCCCTCCGGAGCATTCCGTCTATTTTCCTAATCGGTCTACTTGTCCAATCGGTCTACTTTCTCTATCTAGTCAACTTGTCCAATTTGTCTACTTTCCCCATCCGTCTATTATTTTAAAAATTTTGAATAGAGTTAAATTTAGATCAATCATTTCGCTTTACCCTCTGCGAATAAAGTATTAGCCACTCAGAAAAAGATTAGATTGCAAAGTTTTCCATTTCAGCAATGAATTGAACAATGCATATATTCTTAGTGCTTGCAGCTGGATAGTCCCTCTTATTAAGGCGGAGTGATAAGTCTGGTAAAAATCTATTTTGAATTAAAATTATCGCATTCACAACTCTTTTGAAGTACTAAATTAAAATTTTCAGCTAGTACCGCCGGTTAGTTTTTTTGTGACAGCCATTGAAGAAAAATAATTGAACAAATTTTTACAAAGATGGAGAAAAGTAAATTTCGTGTCTTGATTAAACATTATTTTTTGCGCAAAAAAAAAAAAAAGCTATTACGGAAACGAAAAAAAAAAACTTGATAAATATTATGGGGACTCTGCTCCGTCCATTAAAATTATTCATAAGGGTTTACTGATTTTCGCTGTGGTCGTACAACCACAAGTGATGCTGTGCGTCCAGGACGCCTAGTTGAGGTCACTACTTCAGAGATGATCGCTAAAATCCACGACATAGTGTTGAACGACCGAAGAGTAAACGTATTGCCGAAAAAGTAAAATTAGTAAAAGAAAAGTAAAAGAAATACTAATTCACATTTCTGAAATTGATATTGACATTCAATTTCGGGGGTATTTCTAAAAGTAGACTGATTGGGAAAGTAGACAAACTGAAAAGTAGACGGATCAGGAACAACAAGTTTACAGTTTGGGAAAGTAGACCGATTGGACAAGTTGGCCGATTAGGAAAATAGACGGAATGCTCCAGAGGGCCGTGGGGGCCTGCAGCAATGAGCCTCTTCAAAGACATCTCGAAGAGGCTTATTGATGCGACGGGAGACCGAAGATAGTATTAGTTTGGCCATTCAACGAGGAAATGCTGCCAGCGTACTTGGTACAATGCCGCAGGGTCCATTTTTATATTATTAGTTTTTAATAAATTTAATATTAATTTATTTTTAGATTAGATAATTTTAGTTTTTAGTATTTAAATTTAAATATAATGAAATTGATAAATAAATATTTTGATTTTGATTTTTTTGATTTGATCTTAAAGTTAATCCTGCCGGGGATCGAATCCGGGAACCCTAGGACAGAGCGTTAAGAATAGAACACTCATCCAATGTTGGAAATAAATTTTTCAAAAGGTTCCATAATATTATTTTTACTTTGCAGTACATGTGGACAAGACGAGGTATGCTGCCCACAAGGATCAATTCTACGTGACGAACTTAACGCCGAACAAAAGAATGGCAACGAAAATTTTAACGAAGACGGATAATTTTATAATTTCACTTTAAATAACCTATTTTTATATGCTTTGTAATATGATGAATATTGACATTATTTTTTAAAATATTAAATAATAACCTTAAAATTCACACTAAAATTTTCACTACGTGTTCAAGGCTCTAGTATGAGTTTACTATACTACACCAATACTACACTCGTTAGCGAGAACGTAAAACTTTTGTATGGGAAATCGTGAACTGTCAATGTCAAATTATCAATTTTCCATATAAATGTTTTACGCTCTCGCTAGCGAGTGTAGTATCGTAAACTCATGCTAGAGCCACAGAAAACGAACGTATCGGGCACCTAGCGTGTCAGACAAAATATTATGATATCTAAGAACTAATTCTTAGATCTTCTTAGATCTAAGAACTAATATGTGCTAATACTAAGACGCTCAGTCAGCATCGGACTCTGTCCGCGCGCGGACGGCATTCGCGGAGAGATCAGAGAATATTTTGTCTGAGCCGATGTCTGTGCCTGTGCTCCAGAATTGGAACCGTGCAAGTATCTACTGCACGGTGCTTGCTTTAACGCTCTGCTCTAGGGTTCCCGGGTTCGATTCCCGGCAGGGTCAATTTTGAAAAATGAACTTTTCAAATTTGGCTCTGCTCTGGATCTGGAAAGTAGTGGCAGGGCACACTGTGTTTCGCAGTCATTTGGGCAGCCCGTCTGGCGGTAGTAACCGTCCCCTTACAGAAAACCAGCGTGAAATAACAGCATGTGCGCTGTTGTGTTTCGGTGAGTGAGTAAGGGATGCCAGAGCCCATTTACCTATTCCTTCCCAATCCCTTATCCTTAATCCTACTGTAGTGGGCAGCGCACTTGCAACATCTGTGGTGTTGCTTGTGTTATAGGCGACGGTAGTCACCTACCATCAAGTGGACCGTCAGTCTATCTGCCGATTTTAACATAAAAATAGTTCTACATTTCACTTTTCTAGAAATATGGGGTCGGTAGTCCTATTTATTGTAAAAATGAGTTAAAATAATTTACTCTTTTTATTATTATTAGTTAGTTAACCTTATTTTGAGTTTTAAATATTTAAAAAGCGCTTTTTTAATTTGTCTTTTTAATGTTCGTTTGTGTGATTTTAATTTTCAGTTCTGTAGACAGTTTATACTGGTAAATATCTACCTATATATCTACCTACATACCGAATGCGTAATTAATGTGCGCATTTAGAAAAATTGTCTGTAAAGTACTTCCCCAGATTCTAACTTACTTGACCAATGCTTTCTTAGTAAAAAAATATGTATATCTTTCCTTATAAATATATAAGGATAAATATATCCTTATAATTCTTATAAATAATTTACATTACCTACATTGAAGGGATACGAAAATAGGCTTCGATCCCTGAGCTTCGACATCCCTTTGACGAGCCCGTTGGATGAGTGGTTAGGTTGCTTCCCTAAACATCCTATTTTAAGGATCCCGGGTTCGATTCCCCGGAGGGTCAACTCCTTTTTTTTTTAATTTCAGTAGCAGGTCGATGGTTAAATAATATTTTTATTTATTTGTTTCATTTATGTCATCCATCGAGGGTAATAATAATAATAATAATGGAGAGATACTCAGGCATATTATTTCCGGTCGTGCTCATCTTTCTAACGGCGGACTATGCTTGTTGACGTCGCTGTGTCGCATGACGAAAACCTCGTGAAAGCCGAAAAAGAAAAGCTTACCAAGTACATTGACTTGGCTTACGAGGTGACCGCCATGTGGGACGTCGATTCGACAATTTATCGTCCATAGTCGTTTCGGCGAACGGTTAGCGAAGAGCCTCGACCAATATTTCAAGAGGTTCTCGCTAGATGGCTGGATCAAGGGACAGATACAGAAGGCGGTACTTCTTGACACGGCACGAATTGTCAGGAGGTTCCTCACTCTGCAGCCCTAACCACCGGTAGCTTGGGCCTTGCACCGCTACCTGCGTTCTAGTTTTAGAATTTTTAATATATATATTGTTTTTATAATTATATTATAAAAAATGTAAAACTAAGAAAAATAAATAAAATATGTAGAATAATAATAATAAGACAATTAAATAAAATATGTACATAATAACAAAATAAAATCTTTCAAACAATGGTGGTCAGTACATGAATCATGGAGCAATGGGAACACTGCGTTGCGCAGTCATTTGGGCAGCCCGTCTGGCGGCAGTAACCACCGCCTTACAGAACACCACCGTGAAATAACAGCACGTGTGCTGTTGTGTTTCGGTGAATGAGTAAGGGATTTCCCTATCCACTCCTAATCCCTTATCCTTAATAATCCTATTGTAGTCGGCAGCGCACTTGCAGCAGCTGTGGCGTTGCTTGTGTTATATGCGACGGTAGCCACCTACCATCAAGTGGCCAATGTAACTCTTTCCCAGCCCAGCTAACATGGGAAGTGTTAGCAATTGAATGAAAGAAAATATAGATTGGGCGCCAGTGTTTACCTACTAAATTAAACACAAATTTGATAATAATTAAAATTTAATAACAAAAAAAATAGGTAGGAAATATATATTAAGAATTAATTAAATGAGACTCTAGAGGGCGAAGGCAAAAACCCCTAGTCTATGAACATTATACTTTTAAGAATTAACATAGAAAAATACAGAATACAGAAGAAAATACAGAAGTCAATAAGAAAACAATCAGGAAGGTCGCAAAAGTCCAAATATGCAATTATTAAGTTCCGTTAGTGTTCTGAAGTAATATGTAATGGTTGCGAAGATCTTCACCGCAAGCTGCTTCCAATTAATAGAGCAATATTGTAATTCGCAAAACGCAAATTTGGTAATCATAAATTTGCTCCCTGGAACAATCAGGAAAAGTAAGAAAAACCAACAAACAAAACCATAAGGAACAATCGCCTGACCATTTACAGAGACAATAATTATAATATTAATTTACTTGGTCAGGCAAAGCTAGATAATTAAAAACATTGATACTCTTATTCTTAAAATGAGAAAACCAGACATCAAGGGATTCGATTATAACATTAAATGAACAAATACAATAATTTAGCACATTAAAGACAAAAAATATTAAAACATAAATAAGATGACGTATTAATAAGATTACATACCCGAAGGAAAGAAACGGGGCTAAATACTATAGTTATTATTGTTTATAATTTAACATAAGGATTAATTATAACATAAAGAATAACTTTCAAAATAAAAATATGAGGCCGGTTCATCAGCTCTGAGAGACCAATGTCCATCCCGACAGAAAATCGAAAAAAAAAAACAAAACGTAATGACAATGTCAAGATTTAAATGTGTATATAAAAAAAACTAGTTTAAGAAAATAAATAAAGAAATAGAACAAATAAACAAAAAAAAAAAGGTTGAATAGGTAATGAAATGAATAAAATATACAACGTAAATATAAATAAATGGCTAAATATATAAAAGAAACTATAAATATAAAATACTACGTTACACCTGTCGCCGATCTTAACATTAAAAAAAAATCAAGGTTTGGCTGAGAGACTATAGGCTGATTATACTATGGACATAGGGTTACCTTTCATCCAGAAAAAAGTTATGTTCCCGAGGGATCATCTAAAAATTTAAATTAAAAAATTAAATTCATCTAAAAATTAAAAGAAGAAATTAAAAATGTAAATAAAAAAAAACTGATAAAAATATGAAAGCAATAAAGATTGCATCTATATGTACCTAATTTTTTTTGCGATATAGGTTATGGTTTAAGATCAAAACTACTCTTTTCATTAGCAAAGACAAAGATTAAGAAAAAATAATAATAATACAACTGGTTAACAAAAAAAGAAATAAAAACAAATTTAGAATTCATACAAACCAGAAAATGTAATCCCATTGAGTGTGCGCCATGGCAGCTCAGCATAAGCTGAGGCAAAGCACAGCGCTGATATTATGTCAGTCCTAGTGTACAGCTTCAAGTCAGCAGGGTACGCATCATCATTGGATTATCCTTATCTCAATCAATTAGAATTTGCCTCGTCAGGAGACAACTTCAGGGTCATAGCCCCGGTTGGGGTATACAGAGTAGACGATTCATAATTGATCAAATTCTTAAAAAAACACTACACCACCCCCAATCAAAATTGATTTCAGTCATTCACCTTTTTGTCTCTCAATTAGTAATTTCGCATATTTTTTTTTTTGCAAATTTCGTGTTTTGAGCAAATATTGATTCTTATCTTATAAGAATATTGATTCTTATCTTATAAGAATCAATATTTGCTAAGATAAGATAAGATAAGATAAAAATATTGATTAATTTTTATGTTAAGCTCGGCAGACAGGTCTACTTGATGGTAAGTGGCTACCGTTGCCTATAAAGCAAGCAACGATGCAGGTGCTGCAAGTGCGCTGCGGACCACAGTAGGATTAAGGATAAGGGATTGGGAGGGGATAGGGAAATGGGGTTTGGCATTGCTCACTCACTCACCGAAACCCAACCGCAAATCATTATTTCATGGTCGTCTTCTGTGAGGGGGTGATACGTGCTATGGAAATATGGAAATTTTAGCAAATTAGAATTGATAACAAAATGGCCGGCGAAAGCAAGCCTAATTTAGTATAAAAAGAAACACAGAATTAAATACTAACACTATTACAAATAAGATGAAATACATACCCAAAAAATAAAAACGGGGATATATAGATAGAATTAAAATATACAAAAAAATAATTATACTCGAAACGAAAACCAAAACGGTCAAAAGCAGAATGGCTTGTCCGCGACGGAAACAAAATTAAAAATAAATAACATGAAGGAGTAATTAAAAATGAGGTGATATATGTAATTAATATATTTATTTATAATCTTTATATATAAAAATGAATCCCTATTTCTCCTGGTCACGGCATCACGCGTGAACGGGTAGACCGATTTGTTAGAGATGAGAATTTGTACTGGCATATAAAACTTTATATAGTTCATAGTTTAAAAAGAATAAAGAATATAAAAACAAAATGTATTGAGAGTAGTGTATTTTGAGAAGTTGGATAGGGACATAAAAATGGTTTTCGTTGAGGTTTAATTGTATTGTTATGTTATATGAACTAGTTTATAATATATATATAAATATGTGAATATGAAATAAATGTGCACATATAAAACCAAAAGTTTTTGTTGATGAAGATTTCCCCAATAACACGATTTTAATTCGGTTTTCGCTAATGGAAAGAGGGATAAACGGGGAATGTTTTAGGGTATATAAAAATTGCACGCCGGGCGAGGCCGGGGGCGGGCCGCTAGTAAATAATAATAAAAAAATAGTACCACTACGGTACTAGCGTACGAAGTTGAGCGCTCAGCTAATGAATATTAAAGTCGAGTGAAAAATATCTCACTATATCGTATGAAACTATTCTCCAAACAATGGCGCAGCTAGTTTTATTCTAAAACATTTTGTGTAAAAAGTTTACACAAAATGTTCACTTCAAATCTCTGTAGCTTGGCCTAATATAGAAATATATCGAATAACCTTGTAACGACGACGCAAAACATACTTAAGTAAATAATCATTCATGAGATAACATAGAATTATACCATTACTAGCGACCCGCCCCTGGCTTCCCACGGAGTAGATGTCTTCAAAAACCCTTTCTTAGCAGAAATAAAATAAACCTAAGTGTGTTCCACAGCTTTCTAGATCTAGATTTTTGCTATGCGATGATAGTTAGTCGGGGCAAATGATTTTATAATATATATAAATAAAGTTAAAGAAAAAACTGCGTCCAATCAGTTTGGCCCGCGGTCATCCCCGGTTATCTGTTGACGTAACCTTATTGTTAACCTGTTTCGTCTAGGTCATTACCATTGGTGTTGCCAGATTAAGTCGATTAGCAACGATTGCGGTATTATAAATTTTTCGAGTAACGGTGTTCATATACACTCGTCTTCCGGATTCTATATTTTTTAACCTTACACTGATACCTACCATACATCATGTCTAGGTCCAATAGGTGTGATGACAGACTTTGAAATTCCCTTCCATAATGTAGATACACGTCTACCATATCCGAAAAAAAAAACAATATTTCAGCAAAAAAACTAAATTTCAACGCGAATTATTGAATGTTTTTAAATCTATTTTGAATTACGCGCGAAAACGCTCTTAGGTGCCATGGCGTCGCGTCTGATGAAACGTGACGTCACCGACATCTCATCAGATTTTTCATTCTGTCAAAGCAAAGTCAAGCAACACGATGGCACTTACCTGGGCGTGACGTCATTCGCTCTGATTGGTGTTTCAGTTAACATGGCCGATTGCAGTTATTTATACTTCTATTTTATTGAAAATCTTACTAATCTCAATTTTAATACAAAAAATGAGTAATTTTTTAGACTCCTTTCAACATATATTTTTCTCCAAAACCATTTATTCTTTGTTTCTTTAATACCGTCATCATGCCTATTGTTAAAGAGCATAATAGTAAGTTAAGTAACTTAGTAAGGTTAAGTAGTATTTTATCGATGATAATAGGTAACCAATTTGTTGTAGCCAATTCTGAACAGTAAGCTGTTATATCATAAGAATCTTAAATAATCCAAACTAATATTTATATACGAAATTTAGTTTGCTCATATATCATTATATATTATATATCATCATGAATTTTCACATACTTTCACACAAAGATGCTGTTACGTACACAGCGCGTCATAATAAAGAACGAAAAATATTACACCGTGCCGCCACCGGGCCGTGCGCTCATCGTATTTTTTTCAACGTGCGTGCTCTCTAGGTACACTCTCTAGGTAATCGTTTTACCCTTCTCTAGGTAGTCAATATGGATTACTCCACGTGCATCCCAAAAAACTGTAGCCATCACTTTATTGGCCGATAAAACTGCTTTGGCCTTCTTCGGAGCTGGTTCGCCGGTAACAATCCACTTTTTCGATTGTTGTTTGGTTTCTGGGGCATGTTTCGTCTACTGTTATAAAACGACGCAAAAATTCAGCTTTATCTAGTTGAAACAACGCCAAACCCGCCACCGAAGTGGTCACAAGCATATACGTTTTTGACCAACAGTCAGTAAACGCGGCACCCATCGAGCGGAGAGCTTCTTCATAAGATATTGCGCACAGTTTCGTCTGAGATTTTCCAAAAGGACCGATCAGAAGCAGCCTGGATCCACCGTTGACCCAGGCCCAGGATCCACGACGTCTGTTCACCTTGTGTCTTGTCTTGTCTTGTGTCACCTTGTCTTACGCTGCGCTTGCCGGTTCGTGGCCGGAGCGAGAAATTTCAGGCCCCATTGGCCGTCTGCTCTTCGTACTATGTGTCCTGCCCACAGCCACTTTGCTAATCCGCCAGGTTATGTCGGTAATAAACATATTACGAACGCCAAACCCAGTGGGCAATGTCTAGCGAATTCGCTTAAGGAAAATCCGTTTTAAAACTCGGTATCACAAACACAAACCAGTCTCGGACTTTCCGCGATGACGAGAACGCCACTTACAAAAACATGTACAAATACTTTTAAACACTTATTTAATTTTAAAAATAACAACTAATAACAGTTTAATTTTAGTGTTAAACAATCAAAAACATTGTGAATTGTGAAAATTATGTTTTATCTATAAATAACAAGTGTTTCTAGTTTAGTGTTTTGTTTTAAGAGAGGAAAATGTTTTTAAGGAACTTTTTCTTGCCATTATTATTAGGTAAGTAATGGTATAATATAAAAAACGGGACAAGTGCGAGTTGAACTCGCGTGAAGAGGGTTCCGTACAATGTTACCTATCCGCACAATATTGAGTGATTTACCATGTTATTTTAATATCAGGGATTTCTTATAGGTTTTCCTATAATCTATAAGTAGAAAACTAATTTCTGTATTTTTTTAAAAATTTTAGGTTCAGTAGTTTCGGAGATAAGGGGGCCGACAGATGGACACACGAGTGATCCTATAAGGGTTCCGTTTTTTTATTTTAACGTACGGAACCCTATTATTAACTGCAAACTATACCTACTAACATTAGCTGGTGCCTGTGACTTCGTACGCGTTGAAAAATAAAAAATATCTAAAGAAGTGTGTGTGTCACTAGAGTTGTTACTTAGGTCAAAAAAATAGTTTTTAGAATTCTTGTCTGTTTGTGTGTTTATGCACGCTAATCTCAGAAACGGCTTAACCGATTTGAATGCGGTTTTCACTGATGTATTATAGCATGCCTCCCGTAACATTCTTCTTCTTATTTTGGTTATGGCTCCAACAGATCTTCTCCGATGTTTTTGCCAGTGTCGTTTGTAAAAATAGCAATATAAAAAAAAAACTCAAAATTCAATTTCAAATCAAAAGTAGCAGATCCTGAAACTAGTCAAGTCAAGTAAAAATAAGTAAAAAAAACAGTCCTAAGCAGTCAATTAAATCCCCCGTCATTCAGTGTTTGTTTCATTCCAATCGGTTTACAAACAAAAAAATTACACCCTCTACCAAATACCACGCGTACAAAGTTGCGGGCTCAGTCATATAAAGTCCATAATATGTTTGAATTATGCTAACTGTGGTTTCAGCCATCATTTTAATCTTAATTTAATTTAATTTAATTTAATACTCCCCGTACCTTTCAAGAATTGGGCTTACAAATGCAATAGTAACCAACCTCTAGGTCCAGAGTTTATAAACGTTCAATCAAACAGATAAACTCTTCAGCCTTCTTATTATCACAGTAATATTATAAATGAGATGGATGGATATTTGTTACTCTTTCACGCAAAAACAGCTTAACATATTTAAATGAAATTTGGCACACAGATAGTTTATTACGTAGATTAACATATAGGATAATTTTTATCCTGGAAAACTGCTAGATTCCTGAGGGATCATCTAAAAATATACAAAATTTTAGGCGCCACCGTCGTCGCCACAGCGATGAAGATGTCGGGCGTTATGATATTCATATATTTTCACAGGTGTTACTCCTTAAGAACCTTAATTGGAGTTTAGTCCTTAAGAATCAATTTAGGAGTAAAATTAATACAAGCGTTAACTGAAAAGCGTTACGTTATCTGTCACTTTTACATTTGTGCTACAGTTGACACATGTATTTATGTTCCCTAATTCCATTGTAGTATAACAAGCAACACCAGAGGGTTTCTCTGGGCTTATAAAACAAACGTCGAAATCTTGTACGAAAAGTATAGTCCGCGTTGAGGACATCTGTCGTCAGAAAAATTAACTATTTGAACTTATAAAACGTAGTGACATCTGTGTATACCGAACGTAACTAACATAACTTTTGTTGTAACACGTGACAACTGAGAATGCAGAATGTAATAACCCAAGTAGCACAACTGGGTGGGAAATAGCTCGTATATCATATCTATTTACATACTTAAGTGAAATATATAGCCATGATTAAGTTCTATATAGGTGGAAAGAACCCTTAGGCAACCAATATAGAACCACGGGGAGAAAAATTGCAGCCTATTTTTGGTTCTAAATTGAATCCATAAGAGATCTCACGATTACCTTAAGTGTCTATTAGAACTATGGATGAAAGTTATGCGCAGTGAACTATTTATTCACTCATTGACCGAATTAATAATTTCAGTTCGGTCAATGAGTGATAAATGAGACGCCAAAGTTCCTTTGAGTGGCGTGGCAACTTGTCAATAAGTTGTTTTTTATAAGTGAATGTTATCTGCCATTTTAATTTTAGATTTATACCTCTGTTTGGGTAAATGATTAAAACTTCACGTTATACAAGCAATGAAACAAGCACGAAATTCCTGCGAATTTTTTGTTACTGTGAAACTATAGTATGGTTTCTTTGTAAATTTCGATGCGCCTTTGATTTGATCAGGAATATTTAAAAAGAGAGTGCTAAATCAAATAAGGAATTGATACTGATAAGAAATAAAACTGTTAAAAACCTGACCTAATGATTGTAGGTTACGTACAATGTTAAAGTAACATCGTCACAACTATCAAAAGTCTGTGATTATGCGCAAGTGTGATAAAATTCTGTTTAAAATAATTCATTTTCAAGGACTCCAATTTGTAAACATGGCGAAACAAAAAAGATCTTACAGTGTTTATTTTCACTTATTTGTTCTCTATTTGGAACTATCAGGTCTGAAAATCACTTATTTGTATCTTGCGAGTTGCAAAGCAGTGAATGCTGTTACCAATACTAAAGTAGGGCCAATTTAATAGATCACATTTGACATTTGTCAGCTTAGGTTCATAGTAAAGCTTCATTGACAGCTTCTGTCATTATTTCAATAAACGTTCAATAAACATTGAAGGCTATTCTTTAATAATAGCGTTCAATGTTGCACAGTAATTTTTTCAGATAAAAATAGACGTTTATTGAAATAATGACAGAAGCTGTTAGTGAAGCTTCACTATGTAGCTAAGCTGAAAAATGTCAAATGTGATCTATTAAATTGGCCCTATTTTAATTATTTGCTCTTTTGTAGGACGAATAATGTTATTTTGACAAGGGCAATAGAAATAATAAAATACTATGTCCTAATTTTGGAACTGTTAGATCGTTAGTGGTTTGAAATAAGTGAAAATAACTGCTTTTGGTTTCAAAAACCTCCTATTGAGACTTTTATGAGTCTATTGAGACTCCTATTTATGCGTTGGAGTGGCAATAAGGTACTTCTAGGCCTTAAAAGTTGCAATCACTTTAGGTTCCAAAAGAGCCGTAAAATTATCTTTTTAGCCACTATTGGTGATATACTACTCTATTATACTTGTCATTTGGAATTAAAAGTTCCAAATAAGGGTATGTTCCCACTTATATGTAAACGTTGCTTATAAGTGACTTTAGGGCCTTATATAGCACTATTGCTTCTTATATAGTGACAATTAAAACCTGCATGCAACTTTAAGTAGCAAAATCTGCTTTACCCAACCATAAGTAATAAAACAGAAACAAAAACGTTCCTAAGCAACTACAAGTGAGAGGAAGAACTTATATACAATTTTGAGTTGTATTTAAAGTTATAAGTTTTATCAAACACTGTTAACCCACTCATTTAGAACATAAAGCTATAAGATAAGCTGCAAAATTCACTAATGTGCTGCTTGGGAAATAATATAAAGTAATTAGGTTATTGACACGAGGAAAATTTTATTGTAAAATGTGTGTAGGTACTTGCTAAGTATTGCTGTCACCTTTGGGATGGCTCAGCAAAATACCAACTTGCTGCACTCGACTCGGTGGATCGCAGAGCTAGGAGGCTCATTGGCGATGATACACTAATAAGAACTAGGCTGCAGAGCCTGGCACATAGACGCAAAGTTGCCTGTCTGTGTGTATTCTATAAGATGTACTTCGGAGAGTGTGCTCGAGAGCTGCATGAGATCATACCGCCTTCCCCTTTCTTCTATCGGACATGCAGACGTACGGCTGGTTACCATCCTCACCTTGTCGATATCCCTCTAATTCGGACCAAGCGCTTTAAAACATCTTTCGTGATGCGCACTGCTAAGGATTGGAACTCCCTGCCGGCGTCTGTATTTCCGAGCTCATATAACCCAAATCTTTTCAAGGTTCGAGTGAATAGGCATCTTCTGGGTGAGCTCGCTCCATCTTCGGCCTCATCCTTCCTACATGGATAGATGCTGGTTAAGAGCAAACCCATCTATAATAAAAAAAAAAAAAAGTTTTTTTATATAATATGAAGGTTAATCATTGTTATTAATCATTAGAAGGCCATTTAAAAATGTTACAATTTTTGTCTTTGTGAGAAATCTATAAAATGCAGTTCAGTTTAAGGTTTTTTTAATCGATTTAATCTATACTAATATTATAAAGCTGAAGAGTTTGTTTGTTTGTTTGAACGTGCTAATCTCAGGAACTACTGGTTCGAATTGAAAAATTCTTTTTGTTTTGAATAGTCCATATATCGAGGAAGGCTATAGGCTATATAACATCACGCCACGACAAATAGCATATATGTATATATATAAACAGTGTCCAGTACCGCGCGCACCATGCGCACGCCGCCGCCGTCGTATGGGCCGCAGCGAAGCGTGGCCGAGTTCAGCTAGTCTTCAGTGACCACTCCCTTACAGAAGACCACCGTGAAATAACAGCATATAGATGCTGTTGTGTTTCGGTGAGTGAGTAAGCGATGCCAGAGCCTATTTCCTTATCCCCCCTCCTAATCCCTTATCCTTAATCCTACTGTAGTCGGCAGCGCACTTGCAGCACCTGTAGCGTTGCTTGTGTTATAGGCGACGGTAGCCACCTACCATCAAGTGGACCGTCAGCCTGTCTGTCGACATAACATAAAAAAAAAAGTCTTTTATAAGAATTGAGTATTTATTAGTTACTACTAGGCGGCCCGTCCCGACTTCACACTGATGGACATTTATTTTTTAAACATTTTTGAGTTTCTTTGTGGAAAACGGTAATTTTGTATGGAGGGGGGAGGGGGGCGTATGTTACTCACTAATAATGTAGCTTTCTATAGGTGAAAGATTTTTTAAAATCGGTTTAGTAGTTTTTGAGTTTACAAACATACAAAAATACGTAACTTACATACCTACATACAAACTGTTTCTCTTTATACTAGTATAGATTAGTTTACTAGTATACATTACTATACTATATTGTACTAGTATTACCAGTATAGATTAGTATATCTAGATGAAAATGAAGAATTATTTCTTAAATAAAAAAAGTGGAAAATTTGTTCTTGTTTGACGAGTTATTATGGAACAGTGAAAAAATTTCCTTTTAAGATATCATTCTTTCTAATTATGTTTCAGCTTCCACTCCTATCCTGACTTCTGTCATTCCATCACACACCGATGGATGCAGGTAAGATATGTAAATGACACACCCCGGTTTCACCCGGGTTCCATTGAAAGAGTATTTTTAATATATTGTCCAAAATCTGCTATATACTGTTGAGATATTGACAAGAGAAGTTTTTCTGAAAAAAATTACATAAAAGTTTAGTGTAAAAAGAAATATTTTATTAGAAAGTTAAGGTTGTTATACGTAAACTTATTAAATACTGGCTATATATTTAAATAGGTTTGATTTTCAAACAATAAAAAGAAAATTTTGAAATTAGAATGTTTTTAAAAAGAAATATAGAAGATGTTTTTGTTAGAGAAAAATATGAGTTGAAGTTTAAAATCAAAAGAAAATGTGTTTTGATAGTGTTTAATTTATTTCATAAAATGTTGTATAAGAAGGAAAACAATATATGTGCACATAATATGGAACAACAGAGTGTTTTATTAAGGGGGAGACAAACGCTAAATACTAAAAATATCCATTGTTTAATGAAGATGTTACAAGAAATAGACAAGACAATTGCTTTGAAAAAAATATATATTATATTTAAACATGTGAAGAACCAATTGTATTAATTAGAATTTTCGTTAAAGTAATAGAAACTCCACAAAAAAAGTTAGAACACAAGAAGAATTTGACCCTTATTGAAAATTCTCTCGAAAACGGCTTATTGCACGCATATGAATCCTGTACCTATTAATAAGTTAGTATCAGATTAAAAAATTGTATTAATAAAAAATTTTTTTTTTGTGTAATATTCTAATGGTAAAAACAAAAAAAAACACCATTTCTAGGCCCGTTGAATTGTCTCCGCTGCCAGCGAGTTCTATAGTAAATGTCATTTGCCTCAGTGAATCCCTTAAATTAAGTTGATTGGATCCCAAAATAGAGTGTAGGCACACAAAATCTCTCAAAATTTCTTAAGAACTTATTTGTCTTTTAATAATTTTTAATAATTATTTACTATTTTGATAGTAAATTTTGAACATATCAGATTCTAGTTGCTTCACATAGAATATTTTATTAAAAGGTCGTAGTTCGACAAATAGAGCTCATAAATACTTACCAAATTTTTTTATACGATAGATAAATCTGGCATGGAACTACTCACTTTTTATGTTAAGATAGGCAGACAAGCTGACGGTCCACTTGATGGTAGGTGGCTACCGTCGCCTATAACGCAAGCAACGCCACAGCTGCTGCAAGTCTGCTGTCGACTTCAGTAGGATTAAGGATATGGGATTGGAAAGGGTTAGGGAAATGGGCTCTGGCATCCCTTACTCACTCACCGAAACGCAACAGCACACGTGCTGTTATTTCACGGTAGTCTTCTTTAAAGCCAGACGGGCTGCCCAAATGACTGCGAAACGCAGTGTGCCCTGCAACTACTTTCCAGATTCAGAACAAATTTGAAAAGTTCATTTTTCAAAGTTGACCTTGCCGGGAATCGAACCCGGGAACCCTAGAACAGAGCGTTGAAGCAAGCACCCTAAACACTCGTCCATTTATTTCAGTTCAAACGAGTTCATGTGTGATGATGGTGACTGCGTTGATTACAACCTTGTCTGCGATGGTCACAGCCACTGCGTTGACGGCAGCGACGAGAAAACCTGCAGTCTCGGATCGTATGCTTTTTTTTATTTATTCTGACAGTTTGATATGAACTATTAACGCTAACATAGTAATTGAGTGGTGGGACGCATCTTTCGCTCAGCCCCACATCAGCATCTCAGCGAATAGCAAACAAGCTGGTGCTGCTGCTGACCAGGCCCAGATTCTCAAGCTTCGTAAATACTCATCCTTACTCAAGAACTACGAGCTTGTGGTGCTCGCGCTAGAGACACTGGGCCCCTGGTCAACAGATATAAAAGCTTTTGTAAGGGCACTGTCGGCACGGCTGGTCGACTCTACAGGGTCTAGCCTTGGGGTATATATAAGGGTATATATATATTAAATAAATAAAAGTTCTTTGAGTGGTTACACCATTAATATATATATTAATGATATATATATATATATATATATATATATATGTATGTCCATAGATTTTTTTTATATTGAAAATGACACATCTTACAAACCTGAAAAATTATCAGTAATCTCACTTCACAGATTATCTAGGCCTTTGAGGATTAATTTTTCATTTCACATTATAGTAAGAGTAATTAATATTTAATACTTTTGGCACTTATGACATTTTTATTCCGCGAAATGCGATACCTTCAATTCAATGTAGGGCATACTTCAATGTGCATTGTTTCACATGATCAGTCCCAATCGCTCCACTGAGACGGGAGGACTATGTTTCTGTGCGCAAGAATATTCAGACGCAAATTTTTTAATAAGACTTATTTATGAGTAGATTATTATAAGTGTGTTGTGTATAGACTGTTTATAAACTGTTTCGTATTATTTTAACAAGATTGTGTAAATATATGGCTAATAAAAGGAACTCTTTTGCGTCGGTATCGTGTCCATTCAATTATGGGACCACGCGGGTGAAATTAGATTTTTTTTTGCTTTGTACGCCCCCTTAATCTATGAGTTACTTATACTTTTATTTTATTTTTCACAGAAATTCGCTCGCCAAAGATCATGTCTTGCACAGAGAAAAGAGACAGAGCGATTGCCGGTGAGGGTTTTTTTTTTCACTTTTGATAGTTCACCGATCTTTATTCATACATATATAAATCCTTTGGTCCATACAGGTAACCAATTTTCACAACCAGTTATTAAGGCGACGCATTGGAAATTTTGGTGGCAGGGATTTAGATTTTTCTCAGCAATGACAAAACATATGAAAGTGGTGTTTGATAATCTGTTTCTTCATTTTACTGACTTGATTTTGTCAGTTGGATTACACGATTTTATAACAGAGACAAAAAAATTCAAAGAAACCTCTTTTAAAACACAGATTTACATTTTATAGGCAAACGGGACCAATTTATACCTCTAAATTTTCTATGTACATTAGTACATACACTTTAATTTTACAGTTGGATTTCGTAAAATACATTATAGCTTTTTTTTAATAAAAATAGTTTTGTCGCATACGACCTTATGACATAAGTAAGCGCGCTCTCGTTTTCGTATGCAATCGGAGCCATATTAATTGTTTATCGCTGCGTCGCCTTAATCAAGCAAATTTTAACCAGATTCGTAACTAGGAATTCATCTTCGTTCTTTCACAACTAGTTATTAATCAAGAGCATTATAAACCAAGTTTATTGTGTTACTCTTTCACATAAAAACTACTGAGCGGATTTTGATGAAATTTGGCAAACAGATAGTTTATTACTTGGATTAACATATAGGATACTTTTTATCTTGGAAAAATGTTAGGTTCCTGAGGGATCGTTTAAAGTATCACCGTCACCGTAGTCACAGCGATAAAGATTTCAGTGGCTCTAGCATGAGTTTACGATACTACACTCGCTAGCGAGAGCGTAAAACGTTTATATGGAAAATTGATAATTTGACATTGACAGTTCACGATTTCCCATACAAAAGTTTTACGTTCTCGCTAGCGAGTGTAGTATTGGTGTAGTATCGTAAACTCATACTAGAGCCTCTGGTCCTATTTTTCAACGCAGACGAAATCGCGTGTGAGTAATACAAGTTTCATGGAGATTCTAGATGTTCTTTGTTTAACATTTTGAAAAGATACAGTTTATATTATCTACTTATCTTATCTTATCTTATCTTATATCTTATATATATAAACCTGTATGTTCGCGATAAACTCTGAAACTACTGAACCGACTTTGATCAAACTTCGTAAGTATCTGTTATTTGGTCCAACTTAAAAGATAGGATAGTTTTTATCTTAATTATTGACATCAATATTTGTTATTGCAAATTAAATATTTATTATAACAACAGTAGGTTTTTTTCATGTTAACGTCGGCAGACAGGCTGACGTTCCACTTGATGGTAGGTGGCTACCGTCGCCTATAACACAAGCAACGCCAAAGCTGCTGCAAGTGCGCTGCCGACTGCAGTAGGATTAAGGATAAGGGATTAGGAGTGGACAGGGAAATGGGCTCTGGCATCCCTTACTCACTCACCGAAACACAACAGCACACGCGCTGTTATTTCACGGTGGTCTTCTGTAAGGGGGTGGTTACTACCGCCAGACGGGCCGCCCAAATGACTGCGAAATACAGTGTGCCCTACCACTGCTTTCCAAATCCAGACCAGAGTCAAATTTGAAAAGTTAATTTTTCAAAGTTGACCCTGCCGGGAATCGAACCCGGGAACCGTAGAACAGAGCGTTAAAGCAAGCGCCCTAACCACTCATCCAACGGGCTCGTCGATTATAGGTTAGTTCTATGAATTACTAATAGATGGCTCTGCCTCGCTACCATGAACAGAGGCTCTAGTATGAGTTTACGATACTACACCAATACTACACTCGCTAGCGAGAACGTAAAACTTTTGTATGGGAAATCTTAAACTGTCAATGTCAAATTATCAATTTTCCATATAAATGTTTTACGCTCTCGCTAGCGAGTGTAGTATCGTAAACTCATGCTAGAGCCACAGCATCCGAAGTTTACCCTCTGTGTCACACTAGCAACTTCTTACATAAGTACGGATACGGTAAAATAAAAATTATTTCTTTTTTGTATAGTAAGATAAGATTAACGATGTACTCATTCATATCATCATTAATTCCCGTGATTGAACGAAAACTGAACGCCCCACTATTACGTTGAACATGGCAACATTATTTCACAAAGTGACATCGATTTTTACGATTTTTTTTGTATATTTGGTAGGTACGAGCTCGTTGGATGAGTGGTTAGGGTGCTTGCCTTAACGCTTTGTTCTAGGGTTCCCGGGTTCGATTCCCGGCAGGGTCAACTTTGAAAAATCAACTTTTCAAATTTGGCTCTGGTCTGGATTTGGAAAGTAGTGGCAGGGCACACTGCGTTTCGCAGTCATTTGGGCAGCCCGTCTGGCGGCAGTGACCACCCCCTTACAGAAGACCACCGTGAAATAACAGCACGTATGTTGTTGTGTTTCGGTGAGTGAGTAAGGAATGCCAGAGCCCATTTCCCTATCCACTCCTAATCCCTTATCCTCAATCCTACTGTAGTCGGCAGCGCACTTGCAGCACCTGTAGCGTTGCTTGTGTTATAGGCGACAGTAGCCACCTACCATCAAGTGGACCGTCTGCCTGTCTGCCGACCTTAACATAAAAAAAAAAAAGGTATGAGAATAGGTTTTCACTTTAACATATGCTTTGAAAATAAAATTGGACCCAACAGGTGGCGTCACAATCGGTTTACGGAATTATTTTCGGGTTCTGGCAGGACAACGTCTGCTGGGTCAGCTAGTATTTTATAAATGTCTTCTCAATATATGCTTTCAGCAAAGACCAGTGGAAATGCCGCGACGGTAGCTGCATAAGCTTCGACGGTAGGTGTGATGGCATCCAAGACTGCTCGGACGGTAGCGATGAGACACATGCATTATGTAGAAATACACCGTAAGTAATATAGTGATGGCAAGTAATAATTTAAGTACAGTACAATTAGCCAAAATATAAAAACATTTATAAATTAGAATATTTACCTTGTGTGGTGGCGAGCCTTGGGAGAGGTTTATGTCCAACAGTGGAGAGACAGATACTAACGATGATGATAATGATGATGATAAATAGACCAAGGACTGTACCCCACGGCCACCGATAAGGTGGACGCAAATTCGAATCCTGGTCGGGACTGCATTTCTTGAGTAGTTTTCGATATCATTTATGTGGATAAGAAATAATGATAATATTTTTAAGGAAAGGTGGGCTGGCAGGCTGTAAGTCCAATTGATGGTAATTGATGGTAATTGATGGCTACTTTCGCTTATAACATGCAATAAGAGTCCCAAATGCGCTGCCAATTTTGATAAGGTACATGTAATCTTTATGTAATCATACGTGTTTTATGCGAATTGGTTATTGATCTACGAAATAAACTTACTTGTATGAAATAACAATATCATACATAAAAGTACTCCCAGCAACGTCGCCCTCTAGTTATTACCACGATAATAAGGAACTATAATTGCGTGATTGAATTTGTTGGTTATAATTTTTAACAAAACACACATTAATGTTAAATTCGAGACTATTAGTGACATCTAGTGAGTGGAAATCCCAATATGAAATTGGCTTCAGATCGTTATATGGAGGTTGACCATCTATACTGGTTAAGTAGTATTTTATCTATGGTACTACTAATCCCAGGTGTAGCTCGGTCGCTACACCCGGGATTTTTTTTAAGTTTGCAACAAACTCTAGTGTATTTTTCGTTGGTGGTACATGTAATCAATGAACGAGGAAATGAAGGCGAATCTGTCACCTATCTCTTGAATCACCAACTCCATGGTCCTGCGGCGGCGAAGATTGCAACGGGCTCGTCACACACAGAGTCCAGAAGCTCCAGCACTTCACCACTTCAGTGATTACACTCGGGGAGCGGGAAGCGTGACCAAATAGATATACTACAAGCACAATTGCCTGATGAAATAAATTCAAATCTCGCAGGACGAGATCGGCGGATGAGAGTGCGCGCGTTATTGTTGCGATTTTGAATTAGACGCATATTCCTTATTGGCGTCAATAGCTGGGTAACACAATAATAGGGAATATACGTGTAATTCAAAAGAGGCTTAAATATATTTTTTTATCAACATTTTTACTTTAGAATTATGTCTACGTAAATATTTTTTAATATTATTTCTTTTTCCTTAAGAAAATAATTATTAAAAAGTGCATAAAAATGTGGGAAATTCAAAATACAAACGGTCAGATCGAATGTGACGTCAACGTCTATGAAATGTCAACGAGCGTGTAGATGTTTGTGATTTTTAACATTTGATTGTATTGTGGACTCTGACGCCACGACAAGCGCGCCAAAAGGGCGGGTGTTTAAAGTGCCCGTAGCTGTTAGTTAATTTTAACTTTTTTTTGTTACCAAATTTCTGTTTTTTGGCGCTGAATATTTTTTTACTGTTATATAACCATATATAACCTATCGTATGAAAATATAAAAAAAAAATGTGCATATTCCCTATTGGATTGTTACTATTGGATTCATAAAGCGCCATTTCACAAAATTTTCAGGTAACAGTTGATTATCATCCATCGGTAATGCGTGCGCATGTCCACGCAAAATTGCTATTACTCCCTTGTAGCTGAATAAATGTAGACTTTACTCCCTAAAGGGGTCGGGAATCGATTAGTATTATTGTGATATTGATCAACACTATTAAACTATTACAGATGCCAATCGAATTGGTTTCGTTGCACGTACGGCGCATGCGTCGATGGCGCGGCGCCTTGCAACGGTCAGAGCGAATGCGTCGACAACTCAGACGAGCTTCTGCCGCGATGTCGCAATGAAACTGATGAAATTAAGTAAGCTAACACTTTACTTCTTTTAGTGTAAAGATCGTCAAACAGCCACTTGATGGCTGTCTATTACAATATCTTGTTAGGGTGCTTGCCTTAACGCTCTCTCCTAGTAGGGTTCCCGGGTTCGATTCCCGGCAGGGTCAACTTTGAAAAATGAACTTTTCAAATTGGCTCTGGTCTGGATCTGGAAAGTAGTGGCAGGGCATAATGCGTTTCGCAATCATTTGAGCAGCCTGTCTGGTGGCAGTAATCACCCCCTTACAGAAGACCACCGTGAAATAACAACACGTGTGCTGTTGCGTTTCGGTGAGTGAGTAAGGGATGCCAGAGCCCATTTCCCTATCCCCTCCTAATCCCTTATCCTACTGTAGTCAGCAGCGCACTTGCAGCAGCGGTGGCGTTGCTTGTGTTATAGGCGACGGTAGTCACCTACAACCGTCAGCCTGTCTGCCGATCTTAACATAAAAGTTTTCAAAACCGTGTTATCTATTTTTCCCCCACTGATGGTGGTGGGATGGTAACAAGTTAAAAAAGGTATACCTAACAAGAAATAAAAATCTAGTCTAAAGCGGCATACAATTTATTAAATTAAAAACAAAACAAGTCAAATACACATTAAATTAAATAATCAATTTATTCTTAAATTAAAGTAAAAATCCTATCAATTTCGGTACAGTAATATTTTAAAATAAAAAATAAAAAAAATAGCAGGGTCTTCGTGGAGACCAATCGAGACCTACACGCCGTCGATAAGCCCAACCTAGATTTTCGTTAGCCTAAAGGAAACGCCTATAATACCTAACTGAGAAAAAAGAAAGGGGGTATATGTAACGGTTGTTTAGAAAGTAAAAAAAAAACAAACGTATCTTATCGCGTAGCGAGTATCCTTCCGGAGGGACATCCACGCCTGACGACTACGTGGAAGCTCAGCTTGCTGGCTGCAATCCAGCCTCGACGTGCCGAGGAGACGCGGAGAACGGACCCCGCTACACTGCTCGATGAGATTCGAACCGATCTCTGGCCGGACAGACGGTCAGAGGACCTTGGATAGGACGGCCAGCAGAGATCCTATGGCGCAGCCCTTCGGGACCCTTGGAGTGAACCTCTCCTGATACCCTCTTGACACCCTCTTGGCACCCTCTTTGCACCCTCTTGACACTCTCCTGACACTCTCCTGACACCCCTGAAACACGTCGAAGACATGTCTCAGTCGTCTACCCTACCAAAATGTACGGCTGTCGCCGTGATGGTGACAGGGAATTATACGATAGACCAAACAAACAAAATTAAGAACGTGTAACGTGCCCATCAAGTGCACACGTTATCACTATTTAAATAAGAAACGTTTTGATATTTTTACAATATCAAAACGGGGAACATAAGAAAAAAATCAAAAACGGAATTTAACCTATTCCACCATGCGGTGCCAAGAAATAAAGTGAAGAATTTTGAAATCGACTATTTAACAACACAAAACGACTCACCGATTTTACTTCGGGGCGTAGATCGAGTAGAAATTTAAAGCTAACTTTCTAATTTAACTCTTTGCAGACATACAAAGAAATCAACAACAAAATAAGATGGCGTCCTTTGACAAGATCACACACATAGGTACGGCCTCGACGAAGCGCAGGGACGGAAAAAGACCGAGCGAGCGCGCGCGGACGCGTCCTCCGTTCCTCCGCGTCTCACCTCACTCCTCTCTCGTCCTAACGACCACGCCCATCAACAGATTGTTATTCACAAATCATTATATTTAAACGACGAAGCGCCTGATCTAATTGAACAGCAAAGCAACGCAGAATCAACTATTTCCACGTGAAATTTTTAATGTAACAACCGGTTAAGTTTATTTCTTGCATTTGTTAATTTCCAGCAACCAATTCAGATGCCAAAATGGCCAGATGATTCCGGTTTGGAGCCGTTGTGACGGTGCTCCGGATTGCACAGATGGTTCAGACGAGACGGTGCGAGCCTGTGCCGGAAACACTTGCCCCTCATACTTGTTCCAATGCGCCTACGGCGCGTGCGTTGACAAAGGGGCCGATTGTGATGGGGTTTGTACCTTATTTTATTTGCACGTTTATTTCATACTTACATCTATTTTTACGGGTTCATCCTAATGCGATTTATTGGAGTTTTTCATTAAGAATCAATTTTCATATAAGGCCCCCGGTATGGAAATTTTATGAGTAAAATTAATGCAAGCGTTAACTAAAAAGCGTTCCTCTAAGCAGTTCTAGCCACATCAGATAGGTGTCGCCGCTTCATCTAATTCTAGATGGCGCAATCAATGGTGTTACATTTTTTGAGTTCACCAAGCAGTCTACCCAAATCCGATAGATGTCGCCCCTTCATCCAATAGGGAATATGCACATTTTTTTTTATATTTTCAGATGATAAGTTATATCGTTATATAACCGTAAAAAAATATTCAGCGCCAAAAACGGAAATTTAGTAACAAAAAAATGTTAAAATTAACCAACAGCTACGGGCACTTTAAACACCCGCCCTTTTGGCGCGCTTGTCATGACGTCAAAGTCTACAATACAATCAAATGTTAAAAATCACAAACATCCACACGCTTGTTGACATTTCATAGACGTTGACGTCCATTCCATAGATTTTGACGTCACATCCGATCTGACCGTTTCAAGTATTTTTAATTTCCCACATTTTTATGCACTTTTTAATAATTATTTTCTTAACGAAAAAGAAATAATATTAAAAAATATTTACACAGACATAATTCTAAAGCAAAAATGTTGATAAAAAATATATTTAAGCCGTTTTTGAATTAGACGCATATTCCTTATTCTATTGTAGTAGGTATAATAGATGGCGCCATCAATAGTTCAACCGCAGAGCCCTGGCGGTTCGTTGTAATATGTTGGCTCGCAGATTTTCTTGTTGTACAGATTAAGTTAAAATTACTTTATTTAAAGCATATTGTTGAAATCTGTACACAAGTAATCTGTGACCAACTACACTAAGAAATGTATCAACGTATTACGAATCCAATACAACAACGGTTTTAGGATGCTGATGGGGTTGCCTCGTTTTTGTAGTGCCTCTCAAATGTTTGCCGAAGCAAGAACTAACGGGTTTCATTCAATCATCCGTAAGAAAACAGTGTCGTTGCTAGAGAGGCCACCGGTTAGCGCCAAGAAATTGCTGAAAGATATAACTCTGCGATTTTTAAGCATTTTATGAATATTTTAATATAATAAGTTTTTCGGCATTGTACATATGTAACTTAAATTAACAACTAAAAATGGATCATGTTATCTGAAATGTAAATAAATAAATAGTGTTACATTTTTTGAGTTCACCAAGCAGTTCTACCCAAATCCGATAGATGTCGCCGCTTTACTTAATTCTATTGTAGTGTAATAGATAGGGCCATCAATATTGTTATATTTTTAGAGTTCATACCCAAATTCGATAGATGTCTATGATCTCTGCCCTCCGCCTACTTCTTACTTCCAACAGTGGAAGATTGTAGGCTGATCGCTAAGAGAATAATAATGAAATAATGAACATTTTAAATTTTCATTGAATTAAATGAAATAAATTGTTACAGAAAGTGGACTGCGCTGATGGTTCAGACGAAGACGATGAACTTTGCAATAGGATATCGAGTGTCCCAGTGACGTAAGTGTCTTAAATTACGTGTTTAACGCGAGGATTTTGTAATACAAATATGTAGCTAATATATACCATCCATTCTATTACTCACGGACAGACACACAATCGCACAATTACAATGGCTATAAGGGGCTTGTTTTGATCACTGCTGCCTGTTTTCATCGGGACCTGAAATTCTGTTGTGGTAATTATAACAAGCAACACCAGAGGGTTCCTCTGGGCTTATAAAAACAAACTTAGTAATCTTATATTTTAAGTGTAGTACGCGTTGAGGAACGAACGGATAGCGCGTTATAACCTGCCGGTGCAGCGACATCTGTCGTTGAAAAAATAAACTATTTGAAGTTATAAAACGTAGTGACATCTGTGTATACTGAACGTAACTAACATAAGTTTTGTTGGAACACGTGACATCTGAGTATGCAGAATGTAACTAAATAAATAAATGATATCTTATCTTATCTTAGTGGCTATTTCTGTCTGCTAGAGTACCAGTATCACTTCGTCCATTGCTGAAATATTGTGATCGCCACGTGAACTAAAGCTCTCTACCTACGAGTATACCTTTTTTTTTATTAAGGAGGGGAAATGTCATTTACGCACTGTCCCTCGCCGACGAGGACGGTCGACGAGGGGGTGTGTGGGACTCACCCGACAGAATGAACCGCTCCGTCGGTCCTACCCACTAAAACCCCTCCATGTTCCACCATCGGCAGTGATAATGGGACCCGGAGTCACAGCCAGGCCTTATCCCCAGGCCCCACGCACCGCTGTGTCCTTGCGGACCCGACTCAGTAGCGGTAAGCCGCATAGAAACTTTTGGTGGCGACCAGCTGGAACATCTGCAGGTCAAGCCACACCCACAGTTAAGTCCTAGACGCCAGATGTCCTCTTCTGACGCCCGTAACAACCAGCCGACGTCACTAACCAACCAACCAAAGACGTCAACCAGCTTCGACCCAGTTTGGACCTTCTTGCAGTCCGAGACCGAAGCCCAGCTTACTACGCCTCGTAATACCCCGAGTGGTTACACGCCTACACGATGTTAGCCTGGGGGGGGGACTCCTGTTGACTGCGGTCCAGTCCTCCCAGTGTTCGGTCCCTACCAGTCCCTAACACCTCTGAACAAGATGCCTGGGGCCCTTCCCCCTAGGATCTCCCAGGCCACCCTGAACTGAGGTCCTCCTACTCTGGCAAACTCCTTCGGGGTTGCCTTCCTCTATGGGGTGCTCCGCCACGAGCTCAGCTAAACAGAGCCCGCTCGTAGCCCACCTCGGTATGTGCCTTGTTGGTCCCCAAAACCAATCCGATCGGTCGAGCAACGGCCGGTGAGGAGGAAAGCACCGACCCCTGCAACCGCCCGGATTGGCTAGGGTAAGCCCCCCCACCACGACAAGGTCCTGGCACACCTGGGGGACATACGAGTATACCTACCACGTTAAGAAACTGTAGTACTTTTTTGATAGAGGTATTCTTCACATCTTCACAAGCCATTGTGTGGCTTCCTAGGATGTGACTGCGCTTGTGCATCAGGGGGCCACACTCGCACAGGATATGCTGGTGTTTCTTCCGCCTCATGGCAGAAGCGACACTCTCCTGTACTAGTGAGATCCACTATTTTGATACACAACGTTTGCTGGATCCGCTTGTACTTTATAAGGAGAATGTTTAAGTTACGTAAGCGATGTTATTATGTTAAAAAGTGCCTAAAGCGCTTATCATTTACACCATTACTTTTCCAGACCTTCAGCAAAAAGCTGTGTAGTGCCACAAAGCCCATCGCACGGCACACACTCAATACAACCCCCCAACGCTAGACCTGGACAGGTCTTGAGCTCAGTGGTCTTGAATGTGACCTGCAACCCTGGCTACGGCATCGTTGGGAAGAATTCCGTGATCTGCTTCAACGGTATCTGGTCGTCGCCTGTCCCTGAATGCATACGTAAGTTTTATTTAATGTTAAGGTTGACAGTTAACTTGATGGTAAGTGACTACCGTTGCTTATATCACAAGCAATAACGCCACAGGTGCTGTAGGTGCAAGTTAAATTTCTGAGTTAACGCATTGGTACAATGTTTACTTTTTATCTCGTAAATACATTTGCATAGGAGAGCGAGCTTTTGGTTCTGAATACTGACTTTTTTCTGAACATTTTCAGGTTTTTGCAACCTCAACCGCCAAACCGGGGTTGAGTACCGCTGCGTCATCCAAGGCGATTCAGTCCAGGGTACCAGAGAGTGTCAGAACAGCGAACCGGAGGGAACGATCATACTGCCTTCGTGTAAACGGCCAAACTACTACAATATAGGAGTCTTGAAGAATATGAAGTGTGTTGGCGGTAGTTGGGACTACCCTCCGACTTGTATGGCAGGTTTGGTTAAAAATGGAACTAACATTACTATTATTGTTAAGGATAGTGTGGAAATTTATATAGATATATTCCAATACTCAGCACCCATTGGTACCAATGGTGCTAGAGTTTCTAGCGGAACAGTTACCGATTCTGATAATGTTGTTGAAGACGAAATAGATGAGAGTGATTGGAGAATAGGCCAAGCGGCCAGTGTCAATTTTAATATTAGGAATAGCAGTGTCGCTATAAAAACCGATGGTAGAATTCATTTTAGGAGCTAATATTGTCGCTGTTTTTATTGATTTTTTTTTTAAATTTGAACATATCTTTTCAAGACACAAGAAACAAGGCATTTTAAAATGTTAATTGAACCAAATTTGGGCTGCTAGAGTATTTTCACTGTAGGCATATGCATGACAGTTCTCACTTTTTCATGTCACGCATACTGTTTTCAATTTAAAAAAAAACTGTCACGAAAGAATAACAATTAAATTAACAAATGTACGAAACAAAATTATCTATTCGAAAAAAAAAAACAAAAGGAATTATCACTTTTATAATTATTTTAGTATTATAATAGGTAAATGTAATGAAAAACATATATTTTAAAAGTGTCAAACGCGTGGAACGGAACTTGTGTCAATAGGGATTGACACTAGGATATTCGATAAGTTATCGAAAGTACTCTATGTTTGCCATAGAATATTCCGAGATTTAACAAATATTTTTTTCTATTCTATATATTTATAAAAACATCGTATTTTCATATTAAAACTAAAGCCGACTAATAATAACAATAAAACAAAAGTAAATTTTGTTCTGAGTCTGATACGAGTTGTCAAGTTCTGTTCTGACAGTAATGAATAAATGAATTAATATTTTTAACATTGTATTCTATAATTTATTTAACATAACCTGTTTTTTAAGATTTAAGAATTTATTTCTAAATCTGAAATCTAGAACCGGTAGTTCGATTCCATTTGCTTTGCCAACTGATTCTATATTTTCAAACAATCGATTTAATGTCGTTAGGTTGCATCACTAAAATTGTCAGTTACTAACTGTCACGCATATCATCATACAATGAAAATCAAAGATGTTGAATTAGTCTGTACCATGAAAATACTATAATAATGTTTTTGAAATGTTAATACAAAAGATAAAGCAAAGCTTATATATACTCCGGCCATTATAAGAGTGCTGTTCTGAGAGGTGTCATTTCCATACATTTTCTGTATCGTTTATTCGGAAATGAACTTTATGCAATGGACATAAAGAAATATCAAAAACGCATTCATAGAATGACCGTACTATAAAGTCAGTTCACACCGAAACGCGACGCGCTCTTTTTAAAGAATCAATACAATGAGTTTTTCCGTTCACTGAATACAATACGTTCACTGAATAGGTTCGACAGAATAGGCATCTTGTGGATGGGCTCGCTCCATCGTATAGGCCTCATCCTTCCTACATGGATAGATGCTGGTCAAGAGAAAACCCACATCTTTAATTTAAAAAAATATTGCAAATATTTACTACACAAAAAAGGCACGCAGTTCAGCCCCGAGTTGCAGCGCGGACGCTACTACATACTAGTGATGTGCCGGATCGTTAACGGATACGGATCCGAATACGGACACTTGGGTCGAGATCCGCGGACACGGATCTTAACTTTCTTATTCAATCTGTGTCGATGCGCGTGACCTTGAAATAAAAAAAACCTTGTGTGATTTAATAGTTTTTCATTTCTACATAATCACCTATCTATAGAATTTCATCTATGAATTGAAAATTTATAAGGTAAAAGATCGGTAAAAGATCCGCTAAAAAGTATAGGATACGTATGGATTCGGATATCCGACATACTCTACGTAACTAATACGCGATGCGATACGCATCGTCGAACATCAAGCAATTTCGCGTCGTGTTGCGTTTCGTTGTGAACTGACGTTTATTAGACTAGCACAGTAATGTAATAAAATACGTTCAGTCTTACTTTGCCGGACTGAAACCGGTCGCGTCTGGTACAGTCGCGAAGAAAATTGTTACTGTCAAAATATTATAACCCTTATTAGCAGTACAGTTACTTATTGTAGCTATCGAGTCTGTTCTGTAAGTGAATAGATAATCATTTTATTAAATCGTAGAAAGAAAGAACCTAAAATTATGTTAAACAGTCATATTTATATTACGTCATAATCATTCTGTGTCTCCACTGCTGGATGTAGGACTCTCCCAAGGTTCCCCAGCATGCACCGTCCTCTGTCCGCTTCCTGTGAAGCCTTTCAGGTCGTCAGTCCATCTGGCCGCAGGGCGTCCCACGCTGCGCTTTCCGATTCATGGCCCCCATTCGAGAACCCTTCTACCCCATCGGTTATCGGCTCTACAACAGATATGACCGGCCAATGGTCATATCTGCTACTTCAACTTGCCAATTATCCTGGCTATGTCGAAAACCTTGCTTCTTTGGCGAATTTCAGAATTTCTGCTCCTATCCACCAATGAAACTACGAGCATAGCTGAGCGACTTTAAACTTGTGGGTCAATCTTGCCCTGAGAGGCCACGTTTTGGCACTGCGTAATCACTGACAGGATCCACTGATTATATAACTTGGGCTTCAGACTGTGGTGACGAAAGCAGATCATCATCATCATCTAATGATGTCCCGCTTCCTGAAGCATTTTCCGAAACTTGCCGAAAGCAATTCAACCCAGCCGGAATCTTCTGTCAAACTCTTTGTCAAAGTTGTTCCTACCTAATTGGATCGTTTGTCTTAAATAGACAAAATCGTGCACAACTTAAAGAGTCACACCCTCCATGTTAACAGGTCCTGGGACTCCTGGGGGAATATGCACGTTGAACACGAATTTCAGCTTGTCCAAATTCATCCCAAGTCCTACGCGCCGAGGGGCGACATTTCCCATTTTGACATTTTGACAGAGCCCATTTCCCTATCCCCCTCATAATCCCTTATCCTTAATCCTGCTGCTTGAGTTTTTCCAGCGAATGTACCAGAATGACTACATCGCCAACAAAACAGCAGAGGTGAGAGATATATTCCACATTGACATTCCTTGCTTTTCCCAGTCCAGCGTCAAGACGCTTACATCTTCCAAATACTCAGTGTATATTGTACACTATGGCAATTCAGTCATTATAGCAATTAAAATTTTAAAAGTAGGTATATATAGGCACATTTATATTTCGTCCGTTCCATCTATCCCTACTTGTATAGGTAGCAGAAAGTTCCTAGAGTAGTTACACTAGTGTTAAATAGTGTTATTAGAGTAGTTATTTATTACTAACATATTTTTACCTCATTTACCACAGAAATTTTTTTCATAAAGCAAAATGTGCTTAAAAAATTTACCAACTGGGCTATTGCAAACTTACACTTACATACCTAATAAATTTTACTGCACCTGTACCAAGTAAATTTTGCACAAAAGTATTCGCCATAAGCAGTTAAAATGTTTAACCATGCGTACATGACTCACCCATAGTATGTTAACCAACTGCCTACCATGAAACGCGTTACCATGCACAGTTGGCGACACTCTGTATGGCGAGCGATAAATTTCGCAATTGCCTTGCATAAAGTAGTAGAGGTGGGTGAATGAACTTTTATGTAGATTTTTTGGGCGCTAAATACAGAGACTTCTATTATAATTGAGTTAGACGAGACATACGCAACAAATCTTTAATCGTTCAAAGGGAGCTAACTGTTCTCTTTCACTCAGTGATCTCTAGAGCGCTGTGCGTAACAGTCGTATACGGAACTGTGAAGAAGTGTCATTTCACTCGTAATAAAACTAATTCTGGCTGCATTATTATCACTTAAAATCTTTTTTCATCTTGTAACAACAATATTAGTTGTACCGTACATAAGTATAAAGAATCAATGCGTATTTTAAAGGTTTTTAATAATTTAAAGTAATTATTAAATTTCAATCAGTTATTAAATTAAAGTTAAGTTAGTTAATAATTAATTAGTTAAACTAATTAATTATTTAAATTAAATCAGTACTAGCGAGCGTTTGTTTCCGTATCAGTCATATATAAATAAAAGTCTTGTCAACTGAGCGATTTTGTACCACGTGGTTCTAAATGTCACATTACGGATTCTGTATCTTGCCCGATCTATACAGTTGAAATCTTTGACATGTGTAAACGAAAGACACCTGCTCAAGGTCAGAGCTCAAGAAGATTCGGGAGTATTATACGAGTAGGTCATCTTCTTCGCTCTTGTTGATAATTAATATTTTTATCTCACGCTCGTTTACGTAGATACACTTTCCGTTGATATTACTAAGTGTAATTTTCAGATTGCTTCATTCAAATGTCATCTGGTAGAGTATACTACGTCTAACTCGGTTATAACAGAAGTCTAGTATTCAGAGTATTCAGTGTTTTTAAATAGTAACACATTATTGTATTTAAAAAGCCAAAGATTCTAAACTTTTTTTTAACATAGTTTAAATCCTTTTGCAAGAATAAAGCCATAGATAAATTTAGAAATAATTATTTAGAATGTCGTTAATGTTAATAGGATGGAAAGTTTTTGATTAATAAATAATGTTTTTTTTTAAATAAATGTTGTTTCAATTCATTCATCCTTATCCTCCATCCTGTTAACATTACTATTTAAGGTGCGCGAGTTTGTTACATTTTGAAGAAGTTCAGGTAATGAGGGATGGAATACCATCTACCTATATATTGCGCTGCTCTTAGAGCACCAGGCTACCTGGGATGTATCAGAATCGCCTTTCTTCATACTAGAGGTCGCCCAGTGGTCGCAATTCGACCACAAACAATTCAGCGAAGGCAGATGACATATTACAATAGTACCTAGTCTCAAAAGTCTATTTCAAATATACATTTAGAATACTCCTAATATACTTTTAAATGTAATTTAATTTTTGTAGTACTTTTAATTGTACTTTTTCTTCTAATACTTTTAAATTGTAATTTGTCAGACCTAGTAATAGGCTTTGTAAAAATTTAATTTTCTTTAAAATGTATTTGTAATTTTTTGTATGCTGTTAGGTTTGCTATTCAATAAATAAATAAATAAATAAATAAATAAATAAATCTACTTTTAATAATCTAAATATAATTAGACAATGAGTTATAATTCGCATGTAATAACTAATAATCAATAATATTATTGCAAACAAATATAATTTAGAATTTAGAAGTATTTCCTGTGTTTCCCGGCCAAGACTAAATATATTGTATTAAAGATAATATATTTTAGTCGTTTAGATTGGCATATTAGGAACACATTAAAGTGTTAATAATTACATATTTACGATACAAATGAAGTTATATTGTAACTCTCTCCCAGCCCAGCATCATGGGAAGTGTTAGCAATTGAATGACAGAAAATATAGATTGGGCGCCAGTGTTTACCTACTAAATTAAACACAAATTTGATAATAATTAAAATTTAATAACAAAAATATAGGTAGGAAATATATATTAAGAATTAATTAAATGAGACTCTAGAGGGCGAAGGCAAAAACCCCTAGTCTATGAACCCTAGTCTATGAACCCCTAGTCTAGTTTTAAGAATTAACATAGAAAAATACAGAAGAAAATACAGAAGTAATACAGAAATCAATAAGAAAACACCAAGCAACCTAACCACTCATCCAACGGGCTCGTCAAACACAAGTCTGAGAAAGACACATTTTTTTCTTATTTACAGAATGCGGTACAGAATCACCCGAAGGTTTCGAATTGATCATCGGTGGTGATCGAGCCAAACCTGGAGAATTACCCTGGCACGCCGGCATTTATACAAAGACCACGAATCCTTACATGCAAATATGTGGAGGATCACTTATCAGCAATACCTTAGTTGTGTCAGGTACATACTTACCTTATGATTTTACAATAGGCATGATGACAGATTTTAAAATTCCCTTCCATAATATAGATACACGTCTACCATATCCGAAAAAAACAATATTTCAGCAAAAAACTATTTTGAATTACGCGCGAAAACGCTCTTAGGTGTCATGGCGTCGCGTCTGATGAACCGTGACGTCACCGACATCTCATCAGATTTTTCATTCTGTCAAAGCAAAGTCAAGCAACACGATGGCACTTACCTGGGCGTGACGTCATTCGCTCTGATTGGTGTTTCAGTTAACATGGCCGATTGCAGTTATTTATACTTCTATTTTATTGAAAATCTTGTTAATCTCAATTTTAATACCAAAAATGAGTAATTTTTTAGACTCCTTTCAACATATATTTTTCTTCAAAACCATTTAAGTATTCTTTGATTCTTTAATACCGTCATCATGCCTATTGCCATGCCTGATAATGGAATTTGTAGCAAAACGCCCCTGGCTACTCACGGAGTTTCAGAATTTCAGGAGTTCCAAATTTCAGAATTTCAGGAGTTCCAAATTTCAGCATTCCAGACCTAGTAGTTTTGGCTGTGCGTTGATAGTCAGTCAGGGCAAACGGTTTTATAAGTATAGATCAAGCAGAGTACTGTATTTATGTTAAGGCATAAGAATAAATAATAACAAGTAGAACGGAATCTTCTTTGTCCGAGTCCCAAATGCCGCCATTTATATAACTGCTTCCCCCTTCACGTCGTTACGCCCCTCTGTCGCCCAGGCTTGTCGCCAGGGTTGCTTACTGTTAGATATTGCTTACGAATAAAGATAATATCGCTAAAGTTTTTCTTTACTTTGAAACCATTATTTTATTCTAGTTTTATAAAATACTTAATTAATTAACATTATTATGTTACGTACCTACATTAAATATAACTTATAAATAATAGGTTATTATAAGACAGTACCATACCAAATGAAGCCATTTAAGTAAGTTATCTACAAATATAAAATGAAAACATACAGGCTCACGTAAAACTACATATTAAGTAAGTTTATTCGGCGTTGGGTGAGCCACGGTATAGTCTGAGAGCTAATGTTCATGGCGTACGGTACAGCGGTCAGGACCTTGGAAGAATAAGAGGTCACCACCGCAGTATAGTCCGAGAGCTAAAAACCATAATGGATATCTAGAGAAAATGAAATAGTTTCCGCGGACGAAGTCGCGGGTAAAAGCTAGTAGAATAAAATGAAATAAAAATTATTATGGCTAATACTTATTGTTAGAAAAATATGTTGAGCACAAACAGGCAAACGCGCGTGCGGAGACGCCGGCCGTGACAGCTCCACTGAGTATCTCATTTAATGTGTAGGCTAATATCGTGACGTTGAGCACGTCCGGAGCGGGAGTTTCCTTTCTACTTGTTCTAATTTATTCTTATGGTTAAGGTCGACAGACAGGCTGACTGTTCACTTGTTGGTAGGTGGCTACCGTTGCCTATAACACAAGCAATAGTGTTATATTTTTGAAGATCACCAAGCAGTTCCACCCAAATACGATAGATGTCGCCGCTTCACCATAGAATAAAAATACGTCATACTTTCAGTATTATAATAGATGGCGCGTTTATTTACCCTTGTGGTATACTTTTATTTATCACAATAATATTTACATCTAACAACAATATGTGACGTTTAAAGAAAAAATCTTTTATATAGTTAAAGAAAACTCACGATAAGTATATACACACGAGTTTTTGAATGTTTAGTAAATGTCTATTTATAAGTTTTTGCGTTTTTTTTAATATTTTTCATAACGCACACTATCGGCACTGTTTCACAATAAACAGTCACCGGTCATTTGTCTGCGCCGGCGCATAGCTCATTCAATCGCTGTTGACCAATCAACGCGCGTATCTTCGTCCGCGCCACTGCACTTGATGTAAGGAGCCCAAGTTCATACTGATTGGAACGTATTGTAGGGTGGTGGTCCAAGTTAGACCCCACACCCTCTTTTCCTATTGCATAGTCAAAGACAATCGTCTGGATAAACCCAGTCGTGCGTCGAAGCTGACACACACACTGTTATGTTAATTTCAGCTGCTCATTGCTTCTGGAATGACGTGGAAAAGAAATTGCCAGCTGAACGCTTCGCCGTGGCCCTTGGAAAGATTTATCGACCTTGGAATAACCCTAACGACACTAATGCTCAAAAGTCCGACGTGAGTGCTATTTTTTTTTATAAGATCGTATAGGAAGCACTGATAAACTGTCGCCGTATCAGGGCACACTGCACAAGCACAGCCATTTCAGATACAGATTGTAAAATTAAATAAGCCAGGAAAACACTTGAGACCCTACTTGAAGATGAGTGGATGAGTGGTTAATGCTCTGTTCTAGGGTTCCCGGGTTCGATTCCCGGCAGGGTCAACTTAGAAAATGAACTTTTTAAATTTGGCTCTGGTTCGGATCTGGAAAGTAGTAGCAGGGCACACTGCGTTTCGCAGTCATTTAGGTAGCCTGTTGAAGGCAGTAATCACTGCCTTAACCACAGTGAAAATAACTGCACGTGTGCTTTTGTGTTTCGGTGAGTAAGTAAGGGATGCCTATATCCCACTATAGTTGGTAACGCACTATAGTTGGTAACCACTATAGTTGGTAACCACTATAGTTGGTACTATAGTTGGTAAGCACCTGTGGCGTTGCTTGTGTTATAGACGACGGTAGCCACCTACCATCAAGTAGACCGTTAGCCTGTCTGCCGACCGTCATAAAAAAAAACCTAGGTTTTGTTACAATGTTTATTTAATAATCAGTCAATAGCGAATACACTATTTTTTAAATATTTTCATACGATAGGTTATATCGTTATATAACCGTAAAAAAATATTTAGCGCCAAAAAACAGAAATTTGGTAACAAAAAAAAAGTTAAAATTAACTAACAGCTACGGGCACTTTTGGCGCATTTATCGTGACGTCACAGTCTACAATAACAATCAAATTGTAAAAATCACAAACATCTACACGCATGCTGACATTTTATAGACTTATGACGTCACATTCGAACTGACCATTTCAAGTATTTTTAATTTTCCACAATTTTTTTGCACTTTTTAATATTTATTTATTTATTGATTAGCAAACCTAATAGCATACAAAAAATTACAAATATATTTTAAATTTTTACAAAGCCTTCTACTAGGTCTGACAAATTACAATTTTATAAGTACCTACAAGAAGAAGAAAATAATAATAATATAACATTATACATATATATTATAAACATATACATACGTATACATATAAACACATATGGGTGATTCATCGAAATATAATATAACGTTGGGTGATTGCATGTGTATGAGGGTGAGTGAGTTCGTAATGGTGTGTTGTGTGTTTGGTACCGCTCATATTGGTTATTATTTGGTTATTTACTTAACGAAAAAGCAATAATATTAAAAAATATTTACATATACACAATTCTAAAGCAAAAATGTTCATAGAAATAATTTAACCCCTTCTTTTTAATAGACGCATATTCCCTATTCGCAGTAGAGAATGTAGGTAGTTTTAAAAGTGCAACATTATAGTATTTTCACTGTATGATGATATGCGTGACAGTTAGTAACTGACAATTTTAGTGATGCAACCTAACGACATTTAATCGATTGTTTGAAAATATCGAATCAGTTGTCAAAGCGAATGGAATCGAACTACCGGTTTTAGATTTTCAGATTTAGAAATAAATTCTTAAATCTTAAAAAACAAGTTATTTTAAATAAATTATAGAATACAATGTAGTAGACCATCCCAGCTTCAGAGAAAAGGCGCTCTGAATAAACTGAATAACACTAACACTAGACAGTGGCGTAGCTACACTTTCAGCGCTCTGGAGCAAAATTTTTCAAGCGTCCTCTTTCATTTTTTGAACGATCGATTATAACTTTGCGAACTTGTAACTAAACATTGCATGCATATAGCTAATAAAAGTATTATTATTATCAAGAAAAATATGCTGAAAGATTACAGATTCATTATCATTATTTATTAAAACTAAAAACAAAAATCATACACAAACCTTCAGATGATTCATTTCGAGATTTGTGTATAATACCTCACGTGCCCAGAGACGTTTGAAAAATTTTGCTCCAGGGCGCTAAAAGTAAAGCTCAATATCCTTCTTTTCTTTTAATTAGATTTTAGTTCCGTTTTCCGCTACCTTTTCTGGAGTACATTTAATTACCGGCTATTTGTTTCATTTATGTTCGAAACTAAAATGTTCAGAAAAAGTGAATAATGAATATTTATAATTAGGTGGGCATTTTCGATTGGCTATTGACAAAAATTAAAAAAAAAAATGCGCCCCCGAGGCCGTGGCGCCCTGGAGCAACTGCTCCCACCTGCTCCCCGACGCTACGCCCCTGACACTAGAATAAACTAATACATTAGAACAAACGAGCGCGAAACAACGTCTGTACAAGTTTTGGCGTTAAAATCCGGCCGAATACTTTTGCCTAATATTCGGCTATTCGGTCAGGGGGCTCGCCGAATATTCGGTATTCGGTATACCGCCGAATATTCGGTATTCGGTATACTGCCGAATATACTATTCGTTGCAAGCCTAATAAAAATGCAAAAAATATCGAAAACCATGCGACTTTTACTAAGGCTAAAATCTGGTCACGGGTAACTCGTGACTAGACCTATCTTTGGTTCCAAGGTTATTCTATACAACTGTTCCCGAGGGATCATGTATTGTAAAAATAAATCAAAGAAACAATTCAGAGACTTTGAAAAATAAATTATTCATTGCTTTTCTAAGGCGTTTTAATCCAGAAATGATACTTGTTGATGACAGTCACCTGTAGATTTGTAGATTATGAACATTATAGAATATAAATATTTTAAATAAATAAATAAATAATAATAAATAAATAATAAAGTTTTGTTGTTAGGATAGGATTTATGTATATATACTTTGTAATGGACACTTTTGTTTTTAAAATGAATGGTGCGACGACGACGTATTGAGTGGCGAGGCGTATGTGCGCTAGTATGAATGAAACGGAACGTTTATTAACCACTCAAGATGTCACAGGTGTCAGTGACGTTTCGCTAGAGTGGCCAATATGGCGACTGCGATTTGTCTGTCAGCACCATGTCAGCACCATTAGAATTTAACAAAATACTTGACAATCCGAATTTTGCTGATATATGTTGTCGACTCGAAATCTTTATTTTTTAATGTTTTATTATTCAGGTAAGGTTTCAGTCGAGTCTACCGTACCCCTTGACGAAATTATTAATATAGATAAGTTTATCGTCATTTCCGCTGCGACGGACGATTGTTACCTTCTAAAATAATAAAAGAGGGTGGTTCCAGATTACGAGCGGCCATCGATTAACTTTAGGGTAGTCTCTGCTATGATACCGCGCAAGGCACACACTGTGACCTAGACCGAGCCGCTCGTAATTTCGGAACATCGACCAACAAAAGTTCTTCTTCTTTCTTTCGCGACCAGCGGCCACGTTCGCGTCACCAACAATACTGTTTCCGAAGGAACATGTATAATAATTGTATACTACTCGATATCTGTCTTAATTCAACACCTAATCTGCCTAAAATATTGTCGACAGGTAAGCGATATAAAAATACCAAACAACTACGATGGAGCGTCAGCTAATTTTCAACAGGATATCGCAATAGTGACGCTTTCGAAGCCGGTGGAGTATAAGCCTTACGTGTTGCCAGTGTGCGTTGATTTCGATTACAATTTTGAAAATCGACAGTTGCAACCTGCCAATTTAGGGAAGGTAATTGTATTTACTTTTTCATTTTTATGTATATAAAATATAATATGTATATAAAATTTCATTTATAATTTAAGGAATTACCACATCGTATAGGGTTACTCCTGTAATGATGTGTGTGTATAATATAATATAATATGTACTTAAACATTCCCCGTTTATCCCTCTTTCCATTAGCGAAAACCGAATTAAAATCGGTCTACCCATTCACGCGTGACGCCGTGACCAAGGGAAATGGGGATTCATTTTTATATATATAGATAGATTAATAACTAAATAAATTGATCTGGCCAAGATTTGATATCCGTTCCTGGTAGGGTTACCATATGACAGGCGTTTGCCGCATTTGACAGGCATTTTAAGGTTTAGACAAGCGTGCGGCCGGCATTGGTCTGAAACAGGCATTATTTCGGCTTGTATTTGAATGACACCGGCGGCGGCGGCGTTTATTTTTTTATTTTTTTTTATGTTAAGATCGGCAGACAGGCTGACGGTCCATTTGATGGTAGGTGGCTACCATCGCCTGTGACACAAGCAACGCCAACTGCTGCAAGTGCGCTGCCGACTGCTGTAGGATTAAGGATAAGGGATTAAGAGTGGATAGGGAAATGGGCTCTGGCATCCGTTACTCACTCACCGAAACACAACAGCACGCGTGCTGTTATTTCACGGTGGTCTTCTGTAAGGGGGTGGTTACTGCAGCCAGACGGGCTGCCCAAATGGCTGCTAAGACGCAGTGTACGCAGTGCCACTACTTTCCAAATCCAACCAGAGCCAAATCTGAAAAGTTGATTTTTCAAAGTTGACCCTGCCGGGAATCGAACCCGGGAACCCTAGAACAGAGCGTTAAGGCAAGCATCCTAACCTCTCATCCAACGGGCTCGTCATGTATGTTTTAGAAAAGAAAGAAATATTAAAAAAAAATGTCCTCTGACAAAATTAAATATCAGTAATAAATATCCTTCTTCATTATTATCTGTTGGCTTTTACTTATTACCTACAGCGTTTTGCTTTAGACAGGCATTTTTCTGAAAAATCAGGCATTTTAGGTACCGTAGACAGGCATCCCTCTATTTACATATGGTAACCCTAGTTCCGGGCGACCTGTCAATCCTCTGCTTGCCGGAACAGATATGAACAAAATGAGTATATCAAAATTAGCCTTGGCCGAAGGAGTGCTGGAATACACGCCCAAAATCAAACTTCGATGAAGCTGCATCCGGTTTAAGGTCAAAACCTAGTACATAGGGGTGTCGGTTCCCGGAAAATCTTACAGTCTGACGTAGTGGGAACTGGGAACCTAGCCGAAGGTAACTTAATATTATTATTTTTTAAAGGTCGCTGGCTGGGGTATAACTTCGGAGCACGGGAAAGCGTCCCAAGTATTAAAAGTGGTAAAATTACCCTTCGTGCCGATAGAAGAGTGCAAAGCAAACACGCCACCATCTTTCAGAGCGTTTATTACGAGTGATAAAATTTGCGCTGGATACAGAAATGGTAATATATGTATATTTGTCTAGACAATACAACTTTAAGCGTGGCCTCTAGGCCAGTCTTTCCTAACCTCTATTCTAGAGTGGACCCCCATCGCAACCTAACCGTAACTATCGCGGACCCCTAAAAAGACTACAAGAAAAACTGCAATATTTGACTTGGGTATATTTTACTCATACTGATACATGTATATTTGTTTATTAATGGTTGGATTTTTTTTAAGCGCAGTCGCTCTTAAAACCATAATATTTTCTAATAAATTAATAATGTTTTATGCTTAGGTTTCCAAGGGTTTACCAAGCAGTTCTACCCAAATCCGATAGATGTCGCCGCTTCACCTAATTCTATTGTAATATAATAGATAGCGCCATCAGTAGTGTTATATATTTTTTTTTAACTTTCAACGCGGACGAAGTCGCGGACACAGCTAGTTGCTTTTTAATTTTTATTTTTACTTTGTCCGCGGACGTCCTAGGGACCCCAGGCTGGGGAACGTTGCTATAGACTCAAGACCATCGTTTCTCATACTTCACAGTGTCATCTCTCTAACAAGATAAAATGTTATAATTATGCATAAATGTTAAGGATTTTGCTAAGGATTGGAACTCCCTGCCGGCGTCTGTATTTCCGAGCTTATACAACCCAAATCTTTTCAAGGTTCGAGTGAATAGGCATCTTCTGGGTGAGCTCGTTCCGTCGTCGGCCTCATCCTTCCTACAGGGATAGATTCTGGTCAAGAGAAAACCCATCTTTAATAAAAAAAAAAAAAAAACACCTTATTATAAACGCGAAAGTTTGTGAAGATGGGTGTATAGATGTTTGTTACTCTTTCACGTAAAAACTACTGAACAGATTTGGATGTGATTTGGCACAAAGATAGTTTATTATCTGGATTAACATATAGGATACTTTTTGTCCTGGGAAAATTTTAGGTTCCCGAGGGATCGTCCAAAAATTTAAAAAAGTTTGATATCTTCATAGCATTACAGCGATGAAGATTTCAGACGTTATAACTAATATAATTTCATTTTTCAACACGTACGAAGTCTCGGACACAGCCAGCTAGTAATAAATAAGATAATAAAATAAGTATTCTGAGTACGTTGTGATTTCCTTTCTTTCTGCCCAACACCAGGTACTGCCCTCTGTAAAGGGGACAGCGGTGGAGGTCTGGTGTTTCCGGAACTCGATCGAGGCATCAACAGATATTACCTCCGCGGCGTGGTCTCGACTGCACCCAACAATGAGAACAATTGTAACGCCTACGCCATCACCACTTTCACGGAAGTCATCATGCATGAACGCCTCATTACGAGGGCCCTGTCTCAAACTAACTGACGTTTGGGACGTTACACGTTGAAAAGAACACAAATGATTGGGGAGAGAGACCTTGGATTTTAGCAAATATTGCCATATAAACAAAGAATCAATGAGAACAGGCAATGGTGTTGCATGTTCAAAAAAGTTTGCGACCAAAACAGTCACACATAATTTTTGTAATAGGAACAAACGCAAATAATATATAATAATAAATATTGCTTGCTAAAATACAAACATTTTATCAATGTTTAAAAATCTCCTTGGTTTTGGTCGAGTTTAGCATTCTTTGGCAAATACTGCTACACACACACACACGCACACACAATCACACGCAACTTGTGAAGAGTTTAGGGTTAACCACAGACATTGATAGTATAGATGACGCAATTTCATCAAATGACGGACCATGACGTCACGAGCACAATTTAGTGATGTTAAAACACAAAGTAAATCGTTTCCTCTCACCCCGCAATGCAACGACGCGACGACTAGTCTATCGAATGTGCAACGCCCAACTCTACGGCGCCAATTTAGTGTACTACCTACGTTCAACGTGAGAGGACGCGCGCACGCAGCCGACTACGACATTTTCCAAACATTGATTTTAATTAAATTACAGCACATATTATAAATAACAAAACTACTTACCGATGATACGAAACGTCTCCCCTCACTCGACAAACCACTTTTGACGTATTTTTACAATTAACAACAGCGCAATTAAGCATTTTTTGTTTTTCGAAAGTCGACATTCGGCGAACACTGTCAAAAGCGAACTGAGGCTATGACCGGGCCGTATTTGAGCATTGCTCAAATTGCGGGCACGTATTTTGAGCAACTATACTATCTATGTCTGTGGGGTTAACTTAATGTAAGAAAAATGAATAAGAAAGGAAAGAATTTGTTACTTATTATTATTATATACAAAAATCAAATACGAACAGATAATGGTGTTGCATGTTACAAAAATTGTCGAGCATTAAAGAAATGCAATAATAGGAAATCTTTAAGGGTCAAATTTGACTTTTGTAGGAATAATTGAAATTTTCCTTGGAGTTGGTCGAGTTTAGCATACTTTAGCAAATACACATACAAACGCCCACACGCCCAGACATACACACACACAAAATCACATGCAATTTGTGAAGGAATTAGGATAATGAATAAGAAAAGAAAGAATTTGTTATTATTATTATCAAACGAACAGACAATGGTGTTGCATGTTATAAAAATTGTTTGAGAGCCTTAAAGAAATGCAATAATAGGATATAATAAAAATAACTTGTTAAAATACCTTTTATCATTATTTTAAAATCTCACGAAGCACCCCCATACAAAATGAATAACAGAATGTAGATATTGTGTTTCAGTAAGTGAGTGGGTATGCCAGCGATCCCCCTCATAACTTCCCTATCCCTATCCAATCCCTTATCCTTGACCAGCAGGCCCTGTGGCGTTGCTTGTATTAATAGACGACGGTAGTCGCCTACCATCAAGTAGACCACTGACGACCATTACCTGAACAAATATTTGTAGAAGTATTTCTACAAATATTTCTTTCTTATTCTTGAATTTCCTTTCTTTTTTATTGAATTTCTTTTGAAATTCACTTTTTTTTTCTTATAAAAGACTCCTTAACAGATGGAGTCACTGCTGAAAAATAAAAAAAAAAGTGTTTAATTTTTTTTTTAAATATACACGCATGTATATTTTTTACGACAACAGTCCATAACATGGCAAAGAATGTATTATTTTCTTGAGATTCTTGAGATATTACATTATTAGGAAATTCGATGTGTTTTTTTTTTTAATTTTTTTTATTACTAAAACAGTCCATAACTTAAATTAGACATAGATTTACGGTAACATAATATACCAACATACCAACTAGGTGCATACCAACACTCAATTGAAAAAATATTGTTACGTGCGGGGTGAGTAAGGGCGAAACGGACGATTTCACAAACCAAGATGACTTCCAAAAACACTAAACTCGTCCGATGAAACAGTTAAACTTGCCAAAATTCGTCAATGATTCCCTTAACGTGTCGCCGGGTCACTGTCGCAGATAACTTCGCAAAAGCTCCAAAGAGTTGCTTTCGTATCGCTGGTTGTCGCACCACTAACTAACTCATCTCGCCCGCTTCTCTCTTATTTATACTTAGCGCCGAACGCCTCGATGTATTTCTAATTTTCCAGAAATCTAAACAAGATCATAAACAAACCATTGAAAGTTTGGGAATGCTATTTCTGTTGAAAAGTAAACTCTATGTTGTAAACATAAGGACCAATTTCCTTTGACAATAATCGGAAAGGGACGTGGCTACCATCAATAGGGTTGGACCTTAGAACATAGTTAGTCGTAATAATATTTTTCTATTCTTGTGAAAGACTTTGTAAATTGTTGTGATTTTAGAGTGTAAAAATCTTAATTAATATTATTAAAAAACAAATCTTCTCAACAGATGGAGTCACTGCTGAATAATTTAAAAAAATGTTTGATTTTTTTAAATATACCTACCATTATATATTCATACTAAATTTAATGTACCTATACAATAACAGTCATTTACCTTGTTAACTATAACTTAACTATAACTTACCTTGTTTTTTTATAAACTGTTAGATAATTTTAGTTAAATATTCCTGTACATAAATTCTAAAGTGTTTGAATTCATCTATTTTTACCTGGGTTACCTCGGAATTTTTTGTGATAGTTTAGATAATTTAACTAACTACTAGCAGTAACTACCCCTTTACAGAAGACCACCGTGAAATAACGGCACGTATGCTGTTGTGTTTCGCTGAATGAGTAAGGGATGCCAGAGCCCATTTGCAGATAGGGAAATGGGCTCTGGCATCCCTTACTCATTCAGCGAAACACAACAGCACACGTGCCGTTATTTCACGGTGGTCTGTAAGGGGGTGTTACTGCCGCCAGACGGGCTACCCAAATGACTGCGAAACGCACTGTGCCCTGGCACTTTCAAAATCCAGACCAGAGCCAATTTTGAAAGGTTCATTTTCAAAGTTGACCCTGCCGGGCATCGAACCCGGGAACCCTAAAATAGAGCGCTAAGGCAAGCACCCTAACCACTCATCCAATTGTCACTTCACTTACCAATCCGCCGGGTTATGTCGGCAACGTTCGTTAGTCTTCGGATCTACTCATTCCCGATCCGATCTTGCAGTGTAACCCCGAGTAACCCCATTGAGCCACATTAAGCTTTCTTTCGAGGCCCATAATTACAGACCACGTTTCAGCGCCGTGTGTCTGGTAACACACACATTTACATCTATATCTAATATTATAAAACTGAAGAGTTTGTTTGTTTGTTTGAACGCGCTAACCTTAAGAAATACTGGTTCGAATTGAAAAATTCTTTTTGTTTTGAATAGTCCATTTATATAGAGGAAGGCTATATAACATCACGCTACGATAAATATGTATAAGCAGTGTCCAGTACCGCGTGCCCCATGCGCACGCCGCCGTATGGGCCGCAGCGAAGCGTGGCCGGAGTTCAGCTAGTTTAATATACGTAATTGGCGAACAATTACGTACTCACATACACAAAAATTTCTTTTTCCTTAAATTAATTGAAGGTTTTCCCTAAATTTAATAAGTACGTTTATTAATAATAGAAACTATTACCTGATAAATAGGGCAAAGTGACGCAACAGGAAATACCGTTATATGAGGATGCCGTGACGAGGAAAGCCATGCTGAATACCATTCAACACACTTTATCATAAAACTGAAATGCTTTCGTGCACTAATTACTCAGCAAGAATAAGCAATTGTGCATTTTTTACACTGTAACACCAGCCGATATCAATAATCGATCTTATCCCCTGTACACAAGGTCCGTGCATCAGTCAGCCTAAACCTCCTCCGTCGTGCTGACATCAACAGATGTCGCTAAAATGGGTACCGCGAAACCGCATTCGTGACACCGCAACGGCGATCTAGTTAACCCGCCACGCGATAGATGGCAGTGCTTAAATATCAGTTGGTTTAGACCTGATGGGTCCCAATATGATGATGATGAATTAGTTAATCACAAGGAGCCACCAATAGGACGGTGTTCCTATTGGCGTATCTACCACATTACACACCTCAAGCACACAGAGATTTGGCTTCAAAAGAAGTTCAATTATATGTTTTTCAAATTAATTTAACCCTTTGATTCTTTGATTCTTTGATGATTCATCCTCAGAATCGGATACCTATTTATTTTAACGAGTCCGTTGGATGGATTCTAGGGTTTCCGGATTAGATTCCCGGCAGTTAGCTAGAGGTAACTCTGGTCTGGATCTGGAAAGTAGTGGCAGAACACACCGCGTTTCGCTGTTATTTGGGCAGCCCGTCTGTGAAATAACTGTATGCTACTGTGAGTAAGGGATTCCTGAGTCCATTTTCCTATCGTTATCTTACTATGGTCGGCAGCACACTTGAAGCACTGGCGTTGCTTGTGTTATAGGCGGGATCTGTGAGTGGTGCGACAATCAGCGATACGAAAGCGACTCCTCGGAGCTTTTGCGAAGTTATCTGCGACAATGAACCGGCGACACGTTAAGGGAATCATTGACGACTTTTGGCAAGTTTAACGGTTTCATCGGACAAGTTTGGTGATTTTGGAAGTCATCTTGGTTTGTGAAAATAAATCGCTCGTTTCGCCCTTACACGCCATTTTAACTCACCCCGCACTTAAAAAGACTTTTTCCCCGACCTAATATGTAACTTTCCAGAAGGACCAATGCCTTTAGAGATGTCAAAAAATGGTTTATTAAAAGTATGGAAACTCAAAATGTTATTTTATAACTTCAAATAACAAAAGACAAGGCAAGTTACACTGCGATTCGAAGTAATTTTGGCAACCCGTCTGGCAGCAGTAACCACCCCCTTACAGAAGACCACTGTGAAATAACAGTATGTGTGCTCTCGTGTTTCGGGGAGTGAGTAAGGGATGCCAGAGCCCATTTCCCTACCCCCCACCCCATTCCTTACTCTTAATCCTACTGCAGTTGGCAACACACTTGCAAAATCTATGGCGCTGCTTGTTTTATAGCGACGGTAGCCACCCACCATCACGTAGCCCGTCAGCCTGTCTGCCAAACATTATTTTTAATTTTAAGGAGGTGGCTTTTTTACCTTTTGATATTTTTAAAAATAAAGTAATTTTGAATTTAAAAATAAAAAATGTGAAATATTTTTTTTTTATTTTAAAAATAAAAAGCCCGTTGGATGAGTGGTTAGAGTGCTTGCCTTAACGCTCTGTTCTAGGGTTCCCGGGTTCGATTCCCGACAGGGTCAACTTTGAAAAATTAACTTTTCAAATTTAGCTCTGGTCTGGATCTGGAAAGTAGTGGCAGGGCACATTGCGTTTCGCAGTCATTTGGGGGGCCCGTCTGGCGGCAGTAACCACCTCCTTACAGGAGACCACCGTGAAATAACAGCACGTGTGCTGTTGTGTTTCGATGAGTGAGTAAGGGATCCATAATTCTACTGAAATCGACAGCGCACTTGCAGCAGCTGTGGTGCTGCTTGTGTTATAGGCGACGGTAGCCACCTACCATCAAGTGGACGGTCAGCCTGTCTGCCGATCTTAACATTAAAAAAAATCATTTGCATTTTACAACATACAAATATTTACACTTTCGAGACCAATTTTATTTTATGTGGTTTTCAAAATAATTTATTTTAAATTGTTGGATGTCTGAGGTGAAGCTGGGCTTATTATGAAAATAATATGTGGGAGGTATACCTTTGCCTGGTTGAGTATTAATCGACATTGTAGAATCTAATTTAATCTCTGTCAAATTTACCACTACCAAAGAAGTACTTTCTGAGATTGTAAGCCCAAGGCGTCTGCGATCGCAAAAAATATTTACATAAAATATACTTCCAATAAAAATTAGAAAATAGATTTGAAGAAAAAAGTTTTCAGATGCAAAATAAAAAAAGGTATTTTGCATTTCCAACTAGGTAATTTACAACTTCGAGAAGGTCAATCTTCGAATCCAGCTCGGATGGATAGCGTCCGAAAGCTCCGAGACATCTTCTCGTTCAAAATTCCTCAGTGTCTTAAAACAAGTTTTCGACCAATGTGTGTTTCCAGTGATGTCATATGGCGCTGAAACGTGGTCTCTAACTATGGGCCTCGTAAGAAAGCTCAAATTCGCTCAATAAGCTGTGGAAAGGGCTATGTTCAGGGTTACACTACGAGTTCGGGTCAGGAATGAGGAGACCCGCAGACAAATATTACCGACATAACCAGGCGGATTAGTAAGTTGAAGTGGCGGTGGGTAAGGAGCCGCTGGAGTCGGAAGGTCCTCGAGTGGAGGCCACGGCAAGCGCAGCGAATGTCGTCCACCCATAAGGTGGACAGACGACCAGACAAGGGCCGAAGGTCGACGGTGGATCCAGGCTGCTTCTAACCGGTCCTTTTGGAAAATTAGGGGGAGGCCTTTGTCCTTTGTCCTTTCTTTGTACAAGGCATAAGTCCGATCTTGCATGGAGTATTGCTGTCACCTTTGGCTCAGCAAAATACCAACTTGCCGCACTCGACTACATAACTGAGCTAGGAAGCTCATTGGCAGTGGCACGTAGACGCAAAATTGCCTGTCTGTGTGTATTCTATAAGATGTACTTTGGAGAGAGTGCTCGGGAGCTGGATGAGATCATACCGCCTTCCCCTTTCTTCTATCGGACATGCAGACGTACGGCTGGTTACCATCCTCACCTAGTCGAAATCCCTCTAATTCGGACCAAAGCGCTTTAAAACATCTTTTGTGATGCGCACTGCTAAGGATTGGAACTCTCTGCCGGTGTCTGTATTTCCGAGCTCATACAACCCAAATCTTTTCAAGGTTCTGGATGAGCTCGCTCCATCGTCGTCCTCATCCTTCCTACACGGATAGATGCTGGTCAAGAGCAAATTAACCCATATTTAATAAAAAAAAAAGCAATGGACGTCCCTGAGATGATGATTTGCAGTTCAAATAGTAATTCACATCTCTGACTGCGTTACGTCCCCTGAACATTCTTAAACTGAATAGATTATATGGAGGCAGTAACCAACATCAGCGAAATAACAGCATGTGTGCTGTTGTGTTTTTGTAAGTGCGCATTTGTAACTCCTATGTGTTTATAGGTGACGGTTCTTTATTTGAGGAATCAGACATTTTCATTTAAAAAAAAAACCTATAGATAACTGTGGTTTTTTTCTAATAAAAAATCCGTATAAAACGTATTATACGTAAAATGATTGATAATTACCTAATCGCGAATTATTAAATTAGAGATATGTTTAAGAAAACGGAACGTAAAATTCCCGAATCAGTATAATAATAAATTACTCTTGGAAACACCCGTTGACGGCACTATGCAATATGCACAAGTAGCCTTATTTTGTTTTACTAATTTTATTATCCACAGACTAATTTAAGAAGAACCTCACTAACAAATATAAATATAATATGATATTAATGCGAGAGTGAGTTTGTTTGTATGCTTGCATATTTCGCACTGATTGTGATGAGAGTAAAATAATACCCCATAAGTGCAGGAATCTTAGACGAATGTTTCATGAATCATGAAACATTCGTCTAAGATATAGTATATTTACACCTAGTATATTTACACCTACTTATATAGTATATTTACAGTGGCGTACCGATAGAATATTATTATTATACCGACGGAATAATAATAATTATCGAAGTCAATTGTGATTGGCGCGTGCCAATGCGTATTGCGTTCGCGCGCACATATTTTGAACAGCGCGATGATATAAATACGGGCCGCGTAGTTATGCAACCCTTTTGCCCGTCGACCCCGTGGAGGCAACATCTCCTCTTTACAAAACAGCAGCGCCGGACCTCTGTCGGAAGCGCCGGCCGTGACACGGTAGCTACACATACAAAGCAAAGAAAATTCTAATTTCACCCGCGTGGCCCCATAATTGAATGGACACGATACCAACACAATAGAGTTCCTTTTATAAGCCATATATTTACACAATCTTGTTAAAATAATATGAAACAATTTATAAACACTCTACACACAACACACTTATAATAATCTACTCACAAACAACAAAAATTTACGTCTTAATATTCTTGCGCACAGAAACATAGTCTTCCCGTCTCAGTAGAGCGATTGTGACTGATCATGTGTCCCGTAACTATAATGTCAAATGAGAAATTAATCCTCAAAGGCCTAATCGATAGAAAATCGAATAGAATCGATAGGTAACTTGATGATTTTATTCTATAGAGAAAGTGTGTATGTATGTATATATATTTAACTAATAATAACAATTATAACTAAAACTAAGAAGTCAAAAATGTGATACCTCATTTATACATTGTTTATAAATTTATTAAAATAAAGATTAATAAAATTAAAACAACCTGTAAAAAGTGTGCATTCTTGTTGTCAACAAGGATGCACTTATATGTCAGCTGCATGTTAGAGTGGGACGAGCAGGTTTGTTGTATTATAGACTATAATTTACAGTGTATTAAAGTTGTATCTACCTACAAAAATTTACTTATTACTTTTGTCCGTATTTGTTTGTAACAAAAATTCCGTTTATATTTCTGCCATTGAAGACGACTCAGGTGTACGCTAGAAACTTCATTGAGTTTATAGTACACCTAAACTGTGTACCACCTATTGTTTTTTTTTTTGTGTGTTAATAAATAAAAAAAAAACACTTGAATGCGGCCTCTGGGTCATAAAGTTTGACATTTACCTATATAAAGCATCTTGAAAATCTCGTCTCCAATTAAAACTTGTTGACCTTTTGCATAACACCGTCCAATTTTGTTTATTAAGTTTTTTTTATTTATTGATAACGCCACTACAAGTTGACGCCTATAGCTATGTCAGATATACCTCATTATCCTTAAGTCATGTTTGCGACTGTGTTGTCTGCTGTTTTGCTCTGTGAGTGAATTATTATTTTGTTAATTATTATTTTTTTATTGAAAAATACAGTGTCATTTGCTTTGTGTATATAATAATTTTATTTTATTTTTAAAATATATTTGTGATACCCACTAACCTGTGAGTTGTGTTTTCTAAAAGGAAAATTTTAATTGGCAATTAATCATTCTTTACATACTTAGGTAGGTACATGTGTGCGGTTTTATTAGGAATGTAGCTGGGGCCTTATTTAAAATTCAAAATTATTTTACACAAAATATGAAAATTCCTTGCTATATTAGATAATTATATATATTTATGAATATTTATCAGTGTAAGCATAATAAGAGCATGAACTACTTAATTAACGCGGAGTGATAGAAATAATCTTAATTATAAAGAGAAAATATTTGTATGTATGTTTAATGAATAAACTCAAAGACTACTGGACCGATTTTAAAAATTCTTTCATCTATAGAAAGCTAGGTTATCGTGCAAGAGCTAATTAGTAATATATAAATAACATTGTTTATTATATTGTAAATTTGTGTTCTTATATATACTAAGCTGTTGCACGCGATTTCGTCGGCGTATCTTTATAAAATATAATGTAGCTTTCTATAGGTGAAAGAATTTTTAAAATTGGTCCAGTAGTTTTTGTGTATTTATTACATACAAAATCTTTTCTCTTTATAATATTAGTATTACTAGTAAAAAGGTCAAGTTATCCTTGTATGTAGATTAACGAAAAAAAAAAAACCAATTTGTAATTTAGAATAAGTAGGTACCTAGTTAAAACTAACCTATTTCGATAGTTTCTATGCAATTTTTTTTAATAAAAAAAATAAGGCTGTATAAGTTAATATCTTTGCCACTTCGCTTCTTTAAGAAAAATTAATAGGGAATATTATAGGGGAAAAAGTTTCTTCGCATTTAGTATGTATGAACTTGTAATAAAATACATAGTAGATTGGATGTTTTTTGGTGTACTCTGAATGAATTCACAAAAATAGCACTATACGTAATTAGTTATGAATATTAGGAATTAGTTTGCATTTATATTAATGACATTATACATATTGTTGCTACACTACCGCATTGGGTGAAAACCTGTAATGGTAGATTGTAAGTTTGTGTGTGTAAATAAATAAATATTTTATTCTGTACTATTTGTATCTGGCTAGTTTTGATGACGTTAAAAAGATTACATTTCAAAGAAATAAACAAATTAGTATATAAAAGTGAATCTAATGAAGAAATTCCATACATTTTAAAATTTTATTACAAAAAAGGAAAAAATGCAACGAAAGCCGCAAAAAAATTGTGCCGTTTATGGACCTAAAGCAGTGTCAGTAAGAGTAGCACAAAGTTGGTTTAAGCGTTTTCAATCCGGGAATTTGGATTTCAAAGATGCACCTCGCTCTGGTTGCCTTGGTACAGATAAAATGGACGCCATTTTTGAAAAAGTGGAGCCATTTTTGAAAAATGAAAACTCAAAAAGGGTTCTAGGGTCACACGACGTTATTTGACAGTGTGCTAAAGTTTGGTTAGCCTTTCATTAAATGAAATAGACATCTTCTATGAGAATTATTCAATAGGTAAATTTGTTTCGTAACCACAAGGTCTACAATCAGTGCGCGAAACGTGACCTCTCCCGATAGAACTGGTCCAGAAGTTCAAAGTCGCTCAGCGAGCTATAGCTCGCTGAGCTATGGCTAAGAAGTATAGCTCGCTCTGGGGCTATATACGGAATTTCTTCGGTGGTTAGAATCACAAATTCAGAAATTCTCAGAGCAAGAAAAGTTGTCGATATAGCTGAAAGAATCAAAATGCTGAAGTGACAATGGGTCGGACACATATGACGCAGAGCAGAAAACCGATGGGGTATACGAGTTCTCGAACAGACCCCACGAATTGAAAAACGCAGGTTGAGACTCCCCGCGGCCAGGTGTACGACGACCTTAAAGGTATTGCGTCTAGCGGCTGGATGCGAAGCGTAGAGTACCATGCGTATGGACGAGCCTTGGGAGAGGTCTACATCCAGCTGTAGAGAGACACGGACTAATAATAATAATGATGTACCTATTAGAAATTTAAATGATGCCTAAACTTATTTGAGATGATAATTTTATTTTATTGGATATTTTTCAGACGTGACCTTCGCTTGTTCTGCCATAATCGACTCTGAAGATAAATGCAGGTATATATTATTCACCAATAAAGACATCAGTATAGATCGAACGTGTTAGAAATCTTCTTTTTAGGGTTCCGTACGCCCGAATAAAAAAACGGAACCCTTATAGGATCACTCGTGTGTCCGTCTGGCCAACCATCCCCCCCCCCCCTTATCTCCGAAACTACTGAACCTAAAATTTTGAAAAAATACAGAAATTAGTTTTCTACTTATAGATTATAGGAAAATCTATAAGAAGTCCATGATATTAAAATGACATGGTAAATCACTCAACATCGTACGGAACACTTGTCCCGTTTTTTTTTTATGAAAAGGTTGTCAGACAGGCTGAAGGTCCACTTGATGGTAGGTGACTTCCTCGCCTATTATCACAAACAAAGCTACGGGTGCTGCAATTGTCGATCACAGTAGGACTTAAAATAAGTTATAAAGAATCCTATTAGGTAGAGGCAACTTCGAAAAAGATGTCAAAAAAAATCCAACGCCCCCTTTTACATAATAGTTAATTATACCAATTTTATATGTCTCTCTATTATCTATTAATAGTCACAAATTAAAAAATAATACTCTCTCTCTCTCTCTCTGTCTCTCTCTCTCTCTCTCTCTAATCGTGCTCCTCGTGGTCGTGGCAGGGGGTCATTACCAACAGTCCCAACCGAATCAAATAGTTTATACTTAGACGCTTAGATAAAATCTTTTTTCATGAAAATACAGGTATTTTCAAATTATTTTATTATTTTAAATTTCTAATTAAGTAGATACGCCGCGACCTTGACTGTCATAACGATCCCCATTTGCCTTTGGTCCCGCTATCGCCCCCACGAAAAGCTTCAGCGTCCACTAGGGGCGGTACCGCCCCCGTTGGGAACCTTGAATAGCCCATACGCCTTTGTTGAGAGAGTAGGCCTGCAGTGGGGACATACAATAGGCTGTTGATGACGAATCAATGATTAATAATTAAATGAAAAAATTGTGAACCTATTTCAATAAAATTTGTAATTGACATAGCTTTTTAAATTTTATATTTTACGTTTCAGTGGCTACCAGTTGGAGTGTCCTGAAGATGACACCTGTATAAGCCTGAACAGCAAATGTTTGTCAGCGAACAGGGAACCAGGAGAAGAATGGTATGTACCTACTCGTATATCGTAATTAGTAATCTATATTACTAATATTATAAAGCTGAAGAGTTTGTTTGTTTGAACGCGCTAATCTCAGGAACTACTGGTTCGAATTGAAAAATTCTTTTTGTGTTGCATAGCCCATTTATTGAGGATGGCTATAGGCTATATAACATCACGCTACGACCAATAGGAGCGGAGCTTCAATGAAAAATGTTGCAGAATCGGAAAAATTTATCCCTTTTTGAGACCTTCCCTTGCGTGCCCTGCGTAAACAGTAAAGTTAACTATTTAAGACGGAATTGTTCCATATGTCTATCTTTTAAGGTTGACTCACTATAACCTTTTTTAATGTAATCAAATTTGTTCTAAAATAATGCATTATTTGCGAAGGTGTTTTATAAACATGATATTAATACGTTATTTATTTTTATTTATTTTTTACGTTATTTTGAACAATATTGCCCTTGACATGATTTGATTTCAATGAATATTATTTTAAATTAAAAAGTACGCGGGAGAGAATAAATTGAAGCGGTCTCGCACCAACGGAGCTGACACGCACACTTTTTTATATAGGTAATTGTTTGGTGTTAACATTTTCTCTGAAAGATATTTAATGATAAATAAAAACTTTCTCTCTCTTTTCTTCTCTTAAACTGTTGACATCTCTGTCTTGAACATGGGCGTAGCCAGCCATGGGCTCAGAGTGGGGCAGCAGTCTGAAATAATATGTAACTAGCAAACTATACCCGCGGTCTTACCCCGGTTAATTTTTTCATACAAAAAGTTACACCCACGCCCCTATAGCACCCTGTATCTGTATGTATAATTCGAATTATCCAAAACACTTTCTTATTGCTTCGTGGAGATTGGGAAGAGTGCTGGTGTGGGATGCTACTTGAGTAGACACACTAGCCCCTTCGCATCTCCATGGAACATCCACTAAGGCAGCAGCCGCAGCAGAGGCGGCGGAAAAAATAAAATGTCTAAATATAGTGGCCTCGGCGCCGAATATGGTTTTGTACCATTCGGAGTCGAGACACTCGGTCCGTGGGGCCCTGCAGCAATGAGCCTCTTCAAAGACATCTCGAAGAGGCTTATTGATGCGACGGGAGACCGAAGAGCTGGCACTTTCCTCGGCCAACGTATTAGTTTGGCCATTCAACGAGGAAATGCTGCCAGCGTACTTGGTACATTTGGTCCATTTTTATATTATTAGTTTTTAATCAATTTAATATTAATTTATTTTTAGATTAGATAATTTTAGTTTATATGTTAGATATTGGTAAATATACATTTATTAGTTACTTCTTATTGCTCACCTACCTACACCATGAAATCTTCCATCCAAAAATGTGTCTCTAACTTCAGCCGTTTGGGCTCTGGGCGTACGCCAATTTGTTAATCATTCAATTTAGTGGTTTATCTATATCTATAGCTAGTACTTTCAGGTACAGTAAGTAAACAATTACACATAGGTATTATAGGTGGTTTATTTATTTAGGTATTAACCCACACCTGTCCCTGTGGTAGAGATGTCGACCGCTTGGGACATCACGGACTTTCTTGTATTAATAGCGCCGGCCGTATTTTAAGGCACGCCAGCATAAATGGCATCATACATTAATATACCTTCGATGCTCGAACCAAATGGTATCATGCGTGATGATGGCAAGAGACCAGATGGAATGTCTCTAGTTCCATGGAGGATGGGTCGTCCGCTGGTGTGGGATGCTACCTGCGTCGACACATTGGCACCGTCCCATCTTCATGGAACACTTACCACAGCTGGTGCTGCTGCGGAAGCGGCCGAGAAACTCAAAATTCACAAATACAGAGATATCGGCACCGGCTACATATTCATTCCTTTTGGTGTCGAATCTCTGGGTCCGTGGGGCCCCAACGCGCTTAAATTTGTTAACAACTTGTCAAAACGTTTAGTCGACATAACCGGGGATTATAGAGCTGGCCATTACCTCGGGCAACAGATTAGCATTGCCATACAACGAGGTAATACAACGAGGTCAGCCAGCACGCTCGGGACTCTGCCTAGGGGACCGAAACTTTATCATTTATAATATGTTAATGTTTATAAGGAACTTTGAGAAGCTGCTGTTGTTATCGCATTTTTTTTGTGTCGACTGACGACTATCGAGTGTGAACTTTCTTACGGATATTAGGTATTGTACTTAGTACCTACATAATTAAGTTTTTTAGGTTTGATTAGGTACGTTACAGGTCAGAGCCAGGGTGGGGCAAGCACCCCACCCTGCCCCACCGTGGCTAAGACTGTTTTTATTAATTTCAGTACAACATGGACGTCTGAAGTACGTTGGCTGCGATGTCCGGAGGGGAAATGCGACAGTTCTGTCGGCGACTGGTGCCACGACATCACAACTTGCGACACTATGCATCCTCAAATGGTTAACATCAGTGATACGACGTAAATAACAATATATCTTTTTATAAAGTACCTATTTCGGCTTATTTTTGGGAAACACTGGATGTTAGATGCTAGCTGACTATAAATATATAAAGAACACAAGTTCTATTATTTTTTTTTATGTTAAGGTCGACAGACACGCTGACGGTCCACTTGATGGTAGGTGGCTACCGTCGCCTATAACACAGGCAACGCCACAGCTGCTGCAAGTGCGCTGCCGACTACAGTAGGATTGGATAAGGGATTAGGAGGGGGATAAGGAAATGGGCTCTGGCATCCCTTACTCACTCACCGAAACACAACAGCACGTATATGCTGTTATTTCACGGCGGTATTCTGAGCGTGCTCGTCTACTTGCCGTAGCGCGATGGGAATCAGGCCTTTGGTTACATGCTTTACCGTCCCGTAACATTGGCAATCTTTTAGACAATAATCCTTTTAGATTGGCAGCATCCCTACGAGTTGGTGCTCCCTGTACTGTTCCTCACCACTGTAACTGTGGAGAATCAGTAGATCGGTTCGGCCGTCACGGACTATCATGTATTAAGAGCGCAGGACGCATACCGCGACACGCCAGTCTGAACGACATCATCCGTCGGGCGTTAGTGCCGCCGTCCGGACTAACGGACTAATGAGAGACGATGGCAAGAGACCCGACGGCATGACCCTCATTCCCTGGAAGCTGGGAAGGCCCCTGGTATGGGATGCCACATGTGCAGACACCCTGGCTTCTTCTCATCTTCCAGGAAGCACGTTACAGGCTGGTGCTGCCGCTAATAAAGCCGAAAATCTCAAGCGGCGCAAATATGTAAACTTAGATAGGGGTTACATGTTTGTGCCATTCGGGGTAGAGACCATGGGTCCGTGGGGGCCAGCCGCTCATGAACTTTACGGGGAGTTGGCTAAACGTTTGGTAGTTGGCTAACTTTCTAGAATAAACCCGTACTTTAGAATTACAATTTTAAAACAAAGGACTTGTGATCCAAGTAATGGTTCTTATAAGTACAATAGGGGATCGGACACTAATCAGATTAAAATCTAAAATGTACTTAGAAAGAAAATATATAATTTTTTACGATTATTTATCGAATAATAATTTAATATTAATTCATTTAAATATTTTTAAATGAAGAAATAAAATTTTATTATTTACAATATTTTTAATCTATACTGAAACACCAATCACAGTGCGTGACGTCATTTGTGGGCAATCATTGTCTTATGCCAATGCAGTTGTTTTGTTATGATATGACCACAAATGACGTTACGCGCTCTCAGATGAACTATCATGGCGTTTTGGCGGCATTTTCAAACAAACAATATTAAAACATGATTTTGAGTACCTAAAAGGCTATAAAAAAATAAAATAGTATTTTTTATGGGAATAAATATCCATGAAGATTAATTTAAAACACTTTCTGAAAATTTGTCCGATCCCCTATTGCTCGATTAAATGTGTTAGTGTGAAATTAGTTACATCTAAGCGAAGATTAGTTAAATCTAATATTCACTTTTTTTGGTAGAAATGTTGGGAATATGGTAGAAATGTTGCTGCAAGAATCTACCGGAACCAGCTAAATTTTGAATTTATTACAGGAACTAAGAAGGAAATTAATTTTTAATTATTATTAAAGGAAATTAATCAATTATTTATATAATGGTTCGACTATTTCAGGTTCGAAAGCTGTTACTCCCCGGACCCAATCCCAAACATCATAATGACTCCATCTCTGCCCTCCGGTAAACACTACGACTACCTGTTTTTTGAATACAAATGCCTCCCTGGATACCTAATGGTCGGAGATAAGTATCAGTTCTGCTCAAACGGAAAATGGTGTGGGAAAACTCCTAAATGTGTCGGTAAGTACTAACATTATTATTTAGAGAATTAAAATATTGTTACGTGCGGGGTGAGTTAAAATACCGTGTAAGGGCGAAACGAACGATTTATTTTCACAAACCAAGATTACTTCCAAAATCACTAAACTTGTCCGATAGAACCGTTAAAATTGCCAAAAGTCGTCAATGATTCCCTTAACGTGTCGCCGGTTCACTGTCGCAGATAACTACGCAGAAGCTCCGATGAGTCGCTTTCGTATCGCCGATTGTCGTACCACTCACTCACTCATCTCTTCCGCCTGCTCTCTTATTTATCTTAGTGCCAAACGCGCCTCGATGTATTTTCCAGAAAATCTAAACAAGATCGTAAACAAGCCATTATAGGTTCGAGAATACTATTTCTGTTGAAATGTAAACTCTATTTTGTAAATATAAGGACCAATTTCCTTTGACACTAGTCGGGAAGGGGCGAAGCCATCATCGATAGGGTGGGACGTTCGAGACTTTCGGCCGGCGCGAACGCTTTTTCCAGAACGTTCCGTAGTTTGTCGTAACAATATATTACAGAAGGGTTTTATGATTTATAAAAATTTGAATATGTTGTATAAACATTTTATGATTTAGAATGTATTTTAAGTTTAACATATAGAAGAATTAGCCGAGCCCGCAACTTCGTACTCGTGGTATACGGTATAGCGCGTAACTTTTTTGTTTTTAAACCAAATGGAATGAAACAAACGCTAAATGTTACGGGAAGCTCGCTACAATACATAAGTGAAAACCGCATTCAAATTGATTAAACTGTTTCTGAGATTAGCGTGCACAAACGCACAGAAAAACAGACAAAAATTCTAAAAACTATTATTTTGCCCTCGGTAACATAAGAACAACGTGTCTAATCGCTTTTTAAAATATTTTTAAATATATTTAAAAACCGATTAGAAGTATTTTACAATATATTAAACTGAAATCAATTTCGGAATTTCTTCAACTCTTCAAATAGGCTGTGCAGCAGCAATGCAATGCAACACTTTAATTTATACTAATACTAATAATAAGCAATATTTAAAAAAAGATTTCTAAGTATGTTTGTAATGAATAAACTCAAGAACTACTGGACCGATTTTAAAAATTCTTTCTTTCTGTGTTGGATAGCCCATTTATCAAGGAAAGCTATAATATAACATCACGCTACGACCAATAGGAGCGGAGCTTCAATGAAAAATGTTGCAAAAACGGGGAAAATTATCCCTTTTGAGAGCTTCCGTTGCATGCGTTGCGTAAACGGTTAAAGTTATACAAAAATCATGTATGACGAATATGTTTCCCTTTAAAAGTTCTAAAAAAAAGTCTGCAGCAGTGTAAGTCTATCTTTTAAGGTTGACTCACTAAACCTTTTTTATGGTAATCAAATTTGTTCTAAAATAATGCATTTTTGGGAAGATATTTTTATAAACATGATATTAATGCTTATCCAAATAAATACATAAGTACTTATTTTGAACTATATTGCCCTTGAAATCGTTTGATTTCAATGAATATCTTAGGAGATGTCATAGTCATAGATCAAGTACCACGCGCGCATATGATGTGCAAGGCGAGGGGTCGCGAGGAGGGAATCCTGCCTGCCACGCGGCTCAGACGCTTGGTCATTGTTCAGCGAACTACTTTTTTAAAATAATTTTTGCCATATCTCATCGTATAATAAAGGCTGTCTGCTACAGAAAAACGGCTGCGACTTTTGTCTATAATACAATCGTTGTTTGCCTATTATGCTTTTATGCACGCTAATTTAAGAAATGGCTTAACCGATTTTAATGTGGTTTCCACTGATGTGTTGTAGCAAGCTTTCGGTAATATTTACTGTATATTTAATTCCAACCTGTTTACAAACAAAAAAGTTGGGCGTTATTCCGAATACCACCTGTACGAAGTCGCGGACACAGCAAGTATTTTATAAAGAGACAGCTAGTAAGTGAAAAAATATTCTTTTCTTGCTTAATAATATTAATTTAATTAACGTATAGCATCCTTGATAAGTATAGAATGGTTTATTGTGTGAAAATTGCGGTTTTTTTTTTCTTAATATTTAAATTGTGACCCTAGTGGGATAAAATCTCTCCTCAATGAGAGAAGCTCTTAGCAAGCGTCCAGTACGCCAGCACCTTGCAGATTAGGAGTTTTTTTAATGTTAAAATTGACAGGCTGACGGTCCACTTGATGGTCGGTGTCACACAAGCAACACCTAACTAAGCTGCTGCAAGTGCGCTGCCGCTACAGTAGGATTAAGCATAAGGGATTGGGGAGGGATAGATAAATGGGCTCTGGCATCCTTTACTCACTCAACGAAACACAACAGCACACGTGCTGTTATTTCACGGTGGTTTTCTGTAAGGGGTTGATTACTGCGGCCGGACGGACTGCGAAGCGCAGTGTGCCCTTACACTACTTTCTAGATCCAGACCAGAGCCAAATTGGAAAAGTTCGATTTTCAAGGTTGACCATGTCGGGAATCGAACCCTAGAACATTGCGTTAAGGCAAACACCCTAATCAATCATCCAACGGTATGTTTGCGTGCTTTCAAAGGTTGCCAACCTTCTAGGACACGAGGATTTGGTTAAAAGCAAACCCTCCTTTTAACGTTAGATAAAAGAAGTTGGATTATTTCTAACTACCTTTTGCCCGCCTCTTGCCTGAGGTATGCGTCTCGTTCTACAAACCTTCTTTTCGTTCTTTTAAAAGAGATTTTCCCGTTTGTAATGTATTGTATTGATTTTAAGCTTGGAAATATGTCAGTTGATTAAATATATTTTTTTAAAGAAAGTAGGCAAATAGTTGATAGCTAACTAATCGTTAGAACTGCTTGAACACTGCAACTGCAAATCTAACCTTAATAAGGTCTAGATTAGGATGACCTGCATCTTAGTTATTCTGCTAGTCTCCTTACTAAATCATCGGATCAACTGCTGGGACTCCGATGTCTTATAAATAAAACACGTCAAGCTATTGCTAAATATTACTTACTGGCATTAAAACCGCAATAGTTTTGAAAGTTGCATCAGATGTTTGAATATTTGTAACTCAATCTCGCATAAATCGTTAAAATAGTTTGGATGAAACCTGGCACACAGATAGATCGTGTCTTGGATTAACTTTTTCAATAAAGGGATAGTATTTCACACCTTAATTTCTGAACTAGATGGCGTTTTGGGTGTATTTAGAATCAAGTTCTCCATTATTGAACTGAATGACGTTGAAACTCTGATAAATATGGACAACATTTTAAATTTTCACGAGTGAGAAGCCAAAGGCTTTTTTGAAGATAGTTAAGATGTATCCTTCAATTTAGATGCCGCATTAAGGTTCAGGAATCAAGCAAGTCACTCACGGTCCACGATATTCAATTATTATGATTGAACACGACGATTGAACACGAACACGATAAAGTTCAAATGACATTGGGCTAAAACTAATTATGAATATTTTAGGAAAGCAAAGTTATAAACCGATTGAAATTTTTAAGTTTTGGAAAAAAAGACTGAATATATGAAAGAAAACTTTAAAAAAATCGATTTTCATTCTATTGGTCAAAATGTACCAATAGAACGAACAATGAATGAACATACCAGGTACGTACTATGTGGCAATATAATTAAGACATCATATTTCATAGACTCAATTACAGTTCAATCAAGACCATTATTTTGATATTATATACTGTTTACTTCAGGAATAAGCTCCAGTACAACGCACCAATCACCGCCGTCATGGTTAACTTCAAGTATATTAAAAGGTCCGACTATTAGTTTTAGAAGTTTTAGTCCAAGACTCACTCCTGTGATGCCAGCTATACGTACATACACTCCTGTGAGACCTCCGACACTTTACACGCCTCCAGCACCACGGCCTTTTCCGATTCCATCGTTTAGACCTCAGCCGCTGCCAGTTATTCAACCTATACCGCCACGCATTGCATCCGGCGGACCTCGATCTTTTAGTGCAGGCCATCCTCCACTGTTCCTTCTTGGAATACCTGTACCTACTGGTGGAGGTAAACCTCTGCAGTTTCGCCGTAGAGGATTTCTATCTGCTGGTGACGCACCGCCACTTGTTCCTGAGAAACCTTTGCTTAAAGATTTAAGGGACCCTAATATACAACCCAAAGTTGAAGTATCACTAGAACAGACTCCGAAAGATGCAACTAACACAGACCCAAAAAATTCAAAGGTCGATCCTACGGAAGTTAAAAACACGAGAAATTCAGGAACCGCTGGAAATAGTGAAACTATATTCAAAGTAATTGCGAAAGTAGAAGAAGTTAACACTAAGCAAAAATCTTCAGGGATGGAATCTCCAAATCAAAAATCGGCCAATTCAGAAGCATTATCTTCTAAGTTTTCTAATCAAGAGGGAGAATCAACTAATCAAAAACAATCAACTTCGAGATCAGAGTCAACGGATCAAAAACAGCCTGAAGGTATGTCAAGTGTCTTTGATAAAATAGAAGCAACCAATGCAAAGGAAAAACCTGCTACTTTAGGAGTAGATTCTGCAGATAAAATGTCTGATAGTTCAAAGACATTAAAAGATGAATTAGCGGAACAAAAGCGGATAGAAAATTTTCAGGAGATTCATAAATCGGAAAATTCAGGAGGAGTATCTTCTAATCAAAAGTTTTCGAATCAAGAGGAAGGGTCAACTAATCAAAAACCATCAACTTCGAGATTAGAGTCAACGGATCAAAAACAGCCTGAAGGTATATCAAGTGTCTTTGATAAAATAGAAGCAACCAATGCAAAGGAAAAACCTGCTACTTCGGAAGTAGAATCTGAAGATAAATTGTCCGATAGTTCAAAGACATTAAAAGGTGAATTAGCGGAACAAAAGTGGATAGAAAATTTTCAGGAGATTCATAAATCGGCAAATTCCGGAGGAGTATCTTATAATCAAAAGTTTTCGAATCAAGAGGAAGAGTCAACTAATCAAAAACCATCAACTCCAAGATTAGAGTCAACGGATCAAAAACAGCCTGATATATCAAGTGTCTTTGATAAAATAGAAGCAATCAATGCAAAGGAAAAACCTGCTACTTCAGGAGTAGATTCTGCAGATAAAATGTCCGATAGTTCAAAGACATTAAGACGTGAATTAGCGAAACAAAAGTGGATAGAAACTTACCTAAAATCAATTGGTGAAATGGTGAGATCTGAAGCAAAACATAAACATACATTTGCAAAGTTTGGAAAATCAGAAAAGTTAGAGAAGTCAGACAAATCTTCCGATTCAGAATTGGATAAGAAACATTCTGAATCTGAGGGTTCTCAGGAACTAACATCTTCGGGCTCTTCTGGTGGAGGTTCTTCTATATCCGTATTTTCCGATAGAGGTGTAGTTCAACCATTGTCGGCAGGTAAGAGAGATAATGAAACAATTAATATAACACAGATAATAAGGCATAAAATACATGACTTAATTGAATTAACAATTTAAAAGCAAAAATTTACTGGTTTGGTATTTGCAAAGTTTTCTTTGAATGGATTTATGGAGAGAAATCTTCATGAATATCTTGTTATGTATTCTCAGTACATCTTACTTTATGTATAAATCTTTCACTCTTCACGCCATTCGTCTCTGGAACACCTTACCCGACGATATACTAAAAAATCTTGCTTTGAAAACCAATTTGAGATTACTTCAGGAAATTTCTTCGCAGCATAAGTAACCTCCTTTCATCTATATTTGTAATATGTGTGTATGTATATATTGTATATTATATGTGTGTGTGTGTGTGTGTGTGTATGTATATATTTTTATATGTCCCAGAATGTAGGTACCCACATGAAGTTTTTAATGAATAAATAAAAATAAATACCAAAGATAACTTGACAGAAATTGTGCAAAGAGTTTATAATTCTGTAAAGCAAAAAACTTCTTTATGGCCAGTGAGACTACTAATGTGTTCAAGAAATTTAAAGTTCCTTCAATATGACACACAAGTTAAAGTGAAATTAATATTTTTTTGAAGTTTTCCTTGTCGCAGTCCTTCCAAGATTTTCCTTCCAAGATCCAAAAAAAAGAAAGGAAGAGGAAGACGGATATAGAAAAAATGACGCGAGTAGTGTGTGATGCGTGATAAAAAGAATAAAAATGATCTTTAAAGAGACTATTCGTTCTAATTGTTTCGCCGTATCCCACATAATATTAGGTCCTAACATATGAAATTGGCGTTTTGTAAGGGTGTAACCTAAAGTCGATTTTTACAAAATATAATATATTTATTTAATCAAAGTGTGTACCATTGCTGTTTATGCAATTTTGCCATCTCATAGGTAGTTCATTGATCCCTTTACTAAAAAACCATTCGGACGGGAATCAATGAAATCTTTGGACGCTTTGGACTGCCCCATTGGAGTTGAATTTTTTTTCTTGCAAGAAGTTATCCAAATTTCGAAAAAATTTTGAATCCATTTTCCTTATCCCCTCCTAATCCCTTATCCTTAATCCTACTGTAGTCGGCAGCGCACTTGCAGCACCTGTAGCGTTGCTTGTGTTATAGGCGATGGTAGCCACCTACCATCAAGTGGACCGTCAGCCTGTCTGTCGATATAACATAAAAAAAAAAAAAAAAAATCCAAATTTAAACATTCCAATTGAAGCTCTTCTAATTTGGTAACTGTCTGTTGTGCAGTGTGTGGTCTAGCGTTGTCCTGAAGCAGCAGTGGCCTACGGCGATTGACCAGCCTCGGTTGTTTAACAGCTAGCTTTTCCATCATGGTTTGCAATTGCTGACAATACACATCTGCCGTAATCGTCTGGCCAGATTTAAGACAGCTGAAGTGAACAACACCGGCACTAGTCCACCAAACACTCACAAGTAACTTTTTTTGAGTCAATTTTCGACTCAAAAAAATTTGGCTGGTTCGCCAGGGTTCAGCCATTGCGATGAGCGTTTCCGATTATCGTACAAGATCCACTTTTCATCACAGGGAATGATTCGATTTAAAATCCCTTCATTATTATGCCGGTTGACTAATGTAACGCAGTAGTCTACGCGCGTTTGTCGATTTGCTCCACTCAATTTATGAGGGACCCACCTTTCAAGCTATTTCACCTTCCCAATTTGCTTCAAGTGGATTAAAACAGTTTTGTCACTAACACCGCAGCCTGCATCTAACTCGGACGTGGTTTGCGATGGATCCGCTTCCACAATAGCCTTCAATTCTTCATTATCAACCTTTACTCCGGCGGCCCACGGGGCCTGTTTTGCAGGTCGAAATTTCCAGAACGAAAACGTTCGAACCAAAATTGCACTGTGTTTTCTTTTGCGACACCACCGCCATACACATCATTAATCCTTCGAGCCGTTTCTGCAGCACTGGTGCCACGGCGAAACTCGTACTCGTAAATAACGCGATATTTTAAGTTTTCCATTTTGTAAACTGAGTGACGCAAAGAAAAAACCAAAGATGGAAAAAACATATGGATTACGTTTTTCGAAAAACAAATGCATGATTAAATAGCTGTATAAATTTGAAATTGGAATTCCTAACCAAAGAGGAGATATTTAAGATCAAAGTGGCCAGTACGACAAAACGCGAATTTCATATCTAAGGACCTAATATATATAAAGCCTGAGCCCATTTCCCCAATCCTTCCCAATCCCTCCTACTGAAGTAGTCGGCAGCGCACTTGTAGCATCTGTAGCGTTGCATATTATGTTATAGGCGACGGTAGCCACCTACCATCATGTGGACCGTCAACCTGTCTGTCGACCTTAACATTAAAAAAAAATGTCACAAATTAGTATCTATATCATGCATATGTCTTTGTCAAATCTCCGTATTTTGCTGTCACATAGATAAAAGTTATGCAAATACGTGAAGAAATTAGGGAAAAATGTTTTATAGCGACCCGCCCCCGGCTTCGCTCGGGGTGTATTTATTAAATTTAAATATATATAGTCTCCTTACTAAATCATCGGATCAACTGCTGGGACTCCGATGTCTTATAAATAAAACACGTCAAGCTATTGCTAAATATTACTTACTGGCATTAAAACCGCAATAGTTTTGAAAGTTGCATCAGATGTTTGGATATTTGTAACTCAATCTCGCATAAATCGTTAAAATAATTTGGATGAAACCTGGCACTCAGATGGATTATGTCTTGGATAAACTTTTTCAATAAAGGGATAGTATTTCACATCTTGGTTTCTGGACTAGATGGCGTTTTGGGTGTATTTCGAATCAAGTTCTCCATCATTGAATTGAATGACACTGAAACTCTGATAAATAGGGAATATGCAATTTATTTATTTTTTAATATTTTCATACGATAGGTTATATCGATTAACCGTAAAAAATATTCAGCGCCAAAAAACAGAACTTTAATAACAATAAAAAATGTTAAAATCAACAAACAGCTACGGGCACACACGGGACGTCACAGTCTACAATAACAATCAAAATGTTAAAAATCACGAACATCTACACGCTTGTTGACATTTCATAGACTTTGACGTCACATTCGAACTGACCGTTTCAAGTACTTTGAATTTCTCACAAATTTTTTGCACTCTTAATAATTATTTTCTTATCGAAAGAGAAATAAAATTAAAATATTTTTACATAGACTTAATTTTAAAGCAAAAAATATTGATAAAAAAAATACTTAAGCCTTTATTTAATTAGTCGCATATTCTCTATTATGGACAACATTTTCAATGATCACGAGTGAGAAGCCAAAAGCTTTGTTGAAGATAGTTAAGTTAAGATGTATCCTTCAATTTAGATGCCGTATTAAGGTTCAGGAAACAAGCAAGTCACTCACGGTCCACGATATTCAAAAATTATGATTGAACACGATGATTGAACACGAACACGATAAAGTTCAAATGACATTGGGCTAAAACTAATTATGAATATTTTAGGAAAGCAAAGTTATAAACCGATTGAAATGTTTAAGTTTTGGAACAGAAGACTTAATATATGATAGAAAACTTTAAAAAAATCGATTTTCATTCTATTGGTCAAAATGTACCAATAGAATGAACAATGAATGAACATACCAGGTACATGCTATGTACTAGACATCATATTTCATAGACTCGCAACGATAGCTAATATTTATATACAATAATCACACATCAAGAATCGTTGAAATGTTCTTTTAATTACCATTATTTTGATATTATATACTGTTTACTTCAGGAATAAGCTCCGGTACAACGCACCAATCATCGCCGTCATGGTTAACTTCAAGTATATTAATAGGTCCGACTACTAGTTTTAGAAGTCCAAGTTTCACTCCTGTACGTACATACACTCCTGTGAGACCTCCGACAGTTTACATGCCTCCAGCACCACGACCTTTACCGACTCCATCGTTTAGACCTCAGCCGCCTCCAGTTATCCAAAATCTACCGCCACGCTTTGCATCCGGCGGACCTCGACCATTTAGTGCAGGCCATCCTCCGCTATTTGTTCCTGGAAGACCTGTACCCACTGGTGCAGGTAAACCTCGGCAGTTTCGCCCTAGAGGACCTCTACCTGCTGGTCCCGCACCACGACCTGTTCCTGGGAAACCTTTGCATAAAAATTTAAGGGGTCCTAAAATACGACCCAAAGTTAAAGTGTCACAAGAACAGCAGGCTCCGAAAGATACAACTAATACAGATCTAAAAAATTCAAAGGTCGGTCCTACTACGGAAGATAAAAACATGAGAAATTCAGGAACCGCTGGAAATAGTGAAACTGTACCCAAAGTAATTGCGAAAGTAGAAGAAGTCAACACTAAGCAAAAATCTTCTGGGATGGAATCTCCAAATCAAAAATCGGCAAATTCAGGAGCAGTAGCTCCTAATCAAAAGTTTTCGAATCAAGAGGAAGAATCAACTAATCAAAAACCATCAACTTCGAGATCAGAGTCAACAAATCAAAAACAGCCTGAAGGTATAACAAAGGTCGTTGATAAAATAGAAGCGACCAATGCAAAGGAAAAACCTGTTACTTCAGGAGTAGATTCTGCAGATAAAATGTCCGATATTTCAAAGACATTAAAAGGCGAATTAGCGAAACAAAAGTGGACAGAAACTTTGCTAAAATCAATTGGTAAAATGGTGACATCTGACGCAAAACAAAAAGAAATATCTGCAAAGTCAGGAAAGTCAAAAAAGTCAGAGAAGTCAGACAAATCTTCCGATACAGAATCGGATACCGACCTAGAGAAGAAACGTTCAGAATCTGAGGGCTCAAATAAACTGACATCTTCGGGCTCTTCTGGTGGAAGTTCTTCTATATTCGTATTTTCCGATATAGATGTAGGTCAACCATTGTCGGCAGGTAAGAGAGATAATAAAACAATTAATATAACACAAATAATAAAGCAAAAATTAAATATATGCCTTCAATAACAAAGCACAAAATAACGAAGCACAAAATAACAAAGCACAAAATAACAAACGCAAAATAACAAAGCTTACGCTAATAATAACAGTGTCTTAATATTATTCCTTCAAATATTATTTTACTCATTTCAATTTTTCATCACGATGTTTAAGTTGTTCTGTTTGGTGTTGGCATTTCAATAAATAATGTTTTCTTTGAATGGATTTATGGAGAGAAATCTTCATGAAATTGAAAAAAAAATTAACAGAAAATACTTATATATTTTATGAAAAACACACACAATACATGCAAGCCTGTTTCATAAATTTCTTGTTATGTATTCTCAGTACATCTTAAACATGTATAACATTACATGTACATGTAAACATGTATTAACATAACATGTACATGTGAACATGTATAACATTACATGTATAAATCTTTTACTCTTCAGGTCATTCGTCTCTGGAACGCCTTACCCGACGATATACTAAAAATTTCCACCAGATTTTGCTTTAAAAACCATGTAAATAATTTTATTATATTTGCGATTACTTCAGGATATTTCTTCGCAGCATAAGTAACTCCTTTCATCTATATTTGTATGTATATGTATATCATATGTGTGTGTACATTATGTAAATAGTTTGTTTTTTATATTTTAGTCTACGTTTTGTTTATTTGTTTGTTTTTAGTACATTATTTTTAGGGTTCCGTACGTCCGAATAAAAAGACGGAACCCTTATAGGATCCCTCGTGTGTCCGTCTGGCCGACCACCCCCTCCGAAACTACTGAACCTAAAATTTTGAAAAAATAGAAATTAGTTTTCTACTTATAGATTATAGGAAAACATGATATTAAAATAACATGGTAAATCGCTCAATATTGTGCGGATAGGTAACATCGTACGGAACCCTCTTCACGCGAGTTCAAATCGCACTTTTTTTCAATAAGCATCCTTGTATTTAATTCTATTATATATAAAGTTATTGAGTTGCAACATTCATTCTGTCACAAAGCATTATTATATAAGTCATAGATGTAATTTTTGTTATAAAGAATTTATATTTTTTAATTTAAACATATAAAAAGAAACCCTTGCCCCCAGGGGAATATTCGGATGCAGCACATATGCATCCAGATTCAAATAGTCTTCGACTACTGAAGGTTTCAACACCTGGATTTGAAGTACAACCAATGCCACCAAGATCTATCAGACAGCGTCGAAGAGCAGGTTCTAGGGTGAACATATCACGTACCAGACCGCGAACACCAACTGTATCGCAGACGCGAGCTGGGACCCGAACAATAAATGGACCACCAAAACGCGCAAGACCTGTTTTACGATCAAATTCACCAAAACTTCCAACTGGTACAGGAAGATCTCCACAGCGTAAACCAATAGCGAATAATGATCGTATTCTTCCATCGGATATAAATCTATCCAATAGTGATAGCTCAACTCCGTCCCGTAATTTTAATATGAAGGATAAGATACTACCTCGAAAAACTAACGAGGATGTTGATATACCACCACCTCCTAGTAGGACTTTGTCGAAAAATGATGGCTTACCACCACCTCGTAAGACTTTCGCAAATAGTGATAGCTTACAACCCCCGGGCAATACCGATGATGATGGTGATATTCTACCACCTCCTCGTAGAACTTTGTCGAAAGATGATGGCTTACCACCATCTCGTAAGACTTTTCCAAATAGTGATAGCTTACAACCACCCAGCAATACTGACGATGATGGTGATATCCCACCACCTCCTCGTAGAACTTTGTCGAAAGATGATGGCTTACCACCATCTCGTAAGACTTTTCCAAATAGTGATAGCTTACAACCACCCAGCAATACTGACGATGATGGTGATATCCCACCACCTCCTCGTAGAGCTTTGTCGAAAGATGATGGCTTACCACCATCTCGTAAGACTTTTCCAAATAGTGATAGCTTACAACCACCCAGCAATACTGACGATGATGGTGATATCCCACCACCTCCTCGTAGAGCTTTGTCGAAAGATGATGGCTTACCACCATCTCGTAAGACTTTTCCAAATAGTGATAGCTTACAACCACCCAGCAATACTGACGATGATGGTGATATCCCACCACCTCCTCGTAGAGCTTTGTCGAAACATGATGGCTTACCACCACCTCGAAAGACTTTTCCAAATAGTGATAGCTTACAACCACCCAGCAATACTGACGATGATGGTGATATCCTACCACCCCCTCGTAGAACTTTGTCGAAAGATGATGGCTTACCACCATCTCGTAAGACTTTTCCAAATAGTGATAGCTTACAACCACCCAGCAATACTGACGATGATGGTGATATCCCACCACCTCCTCGTAGAACTTTGTCGAAAGATGATGGCTTACCACCATCTCGTAAGACTTTTCCAAATAGTGATAGCTTACAACCACCCAGCAATACTGACGATGATGGTGATATCCCACCACCTCCTCGTAGAGCTTTGTCGAAAGATGAGGGCTTACCACCATCTCGTAAGACTTTCGCAAATAGTGATAGTTTACGACCACCCGGAAATACCGACGAAGATGGTGATATTCTACCACCTCCTCGTAGAACTTCGTCAAAAGATGATAGCATGCCATCTAAGACGTCCGCAAATAGTCATAGCTTACAACCTTCGCATAAAACTGATAAAGATATTAGTATATTACCATCATCCCATAAAAGTTTCTTAAATGGTCATAGCGACCCTCCACCGGATACAAATTTGCCAAAACAATCACCGTCAACAATTGGTGCCAATAAAGAGGCGCCTTTGGATTCAAATAAACAAATTTCTTCTATTGAATTCAATAAACCTAGTACGCAAGGTATTTCAAAGATACCACAACCGAATGAACCACAACAACGAGATATTCAACAATCCCAAAAAAGCACAGTTAAGGAGAATCCATCGTCTGAAATAACCTTTAATACTCAAAAGGTCCCGCCATCTAAGGAAGGAACGATAACTCTTCAAAAAATATCAGGTACAGATTCTTCAAAAGCTCAAAAACAGGAGCATTCAGAACTTGATTCTAAGCAAGAAGCGAAGCAATCAGTTCTAGGATCAGCTTTTAGTATATTACAAAAGCTGCCAGAACTTATACCTAAAATAATTGGAACACTGAAAGAATCCGATAATAAACAAAAAACAGCACTTTCTGATTCTGCAGACCAGCAACTTTTAACGTCGGTAATTGATTCAGTGAACCAGGAGCTTATTACTTCGAGCGTAGATTCAGCAAGGAGTAATTCACCAACTTCAGCGGTCGAAAATACAAACCGCAACCCTTCAATTCCAGAAAATGATTCAAACCGTAAACAATTAACCACAGGGACAGAATCTATTCATCAGAATCCTTCAGTTTTAAAGATAGAGGGGAAGGAAAATCCTACAACTTCGGATTCTGTACACCAAAAACAACCAACTTCAGATGCTAAACCTGCAAATCAAAAACAAGATACAAAGTCAAATCAAAAGGCTGCAAGTCCCGACACTGAATCTACAAATGAAACGCCAATAATTAAAGAAAAATCTGGTCAAGAAACTTCCACATTAAATAAACAAGTTTCAAATAAAAATTCTGAAACCGAAACGAACTCAAACATCGACCAAGAAAAGCAAAGCTCTGACAAATCTAAGAAAACACCACAGAAATCAGCCAGTGTTAACAGTAATATTAACTCCTTCAGCTCATCTAGCTCGGATCCAGGTCAGCCATTATCGGGAGGTGAGAAAAAAAAATACAATTTACGCGAAGGTAACGGGTATCCGGAATAACAAATCTCTGCTAAAATAACTAACTAATTTAAAATAAATTTAACCTTATTATCTATAAACGGTTTAACAAGAAATAGTTTCTTCTTTTAAATCTTCTCTTCTCTATATATCCTCACCCACTTCTTAAATTTTTCCTCTGTAATAACCACCATGTAAGAGAAAATCTTCCCATGGTTCTGACATACATATAACTATTATTTTATATTATTTACGTGTATACATTATTCTTTGTTTTCTTTTCCAGTATTTAAACCTAACATAGTATCTAATCAATATAGCTTATCAGAGTCATTGTAGTGTTTATTTAAAACATGTGTTTATGTTTTATGTCTGTGCATATAATTAACATTTTAATTTTGATATAAATAAAAATATAAATTTCGCAATGCCTAAACTCTAGGAAAAATATTACTTAACCAGTCGATGAGAGCGTCGGTGGCGCAGTGGGAAAGACGCGGCCTATCATGTCGAGAGTACCAAGTTCGATCCCCGGTAATACCATGTACCAATGCGTTTTTTACTGAATGTTCTCAAACGGTGAAGGAAAACATGGTGAGGAGACCTGCATACGCCAAAGAAGAAATCGTAAAGCACATGTGAAGTCCATCAACCCGAACTAGGCCGGCGTGGTGGACCATAATACACCCTTTATTGAGAAGGTAGGCCTGTGCCCCTGCAGTGAGGACATATAATAGGCTGTTGATGATGACTGGTTAGGTAATATTTTATATATGATATTTATGGTTTTACTAGGGAGACGAGACAAAACAAAAGCATAAATGCTTTTCAGCTTTGATTGTGTTTAAGTTACCTCTCTCTCAAAAGTACTAGGTTCGATTACTGGTGACATCCAATATTTTGCACCCAAACTGAGCACTTAGTAAAAGAACTTTTTGTAAAAATTCTTTAACGACGTTTAAATATTAAATTCTTTACCGAGGCTTCTTAATCAGATAAATTCTTTAATCTGACTATCTGGCTGATGGTTGGCTGAAAATTGTTAACCATGGTTACAAAAGTTTTTGCAAGCTAACTAAAACGTTTTGATTCATTAAACGGCAGCTTAAAAATTTAAAAAACATTAGAATTTTTTTTTTTTTTTTTGGATAAATTTTAATCAAAATTTTAAAAAAAATCAGTGGACAGGAAAAAACCCTCTAATGTGCCGTGCGAAGCCATGCCTTATGATTGATTTATGTAACGAGTTACTCTACAAGTAGTATCAGCATCTAGGATACAATCGACTCATAAATAAATTTACAATGCAGGTATAGGCGGCGGTGGTGGAGGCTCCATTATAGACGGGGCTGATGCTGCTCCTCCGGAATACATATGCAGGTGAGAGAAAACTCGTTCAATATTAAAATTTTAATTTCCTTTACTTTCTTAATAATATTTTCTACTCGATACCCCACATTTTGTCCTTTAGAAAATAAGTTATGTTCGGCATGCTATGATCTTACCTACTAGGCGGCGTACAAAGCAAAAAATATTTCTAATTTCACCCGCGTGGCCCCATAATTGAATGAACACGATACCAACCCAACAGAGTTCCTTTTATTGGCCATTGTTTACATATACATATTTACACAGTCTTGTTAAAATAATATGAAACAATTTATAAAAAGTCTATACACAACATACTTATAATAGTCTACTCATAAATAAGTCTTATTAAGGGGGAGACAAACGCTAAATACTAAAAATATCCATTGTTTAATGAAGATGTTACAAGAAATAGACAAGACAATTGCTTTGAAAAAGATATTTTTTCAAAGCATATACTTAAACATGTGAAGAACCAATTGTATTAATTAGAATTTTCGATAAAGTAATAGAAACTCCACAAAAAAAGTTAGAACACAAGAAGAATTTGACCTTTATTGAAAATTCTCTCGAAAACGGCTTATTGCACGCATATGAATGCTGTACCTATTAATAAGTTAATATCAGATTAAAAAATTGTATTAATAAAAAAATTTTTTTTGTGTAATGTTCTAATGGTAAAAACAAAAAAACACCATTTATAGGCCTGTTGAATTGTCTCCGCCGCCAGCGAGTTCTATAGTAAATGTCATTTGCCTCAGTGAATATCCCTTAAAAAAATTACGTCTAAATATTCTTGCGTACAGAAACATAGTCCCTCCCGTCTCAGCGGAGCGATTGTGACTGATAGTGATCATGAAATCACACAACGCGCATTGAAGTATGCATGACTTGAGACGGAAGATAGAGCATTTCGCGGAATAAAAATGTTATAAGTGCCAAAAGTATTACATATTAATTACTCGTAAACAATAATATCAAATGAAAAATTAACCCTCAAAGCCTTAGAAAATTTGTGAAGTGAGATTACTGATAATTTTTTAGGTTTGTAATGTGTGTCATTTTGAAAATAAAACAAAAGAACAAAAAAAATGTGAGGTAACTTGGTGATTTATTCTATCGAGAAAATTTCATTCTATAATATTTTCTTTTCCATATTTCACTTTTATTTATAATGTATTAATCTATTTATAAATATTTTCTTATTTGGACTTTACAAACTTAGATAAAATTCAATTCTAGGATTAGCTATTTCTCTTTTTAACACTAACACTGGGTCACGACATCTATTGCCATAATTATTGATCACCAATAAGTATTTATGTTTTATACTAATAGGATATATCATATTTCCTTGACAGAGCCAATGAATGGACTTGCAACGACGGATCATGCATAAACGTGACAAAAAGATGCGATGGATACATCGATTGCCCAGACAGCAGTGACGAATGGGAGTGTTCGATGTGAGTAAAAATTTACTTATTTTAATTTTAAAAAAAAAATTTCCACATGATGGTATGTGAATACCATAATTTGCTAAGATACATTAAAGGACAATCAATCTTCATCATCAACAGCCAATAGGACACAGGCCTACCCTCTCAAATTGTAGAGCGTATGGGCTATATGGTCCACCACTAGCTAATCCAGTGCGGGTCGGTGAACTAAGCATGCGCCTTATAATTTCTTTCTTAGTTTCCTCGCGATGTTTCCCTTCACCGTTTGAGAGCAGTCAGTTACACTTAAGTTTTTAGAAAAAAACCATTCTTATATGGTATGAATTGGGATTGGACCTCTGAACATGATAGGCCGCGTTTTTCCCACTGCACCACCAACGCTCTAGTAGACGAATTGACGAAGAGGAGACAGGGAAACGGGCTCTGGCATCCCTCACTCACAAAGCACACAGTGTTATTTCAATGATTCTATAGGGGATAAATTACCAAGGATAGTCCTTGGTGGGGCCCCCGAGCCACATGAGCTAAGGCGTGTGTAAGTTTTTTGTTTACCGACGCTCTAGTTGTCGAATTGATGAAGTGGAGATAGGGATGGGCTCTGGCATCCCTCACTCACAAAGCACACAGTGTTATTTCAATGATTCTGTAGGGAATAAATTACCAAGGATAGTCCTTGGTGGGGCCCCCGGGCCATATGAGCTAAGGCGTGTGTTAGTTTTTTGTTTACCGACTCTCTAGTTGTCGAATTTGATGATGTGGAGATAGGGATGGGCTCTGGCATCCCTCATTCACAAAGCACCCAGTGTTATTTGATTCTGTAAGGGGTAAATTAGGGGCGTAGCTTCTGCCGTATCATCCATATCAATCATATGGGGCTCCCGGGCTACGGGAGCCAAGACGTGTGTATAAGTTTTTTGTTTCTGTAAAAAGAAATGTTTATCCTACATTTGGGCTTCGCCACATTGAGAAAGAAGGGGCCTCTTGATTAACCCGGATAATTACTGCGGAAGGGAGTGTACCCCGCTTTTATGAACGTATATATATTCTTAGTTGGTTTTTTACTCAAACACTATGCAAGAAGTATTGATTTTAATTCTAACTAATAAGAAGATGAGTTTGTTTGTTTGTTTGTTACGCTTTCAAACCTCAACTACTCAACCGATAATCGTGAAACTTTGCTTACACGTTGGCAGAGTTATAGAAAAGGACATAGAATATTATTCATCCAGAAAATGAACTGTTTCCTGGAGATAATTTGAAAATAAAAAAATCAACGCCTGACAAATAAATATGAGCAATAAAAATTGAATAAATGTTTGACAAAAAGAGGCGGTGACGAAGTCGCTGGCAAAACTAGTATAAAATATGAGTTTCACCTATACATGTGATAATCCATTTTGTCGGTCTGAGACTTAATATTATTATAAATGTGAAAATAACTAACTCTGTCTGTCTGTCTGTTACCTGTTCTCGCCTAAACCGCTGAACCGATCTTCGTGAAATTTTGCAAACACGTTGTCAGGGATGCAGGAAAGGACATAGGGTACCTTTCATCAAGAAAAAGTACTGTTCTTGAGGGATCATCTAAGGCCTGGCGAAGCTGTAACTGCAATGAAGATGTTAGGCTTTACATTGCTCATATATTTTTAGTCAGGCGTAATTTTTTATATTTTTCAACGCGGGCGAAGCCGCGGGTACCAGTTTCTAATAAAATATCTAACTCCGATTCTGTCCGGAGTGTGCTCACGATACAATTCTGTTGGGAGCTCTCAGTTAAAAACACTGCTTTGTGTTTTCAGTAACGCCTTGTGTACACTGCCTTCCTATCCCGACCATGGGATATACACTCGTCGCGTAGACTCAAACACTACAGTTCCAGCAACGCCTAGCGAGGAATTCGACACAGTACTCCTTCACATCAGCTGCGACGATGGCTACGACGCAACAATCAAAGACATCATATGTATTAACGGGACTTGGATGAATGAAATGCCTGAATGCGAAAGTAAGTTTCAATAAAGATTGCATGTAGGTACATTATAAACCAGCACCAGCTAAATAAAAAATAAAAGAATCCAGCTCAGATGGGCAGTGTTCGGGAAACTCCGAGACATCTTTTCATTCAAAATTCCTCAGTGCCTTAAGAGCCATTTTACATAATTCGCTTGATTTATACAATTTCGAGTGTTAAATTTTCCAACCTATAAAAGAAATATATGATATTGAAGTATTGTTTCAAATAGCTCAATTCTTCGTATTGACATTTAATAAAACAAATTTTGAAATATTATTCTATTTTTTGAGTAGTAGCCAAAATGCTACGGCTAATTTTGTCAAAAACACGCGCAGAGGTAAGTTCGGAGACGTTTTTGTACCGTTAAAATTATTAAATTAAACTGAAAAAAAAAATACCCATAGGTCACAAATATAAATCCATTGACACATAATAAAACAGATTTTTGATACCTAGTTTAGAACACAAAAAAAAATAGATATTATGAGGTATAAATTTCTACGATTTTACCTTGACATTTTACAATTATACTGAACGTTATTTCCAATGAAAACATGCCCCAAATGAAATTGGAATCTCGCCCAATCAGGATACTAATAAAAATATATAGTTTTTTAATTTACAATACTACATTATTTAGTTATATTCGGATGCATTCGTGCGCACTGACTAGTACTGCGCCTTTACCTACACTTGCGCAGCGTGATTTTGTGAAATGGCTCTTAAAACAAAAGTTTTTGACCAATGGGTGTTACCAGTGATGACAAATGGCGCTGAAACGTGGTCTTTAACTGTGGGTCTCGTAAGAAAGGTCAACTTCGCTCAACAAGGTTACACTGAGAGATCAAATCAGGAATGAGGAGATGCGTAGACGAACAAAAGTTACCGAAATGACTCGGCGGTTTTGTAAGTTGAAGTAGCAGTAGGCAGGACACATAGTACAGAGAACCAACTGCCGCTGGGGGTTGAAGGTTTTCGAGTGGAGGCCTCGGACCGGCAAGCACAGTGAAGAATACACAGGGTGGACAGATGACCTGATAAGGGCTGTGGAAATCTGCTACCGCCCGGTCTTTTTGGACAATTGGGGGGAGGTCTTTGTCGAGCACTGGACACCTTTTTTATTAAAGATGGATTTGCTCTTGGCCAACATATATCCGTGTAAGAAAGATGAGACCAACGATGGAGCAAGCTCAACCTGAAGATGCCTATTCACTCAAACTTTGAAAAGATTTGGGTTGTATGAGCTCGGAAATACAGACCAGGAGTTCCAATTCTTCCAAGCTACGGCTGAGATGAAGATGATAATGAAAAAAAAGCAAAAAAATTGTAACTTGTATTTAAATTTCAAACAAATGTGATTTTAGCCAGTGGAATCCCCATATTCAAAGAGGGGAACCCCCAGTAGATGCAAATAACAGATTTTATGTTTATTATTTTCAGATTTAGACGCCATCAAAAGACTTCCAAATAACAGTGCTAATTGGTGTACTAGGTGAGTTTAAGCTTTAATTATACTAATAAAAACTAAAGATAAAAATAATTATTATTGACAATAAATTCAATGGTTTAATAATATTTGTGGTTTTCCAGCACTCAATGGCGATGCAACGACGGAGGTTGCATAGACAATAAAGAGAAATGCGATGGGAAGAACGATTGCTATGACAGAAGCGACGAGTTGTATTGTACTGTTAAGGACAGGAAGTAAGTTGCACCTCAAAATCCACAACATTATATATATATTGTTACGTGCGGTGTGAGTTAAAATACCGTGTAAGGGCGAAAGGAACAATTTCTTTACACAAACCAAGATGATTTCCAAAATCACTGAACTTGTCCGATGAAAGCGTTAAACTTGCCAAAAAGTCATCAATGATTCCCTTAATGTGTCGCCGGTTCACTGTCGCAGATAACTTCGCAAAAGCTCCGAAGAATCGCTTTCGTATCGCTGGTTATCGCACAACTAAGGCCCCACTTTACTGGCCGCCTCTTATTTATACTTGGCGCCAAACGCCTCGATGTATTTCGAATTTACTAGAAATGTAACAAGATCAGTCTTGTTATCCACAGCTCCACAAATCCACAGCTCGCTCGCATAGATGTTAGAAGCCAAGCCTTAGAAGACACAGCTTGGTAGTTTAAAAGAAAATAAAGAAAAAAAAAATTCAATGTTTCAGCAGTTATTCCAACTGCGTAGTACCCGATCATCCGCCCAACGGCATGTACACGTTCAATCCACCTTATAACCCTGGACGCGAGGTGATTTTCGTCAATGTGTCGGTCGAATGCGAAGATGGATTCAGGGCGAACAAGGAATCGGTCAGTTGTGCAGACGGCGAATGGAATGGGAAAAATCCGGAATGCATACGTAAGTGTTTTAAGGGATTTATTTAATGTTGAAATAGGCATGGCAACATTTTTGGAATACATATTCTTGTTTTTTAAAAATGGCAATTTGCCAGTATTAAGTCTACTCCATGGAGATAGAGGTAAGGAGATTACTGCTAAGCCGTTGATAAAATTTTTAAGGAAATTTAGTATGGAGTTAAAATCTCAGAGGAGGTAATTTCGACAATGTGTAAAGTTAAAAAGCCATTTGGTATTTTGACAGAAAGAAACATATTTAATTCAGTAATTCGTTTAGGGAAAATTTACTTGAATTTTACAATTTTATTTTTTCAGAACTCTTGTCAACTGCAAATTGTAGGTGAGTTGCGTTGTTTTTTTAATTCTATTCGGTTTTTTTGGCTTCTAAATACCTATATTAGTCACTCGTAAAGTAATTATTTGCATGAATTTTTCATTCATTGATGAGCCCGTGGATGAGTGGTTGGGATGCTTCCCTTAACGCGCTGTTCTAGGGTTCCCCGGGTTCGATTCCCGGCAGGGTCAACTTTGAAAAATTAACTTTTCAAATTTGGCTCTGGTCTGGATTTGGAAAGTAGTGGCAGGGCACATTGCCTTTTCGCAGTCATTTGGGCAGCCCGTCTGGCGGCAGTAACCACTCCCTTACAGAAGACCACCCTGAAATAACAGCACATGTGCTGTTGTGTTTCGGTGAGTGAGTAAGGGATGCCAGAGCCCATTTCCCTATCCACACCAAATCCCTTATCCTTAATCCTACTGCAGTCGGCAGCGCACTTGCAACAGCTTTGGCGTTGCTTGTGTTATAGGCGACGGTAGCCACCTACCATCAAGTGGACCGTCAGCCTGTCTGCCGAACTTAACATTTAAAAAAAAAATTTGCAAGTGCAATGCCATTTTTTGTGACAAATCAAAATGTGCTCAATAGCTCTCAACTTGTCACAACTACCACGTTATGCGAGGTCATTGCGAACTCTATAGCTCGTCATACAAAATGTCGCCAACTAATGGAGAGTATGGTTTCCATAGTAGGCAGTTGTATAAAAAAATACATCCTATGACTTCTATAAAAATTATAATACAAGCAACGCTTTATGTGCTGTCAGTGCGCTGTCGACCTTAGTAGAACACTCGAACCTTGGAACAGACTTGGGTTGTATGAGCTCGGAAACACAGACGCTTGCAGGGAGTCGACAACACAGGCTCTGGTATCACTCACCAAAATGCACTAACACAAAGCCTGCTATTTATGTTAAGGTCGACAGCTAGGCTGACGGTCCACTTAATGGTAGGTGGCTACCGTCATCTATAATACAAGCAATGCCACAAGTGCTGCAAGTGCGCTACCGACTACAGTAGGATTAAGAATGCGGAATTAGGAAGGTATAGGCAATTGATCTGGCATCCCTTACACACTGAAACACAACATTTAACGGTGGTCTTCTGTAAGGGGGTGGTTACTGCCAGATAATAATAATAATAATAATAATAAATCTTTATTGCCAAACAATTTAACAATGTTTATAAATACAAAAGTTTTTTATCTTAAAGCTATCCAATTCAGAGTTACCAGCGGCCCCTGCACTAAGCGAAGCTTGTATCGCAGGGGTCTGAGAGTGAAATACTAGACAGGGGCTTACTACAAAATGACAATGATTGGCTGTATGGAGGAAACCTAAGTGATGGCATACTCTAGTTGAGTTTTAGGTGATTGTTGTGTGTATGAGGGTAGTGTGTGTGTATGAGTGTGAGTGTGAATGTGTGTGTCTGTGTCTAATTACGTATGTGAAATCATTTCAAGAATATGGTGACGGCAGTAAAAGAGGTTTTTACTGCCGCCAAACCCAAATAGCCGCGTTCACATCAGCAGCACGCACTGATGAGGTTGTCTAGCGGATTTAGCTCGCGAGCGCTCGCGAGACAGTTTCAAGTAAATAACCACTATCCCGAGGCGGGCTGATCCAGAAGCTCTGGAATATTCAGTAATGGACAGCTGTGTAGTTGAATTGACTCATGAGCGAAAACACTAGTGTCTACACCGCACGCACAGCGCACACCGAGGCACCTTTCAAACAGACCGTTTACGGACAACGCATGGCTCTTGCCAGAGGCACGCTCGGCGAGCCAACGTACGCCCGAACAATCCCGAGCCACGTCCACACCGACCGAGCATTTGGCTCGTGAGCCCGTGCGGCCGATGTGGACGCGGCTAATGACTTCCAAACTAAACGAATTGTTTTCTTTTACAGCGAAGGCCAATGGCAATGCATTAATGGCGAATGCATATCTTTGACGAGTAAATGCGACGGCCATTACGATTGCATTGACCACACAGACGAAGCAGAGGAAGTGTGTTCGAAATATGATGCGTAAGTATTGTGTAATTCGATATAAAGGTGCACTTCGGATCTTAGCGACCGAGATGCGCGACCGTAACTAACGAGAGTGACAGGCGGCCGCGACTAACGGGAGTGACTTGCGACCGCGAGCACATAATATATACAAGTACTGCGAGTCACTCCCGTATAAATTAATATGAAACACTAACGGGTGCAAGCTACCGCATCGCCCGACCACGGTGGGCTTGACCAGAGAGTCGGGACGAAATCGCGCGACGTAGCCGAGAAGCTCATCAAAATGACGGCGTTTTCCTCCCACGGGGTCGAGATATTGATACAATTAGTCGGTAATTCTTCTCTTCTCCTCATTATCATATTCATCTCAGCCGTAGGACTTCTACTGCTAGACAAAGCCCCCCCTCCCCTCCCCTCTCTAATTTTCCAAAAGGACCAATCAGAAGCAGCGTGGACGCACCGTCAACCTGCAGCCGTTATCAGGTCGTCTGTCCACCCACAAGGTGGCCTCTACTAGAGAACCTTCCGGCTCCAGCGGCCGTCGAAAAGTTTTAGAAGGAAAGCAATGCAATATTAATAAGTACTATTAGGATACAAATAAATGTGTCCCAAGAGTACAGAATAAATTTGTATGGGTTCAGTTGACAGAACCCTAAAATTTGTACTACAAATTCCAGCCACAATGATTTTAGTCGTCATAATCTGAAATAGCACCCACTGTAAGAGCCGAAGTACTAGATTGCTATTTCAAGCCGCCGCCTCGAAGGTTCAGATAGCCATGATGATAGTCAACCTCCGATAGGAGATGACACCAAAAGAGGAAAAGTAACTTAAGTAGGGGTACTAAAACATTTCTCTTTCCTTTCAAGTTGAACCTTACCTTACCCGAGCCACTAACGCGCTTGCAACTCTCTTGATGTTTCTTGTGCGTTTAATATGCTGTTAGTCTATGTACATACCGCCTTATATAATTAAAAAAAAAAAAACAAAAATTATGCTAGAAAAAAATATATAAAAAGAAACTCCTTTCTACCCACAGCAATTTGAATCCGAATTTGTGCCGAGTACCATTCATAGACAACGGTAAATACACCATAAACGACCACCCAGAGATACAGCCAGGAGAAGCCTTGGCGCAAATGTTCTTGAAGGTGACGTGTGAGGCTGACCACATGTTGCAAGGGATGCTCATGACATTATGCATGAAAGGAAGATGGCTGACGCCAATACCGAAATGCACACGTGAGTATAACTGACTGACTAGTTAAGGCGAAAGCAGTAGAAAATCACAGTTTAGACAGAAATCTTAAAACTTATGTTGTAATTAAAAGCTATGTTATTATAACCTAACGACTCCGCCCACGGCTTTGCACGGATGCAATTTTTGAAGTTCACCTCCTTAATAATCGTTACCTAAAAAGCGTTACGTTATCTGTCATTGTAACTTTGAAATCTGTGCAACAGCTGACAGCTGAACGTCGAAATCTTGTATGAAAAAATTAGTACGCATTGAAACACGAAGCGATAGCGCGTTGATACAAAGTGATATTTTTTTTTTTTTTTTTTAATATTTACAAAAAATATAGTCGTGTACAGACACGACTCGTTTACGATTTTATTATCGTAAACGTTTGGCGATGTGTACTTGTGAGGAAAATAAAAAACAGAACGAATGTTACTGTGCTTAACTGAATCTATATCAATCTAAGTTGAAGGTTCTATCATCGTTAAGTTGTAATGTTTCATCTTCATCATCAAGCCACAAGAGATCTTAGACCCTCAGCAGCTATCTACAACCAACCAAACCACTCTTCGAGATAGTAGGCATCTCAGACGAACGTGTGCACAATATCTTAAACCAACATTTAGATATCTAGAAGCTCTCCGCTCGATGGGTGCCGCGTTTACTGACTGTTGATCAAAAACGTATGCGTGTGACCACTTCGGAGGCGGGTTTGACGTTGTTTCAACGAGATGAAACTGATTTTTTTTGTCGTTTTAAAACAGTAGACGAAACATGGATCCACCACCGTACCCAGGCCCGGCTCTAGGGGGTCGGCAAGCCGGGGCCTATGTCCCGGGCGGCAAGTTTAGAGGACGGCCAAATTCACACTTTGACTACAGAATAAATAATATCACAAGTGCAGAAATTTCACTCTTGTTTTACTGTGGCCACTGGTACAGCACACGGAACGAGTGGCCGGACGCGGCGAAAGCGCGGAGTGAAACGCACGAACATTATTATTTAACCAGTTGTATGCCGGAAGCCAAATTACCCTTGTCTGCCAGCGCTTAAATTTATCATTTCAAGTGCCATTTGCCATGACATATACAGGTTGTTCAAATTTCAACCGTTTTTACCGATTTAACTACTGACTCTGACTGACCTAATTGTTCTCCCAGAAGGAGTCATGGGGGTTCTACCATGATTTATTAATAACGTGGATCCACGTTCCGGCATACAAAGGGTTAAACATGTGTGTTGTTTGACTTGTTTGTTTATGTTTAGTACTTGTGTTATATGACACCCAACTCCAATGGAATATTGGATATAAGAGGGTGGAGCAGTTGCTGAAAAAAGTGGTGTCGACCCTATTTTGCAAAAAAACGAAATGAGATGAGATGTGTGAAGACGAATTACAAACACTCCAACCCGTTCAACTATTTTCTAAACAAATAATGATGGTATTTGATCGAATGAATCCGAATTTGAATTTCGCTTTTCTTAATGGTACTAATATTTTGAAAATGTCAAATGAAGAACTGCAAAAGTATGGAGCAGATCTGGCTCGAAAATACGAGCGAGATTTAAGTGCCGTTGAAATCTGCAAGGAACTCTGCGTTTTTAAAGAGCAAGCTACGCTTTTTTTTTTTTTTTGTGAATTTTTTACAATATTTTTATTGCCCTGCGAATTTACTCTACGCTTCCTACTACACCCGCAAGCTGTGAGCGAAGTTTTAGCAAACAAAAACTAACTAAAAATTATTTGCGATCTTCTATGAGCCAGGAAAGCTTAGCAAGTCTTGCAATCTTACGAGATAAATTATGACAAGGCAATAGATTTATTTGCTTAACAAAAAGCTAGTAAAATTGTAATTTCAGTTCACTTATTTTTTTATTATTATTTATTTAGTTTTAGATTTTAGATTAGTTTAGTTTCATTTAGAACTAATATTTGTATATCTTTTTTGTTACTATGTTATAAATAAATGTAATTAAATATCTACTTATAAAAAAAATCCCAAATATATATGATTTTTATTTTTATTATATGTATTTTTATTTTAAATCCTATCCTATGCTGTGTATATAAAATATATGTATATCCTACACGTTCATGTCTATATATCTGTAAATAAATAGACTTATCACAGAAATAACAGCGACGGATGCATTATCCGGAAGGCCTATGTCCAAATGTTAATCAAGTAGTGGACATCTGATAGCTGAAAATTATAAAGATGATAAAAGTAAATATAAGTGGACGGGGGCGGCATTTTTCAGTTTTTGCCCCGCCTAAAAAAATCGAAGATCCGAGGCTGACCGTACCCCAGAAACCAAACAACAATCGAACCGGCGAACCAGCTCCGAAGAAGGCCAAAGCAGTTTTATCGGCCAATAAAGTGATGGCTACAGTTTTTTTGGATGCACGTGGAGTAATCCATATTGACTACCTAGAGAAGGGTAAAACGATTAATGGCGAATATTGTGCCAATTTATTGAACCAATTTAACACAATTTTACGTGAAAAACGACCACATTTGGCTAAGAAGAAAATCCTCTTCCACCAAGACAACGCACGAGTGAACACCTGCGTGATTGCCATGGCAAAACTTCATAAGTTGCGCTATGAGATGCTTTCTCACCCACCGTATTCGCCAGATTTGGCCCCTTGTGACTATTTTCTGTTTCCTAATTTAATAAAATGGCTTGGTGGGAAAAGATTTGGCTCCAACGAAGAGGTCATGCACGAAACCAATGCCTATTTTGAAGGGTTGCCTAAGTCGTATTTTATGGAAGTGATCGAAAAGCTAGAGAAACGCTGGGTGTAGCGCATTGAGCTACACGGAGACTACGTTGAAAAATAAATAATAATAATTTAATTAATTCTACTCCTTGTTTAATTTTTACCAGACTTATCACTCCGCCCTCGCTACTCAGCCTCGGGTAAATTCTAATACCCCAAGGCAGCCTCGGGTAAATACTTAATACCCCGAGCGGGCCTCGCGAAGTATTCTCAGAACACCCAGTGAAAACAAATATGTTACGAAATGTCCCCATTGGAGTGCTCCAACCGTGCCCCGGCCGGGGCCCGATGAAGTATGAATTGGTTCATACAAAAGCATACTATGAATATATATCTTCACCGGGCCCCGGTCGAAACACGGCCAGGGCCCGGTGCTGCCTCGCGGTATAATATTAAAGTCTCGACGAGTATGTATATGGCAAGGCTAGTTAAAAAATGCGAAGATGCATTAACGCACAATAAGATCACTCGAGTCTGATGTACTTATGGATATTCCACACTTTTTGTCTTCCGCTAACAAGTGTCCCTCCCTAGTCTGCGCTAACACTTTTAAAGTTCAATATTTATTTATTTATTTTCTTATTTATTTATTTATTTACACGCCAACAGCTTAACATAACTATAATTTCATAATTAACTTTAAAGTACTATTAGATTTATAATGTAAGCCAATTACAGGCGTGAACAACATTTACAGTTTCAAGTTACATAGGTAAACACAAGTTACATACTATATAGAAAGTAATTATATTTTATTAGTAGTCGACTGACGAGCCTTTTGAATGAGATGCTTGCCTTAACGCTCTGTTCTAGGGTTCCCGGGGTCTATTCCCGGCAGGGTCAAATTTGAAAATGAACCTTTCAAAATTGGCTCTGGTCTGGATTTTGAAAGTGCCAGGGCACACTGCGTTTCGCAGTCATTTGGGCAGTAGCCCGTCTGGCGGCAGTAACCACCCCCTTACAGAAGACCACCGTGAAATAACAGCACGTGTGTTGTTGTGTTTCGGTAAGTGAGTAAGGGATGCCAGAGCCCATTTCCCTATCCACTCCAAATCCCTTATCCTTAATCCTACTGTAGTCGGCAGCGCACTCGCAGCAGCTTTGGCGTTGCTTGTGTTATAGGCGACGGTAGCCACCTACCATCAAGTGGACCGTCAGCCTGTCTGCCAAACTCAACATAAAAAAAAACTCTTAAAATCTTTAAATGAGTCACCAAAAATATCCAAATCTGGCAATTTGTAGTTTAATTTGTTGTAACCCAGGCAAAGTCTGGCGAGTGGATGATGCCGACCCAGGTTAGTTCGGCATGGATACAGATTAAAGATATTAAAGATATTAGTGGGGCATCTGGGATATTTATAGGGGACACGGAACCCAATCTGCCCAAGGACATGCTCGCACTCAAGCTTGCCATTAAGTATTCTGTGAAGAAACAACATATCCTGAAGCATACGTCGGTCACGCAATTCGAAAAATTCCAATCTCTGTGCTTATGGATGCCTGTGAGATATACCGTTGCAAGAATTCTAAATATCTCGCGCTGAATGCTGTCGACTTCGAGAAGTTCAAAATTTAGATGTTCAGATCTAACGATAGATTGAATGGTGCGCTCGGTGAATAAAATATAACTAACTTGTATGTCCTTTTTCTCAGGTTACTGCTTCTTAAAACAGCATCCGAGCATGCAATACCAGTGCAAGGTCATGGAGAACGGAGTCACAGGAGTCAGACCGTGCAGGGAGAAGGAACCCATAGGCACAGTTGTCAAGTTGAACTGCTCAATGCACTATTATTCCGAAGAGTTTCTGCCCGACATTAAATGCACGGAATTCGGATGGAGTCACAGTCAAACTTGTAAAGCAGGTGAGAATTCTGTTTCAAGAGAGACGCTTCAAATAAAATTGATTGAAAATTTTATAATAAGAGGAATATTTTTTTTTTTCGTATTCGGAACATGAAAATGCAGATACTTTATAATTTCTTTTAGCGCACTTGCAGCACCTGTGTTAAAGGCGATGGTAACCACCAACCATAGAGTGTACCGCCAGCCTGTCTGACAACCTTAATATAAGAAATCTAAGTGTTATAAGACTTACAGTCTACCTATACTTGTTATAAGAAGAGTTTGACGAGTCCGTTGGATGAGCGTGGTTAGGGTGCTTGCCTTAACGTTATGTTTTAGGGTTCCCGGATTCGTTTTCCCAGCACCACTTTGAAAATGAACTTTTCAAGTTTGGTTCTGGTCTGGATCTGGAAAGAAGTCGCAGGGCACACTGCGTTCCGCAGTCATATGGGCAGCTCGTCTGGCGGCAGTAATCATCTTCTTACAGAAGACCACCGTGAAATAACAGAACATGTGCGGTTGTGTTTCGGTGAGTGAAGTAAGGGATGCCAGAGCCCATTTCCCTATCCCTTATCCTTAATTCTATTCCTATTGTTGTCGGTAGCGCATTTGCAGCAGCTTTGGCGTTGCTTTGTTATAGGCGACGGTAGCCACCTACCATCAAGTGGACCATCAACCTGTCTGCCGATCTTAACATAAACAAAAAAAAAACTGAATCTAAGTTAACCACTAAAGTAAGATGATTTCATTACGGGCACAGCTAGTATCAGCACGATTCGTTACCAATCAAAGCACGCTTGATGTCGAATGGAGCCGAGTAAACCCGATTCGGGATCACCCACCCGAGCGTGACGGTTTACTTACGTTTACTTACTCAGCGATAAACAATAAATTTTCACTGGAAAATATTTTGTTACAGAATGCGGCACTCTTACGCCGCACGTGAAGAAGCTTTCGATCGGCGGTCGAGTTGCTAATCGCTCTGACATACCTTGGCACGCCGGAATATACATTAAGACGAGGGATAAAATTAACGACATCACCAACTACGAACAAATATGTGGCGGTACACTCATTAGTTACAGCATTGTACTTTCTGGTGAGTAGACGTTTCAAACGTTTCGTCAACAACTGCGGTTGACATCCTCAGTGGTGTAGTCCGTGTTAGAAGAAAAAGTACATCTATCACTCACGCCTTAATCGGGAAGCCATTGAAATTTTCAAGCATCCAAATAATTTCAACAGGAAGGAGGAAAATCTAAGGCTACACAACATTTGGTATCCGGCACTACGCAAGAATAATAATAATAATGAAAGAAAGAGAGGGCATTATAATCCCTCTCCTAGTGACCACACCCCACCAATTCAAGCACGGGGTGGGGATATAAATTTAAAAATTTAAATACAGACACATTCCAGTCGACAAATCAGTCTCGCTCGAGAAGTCGAAAAGTGCAGAAGTGAAGTGCAGTGATGTGATGTACTTTTTCTTCTAACACGGACTACACCACTGAGGATGTCAACCGCAGTTGTTGACGAAACGTTTGGAAGAATTTCCAACAGACCTGGGCCATCATCCCGGAAACCCACAACTCATATGGATACCGGCCGAGAAAACCTACATTCTGCATTTTATTTTATTTTATTTTATTTTATTGTTAGGCATTGTTGATGATGGCCACCCCGACCGCATTTAGCGTATATTTTGTTGCTTTCGTAGTTAATTAATTTCGATGTGTATGTTTTTTAATAAAATTATCCTATGGGAGGCGAGGTGGCACTGCGCATGCGTCGTCAGCTGATGCGCACAGCCAATCCCATGAACGTTTCAAGTTTAGGAATTCAAGTGGCAGAGTACACTGTCGTAGGGAGTAAAAGAATGGGCAACTCGTCTGACAGTAGACAGATTCTTACAGAAGACCATCGTGGAATAACTGCTGTACTCCTGGAATAATGAATGCCTTATACATGCTCTTATATTTCTGAATTTATTAGTTCCTATAGGCCAAACTGCCTGTTACAAGGGTGTAGTTACCGCGATATCATTAATATTAGGAGTAGTCTTATGCCTGCTCGGTCATTTCAAAAATCGCTCAGAGGCTCTAGTATGAGTTTACGATACTACACCAATACTACACTCGCTAGCGAGAACGTAAAACTTTTGTATGGGAAATCGTGAACTGTCAATGTCAAATTATCAATTTTCCATATAAATGTTTTACGCTCTCGCTAGCGAGTGTAGTATCGTAAACTCATGCTAGAGCCACTGTACTATAGTACAGTTCAGGCAGTGAACTATACTAGTGATTCTTTATTTTTTCCAATGTTTCTTTCTGATCTGAATTGCTTTTCGCGTTCACCTCAACTAACTATAGATAGAGAATACTTTAATATTTACGTTATGTAATTATATATATTTACTTGAATTTGTTTTTTTTTTTTCATATTTTCATTATTGTTTAAATAATTAGACGAAATTATTTTTTCTTTAAACATAAGGGACTTTTCTCAAGTGTATAACAAAAACATTTTTTTTTAGATAATATGAAATAGATATAATATACATTATTCACAAATTAAATACTAGTAGTAGTACGTAAACAATGAAAACCTACTTTATTAATTACTAGCCGAAACCGCAACTTAGTAGGTACACGTGGTATTCGGTATAGGGCGTAACGTTCTTGTTTGCAAACTGATCGGAATGAAACAAACACTAAATGTTACGGGAAGCTCGCTACAATACATCAGTGAAAACCGCATTCAAATCGGTTAAGCAGCTTCTGAGATTAGCTTACACAAACGCACAAACAGACAAAAATTTTAAAAATTATTTTTTTGACCTAGGGAATTTTAACATAAGTAACTATAACGTGTAGAATTTGTTTTTTTTTTATGTACAAACACGGCTCGTTTACGATTTTATTATATCTTCTAATATATAAAATTCTCATGTCACAGTGTTTGTAACAAAACTCCTCCGAAACGAATGGACCGGTAATGAATTTTTTTTTCGTATATTTGGTAGGTATGAGAATAGGTCGTAAAATATTTTTCACCCTCCTACCCCCACCCCCATTTTTTAATCGCGATTTTAGTATTTTAGTATGAAGAATATTCAGAGAATTTAACCGTCGTTTGAAAATAAAATTTGACCCGATAAGTGGCGCCACAATCAGGGGCGGATCCAGGATTTCATTTTGGGGGGGGCATTCTGCCAAAGTTCGGAGTTGAGTTAATATCACAAGTAATTTTTTTGTGTATTTTTTTACTAGTTGAGATGCATTATGGTTGTATTGTATTGCAAATACTTTTAACCCGCGTAATCGCGTATTTGAACTGTCTCAAATGTCTGACTTGAATTATGAAACTTTCGATAACTTTGATTGATATGGATTATATTATTCTATATTCAGTTCATATATGAATTGAATTGTACTTGAATTGAATTGAAAAGTTAAGTCAAAAATATGGAATTCCTGGGTCTTTGGGGGGGGCCATGGCCCCTGTATCCGCCGCCAATGGCCACAATCGGGTTATGGAATTATTTCGGGTTCTGGCAGGACAACGTCTGCTGGGTCTGCTAGTTATGTTATGATAGATGTATCCCGCAGAGTGCCTTAAAATTTTCAAGCACGTTTTTTTTACTCTGGCAACAGTGGAGGCTTATTTTTGCATTGACCCTTGTCGTCTCGTTCTAACCTACGTCTGTCCTTTTCCTAAGAACAAATGCACACGAGTTTTTAAATCACAACACTTTTCACTCACTAATTATTTCGTCGCGTACAATATAATAGTTTTTTTGTTAACCCTCATTACAGCCGCCCACTGCTTCCACGGAAACGATGATCGCAGAATGTCAAGACGCCAATTCGCTGTCGGAATCGGTAAAATATACAGACTCTGGGACGATCCATTGGAAATCGCTGACGATGTACAGAAATCAGATGTAAGTTTACCAATTTTTTTCTATGAATAATTAATATTTTAAGGTCGTCAGACAGGCTGCTGGTCTACTGCAGAGGTTCACAGACTTTTTTCCTCATGCTTTTTCCTCATCCTCAGCTACATTTCTTCCATATTCCCAAAACTCGACAAAAAATGTGAAGACTAGATCTAACTATGAAAATTTGCGTTGCGGCTGAGTTCCAACCACAAATGGGGAGTTTTCTAAATGAAATAAGTGAGAATTGATTGGTTTTTTTGTCACCTCCATTCTTTTGTCACGCCAACGTAGACCCCCGTCGAGTCTCCAATGTACCCCTGGGGTCCACCTGGACCACTTTAGGAACTAAGGGTCTATTGGATATAACGTCGCCTATAACAGTAGGTATCTAATTATATGACGAAAATATCGTGAAAGCTGAGAAAGGTAAGGACTTGGCTCACGAGATCACCGACATGTGGGATGTAGATTCGACAATCACCCGAATTTGTCTTTCCGCGAACGAAACACCTCAAGAGGCTCTCGCTAGATGGCTGAATCAAGGGTCAGATACAGAAGGCGGTACTTGTTGACACGGCACAAATCGTCAGGAGTTTCCTCACTCTGCAGCCCTAACCACCTGTAGATTGGGCTTTGCCCCGCCACTAGCGGATTTAAAGTTTAAAGTTAAAAATTGTTAAAGTTTTAAGTTATGTTTGGCTTTGCCCCGCTTCCTGTTACAGGGGATAACTAAACTTAAGTTTTTTGTAATATATATTTTTTATAGATACATATTGTAAAATACGTAGTGTACCCTTTTGGGCTTAGCGATTTTTACGCGTATGGTATTTATATGATTTTCGTTTTTATTAAAGAAATTGAAAAATAAAAGGCCTGTTTGGCGTATATTGTGTGTAGAAAATAGAATTATACAACATTTTATGGAAGGGGGAAAAGGACCGATCAGAATGACGCAGAGATGACAGCTGCCGTAGATCGTCGTGTTAATTTAGCTAAATCACGCTAGAGGGCGGTAAAGCGTGAACACTTAGAATTAAGAATTAAAATAAATAAATGTATAATAATAATAATAAATTTTATTGCAGTCATAGCTCTACATCCATAACATACATTTGTTAACTTTAAATTCATTAGAATAACGCAATATACTAAACGTAACGTCGTTAGGTGGAACGCTATATACTCTTAAGAGAGGTGCACTGATTGCCAATATTTAAGAAGTAGACTATCCAATCTGTCTGCCAACACACTCAGAGTGCTGCAAGAGTTATGCTGGATGGATGCTGAACCACCAGGATCCCCCAGGAACATGCCCGAAGCACTGCAATGCCTAGGCAGGCCCAACAGCGCTCTAAATACGTTGTTATATAGGAATCTTATACTTTATATATAAAAATGAATCCCTATTTCCCTTGGTCACGGCATCACGCATGAACGGGTAGACCGATTTTAATTCGGCTTTCACTAATGGAAAGAGGAATAAACGGGGAATGTTCTTATACATATATAAAAAGTGCATCCCGGGCGAAGCCTGGGGCGGGTCGCTAGTAATTAGTAAAAATCTGTGTATGTTTTCCATTAAAATAAATAAATAAATATTTGTCCACAGGTAAAGAGAATAATTATTCCAGAGAGCTACCATTCGCACGCCACATATTACCAATCAGACATAGCTCTGGTCGAAGTGACGAAACCGTTTGAGCACCGCGCGCACATTGTGCCCGTGTGTCTAGATTTGGACGCCGACTTTGACGAGAGACATATAAACGGTGGTGTATACGGCAAGGTAAGTATAAGTTCATCCGTTACCTAAATAAAGACTAATACGTCTGGCGGCAGTAACCACCCCTTACAGTAAAATACGGCTTGTGTACTGTGTTTCTTTCAGGTACTTATTCGGGGGGGGGGGGGGGGTCCCCACCGGAATAGCTTTAGCGCCCCCCCGGAGCCCCGCCATAGCAGGCCATAGAATTTTATGGCGCGGCAGTTGTGGGCTTCGCTAATTCTATGTATATGTCGGTGGCCGATCTTATAATCCTTATTGTAAAATGTAGATGCTTAGGTAGATCGTGATACGGTGGCGTTTCAAGAAGTTCTTAACTAATATCAGTCAGATCGTTCCAAGTAATCTTTTAATGTTGTATAAATGAATATTGTAATTGAACAAATGAATATCTTAAATACTTATAGTGAAAACCGAATTAAAATTGGTCTACCCATTCACGTGTGATGCCGTGAGCAAGGAAAATAGGAATTCATTTGTATATGTAGAGATTAATGTGAATTTATAACGAAGTCCTTTTATTTTTTAACTTCGCCCCCCCAAACCTCTTAGATGCTCCCCCGAATCAAATTGTCTGAAAGAAACACTGCTTGTGTACTGTTACGTTTCGGTGAGTGCATCGACGTAATATCCAACTAGACTTCTAGTACAGGGCGAACGCATTCAGACAACACATTAGAGAAACAGATATTATATAATTCCACGCCCGGTAATGTTCGAGCAGTAACGACCAGTAGAATTTCGTCGTGACCTTGATCGGACCAATTGGCTTTCAGTACCCCGCGCCCGCGACCTCAGTTAGTTGCCAGAACAATTTGCATTGTGAATATATAGGTATTAGCCGTCTACTTGGATATTACGTCGATGGGTGAGTAAGTTAGGGATGCCAAAGCCCATTTCCCTATCCCTCCCTGCATCAGAAGAAAAAGGACAATCCTGCCACAAAAGGACTAATTTAGATACCTCATTTAAATTATACGTATCGAAGGGCAAATTGCTGATGAATGATCCTGGCTACTTGGTTATGTCTGTGCAAATACTCGCCGTTAGAAAGGTGAGCACAACCGGAAATAATATGCCCGAGTGTCTCTTTAGGACGGTGGCATGCTCGACAGATGTCGACCGTACCGTCCTTCAGGATATATTTCCGGTAATTGTTCGTCTTAATCACCTCGTCAGCAATTGTACAGACAAAACCTTCAATTCACTTTCATCGAAACGTAGCCAGTTCACTGACATGAGCGAGTCTACATCAAGTCCCGTCAGAGCCTTGTAGAATCGCCTTGCCTTTCCACACACACTTACCGTCTTCGGTGCTTATAACTACTAGCTTATGCCAGTTCTCATTTTGTCCATTGCTACAACGTCGCGATGTACCCCCACTCTCGTGGTTCAGGAAATATTCCCGAAGACTGTACACCTCACGGTTATGGAAATTCTTGGCGTTTAAAAAACCTCGACCCCCTTAATTTCCGTAGGATGTACAGTATCATACACCGATGAGCGTGGGTGTAGCATGCAATGCATTGTGAGCAATCGACGAACCCTCCTGTCCAAACCATCGAGCTCAGTTTGAGTCCACCTTAGTATGCCAAAGGAGTAAATGAGTAAAGGCAAAACCCAGTCATTGAAGAGCACCTTGTTACCTCCTGATAAAAGACTGTTAAGAACTTTTATCAGGCAGCTAAAGAAACGCGTCCTCACTGTCTGTTTTATATCCATATCACTAATACGCAACGACTGTGACATACCAAGGTACATATGTCTCAACTTCAGAAAAGGATTTAAAAGACCTTTCATTTGAAAGTTGTAAATTTGGAGAATTTACGACTTTCCCCTTCTGAACATGCATGACCGCGCACTTTTCTACACCGAAATCCATCCTGATTGCGTTACTGAAACATTGAGTTATTTTCAGTAACTCTAACAGGTCTTTGGGTTTCGGTGCAAATTGTTTAAGGTCGTCCATGTACAGTAGGTGAGAAATGATTTCACCTCCTCTTCGTAGTCTATTTATTTATTTATTGATTAGAAAACCTAATTGCATACAAAAAATTACAAATACATTTTACAAAGCCATTTTACAAATACATTTACATTTTACAATTTACAATATTAAATTTTTACAAAGCCTCTTACTAGGTCTGACAAATTGCAGTTTATAAGTATTAGCTAGTAAACTAATAAGCTGTTAACTATAGCTTAGTTTTAAATTTCTCAGCAGAGTGCTGAGAGGATTTAAAGCTAAGCTAAACAACAGTGGACTCAAACTTTCCCCCTAAAAGATGCCATGTTCTATATTTATCATGTCCCGCAGTATCCAGGTTGACAAAGTACTGTGATCCACTGCCCCATACACATAGCTAAGAAAGATCTTAGAGTCGTATCTATTTTATATAACTCTAATATCCTTCTCAGCCACAAATGGGGCACCGAATCAAAGGCCCTCTGGTAGTCAATCCAAACTACCGAGAGGGCGCCGCTGCTCCGCTGGACACGCTGGCATATCTGGCATACCATTTGTTATTATTATTATTATTTTCAGGTAGCCGGTTGGGGGTATATGAATGAATATGGTGACTCGTCTCCTGTACTGAAAATTCTTGACGAGCCAATATTTAACCACAGCTACTGCTTCTCAAAGGTTCCAGCTCAGTCTCGACCACTTATTACCTCAGACAAAATTTGTGCCGGTTACTCAGACGGTAAGCCTTGAGTAGTTTTATTTGTACATCAAAAAATAGGAAATACTAAACCTTGTAGCATCATCTTGTCTGTTTGTTTGTTTGACCGACGTTTAAGACGATAGTACAAAAATAAAATCAGTCCTAGTACCATAAATATGAATGTAACTCTGTCTGTCTGTCTCACGTCTCACTATATGGCTCACTGTTATGATCTGTTGCATACGCATTGCTGGACTGGATACAAAAAAGTACCTTTCATTAACAAAAAGAATTTTGTTCCCTAGGGAAAAAATGCAACGCCCGACAAAACTAAATGCAAGAAGATTAAAATATACCAAGTGTTATATTTTTAACTAGCGGCCCGCTTCAGCTTCGCCCGTGGTGCAATTTTTATATACATAAACATTCCCCGATTATCCCTCTTTCCATTAGTCAAAACCGAATTAAAATCGGTCTACCTGTTCGAAAGTTATGGGCGTACATACATTCCGAAGATCCATTTTTATTTATATAGATTTTTCAACGCGTACGAAGTCGCGGGCACCAACCAGTCCTTAGTCGCTGGCCGCATCTGTCAGTCTCTGCATGTTTTCTAACTCCTCCTAAATCACTCAAACGATTTTGATGCGATTTTCACTAATAAAAAGAGCTTTAAACGAGGAAGGTTTATCTTTCTCTATATATATATAAAAATGAATCCCTATTTCCCTTGGTCGCGGCATCACGCGTGAACGGGTAGACCGATTTTAATTCGGTTTTCACTGATGGAAAGAGGGATAAACGGGGAATGTTTATATATATATAAAAATTACACCCCGGGAGAAGCCGGGGGCGGGTTGCTAGTATATTATATATATCGCGGGCACCAGCTATGACTTAATATAAAAAAGCTGAAGAATTTGTTTGAACGCACTTAACTCTGGTCTAGTCGAATTTGATTAGTTTTGGTGGCATTTGGTCGTTAGTCCGTCTTGTGGGTTTTTTTTTTTTTTTTTTTTTTTTTTTTTTTTTTTTTTTTTTTTTTATTACAGGTCCACAAAACTGGTATACAATTCCATATACAAGTAAGATGATAATAATATACAAAATAACATTTACGTCGGAATGCAACCTACTACAAGTGGACACAACATACAAAATAAAGTCATACGAGAGAAAATTAAAAAATTTAAATAGATACATGGTTAAAAAATGATTTCCTGGCCGAGACCACAGAACCACAGAATAAATCAAATTTATTTTGAATGCCATTATAAGAAGAGCACATCCGATAGAGTGGACTATGTTGACCGAGATTAGTGCGACACACAGGTAGGTGAAATGTTTTACGATTGTGTAATCGGCTACCAAGTCGAGGTACTGAGAAACAAAGACGCTCAAGAATATCTGGAGCATCAGTAATACCATGAACAAGCTTGTAAAGAAACATGAGGTCCAGAACTTTCCTGCGCTTACGCAAAGAGGCCAAATTAAAGTGAGAGAGATGTGATTCATACGATAATAATTGTCTGCACTTACAGTCCTGATATGTAAGATGGTAGAGGAAGCGCTTTTGGATACGCTCGATGCGATCGGAATGAACTTGATAGCCTGGGTTCCAAACAACCGAGCAATACTCCAGAGTACTACGTACTAAATTGTTATATATGAGTATAGATATGGTTGAATCCCTAAAAATTTTCATCTGCCGTGATACAAAGCCTGAGATCCTTGAAGTCTTTCCAATAATAGTGCCAATATGATCACGGAAGCTCAAACCACTATCCAAGATAACACCAAGGTCACGCATATACGAAACTTCGGATAAGGTAGTACCAGCAATGGAGTAAGCGATACCAGCTGTCACTTGACGTCTAGTGAATTTAATGAAATAACATTTGTCAGCATTAAGGAACATACAGTTTTGAATGCACCAATGATGGACTTTATTTAAATCTTCCTGCAATGAACGGTAATCCTCATGTGTAACAATATCTCTGTATATTTTTAAATCATCGGCATACATTTTAAATTTACATTTTAATGTAAATGATAGATCATTAATAAACATGAGGAAAAACAATGGTCCCAAGTGGGATCCCTGGGGCACTCCACAAGGGACCTCACATCGCTTAGATTTAAATCCATGGATAGAAACCAGCTGTGACCTGTTCCGCAAATATGATTCGCACCATCGTAGGAGTGACCCATGAATACCCATCTGCTCCAACTTGTGTAAGAGGATGTCATGATCAACCAGGTCAAATGCCTTTTTAAAATCAGTATAGATTGAATGTACCTCACCACCCCTGTCAACAACTTCCACCAAATCTGATACATAAGCCACCAGATTGGTTGCGGTAGATTTATGAGGCAGAAAACCATGCTGATTGTTATTTATTAAGTGCTTTACATGAGCATAAATCCTTTTTTGTACTATTGATTCAAGTATTTTACCCGCAGCAGATAAAATTGAAATTGGTCGGTAATTCAATACATTGTCTAGGCAATCAGACTTGTGAATAGGCGTTAAATGTGCCAATTTCCATTGTACGGGGAAGGTACCAGATTGCAAAGACTTGTTATAAATTTTGCAGAGTGGGCTACTAAGTACATCTGCACAGTTTTTGAGAAACAATGGGGGCACTAAATCAGGACCGGCCCCCTTACCGCAATCAAGTGAGAGCAAGCATCGACGCACCTCTTTTACTGAGACAAAGCATTCAGTTAGTGGAAGACTGTTATTATAGGCTTCTACCCTGTTGTTATAATTTTGTTTTAGATTATTGCGATTTAATTCGTAAACTGATTGGAAGTGTGCTGAAAAAAGGTTACATATTTCATTCCCTCCTCTAGCAGTTCTGTTACAAAGATGCATTTCATGGGGTAAAGCTGAACTGTTAGACCTACGGCCCATTGAGAACTTCCAAAAATATTTAGGATTTATTCGAAGGTGATCCCTAGCACGATTTTTAAAATTAGTGTAACATTGTTTTATCATTATATTACACCTATCCCTTAGAATTACAAAAGTCAGTTGGTCCATAGGGTTACCATACTTCTTGAATTTGTTGTGAAATTTGGCTTTTTCCTTAAGCGCTTTTATTAATGGTCTAGAGTACCATGCCGGATAATTGCTGTCGCGCGTGTAGCTCAAAGGAGTATGACACTCAATTATTGGGTTAATTACCCCATAGAATCGAGCGACCATCTCATCCACGCTCATTTGATCATGTAGCAACTCATTCCAGTTAACTGCGCTAAGTTCAGTGCGTACTGCTTCAAAGTTACAAGCAGAAAAATTGAAATAGGAAGATCGTTTGGATTTCATTGGTTTAGATGAGGATGTGCACAAATCAACCAGTAATGGTGGATGCACAGGGTCAATGTCAAGTAGAGGATCATCAGCCTCCCTCACCAGAACATTCACAGGTCTGTTAGTCAACACTAGGTCCAGAGTTCTATTCATGTAATTCTGGATAGGATTACACTGAGATAGACAATTGTAGGCTATTGTGTCTATAAGTATGTTATTGACAGCAACTGCTGTAGGCGCTGCAGAGAGAAATGAATCAGTTGGGTCGCCTTTATACCATACTATGTCAGGGAGGTTGAAATCACCCAGCAATAGTGTAAAATTATTCTGAGGTAATTTATTTTGAATAATGTGAGTGACACTATTAAGAAACGATTCGAGGCGAGATGCTGACTGCGGAGGGGGTAAATAGGAAGCACATATAGCAATATTGATATTAGATATTTTAAGGGACAACCATAAATCCTCATTTCGAGACTCCCATTTGACTCTTCTCAACGCTTTGTACTTTTTTAGTACAGCCACCATGACGCCACCACCATCTTTTTTTGAACTGTTAGAGGTGCATCTGTCACGTCTAAACACGTCGTACCTATCATCAATGCATTCTCTATCATACACACTGTCATTAAGCCACGACTCGGTAAACACTAGGATGTCGTAATTACTTGTTAGGATAGAGATATATAAATCTTCGGTCTTGGTTCTGAGGCCTTTAACATTTTGGTAATAAATTTTAAGATTCAGATTAGAGTTTTTATGTAATAGCATAGGTATACAGTTCTAATATAGTTTAACAAAATTTAAGTACAAAAACAAAAGATAACCGGTGATACAGAAAACAATAATAATGTTTTATTTTAGATTTTTAAGGAACTGTTCCGATTTCACTGCAAAAGCCGGAGATACACTATTCTTCCGAATGAAAATGCGCCCGTTACGGATCCAGACAAACTGGTAGCCTTTGTCCCTGGCAGTAATTCTCGCAGCGGCATGTAATTTTTTGTTCGCGGGGGACAAATGTTCCGTGACGTAAACAGGCTGCCCGCTATCAGGTACTCCAAGGTGAGATGCGTTAAGTTTGTCTTTGTCGGTGGCCTTAGATTTGTTGAAATTTATGACCGCCGCCAAAACACTATCACGAACTAACGGTGTAGCAAGCTTTACTATTATGTTTCGTGGTCGAGTAGAATCTGATTTTAACTTAGCTACTCGATGCAAAGTCAGAATGCTCGAATCAGGAATAACACAGGACACAGCACCGAGCAAGTTAGTCAGAATGTCACGTAGATTTTCACTTTTGCGCTCTGGGACACACTGGATTTCTAAATTGCACTCTCTAGACAGCTGTTCCATGTAAGTCACCTTTGCACTGAGCTCCGAGACAGTTCCCTGGAGTGTGGTATTCTCAGATTGTAATTCAATTACTTCTCTCTGTAATTCATTGTTGATGGCAACCTGCTCGCAAAAATCCTTCTGAATTGATGTAAACTTGCCAGTTAAATCCGTTACCTCAGAGCGCAGTTGCGATAAAGTATCCTTAAACGTGTCAAACTCAGACTGCTGGGAGTCAAATCGATCAGTCATGTCCTTACGCAAAGCTTCAATAGCAGACAGAACGGAAGATATACCGGCATTCTCCACACCCCTACTGCGAGATTCGGCTTTATTCCGTGGGATAGTATTGACAAACTCCATAGGGTTACCGTCAAATTCCTGGCTGCCCAAGTTAACAGGTGTTGTTGGCGGAGAACGTTGTACTTTCGGCATTGTATAATAAACCGATTATAAATAAATAATAGGCCCTTGCGCGCACAATCGTAGCACTCTCAAAGCCCGTAGCGTATGAAGTCAAGCAGTTGCGTAGATTTTATTCGTTCCTAATCTTCGCTTCTCGTCTATATTGCCGGTAATAATATCGCAAGTCAGTACTCACAAAAAGAAAAAAAGAAAAATATAAAAAAGCGTAGTGTAGCGAGATTCGAACCGTGCTATCACTATACAGTAGGCACGCCACGCATCCGCCACGCCAACCAAGCCGTTAATTAAGCTGATGAAATATCTGTATAGATTACTCAAAATTTCTAAAGATATTGTGCGTGAGGGTACCGGTTAAAAGTCTATGCCCTCCAGATCCACTTTAACTGAAAGATTCTTCGAATTAGATACACAAACTTTTTTATTCCTTTAAAAGATCACAAACGAAAAACAACAGCATAAGCGATAACGCCTTCAATAAGATTTTGCGAATCTAAAAGTTATGATCATAGTTACGCTTCATCCCGTTTAAGTGTCACCATTTCCACAGATTCCACGATAACGGACCAGTCTCTCAACTTACAAACACTAGCGCCGCTCAATCACACAAACAGGCATAGCTCACTGCCTTTTTTAAATCAAAAAGTTTATAAAGAATGTTTTAAAATATTAAAAAATACGGAGCAAATTCAACACACGCACTACCTGTTGGAGGTTGTGATATATTCACATTTAAGCTGCCCTTGCTATTCCGTGGCTTCCATCCGAGATCGTTCCGGTCTCGGCGGCTGTCGGCTCTCCGTATTGTAGAGGAATAAAAGTTGCTTTCTTTCTTTCTTTCTATGTGTAGTGTCCACTGCCACTTCAAGTAACTAATCCGCGAAGTTTTGTAGTGGGTTTTGTTTGTCTACGAACATCCTTATCCCTGATTCGAAATCGCAGGGTATGCAATTCAAAGCTCGTTAGCTTTCTTACGAGGCCCTTAATTAGAGACCACGTTTCAGCGCCATATATCATCAATGGCAACACAGATTGGTCGAAAACATTTGTTTTAAGGCCCTGAGGAATTCTCAACGAGAAGATGTCTCGGAGCTTCCCAAATGCTGCCCATCCGGGCTGGATTCGACGATTGACCTCCTTCTCAAAGTTGTTCCAAGTAGACGTACTCGTCCGGAACGAGAGTTGAATACGGTATTTGACTATAATGAAAATATATGCAACAAATTGTTACTATAGTTTGTGGCGATTGACTCGCACCGAGTTAATTGTCCTGTGTCATGCGACACAGTTTAGTTAACAGAACTGTCAGTGGTGACCTGGTAAACAGATGAGATATATACAAAAGTTTTTGGAGGAGTAAACCGTTTCAACATTGTATTTTATTTCCGTAACCATCATCACATCCACCTGGCTGCTGGATCCAGTTCAACACGTTGAACTGGATACGACATCACTCCATACCTCGTCGCTGGTAGACGTCCGACTTCGGTCACCTACATTGGTGACCGCCGACGTGATTGAACACGCAACTTTCTGTTAAGCACTACGGCGATACTTCCTGGAACTCTCGAAGCCGTCAAAATCCACGTTTGTTGTCACAATAACTACTACACGTGATAACGCTGTGCAAGTCTAAAACCGCATCCATTTCTTGAACATTTTTGTGCTGCATGAAATTTTTTTTTATGAGTATGAACATATTTCGTGCATCGTGCGTTTGCATTTGCATGAAGTTTCACTAACCGAGGTACCTAATCGCTGCTTGGAAGTCTTGGAACTACGCACAAATAAGGTATTCAATATTCTACGCACTAACAAGGCATAACAGTGGTGTGCGGGGTGTACTATCACAACTTACATACCTATAAACTTTATAAGTGTACTTACTCATTAATAACAATTGTTATTATTCGTCGATCTTATGTTGAACATTATGTACATACAGGAGATATTATACTAACATTAGCTATCTATTAGACGCCTGACATCATCAGTGTATAAAGTATTAGTAAATAACCTTAGTTTTAGTTTAACAACTTATTTTCAATCTATGCTACCTGTTATTCATAATTTTCCAGTTAAGTAAGCACATCATATCCCTCCCAGCATTAAATTTTGTTACGAAGAATTTTGATTTTAATCCTAATAGTTGAGGGAATTTATAGACTGCTTTCAAAACACAAGCTACTAATTATTTTAATAACTCATTACCTGTTAACTATTGTTTTTTTTTTTCAATCAACATAATTTTGTATTGTGCTACAACTTAGAACTTAATAATAATTTATATTTCTGCTGTGTATATGTGTTGTGCAGATATATGTTTGTGTTATTTACATTTTAACTCAATGTCCTGGCATTTACTAATTTGTTTTCTACATACACATCACTTCTCACAGAGAGGGACTATTCTGTAACCTCACATTAGAAAGAGCCCTATTCTGGCATGCCTTAATATTTGGTTGTGGTTATTTTTATTTTTTGTGTGGACATTGTTCTATATTTGACGGGCCTTATTTATGTGCATGTTTTCTATTTTTTTATTTTACTAACATCATGGCAGAGGCCCAACTTAACATGCTAAAGGAGAAATTAGAACAGGCGCTGGCCGAGAAGGCTGTTTTAGAGTCCCAAATAGGAGCCACTACTAAACCTAATGAAGCCTGTAAAGTGTCAGTTAAACTCCCTCCATTTTGGCCCGACAAGCCCGCTGTTTGGTTCGCTCAGGTGGAAGCCAATTTCGAAATCGCCGGAATAGTTTCCGACTCAACAAAATATAATTATGTCGTTGGCCAGCTAGACCACAAATTAGCTGGGGAAGTTGAAGATATCATTACCCGCCCATTAGAGAAAGGCAAGTACTACCCTACTCTGAAGTCAGAATTGATAAGCAGGCTTTCTATTTCAGAATCCCAAAAAATCAGTCAATTGCTGAGTGACGAGGAACTTGGCGACAGAAAGCCGTCGCAGTTCCTCCGCCACTTGAAGTCCCTAGCTGGAACTACCTTGACTGACCAAAGCCTCTTAAGACAACTTTGGTTGAGACGCCTCCCTCAGGAAATCCAGGTGGTACTTGCTCCTTCTGCAGACCTTTCATTGGAAAAATTGGCAGAACTCGCTGATAGAGTGGTCGAGCTTACTGGGCGTTCCCTTGCTGTATGCTCTACTTCTACTAACCCTCCCGACAGTGTACAAGCACTCGCCTCGCAGGTAGCTGAGCTTACAAAAATCGTACAAGCTATGGCCGTGAAAGACCGCAGTCGCTCTAGAAGTAGATTTACTACACGCAGCCCGTCACCACGCCCTTACTCAGCAAGCAAACATTGCTGGTATCACAAACGCTTTGCCTCACGCGCCCAGAAGTGTGTATCGCCTTGCAGCTGGAACTCGGAAAATCAGAGAGGCAGTCAGTAGCGGCGGCAACTGATTGCCTACTCTCAAGCCGCCGCCTGTTCGTTACTGACCAGGTAACCAAACGTCAATTTCTCATTGACACCGGCTCTGATTTGTGCTGTTTTCCACACCGCTGGGTTCAGTCGTCGGCTCGTCGACGTGAAGACACCGACTACACACTCACGGCTGCTAATGGTAGTAACATCAGAACTTTCGGTACCATCACCTTAAATCTTAACCTAGGGCTGCGTCGCAATTTTGCATGGCAGTTTGTCGTTGCTGACGTAGAGAGGGCGATAATAGGTGCCGATTTTTTGGCATATTATCACCTGTTGCCAGATTGCCGCTATAAAAAGCTAGTTGACAATACAACCGGTTTATGCACCGTCGTTCCCACAACCAATATAAAGCAGCTGAGTGTTAAGGCCGTGGTCGCTGGAAGTTCTCCTTTCACTTCCATCCTCACCGAGTTTCCAGATTTAACTCGACCACCCGGCTTACCAAGGGTTATTAAACATAACACTGTGCATTTTATTAAAACCACTGAAGGCCCCCCCGTGTCTTGCCGACCTCGCCGTTTAGCACCACAGAAATTAAATTCTGCTAAGAAGGAGTTTGAGGACATGGTAAGCAGTGGCACTGCGCGGCCTTCGAAAAGTGCATGGTCTTCCCCATTACATATGACTCCAAAAAAAGACAATACCTGGCGCCCCTGTGGTGATTATCGTGCCCTTAACGCCAGGACTGTACCAGACAGGTACCCAGTGCGCCATATCAACGATTTCGCGAATAATCTCACTGGTTCAAAGGTGTTCAGCACTCTGGACCTCGTAAAAGCATACCACCAGATACCCGTGTTTAAAGACGATATTTCGAAGACGGCCATCGTTACCCCGTTTGGCCTCTTCGAATTCCCATTCATGACCTTCGGTCTGCGCAATGCTGGACAAACATTCCAGCGTTTTATCGACGAGGTCACACGGGGCCTCAATTTCTGTTTTCCATATATTGACGACATTCTGGTCTTCTCGCCTAATGAGACCCTTCACAAGGAACACCTTAGAAAGCTGTTTAAGCGCCTTCAGGATTACGGTGTTATTATCAACCCGTCTAAATGCATCCTTGGCGTCAGTGAGGTTAACTTCCTAGGATATTGTATCAGCGCTGATGGTACTCGTCCTCCTCAGGAGCGTATCAAAGCCCTACTGGATTTTCCCCCTCCGGAAACCGTACAAGGCATGAGGAGATTTCTCGGCATGTTTAATTACTATCGCCGTTTCATTCCCCATGCTGCCAAATTTCAGGCCCCACTCATTCAGGCTTTGGTCGCAGCTAATAGCAAGGGACGGAAACCATACCCTTGGGTTCCCGAGCTACTGCAGCAGTTTGAAGAGTGTAAGAGGAGCCTGTCTAACGCCACCCTGCTACACCACGCTATCGCCGACGTACCGCTCGGTTTATTTACCGACGCGTCGAGTTTGCATATTGGCGCGTGCCTGCAGCAGTACATTGACGGAAGATGGTCCCCTCTTGCATTCTTCAGTAAAAAATTGACGTTGAGACAGTCTGAATGGCCTGCTTATTACCGCGAGCTCTTGGCTGTGTACGAGGCCGTACAGCATTTTAGGTACATCCTTGAGGTGCAACACACCACCATTTACACGGACCACAAACCTTTACTGTACGCTTTCGTACAGCGCCGTGAAAAGCTTCCGCCCGCACAGCTCAACCAACTATCCTTCATCAGCCAGTTTACAACCGATATCAAATATATCAAGGGCGAAGACAACGTCGTTGCCGATGCTATGTCTCGCGTCGACGAAATTTCTCTCGAGCAGGAGTACGAGGCTCTTGTCAAGTCACAGGAAGCAGATAGGGAGTTGATCACGTTATTGTTGGAAAATTCCAGCCTTAAGTTATCCAAAGTCAGGGTCCCTGGCACTGGCATCTCACTGTACTGCGATATTTCTACCGGCAAGCCTCGACCCTATGTTCCGCAGGACTTGCGACACGTTGTTTTCAACAAGCTACACGGTTTAAGCCACCCGGGCATTCAAGCCTCTACTCGCCTCTTAACTGACCGCTACGTTTGGCCGTCTATCAACAAAGACTGCAAAGAGTGGGCTCGTACTTGTGACGCGTGTCAGCGCTCCAAGGTCACGAGACACAACACCGCTCCCCTAGGTAGTTTCAGCACCCCCTCAGGGCGTTTTATGCACATCCATATTGACATCATTGGCCCTCTGCCCCTATGCAAAGATTACCGTTATTGTTTGACTGCAATAGACAGGGTTTCTAGATGGCCAGAAGTTTGGCCCATGCATACGATTACAGCTGAGGAGGTGGCTGAAACTTTAGTTAGAGAGTGGATCTCTCGCTTCGGTGTGCCTTCAATCATAACGACAGATCAAGGTACTCAATTTGAGTCCGATTTGTTTCATCGCTTGATGCAGACCTTCGCCACAAAACGTATCAGAACCACTTCCTATCACCCCCAGGCCAATGGCATGATTGAACGCGTCCATCGCCAATTAAAGGCTGCCATCATGTGCCACGGTGGCGAGTGGGTGAGCGCTCTACCTATTGTACTTCTGGGAATGCGATCCGCTTTCAAACAAGATCTAAAAGCTTCTGTTGCTGAGATGCTTTATGGCGAAACTCTGCGTCTTCCTGGCGAACTATTAGTATCCTCACGCAGCTCTGAGAACATCAAAGACCCAGCTGATTTTGTCGTCTCGCTGAGCCGGCATATGTCGAATATCCGACCTGTCGCTGCATCACGACATAGGGCCCCTACTACCTTCATCTTCAAAGACCTCGCCAGCTGTTCTCACGTTTACCTTCGTGAAGACGCTGTTCGTCGACCCCTTCAACCGCCCTATTCAGGTCCTTTTAAGATTTGCAATAGGTCCCCTGACGGAAAAACTCTGACGCTCAATATCAAGAATAGAGAAGTTACAGTTAGCGTCGACAGGGTCAAGCCTGCTTTCATTGAACAAACGGACCCTGTTCGTGATGCAGATACCCCTACGCTAGCGCCTCCGCCTGCGAACCTCTCTACACCCGTCAATCAGCGAAACCCTACAGGTGCAGCTCCATCAGCTTCTAAACCTCCGTCCTCGCCAACTTTCGACCCCCCTAAGACGCCTTACACCACACGCTCTGGTAGGTGCGTTAGATTTAAAATATTCAAAGACTAACTTGTCCCTCTCCGTGGGGGGGTGGTGTGGCGATTGACTCGCACCGAGTTAATTGTCCTGTGTCATGCGACACAGTTTAGTTAACAGAACTGTCAGTGGTGACCTGGTAAACAGATGAGATATATACAAAAGTTTTTGGAGGAGTAAACCGTTTCAACATTGTATTTTATTTCCGTAACCATCATCACATCCACCTGGCTGCTGGATCCAGTTCAACACGTTGAACTGGATACGACATCACTCCATACCTCGTCGCTGGTAGACGTCCGACTTCGGTCACCTACAAGTTGATTCAATATAAGGATAAACTAAATGTAAACAAACCGAACGCAGGTCACGCAGTTCATTCAGTGTTACTAAACATTTTTGAAAGTCGTATGTTTATTAAAATTTATTAAAATTTTTACAATAGTCCGGTAAATATAACAAATTAATGATATTATTAATAATACAGTGCTAGTGAAAACAATAATACTAAACGTACCTTCGGTCTTTTCTTTTTTGGAGAACTGAAGTCTTTGGAAGTGCTTGGCTCCATGATAAACAATAAATACTTAATAACAAGAACATTTAATAACAATATAAAAACCTAAACAAAATTTTAACAAACAAATTAACCTAAACAATCAACAATAAGCTTAAAACATAACAAATAATAACAAATAACTGGAACTCGAAACGAACGTAATACATCGAAAAAATGTTGGTGTCCCCCAAGATCGAATGCATCGAAAAAATGAAAAAGAACGAAGAGCGCTTGCCGTTATTGTAACTACACTTGATAGAAAAGGATAGATATAAAATTGCACGTTCTACCGCTTTAAACGGTTTTTGTTTACTAAAAGTTCACGCATATGTTGAATGGACTTTAGACTAACTGTAAATATTTTTTTAAACCAAATTAACTAACACAGTATTTAAAAATGTGTACGATTTTCATAAGAAATCATTATTAAAATAATCATTATTAAATTTTCATGTTTGACCACGTGATTAAAAACGCACGCGATTGGTGGCATATAACGTTGCGTCATTTTCTTTGTTTACAGTCGATACAGGTACAGTACATGAGCGTACTAGGATTTGACAGCTAAATGCTTGTTTGCAAGCAAGTGACGTATGATATCACGTGACCCACATGTATAGCACATGTCTTATTTATCATTTAAACTTTGATTGTAATTTTCATAGAAAATAAAGCAATTCACAAAGAATGAATCAAATTGCAAGTGTATTATGGTATAATGAACAATTTTCCTAAAATCTGTCAAATACCCTATTCCCAACTGTTACTGGAATGGGCATAACATGGACATTAGAAATAGTCTTGTCCATATTCTTCTTAGGGTTCACCCTTCGGGAAACTCGTTTGCGGCCATAATGTTGAGGTCTTTCATCGGCTTCGCCACGATCACAATATCTTCGGTTTATTTTTATCGACATGATAAAATAACCATAAATTGTTTTCCCAGGTACCCAAGCTCTTTGCGGAGGCGACAGTGGAGGAGGGCTGTCGATACCAGAAGTGAGGCGTGGTATTGAACGCTATTACCTTCGCGGTATAGTGTCGACTACCACCTCTTCAGCGTCTTCCGGGAAGTTATGCAACAAATACTCGCTAACCTACTTCACAAGGGTTGTACATCATACGAGTTTAATATCACAATGGTGGAGTCCCATTTGAGGCTCCATAGACAATGAATACCTCACGCTTTGTGCAAAGCTTATAATGCTCATTTTTGTATTATTTTAATGTAATTTAGCTAATATTAAAAAAAAATTAACGAATCTATTTTCTGCTGTTTCACACTGTCTCCTATCCTCAATCCTGTCAGGGTGGTGTCAGGGGGTTGCTTTTTTTTATATTAAGATCGACAGACAAGCTGACGGTCCACTTGATGGTAGGTCGCTACCGTCGCCTATAACACAAGCAACGCCAAAGCTTCTGCAAGTGCGCTGCCGACTACAGTAGGATTAAGGATTAGGGATTAGGAGGGGGATAGGGAATGTGCTCTGACATCCCTTGCTCACTCACCGAAACACAACAGCACACGTGCTGTGAGACTTCTGTTGACTACTTGACTACTGTGACACTACTTTCTGTGAGAAATAACACGTATTTAAGGATGGCAATGAGCCATAGATGTAGTACTCTGTACTCCTACTGTATGGAAAATGTGAAAACATGGCGTCTGCTAGGAAATAAAAACTAATAAAAGATTAACAAAGTTTTTTCCTAACTAAGAACCACGAAGTTATCTTACATACTTTCCAGAGCCAAATTTGAAAAGTTAAAAGTTGAACCTGCCGGGAATCGAACCCGGGAACCCTAGAATATAGCGTTAAGGCAAGCACCCTAACCACTCATCCAACGTATAAACTTATAAGCACAAGTATGTGTAATATAATGCCTAATATCTTTATCGCTTTATTTGTGACTTATTTCTTTATTTGTGACGACGGTGGCGCCGATTCTGTTATGTTTTGAGACGATCCCTCAGGAGCATCCTGGCAATAAATTATCTATGTACCAAATTTCATCCAAATCCGTTTAGCCGTGGCGTAATTGAGTAACAATAGTAGATTTTACAACAAGTGCACAAAACGAACCATTTTTATCCTCGGATAAAAATGGTTTTGTGGACGAGTTATAAACTCTGCTTTTCACTTCGATTGCGAGGTAGACATGAGTAGTTCAGGAATGAATGATTCAAATGAAGTATATCAGTTGCTATCACTCTATCTTTCACTAGTTCAGTTCAGATTCATATACTTCAATATTTCAGTAGATTCGTGTATCGTATCGTTTACTTACTTACTCACTTCGAGAATGTTGCGATGCCAAGATTGCCAAGTGTCCCGTCCCGAAACAAAACCGAATGCAGCCGAAGGCGAACGAAAATATGGCCTCAGAATTACTACTCGCACTTACGCTCTGTACCAATATTCCTTTTCAGTCACACTCGTACAATAATTTGTACTGTACTACGAAAACAAACGACAATATATGAGACTGCTACTCAACGTACATTGCTCGGTATAACTTCTTCACCAAAAAGTACAGGATCCTATCTTCGATATTGGCACGCAATGTATAATAATAATTAGGTGTCACACATTCCGGACACATTGTTAGGTCATGTTTCCAAAAATTTAAAGTGGCGAAATTTTCAAATTGAAATGATTTCTAAGGCCAGTAACTATAGTACTTTTTTGTTTATATATTTTTTGTAGGTAATAAAAAGTGATTTTCGGATAGTTTTTGGTTGCTTGTTTATTTAGTTTCTTATATTAGTTGAACGTTTTTTTAATATTTTAACTGTAAATAATTAATAAATTAATTATAAATAGTTAATTTATATTTAAATAATTATTAATTTTAAACAGTAAAAATTCATTCATAACGCCTCGTTTGAGAACCAATCTTGCCATTTGATCATAATTTAAGGATAAGATTTACTGAATTTCACAATAAATAACGTCAAACTCAAACGATTTAATAGTTCCGTGAAAGAAAATCGTACGACTGATACGTTAAACCCTATCTATATCAACTGAAGTGGGATTGGGGGATAGGTAAATGTCGTAAATGGTTCTGTTGCGCTACTGAAGTAATTGAACTAGTGAACTAAATGAGTGATATACTTCACAGTGAACAAAAGATGCATATCAATCTTTTCTTTTTGGTGACACATTTTGCGCATGACTATTGCGAGGAAATAAAACTGTAGTATAACGTAAGTTAACATTTCTTTAACATTGACATTGACATGTTATGGCTTGGGCCGCAGACCTATACAGCCTACTATTAAATTAATTTTGTAATAATATTTTTTTTTTAATTAATTAAATAAATCTTTTATGTCTTAAAAAACACATAAGACAAATTTTAAGTAAATATTATAAAATAACAAATTCTATCTATGAACTCCTTATTTTGTTTGGCTGTATGGCTCATTTTCTTTGCCTTAATGTAGATACATTTATGAGTAGATCATGGAAGTAATAAGTACTATATATAATACTTCCATGGAGTAGATCATGGAAGTAATAAGTACATGGAGTAGATACGTTAATGCACTTGTGCACAAAATTCGATTTTGTGCAGCCTATATAACTTGCACAAATAAGTACCTACTTTCAGAGCATGAGAAGTGAAAAAATATAAACATTCAAACTTTCGCATTTATAATATTATAGGACTAGGGGCACGTCCCGGCTTCGCACGGGTGGACAAGTAATTTTTTAAACATTTTTTATTTTATTTGTGGAAAACGGCAATTTTGTATGGAGGGGGGTAAAGGGCGGAGATAGGGGGAGGGTGATTGCCCAATGTTACTTGCTGATAATGCAGCTTTCTATAGGTGAAAGAATTTTTAAAATCGGTTCAGTAGTCTTTGAGTTTATTCATTACAAACATACATTTGTATGGAGGGAGGGTGAGTAGCCCATGTTACTCGCTGATAATGCAGCTTTCTATAGGTGAAAGAATTTTTAAAATCGGTCCAGCCAGTAGTTTTTGAGTTTATTCATTACAACATACAAGAATACATAGTACATACATACAAATATTTTCTCTTTATAAGATTATACTAGCTGAACTCGGCAACGCTTCGCTGCGTCCCACACGGCGGCGGCGCGCGCATGGGGCCCGCGGTACTTGACACTGCTTATATATAATACTATTTATCGTAGCGTGATGTTATATAGCCTATAGCCTTCATCGATAAATGGACTATTCAAAACAAAAAGAATGTTTCAATTCGAACCAGTAGTTCCTGAGATTAGCACGTTCAAACAAACAAACTCTTCAGCTTTATAATATTAGTACATAGAAGTATATAGAAGTATAGATTATAGTATAAATATATATAGTACAGAGTAGATATATGAAAGGATTATGATTATTTCTTTTGAGATTCTATCTATGTTGTACTCTATATCTAACAATGTCAATGTCACTTAAGTTTGACTTAAGTCACATGTCTGTCATGTCGATGAATTGAATATTGAATGCTCAGTCATAGATAAGTATGTGTATATTTGTGCTCAGTGCAGCGAATGAATGTGAATTTCAGTATAGTTTTTATCTTATCATATTTTTAATATGAAAAAAAGCCTTTTTTCAAAAGAAATGTGATCAGTAAATCCTATAAGATGGAAGACAAAGTTGAAGGCAACGAACCAACTTTGAAGGAGAGATGGTCTTTAAAGAAAATTACACGAAATACTGCCATTGGAATACTTGGTAATTCGAGATCATTTTATTTTGAATTCCTCTCGAATCCTACGACATAAACTTCTTTAATCACTTAATGATTTAGTCTCAAAATGGATAAATTCTCCGACTTTCTCATTAAGTATCTGTTAAATAAATTATAAATGAAAGAATATAATAATTACAACAATACACCCTTAGTAACAGTTGGAAATTCAACTCTTGAAGTTTTAGATGAGTACGTCTACTTGGGACAAACAGTCCATTTGGGTAGAGTCAACTTAGAGAGGTTAATTGTCGAATTCAGTTCTGATGGACAGCGCTCGGCAAGCTCTGAGACATATTCTCACAGTCTTTAAATAAAAGATTTTGAATTATGTTGTTGCACAGCCGCCTTATGGTGGCATAATAATATGCAATCGGCTCGGCAGAGGAAGAAAAGAAAATATAATAAAATAAGATGGGCGCCAGCTAATTACCTAAAAAATAAAATGCGGTAATTAAGCAATTTGAAAATATATATTAACATAAAAAAATTAAATTAAATCAGGGAGTGAGTTCTATAATTGCCCTGTGCGTGAAATTAAATTTATATATACACAACCCTCATTTGAAATCACAATTTTCACTTTATATATCTAATGTAAGTAACTTAACTGAACGGAAAAATTTGGACAAGCTCGGCAATAAAGTTGAAATCCTCTGGACTGGCTCGGCTTGTCTTCATCCGGTGTTGTAAGAAAAATCCAATCTCAAGAAAAAACTTGGTAGCGTCTACGTCTCCCAGAAGTAACAGCTGCAAGCCGAGGCTTGAATAATTAACAGTTACGGAGAATCCTTATTACTCCTGAACATGTTATTCCCGGACTTGATATTCCCGGACTTGATCCCTGAAAATGGTTTAGAAATATCTAAGCACATATTCATATGGAATGATGTGCCTGACCAGTGGGAAACTAAAAATCAATATATAAGGTCCCTAACCGTTATTAATTTAGTCAATAATTGGTCAGGCAAAAACAAGAACAAATAATAAAAGAAAATAAGTCATTGTAAAGATATGACGAACCCAATTTAAATTTATGAATTTTACAATAATTTAAAAATAACTTAATCAAATATTATAAACATAAAACATGCTATGGAAATATGGAAATTTTAACAAACTAGAATTGATAACAAAATGGCCGGCGAAAGCAAGCCTAATTTAGTATAAAAAGAAACACAGAATTAAATACTAACACTATTACAAATAAGATGAAATATATACCCAAGAAATAAAAACGGGGATATATAGATAGAAGTAAAATATACAAAAAAATAATTATACTCGAAACGAAAACCAAAACGGTCAAAAGCAGAATGGCTTGTCCACGACGGAAACAAAATTTTACGACAACGGAAATTTGAATTGATTATCGAACCAAGGTTTGTCAAAATTAAAAAAAAAACTGATTAAAAATAAATAACATGAAGGAGTAATTAAAAATGAGGTGATATATGTAATTAATAAAAAATAATTAAAAAAACAGTACCACTACGGTACAATGTCTGTCGACATATGACGCTGAAATGTGGTCTCTAACTGTGGGCCTCGTAAGAAAGCTCAAAGTCACTCAACAAGCTATGGTCAGGGTTACACTGCAAGATCGAAACTGGAATGAGGAGAGCTGTAGACGAACGAAAGTTATTGACATAACGTGGAGATTAATAAGTTGAAGTGGCAGTGGGCAGGACACATAGTACAGAGAGCCGAAGGCCACTGGGGCGGACCGTCAAGCGCAGCAGTAGGATGTACATCCACAAGATGGACAGACGACCTGACAAGGGCCATAGGTCGAAGGATCCAGGCTGTTTTTGATCAGTTCTATTGCACAGTACAAGTGCACTAGAAATTTAGGAAAAGCCAAGCCAGATTCAACTATATATTTTACTAAACAGTTTGTTTCTTTTTTCCAGCATTTACAGTAGGCTATATCCACTACAGATATGTGTCAAATTTGTTCGAAAATGATAGGAATTTTTCCTATCTTTCCGAGTTAGAAAGAGAGATGTCTTTGAGGACAGAAATGGGTTTTTATTACTCCTATTATAAGACTATTGTGGATGAACGCCCTTTTATAGCGGGAATCACTAAATTGATGTATGATAAGACAGTGGAGTACCCCAAGGAAGTTAATGCGTTCAATCGTTTTAATATACACCCAGAAGTAAGTGTTTTTATGTATATTTATGACTGTTGCTCTGTTTGTTGTTATGTTATTTTATGTTAAGGTAGACAGGCTGACGGTAGGACCACTTGATGGTAGGTGGCTATCGTCACCTATAACACAAGCAATGCCACAAGTGTACTGCCGAACATAGTAGGATTAAGGATAAGGTATTAGGATGGAATAGGATAGTGGGCTCTGGCATCCCTTACTCACTCACTGAAACAGAACAGTATATATGCCGTTATTTCATGGTGGTCTTCTGTAATGGGATGATTATTACCCTCAGTCAGGCTGCCCAAATGTCTGCGAGATGCAGTGTGCCCTCCCGCCACTTAATACCCACACATAATTGATATTAATTGGTACCACTTGTTTACCATTTTATATTACATACTCTATGCGCCACGGCTTCGCCCGGCTTTTTGGAATAGAAAATATTTTTTTTACATTTTTTAAAATATTAATCTGTTTTTCATCAGTTGTAATAGTTTGGGGAAAAAGTTTCTTCGCATTTTATATGAAGAGTCTAAACATTTTTTTTTTTTTTTTCAAAGTTTATTTACATTTAATGTAATTAAATTTATTTACATGTATTAAAGTTTATTTACATGTATGTAATTGTGCCATTTTGTTCGATGAGTTTTTGCCATCTTGTAGGTAATGGCACATCGACGTAATATCCAACTAGACTTCTAGTACAGGGCGAACTGTTATACGAGATTTGATGTCCTTTTATGTCCTTTTTAAAAAAAGAGACAAATAAGGAAAACACGATTTAATTAAAACAAATTACAAACGTATGAATAACTTATTAAAATAAGGAATTATGTGCGGACAATGGATACAATCTGACCGCCGGGTTGAGACTCTGGATGAAGACTGGCGTTCCTAAGGCGTTAGGCAGGGCGTTGAGAGCAGGAAATGCTAGATCAGCGGGATTATGTTGAGGTCATGAGTTAAGGTGACATAGGAGGGTTATAACAGAACGCATTCAGACAACACATTAGAGAAATAGATATTATATAATTCCACGCCCGGTAATGTAACGGCCAATAGAATTTCGTCGTGACCTTGATCGGACCAATTGGCGTTCAGTACCCCGCGCCCGCGCACCTCAGTTAGTTGCCAGAACAATTTGCATTGTGAATAAATAGGTATTAGCCGTCTACTTGGATATTATGTCGATGTAGTGGCACGATCCCATTGCTGTAGAAATTTTGGGACTTCTAATCAAAAAAAAGCGACAAGTAGTTTTGGCAGTCCTCTCTTGATGTTAACCTGACACTGCCTAAAGAATTCTGAAGAGACCGAAACAGGTGGAAATCTGAACGTGCAAGTTCAGGGCTATATGGCGGATGCATTAACACCTCCCAGCCAAACTATTAATTTTTGCTGAGTGGCTAAAGATGTGTGTGTTCTAACATTGTCATGATGAATGACCACACCTTTTCTATTTATCAATTCCGGCCACTTTTTTTTATTTCTTTTTTATTTATTATTTTTTTATTTCTAATATAATTTGCAATTTTTTTAGGTGATAATTGGCTCAATATACCGTTACTTCGAATCTATACTCAACACAACATTAAACAGAGAATGTCACATGGTGGATCGTGGTGAGGGACTACAGCCGGTCGAAAGTTGCATAGGAATCGGGCAGCCGATATTCTTTTATTTGGAAGCGATATGGTGGTTGGCAGGATTGACAGTTGTTGCTATATTTCTTCAAGCTGCCAGTCTTAGGTAAGCAATAGAGACTAGAGATGGGCCAACTAGACAACAAAAAGTAAATATGTGGAGACAACGCAAACAATGTAAACAAACCGTACTGAGTTTTACAACATCGAGTGATTTTGTATCTCTGTCCTTTTCCCTCGCACGTGAAAATGTCAGAATAGGCAGACGATATCTCTTTTGTGGTTACTAGATAAAATACGTACTCCTAGCAAAGATGTGTGTTAACCATTTGTTTTGTTAAAAAAATGTTACGAACCCCTGAAAGTTTGTGTAAACTGTTTGCATTGTCCCTATGGCCTTGTTTAAGTTGACGCTCAAATGAGCGTTTACTTACAAATGCCGTACGTTGATTTCAGTTAATTTCGGGCGCCTTTGGAGACCTATTGTTTCCTATTTTAAAAACATATTTTTATTTTCAAAGTCGAATATTGTGTGACGCTTCGGTGTAACTATCACGTGACGCATTTAGTAACGTTTCCGCATGAAATCTACCGCTTACTATATATTGATCGCCAAAAGTGTCACTTCTGACACGTGTACTTTATACACGCGCACGTTTTTGGAGTTCCTTAAGAATCGATTTTCAAATAAAGCCGGTATGGAAATTTTATTTATTTATTTACACATTCACTCAAAATCCACAGCTCTCAATATACAATTAATAAACAAAAATAAGGCATGTCTGACAGCCAATTAAGGATTTTACATATGCATACCTAAAAGGAAAATAGAAAAAAAAAAAAAAAAATTAAGCAAAATACATACATAAATAAGTCATACACTAACACATGTTATATATAAATACTTACAAATACAATTACAATACTACTCACATTAGGTAAATGCCACAATGCTCACTGTCTTAAAAATAAAAAATATTTAACATAACGAATGTACTCGCTAGCAAGTAAGAAGTTAATACAAGCGTTAACTAGAAAGCGTTATGTTCTTCTAAGCAGTTCTACCCAAAATCCGATAGATGTCCGCCGCTTCACCTAATTCTATTGTAGTATAATAGATGGAGCTTTTATTTACCCTCTTTTCCTATTGCATAGTTAAAGACAATAGTATTTTAGGAGTAAACTCCAATCATGCATCGGAGCTGACACACAGTTTTTTTGGGTTCCGTACGTCCGAATAAATAAACGGACCCCTTATAGGATCACTCGTGTGTCCGTCTGTCCGACCATTACCCCCCCCCCCCCTATCTCCGAAACTACTGAACCTAAAATTTTGAAAAAATATTAGTTTAAATACAGAAATTAGTTTTCTACTTATAGATTATAGTAAAAAACCTATAAGAAGTTCATGATATTAAAATAACATGGTAAATCACTCAGTATTGTGCGGATAGGTAACATCGTATGGAACCCTCTTCACGCGAGTTCAGCTTGCACTTGATGTTTTTTTTTTCTGATTTTTACAATTGCCTTTTTTAGCGAAAGCATACTGGGAGGTTTATTGGCTGTTACGCAATACTTCGCTAACCACGCGGAATGTACTCGGGTGCAATGGGCGCCCAATGAAAGGGAAAACTTGGCACTTCCACTGCTGGTCCTCCAGTCTTGGCTGCTAAGCGAGCAGCTAAGAAATAGGGACAAGAAGCCCACTATTCAATTACAGGTATAACCCATCATCCTCTTCTATGCATTGCCATAGAGAGAAACCACACTCGTTCAGCTCAATTTGCTGTCCGTAGAAAACAGCAGTTTTATTGCTAAACAGACGTAACTGAGGACAAATGTGTTTTATCATTCGCATGCTAACGACATTGGACAGCGCTGTACGTGTACGTGTATCGTTTTCAACTCCATTGCAACTTGCATAGATTCCCAGTCATTCAGCGCTGTAAGCGGCTGATAGACGCGGTTCAGCAGACATAGCACATATGACACCAGCACGCGGCTGATGGAAGTGATTTAGCGGAGATAGCACGCTATGACGGCAGTACGTGGCTGATAGAAGTGGTTCAACGGAGATAGCACGCTATGACGGCTGTACGCGGCTGATAGAAGCGGAACTATATAAGTGTAACCAAAATCGTTCAGCGAAACGCGAATGGATCTGAATAAGTGTAGTTACTCCCTGGAATCACAATTACCCTTACGTGCATATCCCCGATGTTAATAATATTTCTGGATGATGGTTAGACTTTTATTATCATTGGACCATCAGCCGTCCGGTAGCTCTTTATGTTAAAAAACAATTGATTCAATAATTTGGTAGTGTTCCCCCTTAAATCAAAGATTAAGGTTGACGGTGCATTTGATGCTAGGTAATTACCGTTGCCAATAACACAAGCACAGCAGATGCTGCAAGTGCCCTATGAACCATAGTAATATTAAGAATAAGGGATTGGGAAGAGATAGGGTTGGGCTGTGGCATCTCTTACTCACTTAGTGGCAGGGCACACTGCGTTTCGCAGTCATTTGGGCAGCCCATCTGGCGACAGTAATCACCCCCTTACAGAAGACCACCATGAAATAACAGCACGTGTGCCGTTGTGTTTCAATGAATGAATAAGGGATGCCAGAGCCCATTTCCCTATCCCCCCCTCCTGATCCCTTATCCTTAATCCTACTGTAGTCCGCAGCGCACTTGCAGCAGCTTTGGCGTTGCTTGTGTTATAGGCGACGGTAGTCATCTACCATCAATTGAACTGACAGCCTGTCTACCGAACTTTAAAAAAAAACTTACCGATGCCTGTTGTGTTTGCTGCTGTTTGGTGATTGGTGATCCGAAATGCTATTTCGATGACTGAGCTGTTTCACGGTGGTCTTCTGTAAAGGTGTGGTTACTGCCACCAAAAATGACTGCAAAACACAGTATGACCTGCAAGTACTATGCCTAAAGGCAAGCTAAAGATTTGAAGCAACAGTTTCATAAAAACTTTTTTGATCCATATAAAACTGCTTCCTTTCTCTTTACAGGTGTCAATCTTCATTCTAAACACACTCTGCTTACTGTTCTGGCAGTTCACTCAATTTATATTTTTGACTCAGACAATAATTTTCTTCGTAATGGAGCAGTTGAAGATTATCGACCTCAAATCCTTGTGCGTTTTCTTGCATTCGCACTTCTGCGGTTTACACACGTCCGTTCTGCTCCTGCAAGGGAACGACATGCTCAAGTGCTCTATGTACACGTCGTTTTTCCTAGTCATTTCCATTTATTGTTTGTTCTTTAGCTCTTTAAGGGTGAGGGTAGAAACAAAATTCGACTTCTTCGTCGAAGCCTGGCTGGTTGTGCTCAGAGTACTGATTGTGCTGTGCACTTCTCTGTACTTAAAGAAGGTTGTCAGTGATTTCCTAGAGGTCCAAGACGACAATCACGTGTGGGACATTCTTCATTCGAAACTGACTGATTTTAAATCTTTTCATACCCTCATTTATACTTGTTCGGAGGTATTCGACTTTCTACCCATGTCTTCCGTGAAAAATATGTGCAAAACTTTTCTAATACCTTTCGTTTCGTTGATATCTCTCAACGTAGTTGCTAGAACGATTTCTAAAGCTACCCGCAAATATAAAGAAGAATTGGGAAAGAGGATGGGGAAGGACTCCTCCGGATTGCTACGAAAGGAGTGCAAAGAAGAAGATTACGATAGTGGCATTGAGAATTCTGAGAAGAAATCCAAAGATTTAGACGTTATTGAGGGTAGATTGAAAGAGAAGAAAGAAGTGACAGACAACTGGGTTCTATTTATAAAATGTTTGAAGGTAGACGCAGCTGTCTTTTATAATGTATCCCAAATGGTTGTCTATGGTGTCATGGCGGCACTGGTGATGAGATTGAAGTTATTATTTGCAACTCAAATGTGCATTGTTAGCTCTTTACTGATCAATGAAAAATATTATGTGTAAGTATTCAAAATTATTTATTTATTTATATATAGGCCAACAACATGTCGCACTTAAAAATTACTTTACAACTTTTTAATTTCAAATTTAATTTTAATTAAAATTAATTTTAATTTTTTAATTTCTTTTAAAAAATTAAAATTAAATTAATTAAATTAAATTCATTTTTAATGTCAGTTATGGGCTTACACAGCTTTTACTATAGTCCTATGATAAATCGAGGGTAAAACATGAGGTATTATGTCACAGCCAAATTTCAAAGTTAGATAAAATTAGGTTATTAGTTAATTTTATCTTAGTTAATTTATCTTTAATTTTGAAATTAAAGATAAATTAAAGATGGAAAAATTTTTTTTTACTAATCAATAAATACAAATCAAAAAGTCAAGTTTGATTGAAGTGTTCCACGTTTGACTGACGGTCTACTCAGGGCCGGCTTTACCTATGGTGCAGGGTGTGCCGTGCACACGGGCGCAGAGTCTTAGGGGGCGCCGAGCAAGCGCCCAAAGAGCTTGTGTCGCTCGCGGTAACGACGCTCTCAAAGACTCTGTCCCCATGTTATGACCAACGCCAGGCGTGGTAGCAAAGTAAGGCGCGCCACGAGCGGCCAACAGTTTAAACCATTTAAAATGTTATAAAACCAAAAATAAGACATATTAAATGAGTTTCAATATACTGATCGAGAGGGCGCCAGGGTATTGATTACACAGCACACGGGCGCTACATGAGCTAGAGTCGCCTCTGGGTCTACAACGCCACAACTGCTGCAAGCGTGCTGCCGACCATAGTAGGATTAAGGATAAGGGATTGGAAAGAGATTTTTCACAATGTTATTTCATGGTGGTCATGGTTATTCTGTAAGGCGATGGTCACTGCCGCCAGACGGGCTGCCCAAGTGACTGCGAAACGCTGTGTGCCCTTTCAGCTTAAATACTTGCTGTTATTATGATTATTGTTTTTCAGAATACCGAAAGGAATGAAAAAGTATTTACCGCTACTATGGCTCATATGTATGCTGCCTTTAATTGAACAATTGTATGTAAATGTAAATAAAGAAATGTCGCAAATAGGTAAGTAGTATTGCATAACTCTAATGACGTCACACTTCTTAATATTAGCACTTTAACAGCGAAGCGCGAACTCGATACCTGATTGCGGTTTTAATACAAGTCGCAGATCACGTATGCAACACGTGTTGCATTCCCATACTGTGTTTTAATACAAGTCGCAGATCACGTATGCAACACGTGTTGCATTCCCATACTGTTTATTTAAAATTCAGCCAGTACCTACATCATCGGCGAAAGAAATAAGACTTTTAACATTGTTCGGAATGCACACAAACAAAAACAGAAGCTTATAAACACAAGTTCTTATAAATACAAGTCGCAGATCACGTATGCAACACGTGTTGCATTCCCATACTGTGTTTTAATACAAGTCGCAGATCACGTATGCAACACGTGTTGCATTCCCATACTGTTTATTTAAAATTCAGCCAGTACCTACATCATCGGCGAAAGAAATAAGACTTTTAATATTGTTCGGAATGCACACAAACAAAAACAGAAGCTTATAAACACAAGTTCTCGCATTGTCCGTGTCAATGCGCTCTTGAGACTAAGGCTGAAATTACGAAACCAGCTTAGCGGAGCGTATTATAAAATCTATAGTGAGAGATATCACGCAAATTATAGTAAGAGATATAACGCAAATATAAAGTGAAAGCACGCACATCTATAGTGAGAGATAACACGCAAATCTATAGTTAGAGATAGCACGCGAAAATATACTTAGTGAAAGATAGCAAATTGCTACGGACGCAATACATTGCAAGCCAGCGTATACACATGGCAATAAGATGCGCGTACATATCAAGCGATATATGTTTTTTCTAACATAATGCAATAATATCGTTAGTGTTTAGACTTTCATAGTTATTAACACATTCATAAAAATGTGTCGGCGAATTCGCGGTACACCGCCGCCAGATCTTCGGCATCCAGCAGCCTTGAAGGGGTGCCAGCACACACGCCGCCTCAAAGGAGATGGTGCGGTACCCTCTCGCAATCCTGACCGCCATAGGCCGTTGCGGCGCACGCAAGAGTGGCCTACCTGGTCAGGCAATCTACCCAAATGGGTACCCCATATAGTACCAAGGACCGCACCACGCCAGCGTAGAGGCGGTGACAGGCCGAATTCGGCCCATCCAGGTAGGGGAGTAGTTTCCCCAGTGCGGCGGCGACTCCGATGAGTGACGGAGTCAATCGGCGGAAATGACAATCAAATTTCCATCGACTGTCGAGGACGAGGCCGAGTTTATTTTTTCTATGTTAAGGTCGGTAGACAGGCAGACGGTCCACTTGATGGTAGGTGGCTACCGTCGCCTATAACACAAGCAACGCCAAAGCTGCTGCAAGTGTGCTGCCGACTGCAGTAGGATTAAGGATAAGGGATTAGGAGTGGATAGGGAAATGGGCTCTGGCATCCCTTACTCACTCGACGAAACACAACAGCACGCGTGCTGTAATTTCATGGTGGTCTTCTGTAAGGGGGTGGTTACTGCCGCCAGACGCGCTGCCCAAATGACTGCGGAACGCAGTGTGCCCTGCCACTACCTCATTATCGGCGATGGAAATGCCTGGAACCAAAACGCAATGTGTCCCGCCACTAACTCCAGTTAACTCTTAACCTGACACCCATTACCATGTTTGTTCAAGGTGAATTCAACGATATTCAGCAAGAGGAGCTCCTGCAGTGGATTTCAAAGGAGACATGCGTCACAGCTTCGTTCGCTGGTTCGATGCCCATCCTGGCAACGGTTATGTTGACAACACGAAGGCCTATTGTCGCCCATCCACATTACGAACATTTGGAGGCCCGGTGAGTGAAAATTCATTTTTTTTTTAATTATTTTCATGACTTGGATGGAAAATAGTTAAGGAAGTAACTATACTTATCCAGATACATTCGCGTTTTTGGTTACACCTATGCAGTTTCGTTTCTATGAGCCGCGTACGGGCGTCGAAGCGTACTGTCTCCGCTGAACCACTTTATCGATCGCGTACAGCGCTGAAAGCAGCGAAACAGCGATGCTCACTGTCATATTTTGCGAATGATAGCAGCCTTGTCCTAGTCTCTCCCCGTTTGGCGCGAAAGCTGAATAGACTTTGAAAGCTGAACGGACGCATACGCATCTCCATACAAAACTATTGTTTTCTATGGACAAAAGCTTCTATGAATAATACGCGAATCCCATAATGTTTTTTCTGATCAACACATGACCTGCTTTGTAAACTGTCTTAACGGCTTTGTAAACTGTCTTCGTAAACTTTTCGTTAGTCCACCTTTTATATTATGAACAAATTTAGTCAATTATCAATTTATTCTTATAATATATGGCTTGGAACCTTTTTATAGAAGCGTTTGCATTTATATAAAAAATATACTTCAGATCTTCGTAAGCCATGTTCTGTGTCTTGTGGTACGATCATGACTGTCGCTCGCTGTAGCAAATTTTGATATTTTTTTAATGTAATTATTGTTATGACTCACCAGGGAACGTTCTAGTTATGACTCACCATGGAACGTTCGAGAAAAGCGTCTTTTCCTGTTAACATAACTGGAAAGTTCCATAGTAGAATAGAAGTCACGCCACTCTCCGGTTATTGTCAAGGGAAATTAGTCCTTATGCACACAACATAGAGTTCACATTTAAGAGAAATAAGTGTTCTCGAGCCTTCAATGACCTTGTTTACAATACGTGTGACTTGTTTACTTACTTGTTTACCTACTTGTATTTGTTTGTTGTTTGTACTAAATTCGAGAAAGATCTAGACGATTGGCAGCGGATATAAATAGGCGAAGCGGCGAGCTAGCGGGACAGTTCGATTCTGCGGTTCGAAAGCGAAACTTCGGAACAGTAAACCAGCGACTCATAAGGGAATCATTGACGACTCTTGGCAAGTTTAACGGTTGTATCGGACCTTTCGTTTGGCCCTATTGGAAGTCATCTTGGTTTGTGGAAATAAATAGTTGATTTTCGCCCTTACACGACAGATTGACTTACCCCACACGTAATATTATAATAAACTAGCTGGTGCCCAGAAAAATAAAAAAATAACGCTTGACTAAATATATGAGCAATTTAACGCCTAACATTTTTATTGCAGTTATTTATAGCTTTGCCAGGCGTTAGATGATCCCTCGGGAACAGTACTTTTTCTGCATGAAAGGTACCCTATGTCCTTTCCTGCATCCCTGACAACGTGTATGCAAAATTTCATGATGATCGGTTCAGCGGTTTAGGCGTGAAAAGGTAACAGACAGACAGACATACTTTTTTCAATTTATAATATTACGTAGGCGGGATGATAAGTAACTAGCCACTGCTATTTAAAAACTTAAAATTAAAAAAATATATAAAAAAAATATATATGTCATTTTTAAATTCGTGTCTCTGGCAACCTGTGTTCTAAATTTGAATTTGGTGGCGTGAAAATTTTATTGATTTTTTTTCATTTGAAAATATATTTCGTTAACTGTTTTCAAAATGGATAAAATTGAACAAAGAGCGGTGATAAAGTTTCTTCATATGAAGGGCATGAAGGGGAAAGATATCTATTACGAGTTAAAGAATGTTTTGGGTGAATGTGCTCTTTCTTATGCCACAGTAAAAAACTGGGTGGCTGAGTTTAAACGCGGTCGTACATGTGTCCAAGATGAAGCCCGCCCCGGACGTCCAAAAAGCGTCACGACTCCGGAAATGGTCGTGAAAGTACATGATAAAGTTTTAGTAGATCGAAGATTGAAGTTATCTGAAATAGCTGACACTACAGGTATCTCAAAACAACGGGTACATCATATCCTAAGTGAGGAATTAAATATGAAAAAGTTATCGGCCCGTTGGGTGCCGTTATTGCTTACGCACGATCAAAAAATGATTCGGGTGCAAAACTCCAAAGAATGTCTGGACCGTTTTCAGAGTAATAAGGCCGATTTTTTACGTCGATTTGTAATAACAGATGAAACATGGGTTCATCATTACACGCCAGAATCAAAAATTCAATCAAAACAGTGGACTCAATCGAGATGCCCGGCTCCAAAAAAGCCAAGGCTGTAAAGTCGGCTGGAAAAGTGATGGCTTCCGTCTTTTGGGATGCAGATGGGATCTTGATGATAGATTACCTTCCTAAAGGTCAAACAATTAATGGAGAATACTACGCTAATCTTCTAGATATGCTTCATCAATGTAATCAGCAAAAACGACCAGGTTTGGCGAAAAAAAAATCATCTTCCACGAAGACAACGCTAGAGTTCACACATGTGCTAAAGCTATGGCAAAAATCAACGAATTGAAGTATGATTGCTGCCCCACCCACCTTATTCGCCTGATCTAGCGCCATCAGACTTCCACTTATTCCTTAAGCTCAAAACTTTTTTGGGCGGACAGAAATTTGCCACAAATGATGAAGTCATGGCCGCTGTAGAGGAATATTTTGCAGGCCTCGAAAGAAATCATTTTATGGAAGTCATTACTGCTTTAGAACGAAGATGGAATAAGTGCGTAGAGGTTCACGGAGACTATGTCGTAAAATAAAATTAATTTTATCACGGAAAGTTAAGTATTTTCTTATTAGGCTAGTTACTTATCATCCCGCCCTCGTAGTATGAATTTCCACATATATATGGTAAATAATTTAATTTAATTTCTTTCTATACCCCATAGACAACGCGCTTACTCTGTGTACAAAGTGTACGGCAGATTTCAATCTATGGAGTTGTATCAGGAATTGAATAAACTCCAGGCGACATATCTTATCGTTGAAAGGAAATATTGTTACGGACGCAGCAGGTAATCTTTTCAATATTACATACTTAATTTAAGGTGCAATTCGGATCTTACAGTCGCCTGTCGCGGGGCGACCCCTTGCTTACGAATCTCCGCGACCAAAGTACATGTCACCGTGTTTCGGTGAGAGAGTAAGGGATATCAGAGCCAGAGCCCATTTCCCTATCCCCACCTAATCCCTTATCCTTAATCCTACTGTAGTCGGCAGCGCACTTGCTTTGGCGTTGCTTGTGTTATAGGCGACGGTAGCCATCTACCAACAAGTGGACCGTCAGCCTGTCTGCCAATCTTAATATAAAAAAATAAGTCAGTAGTCAGTATAAATTAAGTATAATAAATATAATTAATTGACTTTTGAATACTAAGCTGTGTCTCGCAGTTTTAGCTGCCATTTATCTTAAAATGCCTGAATCCGCAACTTCATACGCGTTGAAAAATGAAAATATGTGAATTTTATAACGCCTAACATATTTATCGCTGTGACAACGGTGGTCTGTCGTTAACCACCACTGTTAACGACAGTAGCGCCGTTTTTTTATATTTCTAGACGTTCCCTCGGGAACCTAACATTTTTCCAGGATAAAAAGTATCCTATATGTTAATCCAGACAATAAACTATCTGTGTGCAAAATTTCATCCAAATCCGTTTAGCCGTTTTTGCGTTATTGACATGATGGAGCCTGAATAATATATTGCTAAAAAAAATAAAAAAAATTTCATCGGAACCGATTTTTTGAAGTGAAAACTTCTTTAGGGGCGCCGTGCGTTTTTGCGATGAGGAAAAAATGTTAAACTCGCGATCGAAAACCTGATCGAAAATTCGTAAGACCAACTCAACTAGACTCCGGACCCAGATATACCACCGCGGCGTATATCTGGGTCCGGGGTCTAGTTGGCTGGTCGTAATGTAGTATATATGTGGGTGTAGATAAAATGCAGTATATGGAGTAATGTCTCCGCAAGGTTGAAGTGTTGCTAGTAGTGTTGGCGACCGTCGCCAGAGTGGCGTCCGGTAGCCACACAAGTGGTGACGTAGGTGGACGGTCGCCACTGAGTGGAATTATTCCCTAACCATTCCAAACTATCAAAAATGCACAACGTTAATATTCAAGTTTTCACTTCTGCCGGCACTCCCCCAGTGCAACCCCTATTTTTTTTCTGACCCATCATCAAAGGTGTCTATAGTACTATCCTCAGTCTTCGCTTTCGGGAGCGTTTCCCTACAACCAGATATATAGATTGTATTTCTTTTCAGCAAAGGATGTTCATTCCCCGAAATATGGTTGAGCGAAACTGCGCCAAGTCAGTCGGAGCCCCTCTGTCACACTCTACTGTCGGAGTCGACTGACCATTTTTATCCTGTCTTTAGAAATATTGAGTACGCTGTATTCAGTGTGCACGATCTGAGCGTCAGGTGAGTAGGTTTTCCGGTGGCCGTGATGCGAGGTTCCAAGTCAATCAGGCCTGGACCCATGGCCAATGATGAATTGTAATCTTCGAAGGCATGCTGTAATTTCACAATGGGATAGCATGGTGGACCTCAGCTATTACTTTGGGTGAGAGGTTATGCTTGCTTTAACGCTTCTGTCTCAGGGGTCCCTGAGACAGAAACGTTACCGGTAAGGACAACTTTGGAAATGAACTTTTTTAAAGTTGACTCTGGTCTGGATTGGAAAATAGTTACAGGGCACACTGCGTTTCGCATTCGTTTGGGCGTTTGCCAGACGAACTGACAATAATGGTCCAAGATCCCTGGCATGCCAGACATAACTTATTTTCTAAAGATAAAATGTGGGAAATCGAGTAGTGTTCCTATGTACTTTGAACGTATGCGTGTCTGGTAAGTTGAGTAGACTGCCAATTTAGAGCTATCAGGTGAGAAAGGTGAATAAAAATAGGACTAACTTCACTTATTTCCTAAAGGCTCAACCGGGAGCACGCGGCAGAACACGCGGTCGGCGCAATTTCTATGAAACCAATGACTGCTTCAAAATGAAAGGGCTTTTAAAGGTTCTGGCAGAAGTTCGAGCCCGTTGGATGAGTGGTTAAGGATGTTTGTCTTAACGCTCTGTTCTAGGGTTCCCGGGTTCGATTCCCGGCAAAGTCAACTTTGAAAAATGAACTTTTCAAATTTGCCTCTGGTCTGGATCTGAAAAGTAGTGGCAGAGCACACTGCGTTTCGCAGTCATTTTAAGGTTTTAAACAAAAAAAAAAACATAAAGTAAGCATATATTTCCAGAGAATAGCCCAGAAGAGAACAGAAAAAACCTGTCTTCACTAATTTCGCGATTATTTTTTTTCAGATATATGCCTCGTAGCTTCGACACCTGACATTGGCATAAGGGAAAAAGTGAGTCGCAAAATTGCTCTAAACGTTGAAAATAGCGGTTATATGTCTATCTCTTTCTTACTGAACGTATCGTCGTGTAAGAGTGAGCTAAACGCGTAATCTCTCTTTGAACTAAAGATAAAAATTAATTATTAAGTTTATTAAAGAGATTTCTCTTGACAATAAAGCTAAAAATTGTGTACCTAATTGAGAGTGCTGAAAAAATTTATAAAATAAAACATTTGTGTGGATTTTTTTTTATTTTAAATTAAATTATTTATTGATTTATTTTTTTGTTTAAATGCATTTTTAATTGTGTTGCATTTATTAGATATTTTATTAAATGTGTTTGTGCGCCGGCGACGCGGTAGCCGTGTTTTTGATACTTTTGTTAATTATGTCTAACCGATTATTTAAAAAACCAGTAAATATTTTGTGGTTTAAAATTTTGGTTATTTGTTATGGTGATTTATTGATTTGGTTGAATAAAAACTTTAATGTTAATTGTACTTAGACGACCCTGCGAACAAGCGAGTCGTTTTCGCTTCAAAGCCACTATCGGAGGTTAGCAACTTTTTTTTAAAAATTTATCATCAAAATAAATCATTTTTCATTTTATGTCGACCCTAACTCGTCAACAACACAAAATCACATAAATTGGCACATAGACGCAAAATTTGCTGTCTGTGTGTATTCTTAAGATCCACTTCGGAGAGTGTGTTCGGGAGCTGCATGAGAACATACCGCCTTCCCCTTTCTTCTATCGGACATGCAGACGTACGGCTGGTTACCATCCTCACCTTGTCGAAATCCCTCTAATTCGGACCAAGCTCATTGCTTGTCCACTCCATCATCAACGCCATCGTAACTCGGGAACGTAAATTTCACTCACGCGCGACGAATGACGACGTACTGATTAATACGCCAACATTTGAACGGAGCCCGCCAAGATCCTTTGATGCGTGCACCAAGAACCGACAGTATTCGGTTGGCCGGCCAGCGTTGGCGCCAACTACCAACATACCGATAAGTAGATCTCTACACGTTGGTCCAACTTGCTGGCCCAGCACCTTGGCCCAATGTGTACAACCCCCAGACAAACTTCCGAGGTTCCAACGATGTATTACTCGACCAATAGAAATAACGTTATATGTCCCGACTCATTTGCTTATTCGAGCGCGTCAGTTGCCCCTGTAACTGTGAAAGAACTACGGTCGATTGTGAGTCTAAACGGCGTGTAAATAGGGTTGAGTTTTATTTACTGCTAAGAAGCACATGAGCGAATTTGTAATCACATTTCTTTCGGCAAAGTTCGCTGTCCTTCGATTTACGATGGTACCTCTGATTATCCTTGTCGTACTGTACTTATTGCTCAACGTGTGGAAGTCTAGACTGTAATGTTCCCTCATGCTAGTCCACTGATGCTTAACAAGACCTCGCGTCTTTTCAAAGATTCCTAGTTTTTTATTGACTTTTATTTTGTAAAGGCAGTTGGATGAGTGGCTAGGGTGCTTACCTTAACGCTCTGTTCCAGCGGTCCCGGGTTCGATCCCGGCAGGGTTAACTTTGGAAATGAACTTTACAAAGTTGGCTCTGGGAAGTAGTGGCCAGGGCACTGCGTTTCGCAGTCATTTGGGCAGCCCGTCTGGCGGCAGTAACCACTCGCAGAATACTGGCGTGAAATAACAGCATGTGTGCTGTTGTGTTTAACAAATACAATGTTGTGAAATAACAGCATGAGTGAGTAAGAGATGCCAGAGTCCATTTCCTTATCTCCGCCTATATTCATTATAGGCGACGGTAGCCACCTACCATCAAGTGTCTGTCTGCCGTCAACCTGTCTGCCGATCTTAAAATAAAAAAAGGAGTGATCATTATTTCCAATTCACAAATAAAATCGAAAGTCACCCAAAAATGTATGCCCGAACAGGATTCAAACCTGCTTATGTTTCGTTAATGTTATATATTGTAATACTTATTATTAGTAATAAAATAAATATTTTTTTAATGTGTATAACGCTAATTAATTTTATTCAATAAAGTATTAAATAAAATCAAATGTGATTACTATAAATTGTTATTTGATAAGTGTATGATTTTAAAATAAAACTTGTCTTTAAGAACACTTGGTTTTATTCTATATATTATCAACTAGCTTTTGGTAGCGAATTCGTCTGTTGAAAAATAAAATTTAACCGAACGGTCAAGTAGCGTGCACCAGCTTTTGTTGTGTCCTGTTCTATCACATGGACCTCGGACGCTCTACTTTCTCTCTCGCACCTATCGGAATAGCTAAGATTCTAAATGGCAATAATATTTTATGTACGATTTTTTGCAGGCAAGCCTATATGATTGGTTTTGTAATTAAAATATCTTACCTATGATATCAATTTCGATTGGTTAACAGATCGGTGTAGTTACCTATATTGACTTACCTGTTCACATCTGCTTGCCAGGTAGCCATGCACAGAAATAAGTAGGCAAGCTTATCTAGGCATACTCTGCGTGTTAAAAACTATCAGAGGCTCTAGTATGAGTTTACGATACTACACCAATTCTACAGTCTACACTCGCTAGCGAGAACGTAAAACTTTTGTATGGAAAATCGTGAACTGTCAATGTCAAATTATCAATTTTCCATATAAATGTTTTACGCTCTCGCTAGCGAGTGTAGTATCGCAAACTCATGCTAGAGCTAAAACTCATTCGGTTATCAAAAGAGTGAAGGTTATGAAAGAAAATGGATTAAAATTAATTAAATTAAAAATAGCTATGAACACTTTTCGATAGGCAAGTCATTATAGGCATAATTGTTTATAATTTATAAACAATAAAAATATGTTATAAAAAATATGTCTCATCGAGTTATCAGGACGGTGAAGGTCGATCTTCACCGGCTCTTAGCCCGTATTGACAGAATATTAAAGATGTTTTTAAAGATAGATTTTAAATGTTTTTTTCTAGTAATTTTTTTGAGTTATAATCTTAGAAAGTTAAGTTGTTATACTCGCTTTTAGAAAATTTTTGAGAACAATACTTTTTTATTCAGTGTAGTTCAATAGCATCAATTAAATTGTGTTTTTATGTGAGCTGTGACTAAATCATAGCTTTAGTAATAATGGATTAATAAGAAATTGTTTACGAATTCGGAGTTACTTAAAAGCAGCACAAAAAGCTGAATAACTCGAAATCTAATAATAATAGCTGAACATACATGGGGGTCCATTGGATAGGTATTGGGCCCCTCTACCACCACACCCCATTTGATCCGTCGATGCTGGGTCACCTGTATAAAGGATCGAAGTCAGATAGTTGCTCTAAAGGTTTTAGCTCCTAATTCCTACTTATTAAATACTATGTAACTTTATATGTAAGTTACATTTATGTATTTTATGTAAGTTACATAGGATGTAACTTTAAACTGTAAATGCTGTTCACGCCTGTAATTGGCTTACATTATAAATATAATAGTACTTTAAAGTTAATTATGAAATTATAGTTATTTTAAGCTGTTATAATCTAAGTATAAGTAGAAATTTCTGTATTTTTTTTTTCAAAATTTTAGGTTCAGTAGTTTCGGAGATAGAGGGGGGGGAGAATAGTCGGACATTCCCCCCCTTATCTCCGAACATGAGTGATCCTATAAGGATTCCGTTTTTTTATTCGGACATACGGAACCCTAAAAATTAATTGCCATACAATGTGTGGCACTACATTCTTTCCAACCAGTAACATTTGTGAGCAAAAATGATTTTTATTTAATTGTTGATTTATTTAAATTTAATAAATTGAAATTAAAGTGTATGCACTTTAATGATACTTAGGTTGATTTAACGATAAGTTTTATATAAAGAGCCCATGGCCCTATCCCCTCCTAATCCCTCATCCTTAATCCTAGTGTAGCCGGCAGCATATTTGCAGCAGCTTTGGCGTTCCTTGTGTTATAGGCGACGGTAGCCACATACCATCAAGTGTGCCGTCAGCCTATCTGCCGATTTTAACATAAAAAAAATAATTTTGCAACCCAAATCTTCGAGTACTTATAGATTATAGGAAAACCATTAAAATAACATGGTGGTAAATCACTCAATATTGTGCAGATAGGTAACATCGTACGGAACCCTCTTCACGCGAGTTCAACTCGCACTTGTCCCGTTTTTTACCAAGAAGTCACTAACTTTATTGCAAGATATATCTACAGGTAATTATTTAAGATATCAGTGCAATATTTCCAGCCAGTATTTGGTATGGATTATGAGTACTATTTTGGTCTGTGTGTAAGGGAAGCCAGATCCCTTCCTAATCTCTTACCCCTACTAAGGTTGGCAGCACCTATGGCCTGCTTGTGTTATAGGTGACGGTAGCCACCTACCATCAAGGATTGTCAGCCTATCTGACAACCTTTACTTAAAGATAGCTAACTTAGCCTTGAAGGAAAACTCAAACACTACTGTATGAGATATCTATCAAGGGATCTATTGTTAGTATTTAGTGTGAAATATGACTGTTTGTTTATTAATATCTTGCAATTGGTTCTCAACCATAAGCAGATTAGTTAGGAGGCTTTCAGTGACTTGTAAGGTCAGTCCTTCCAGTGAAGGGCTCGTCCTTTATTTTATTTGATTATTTCACCAAATGTGGTATTTTTAAGCCTTTTAACCTGTCTTGATTTGCCTAGCTCTATTGCTAAGGTGTATAAGTTCCATATCTTATATGCCTTGGTTCTGCGCTCAACCTCTTGTTTGATGGTAAACATTTACAAACACTCGTGTATTTCAGAGTTCCTGATAAACAGAGGTGCGCCTGAGATGGTTCTGAGAGCTCCGTTCTGGAACCTCTGGAGAATTTCAACATTTGAATTTCTAGCTGTGCTCCATAATTCAATTCCATAGGACTAGACAGACCAGTTTGAGTATAACCTTATAGATAAGCAACTTATTGTTCAAGGATAATGATGATTTGGGTCCCAGGAGCCAGTAATGTTTTCTAAGCAATAACCTGAGTAGTTGGTCATGTTTTTTTTTAAATCTATAGGAATTTAGATGTCTTAAACTTTTCACGGTTGCTTTAATCTTAATCTTTACTTATTCAATTTAAAATGTTTAGCTGAGGAAATTTAACTGGTAATTCTAAAAGACGATCATAGAGTTTCTTGGAGATACCTAATTGATAAATAAATATTTTGATTTTGGAGACATATGAGTAGACATTAACTCGGTACGAGTTAGTTTTTACTGTAGGAACTAAAAAATAGCCATTAAACCGTTGTTCCTTTTGGGCCCACTACAAGCAAAATATTATATGTTCTTAATTTTATAACGGAAATTAAAAAAGTATATATTGACAAACTTTAATATTACCAAGGATCACAGAGTTCATATTTCTCAATACACTCAATCAACCAGCCAATAGACAGAGCTTTCAAATGTTTCATATTGTACATTGGCTCGTACATATCTTTAAAGATTATGTAATGCGAACATTGTGCAAGCAATCCATCTTGTTTTGCGTGATATGGAATTAACTTTTCCGATTCTGGTATCGATTCCGGATTCGGAACCCTTCTTAGTACTGTGCCATCAGTGGAGGTAATAAGTTTTGTCAAATTGGCTTTAGTGAGCACCAAGCTTTTAGATATTTCATGGTCCCCGTGGAAATTGTGCAAGTAGAAGTGGCAGCCGTTGAAGAGTCCGGGCAGTTGCTTATATCTGTTGAAACGGGACTTTTTATGACCATCGTATGTGATAGTACCGACGCCTTTGACTTCATACTTCTCAAAATCTTCAAGATTTTTGGCTGTAGACTTAGTAACCCATTTCGAGTCTATAACCCAAACTCCATAAACAATTGCTTGCAGAACTTCCAAGCTACTCTCGCAAACCTCATCGAGGGTATCGACAATTAAATGTGTAACTTTATTTGTCAACTTAGTTTCCAAATTTAAATTTTCATGTTGCTTTAATAATAATTTTAATTTATTCGCAACTGTCTTAAACTGTGAGTTGTTATATATCCTAATATCATCAAACTCTACTTCAGACTGCGCCAGGGACATTAAAGTCACATTTGCAGTTTGCGATTGTACTATGTTATCTTGGGCTGCATTTAACAGTACTCTTGTATCTTCATCAGCTAGCTGAAAGGGAGTTTCACCTTTACAGTTCCTCGCGTTTACATCTGCACCATATCTAACCAGTAGCTCTGCTATTTCTGAATGTTTGTAACGAATAGCCTCATGAAGAGGTGTCTCGTTGCCAGGTCCTGGTACATTTACCAATGCATTGTTACCTAGTAACAACTGAACAATATTGATTCTACCATTCTGTACTGCCTCGTGTAAGGGAGTCCAACCGGCGTTGTCCTTTGTGTTAACACAGGCACCTTGATCGATTAGTTCCTTCACCTGATCCAAATTGTTTGATATACACGCTTTATGCAACATAGTTTCTCCTTTAATATTCCTTTTTTGGGCAATGGAATCTTTTTTCTTTGTCTTAGATTTTTCGTTTATCCGATTTTCCGTATCACCTTCCGCTTCAGAGCCAAGAACTTCGATTTGATCACTTTTTTGTTCTTTTGGTGTTCTTCTCCTTGTCTTAGATTTTTCATTCACGAGATTTTCCTTGGTATCTTCCTCTTCAGAGTCAAGGAGTTCAATTTGATCACATTTTTGTTCTTTTGATATTTTTCTCTTTGCCCTCAATTTTTCATGTTTGTTAAGTTTTCTCTCGGTTATTTTCTCTAGAAACTCTATTTCATTTTTATTGCTACTATTGCTTTTTTGGTTATTTGATTTTTTTTGCTTTGTGTTTTTAAATTTATTTCGTTTTTCTGTTGCATTATCCTTTTTAGATTCGAGAATTTCTTGTTCGTTTCTGCCCTCTTTTTGTTCGATTGCGTCTTTTTTATTGTTCTTGGATTTTTTGTTTTTGTCCGGCGTTTCGGTGTCTTTAGATATTTCATTACGATCGTTCTCAAACAGTTTATCCATTACCTTTGTAGATTCAATGCAAGATTCTAATTTTTCATCTTTGTATAAAGAACATCCTTCAAGACGCGTCGGGCATTGTGGATGTGGACACGATTCACGATTCTCCAAATGCTCCGAACACATCAAATGTAAACATTCACTTAATGTGACAGGTTTCACACATAATTCTCCGCAAACACAACATACGAAACTTTCTCTTACCCTGTCTAGGGCTTCCAAAAATCCTCTTATATTTTCTGAAGCCATTTTCCATTAATTTTCTTTATTTTATTATGTACATTATTGCAATGAGTGCAAATGCAAATACGCGCGTTTGTTTTATTTTACGATTATATTATAGTGTTCTGTCTGTCTGTGTTTACTAAGGAGAAGGACCACAGCAGAAATAAAACAGACATTTAACCACATGCCAACTACAAATGGGGTTGATAGAATTACATAATTCCATGGAGATAATATATGTATACTATCTATAGCTGGAAGTTTCATTGCAAAAGTCGTGACTAGCAAAAATAAACTCAATGTCAATTGTATAAAACTATTTTTATACTGATCAAAAGTATTAAAGAAACATGAGAGAGATGGTATAAAGTATTGGTAATATACTTGTGAGTATACAGAGCATTTTTTTTTAATGTTAAGATCGGCAGTAAGGTTGACGGTCCACTTGATGGTAGGTGGCTACCGTCGCCTATAACACAAGCAACGCCAAAGCTGCAGCAAGTGCGCTGCCGAGTAGGATTAGGGATTAGGAGGGGATAGGGAAATGGGCTTTGGCATCCCTTACTCCCTCACCGAAAAAAAAACAGCACGCGTGCTGTTATTTCACGGTGGTCTTCTGTAAGGGAATAAATAAATGAAAATATAATAAACGTTTATTTCATACATTTTTTTTAATAATTATGCTAACACTAATCCTCATTTTTAAGAAAGAGATATCTGTCTCTTTCTCCGCTAACTTCTTCTACCCATTAATACTTACAATGTGTTTTGCATTATGATAGTTATAAGTATATCAAAATTGAATTTAGTGCAGTTTTAGAAATATTTAATACTTCTTTTGGGCCATAAAAATGAAAATCCTTTGTTTTCAAAACATGACTGAGATATAAAAAAATATCATAAAAGCAAAATAACAGTTGTAAAGCGCAAAAATGTACGTTTTGGTAAATTCATTCAAATCTATACTAATATTAAAAAGCTGAAAAGTTTGTTTATTTGTTTGAACGCGCTAATCTCGGGAACTACTGGTTCGAATTGAAAAATTCTTTTTGTTTTGAATAGTCCATTTATCGGGGAAGGCTATAGGCTATATAACATGACGCTACGATAAATAGTATTATATATAAGCAGAGCCCAGTACCGCGCGCCCCATGCGCACGCCGCCGCCGTAGGGGGCGGAGCGAAGCATGGCCGAGTTCAGCTAGTTGTTAATTCAACTTCAACCAACAAATGTTTGAGCAGAGCCATCTATCGCATGATGGGTTAATTAGCTCGCCGTTGAGGGAGGGGCCACCGATGGAATCGCGACTGCGGTCCGTCGGCACCCAGTCAGAACAGGGGAACAGCCTCTCTAGAATGTTATATTTCGATGGTCTCTGACAAACCATCGAAACAACACATATGATACGTCGCCGTATACATTTTCATTTGAATGTAAAAAAAAAACAGGACAAGTGCGAGTTGAACTCGTGTGAAGAGGGTTCCGTACGATGTTACCTATCCGCACAATATTGAGTGATTATTTTAATATCATGGACTTCTTATAGGTTTTCCTATAATCTATAAGTAGAAAACTAATTTCTCTATTTTTTTCAAAATTTTAGGTTCAGTAGTTTCGGAGATAAGGGGGGGGGGGGGGGGAGAATGGTCGGACAGACGGACACACAAGTGATCCTATAAGGGTTTCGTTTTTTTAATCGGACGTACGGAACCCTAAAAATGCTCTTTGTTGGGCCTATGTGAATAAAAATTTCAATAAAGGTAACACAGGTAAAAAATTTCAAATAAAGAACAGGTTTTCTTGTAGATTTATTTATTAAAATTGTTTGATTGACTCGCAATATAGAAATCTTTCTAAAATAACTCTTAAATAATAATTCAAAAAAATTAACTATCTTACAAAGTGGCAGACTAGAACTAACAAAACCATAAATACAGTTGACGTGATTTTGGCGGCAAGACTTTGCGTAAAATCACTTTGACAGCTGTCCAAAGTGACATTTAGTAAATCGCGTTCGTAATTCAGAGGAAGTTTGTCGTACGGATGCATTCCAAATACGAGTTCCGTTTCCAAAGACTTCGTATTATTATGAAAGAGAACATCCAACTGATGGTTGAACGGGCCGTACATCGAAAACATGGCCCAGTGGAACGGCGAAGATTTGCCAAACAATTGATCCAATCTTGTGAAAGCGTTCTTAATTTCGTGACGTTTCATCGAAGTAATGTTATTCGAGGCAAACACATGGCCAATATTGGACCAAGACAAGAAACAATACTTTTTGTTGTCCTCGGGACACACGGGCACGATGTCCACCGCTGTCTTCGACCAGGATTCTTGTATTTGTTTCGCTGGAAATTGTTATAATGTATTTTAATCAGTGATCAAGACATTTACAATCAAAAGATTATTGTTACTGAAGTAGTACTGAAGTAGACAGCCTGTCTGGCAGCAGTAACCACCCCCTTACAGAAGACCACCGTGAAATAACAGCACGTGTGCTGTTGTGTTTCGGTAAATGAGTAAAGGATGCCAGAGCTCATTTCCCTATCGCTTTTTTAACCCCTTATTCTTCTATGGTCGACAGCGAACTTACAGCACCTGTGGCGTTGCTTGTGTAGAGGCGACAGTAGCCACCTATTATCAATTGGACCGTCAGCCTGTCTGTCAACTACACATGAAAAAATTGTATCTTCTTGGAAATATACGTATCAACCACTCACTGACTCACCAAACGTTAGTGATAATGATTAGGCAATTCACTTGAGATTTTGTTTTAAATTTAAATGTAAATTTTATCAAGTGTCTTATCATAAGAATAAAGAATATTTGACGAGCCCGTTGGATGAGTGGTTAGGGTGCTTGCCTTAACGCTCTGTTCTAGGGTTCCCGGGTTCGATTCCCGGCAGGGACAACTTTGAAAAATGAACTTTTCAAATTTGGCTCTAGTCTGGATCTGGAAAGTAATGGCAGGGCACACTGCGTTTCGCAATTATTTGGGCAGCCCGTCTGGCAGCAGTAACCACCCCCTTACAGAATACCACAATGAAATAACAGCACGTGTGCTATTGTGTTTCGGTGAGTGAGTAAGGGATGCCAGAGCCCATTTCCCTATCCCCACCTAATCCGTTATCCTTAATTCTGTAGTGTAGTCGGCAGCGCACTTGCAGCAGCTTTGGCGTTGCTTGTGTTATAGGTGACGGTAGCCACCTACCATCAAGTGGACCGTCAGTCTGTCTGCCGATATTAATATAATTTTTTTTTTTTTAAATTATCATTTAGTCGGCTCCACTCAACATCAAACGCGCCACGTTTTGTTTTCACTTCTATCGTGTGGTCACAAACAAACACCCAGTTTTTTAGGTATTCTAATTTTTAAATTTAGATCTTCAAACTAAATTTAAAAATTAGAAAAAAATCTAACTAAAAAAGTTTGTGTAAGAAATACTTAAAAACACACCAACCTGCGTACATGTTGTATGTCGCTACGCTGATGAATGCCACATCGCTTTTGCCCTCCACCAGAGATCGCAACGCCGCCATTTCTCCATCCAAAACAATTCCACCGTCGACAATACAATTTCTGGTCAAACTCTCCTTGACCGTTCCCGTTAAATTGTAACTTTCCACGCCCGGAGCGCAAATTTCACTAAAATATTTATCGCTCGGACATATATTCCGTTTTTGTAGGTAGCGTAAAACGGAATGCCAAGCGAGTCCGTCGTAACGCGGGAACGCCGCGCGTTTCCCTCTCAGGTCCGCCATCTTGTTTATTTGCGCGTCTCTTTTGACGTAAGCAACGACCGTGCTCATTCGTTCGACTATCGGCGTTGTTTCGTGAAGGACAGGCGTTACTGAAAAATCTCTGTAACAGTTACAAATTAGGTATATTTTTTTGTAAGAAATCTCTAAAACAATCACTCAGCCAGATTAGTAGCACACTAGGTAGGCCAGGCCAAGTTTTGGCTGGCCTACCAAGTTTGCCAACTTCCCCCATGACTGGGAACTGGGCGGTAGTCTTAGGGGAAACTGCCGTAATTAGGTCCCCCGAGATGAAAGGCGTACGGGTACGCTCCACTTTCGGGTACACTAAGCACATAGCCTACCCTATTTTTGCAATGGCAATTGGCGAGCCCGTTGGATGAGTGGTTAGGGTGCTTGCCTTAATGCTTTATTCTAGGGTTCCCGGGTTCGATTCCCGGCAGGGTCAACTTTGAAAAATCAACTTTTCAAATTTGGCTTTGGTCTGGATTTTGGATAGTAGTGGCAGGGCACACTACATTTTCGCAGTCAATTGGGCAGCCCGTCTGGCGGCAGTAACCACCCCCTTACAGAAGACCATCGTGAAATAACAGCACGTGTGCTGTTGTGTTTCGGTGAGTGTGTAAGGGATGCCAGAGCCCATTTCCCTATCCACTCCTAATCCCTTTTCCTTAATCCTACAGCAGTCGGCACCGCACTTGCAGCAGCTTTGGCGTTGCTTGTGTTATAGGCGACGGTAGCGACCTACCATGAAGTGGACCGTCAGCCTGTCTGCCGACCTTAACATTAAGAAAAAGCATTATGCCCGCATTCCGCTTCCCGCGTCATGCAGCGGCGCAGTTATGCGTCTACCTGGCCCTTCTATCTGATGATTGGTGAAGTCCAAATAAAAAGTAAAGGTTTTAGGAAAGAAAAAAGGCTCTAAATTCTTAAACGCAAAACACATAGAAAATGAAACCAACTCACCTGGCACCAATCACCAGCCAATCGCTATTCGCCATTGTGACGTCACTACTTCCGTTTCCAACAGCCTGCAAGCAGTCCCGTCTGCTTCCTCTACTTTCGCACTGTAAAGGCGGTTCCACACCATGGACAGCTGCGGCTTCGCTGAGCCAATCACACTTGTGCTTCTCTAGCACTGATGTTGTGCATACTCTAAGATGCCTGTGAAGAAAATTTGGTTCTTGACTAAATAACCTGTTCTAGATTTCACGAGCTATAACCCTTCCGAATAGTCTGTCTGATTTGGAAAACATAAAAGAAATCTCTAAGACAATCACTCTCAGCCGAGTTTGTGGTTCACTAGGTAGGCCAGGTTTTGCCTATATCCGCCACCTCCCCCCTTGACCGGGACCTGAGGCTCTAGTATGAGTTTACGATACTACACCAATTCTACACTCGCTAGCGAGAACGTAAAACTTTTGTATGGAAAATCGTGAACTGTCAATGTCAAATTGTCAATTTTCCATATAAATTTTTTACGCTCTCGCTAGCGATTGTAGTATCGTGAACTCATGCTATAGCCACTGGGCCGTAGTTTTAAGGGAGACTACCGCCCGTCGTGAGGTTCGCCGAAGTTCCGACAGGGAGCATAGCCCTCCCCGCGCTGGATAGCCATGGCGAGGCGCTCATGTCGCGATCCTGACCATCTACGGCCGCGCTAAAAAGTCATTGGGTTTTATTTTAGCCGGTAGGTGTCCGGCATAAGCCCGCAGCATCCCGTACACTGCCGTAAAAAAAGGTAGGCCAGCTTTTGAATACACCAAAGATTTAGTACCTACTGACAGAGCCAGACTAAACGGATTTCGCCGTCATTTGGGCAGCTCTTTTGGCGATAATAACCAACCCCTTACAAAAGACCACAGGTACAAAAGACCAATCTCCGCATAGGTGGCATGCTCAACAAATGTCGACTTTACTTACCGTCCTTGATAATATATCTCCGGTATTTTCTCGTCTTGATAACTTGATCAGCTATTGTACAGACAAAACCTTCGATTTCCCCAAAGAGGTCACCGAAGAGTGGTCAATTATTATTATACCTTCACGTACCTAGGAGGCGTGCATCCGTTTTGGCTGTAGGCTTCCCTGTACCCTAGAGCACTGTCTAGGTAGTCTAGCGGTGCATGCGGAGGCTGTAGGGGCTCGGGCAAAGCCCTGTTGCTCTCAAAGAGTGCTGCGAGAGCGCTATGCCAGTTCCCTTGTACGGTCACATTCTTGTCTATGAGAGACCGAGTTAAATTTCCTACTGCAGCCGCTGTTTTTCTGTTTAGGAGAAATTCAAAAGAAGGTTAGTTTCGACATTATCGTTCCAAATATCACTATATCTAGCTGAACTCAGCCACGCTTCGCTGCGGCCCGTACGGCGACGGCGCGGCGTGCGCATGGGGCGCGCGGTACTGGACACTGCTTATGTATAATACTATTTATCGTAGCGTGATGTTATATAGCCTATAGCCTTCCTCGATAAATGGACTATTCAAAACAAAAAGAATTTTTCAATTCGAACCAGTAGTTCCTGAGATTAGCGCGTTCAAACAAACAAACAAACAAACTCTTCAGCTTTATAATATTAGTATAGATAAGGTTCTAAATGATATCGGCATATTCTCAATTAATTTAACATCATTCAAAAAGAAAGTTGGCGAATTACTTTTTAAAAAATGGTTACTTAATTTTTTTCTATTCATCACTACATAACATTCTATTTTTTTTTCTTATCTCCTATATTTAGTTATCTCTTTAATGAAAATATGATTCTTTAGGCCTATTTGTACTTTATTATAATACATAATTTAGTTTTACATAATGGCTGTATGTAACCTGAATTAAAGAAATAAATAAAATAAAAAAAAATACTTTCACGAAACAAGAGAAATTGATAGGCTTTAACCAACCAGTTATGGAAGAAAAATACTTTGTTATTAAAAAGAAATGAAATATCTTGACTTAAGACTAGTGATCAAAACACTATAGTAGACGCATTATCAACTGAGTCGTCAGGTAACTAACATTTTTGTCTGTCTATCTCGCTCGCACTTACATGTCTCATGGAGTGGTATAGCGATGTGCGGAGGCACATGTCGATAACCTGATACGATATACGTAATTTTTCGCAATGTAAAAATAAAAGTTTATAACATCTAAGTATCTATTTATATATAAGTTTATATAGTTTAATTTGTTTTCTATAATAATTCAAATGGTCACAACTTTGTAAAAACTCGCTTTATGGAAAAAAATATTTAACAAAAAAGGATAGCATTAGGCAGTAAAGTTTGAGTACAGCATTAGTTTTCTAAAATTTACTAGTCGATTTTATCGAATCTGTCCACTAGGGCCGGCTTTCGTACCACTAATCGATAGCAACCTGCATTACGTTGCACATTCCTATCGCCACTGACGTTTATTGCTCGACGACTCAGTTGATAATGCACCTACTATAGCTTTTACCCGATATTTCGTCAGCGCCCCCTTTTTCTTAGGTGCTATATTCAGTCTTTCTTGCTCATATATTTTTGTCAATTATTTCAATTTTATTTTGAAAGAGGAAAAAACATCCAATTTTGCCAAAAAAAATTAAAAAAAGATCTGTTTATCCGATCGCTACTAAATTTCATAGGGTCACCCGCTGGGCTAATCTGAAGATTGTCTGAAAATTTCATCAAAATTGGTTTAGCGGTTTTGGAGTCCATAGGGAATATATACTGACGGACTCATAAACTGCATCAAAGTTCAGGATTACTTTGAAATGATTTTTTTTAATAAGTATGCAAACTTTTTAGATTAAATTATATAAATATGGAGAGACTGGCTCTTAATCTTAAAAAAAAGCAAAATTTAAAAATAGAACTGCAGTAAAACAAATGAATATAGCCGGGAAAAGAAAATTTACTCGTAGTATCAGATTTACGTGTTATTTAAAGCAAAGTTTTAAATTGATTCGCATTGATTTTTTATTCTTTTGTCAATTGAATTATTGTTACCAGCAGAATTGTTGGGTTAGTTTTTTAACTCATCGAGAGTTTTTGAACCATAATATGGATACTTCGTCCGAACAAGAGGCTCAAATTGTAGCACTGGTGCGGGAGGGCTTGGATCAACGAACGATTGGTAGAAATTTAAATTTAAACCAGTCTACGGTTTCTAGAATATACAGAAGGTTTGTGGAGACAGGTTCTTACAGAAGGAGACGTGGTACAGGCAGGACTCGAGCAACCACCGGTCGTGATGACCGATTTATTGTTACAACTTCCCTGCGAAATCGTTTCCTCACGTCAGTTAACATCAAAACAGAGCTTAATGAAGTGCGTGGAGTAAATGTGAGTGCACGAACAATAAGAAGAAGGTTAAAGGAAGCGGATATCACCCCTTTTAGACCAGCAAATGGTCCAAAGTTGTCTGTAGCTCACAGACAAGCTCGCTTAAGATTTGCGCGTGATCACCTAAATTGGACAGAAGAGCAATGGGCCTCCGTATTGTTCACGGACGAGTGTAGGACATGTTTATATGGTGCAGATGGTCGCAGAAGAGTCTATCGTCGACGTGGGGAGCGATATGCTCAAAGTTGCATTGAGGAGCGTGTTCCTTTTGGAGGCGGTTCGTGTATGGTCTGGGGTGGCATATCGATGAACGGGCGAACAGAACTTGTGTTCATAGACATGGTCCGTCAAAACGGTAATAGAGGGGGTTTGACTGCACATCGCTACATAACAGAGATCTTAGAAGATCACGTGGTGCCTTACATGGGATTCATAGGCGAAAATTTTACTTTAATGCAGGATAATGCCCGGCCGCACGCTGCTGCACAAGTTCGACAATATTGCGAAGAGGTTGGGATACGTACAATGAATTGGCCAGCACGCAGCCCGGATCTTAATCCCATTGAGCATGTTTGGGACAATTTAAAAAGAGCTGTATATGCGAGAAATCCTGTGCCCACGACAGTGGCAGCACTACGAACAGCACTTTCAGAAGAATGGGACAATATTCCGCAAGATCTTTTAATAACCCTAATAAAATCTATGCGGAACCGATTAGAATCCGTAATAAGGGCACGTGGGGGTAATACACCCTATTAAAACATAAATAAACCCTTGCATAAAGTTTGTGTCTATTGTTAAAACCAATTTTTTTATTAAACCAATTTTCCTTAAATTTCTGTTTTTTCTTCAAAAAAGTCTTAAGGTCCTTTCCAGTACACAAACTTAAACTTAAGGATACGCTGTTTTAAAGTTCACGAACCAATCTAGAGGTTTCAATTTAAATCTGTATAGAAAGTTTGCATACTTGGTTAAAATATTTATTTCAAAGTCGTCTATTACTTTGATGCAGTTTATGAGTCCGTCAGTGTACATACACCCACCTATTTTTATATACTTATAAAAGTAGGTTTAGGTTGACGAACCCGTTGAATAAGTGGTTAGGGGCTTGCCTAAACGTCCTGTTCTAGGATTCGCGGGTTCGATTCCCGGCAGGGTCAACTTTGAAAATGAACTTTTGGCTCTGGTCTGGATTTGGAAAATAGTGGCAGGGCACACTGCGTTTTCGCAGTCATTTGGGCAGCCCGTCTGGCGACAGTAACCCCTATCTCCTAGTCCGTTATCCTTAATCCTACTGTAGTCTGCAGCGCACTTGGAGCAGTTTTGGCGTTGCTTGTGTTATAGGCGACGGTAGCCACCTACCATCAAGTGGACTGCTAGCCTGTCTGCCGATCTTAATATAAAAAAATAAAAAAAACTCATCACAAACCGTTTAGAGACAATAACAGGCCATGGTTTATTCAACCATATACAGGGCTCTGTGGTGTTCAATGGCTGAGAAGTGCCATCGCGGCAAAGATATGCGAAATTTGGTGATGTCGTCAACTGAAAATCAAAATTTTCTCATTAATGCTTTAACAAAAACATAGACTTTAATGTGTTTTTAATTTTTGTTTATGGGTGATCGGCTGTTACTGCGCCTGGCGCATCGTATGAATCTATGATACAGCACAACGCATCGAATGCGTTGCTTCAATGGAAACATTTATTATGATTATTAGGAATAATGTTTGCTCTAACTGGAAGAAAGGTTAATCATGATGGGTAAGGCGGAAAGGATGAGACGCGCTTGACGAAGGAGGCAGAGTGGACTGGAATTGCCCCCAGTTCCAGTTGGCTCTTGACAGAGACAAGTTCAAAGAGTTGATGAAGAGGCACTGAGAGAGAAGGAAAACATATACTTATATTATAATACAAAGACTATTAATCTAACTATACTTATAAAATAGTTTGTTCTGACTGACTATCAACGCACAGCCAAAACCTTTAAGTTGAAAAAGCAGAAATTTGGAACATAGGTTTATTTTATAAGATTTGTGAAATTTTCAACGTTTCTCAATAAACAAGAAAATAGATAGGTACCGGAGGGAACAGGCGAACGTAGGTGTGGTCTGCAAAGGCGACGTCTCCGGTACCTTCGCTCAGACACAGCAAGGAGCCAACTTTGCCGAAGTACCGGTCGTATCTATTGCAACTGCGCGCACATGCGGCGCACAGAGACGGATACTTGCTCTCTGCGAACAAACATTACTTCAAATTTAATCGAAGTTAAATTATGGATAAATTAGTTTATTATTCTTTGTTCTTGTTCTTGATTTTACCCGCGACTTCGTCCGCGGAAACTATTTAATTTTCTCTAAATATCCATTATGGTTTTTAGCTCTCGGACTATACTGCGGTGGTGAACCCTTAGTCTCCCAAAGCCCTGACCGCTGTGCCGTACTCCAAGACCATTATGGAGTTTAGCTCTCAGACTATACCATAGCTCACCCAACGCTGGATAAACTTACTTAATAGTTGTACGTGAGCCTCTAATGTTTTTTATTTTATATTTGTGGGTAAGTAATACCATAGATAAAATACTACTTAACCAGTATAGATGGTCACTCACGTACATTGAATCCGTACCCTATCAAATTTCGCTTATATCTAGATGCCGCCTGTGTAGTTTGTCGCTTATTTGTTGTCATTAAAAATCCGCTAGAGTCGCTGCGGTCGACCATTCAGTCAATTCTCATGTACAAGAGATGGCACTACTAAAATTTATTTAAAATATAAAAGAAGTGGGCACGAACAACAATAAAAGGGCCGTATGAACGGTATAGGTTCTGTTCTAAAAAATAGGACAATAAGGAACTAAAACGTTAATTACTGACCGATTATATCCTATAATAGAAAAACGTCTTGTCAATCGATAAAATATTATCAATTATGTTTTTTGTTATTTGTATTCATAAAATCTTTACATACTTCGATATAATTTTGCTTAGGTACGTATGTTTGTGTTCAGAAAGCTGAAAAACTGGGTGATGGATTAACTTAATTTTTTTGCAAAACGATGCATTTTATCACAAGAGTGTTTATATATACTTTCTATTCCGAAGTTTCAGCGGAAACGAAAATAAAAATGAGCTTACAGCAAAGCGTGGCCAGGTTCAGTTAGTTATAACATAGATAAAAATTTACCAGTTTTTGTCGATTGTGTTACGAAGAAAAAAATGATAACTCACACATTTTAATTTGTTATTTTTGTACTATGGTCATTATGCATTATAATTGTAAAACAAATTAATAACATAATGTTTTCTGATATAATAATATTAAATATCTAAATAAAATTTTTCTATCATTTTCATTAAAATATGCATGAAATGGAACAATATCATACATAAAAGTACTCCCAGCAACATCGCCCTTTAGTTATTACCACGATAATAAGGAACTATAACTGCGTGATTGAATTTGTTGGTTATAATTTTTAACAAAATACACATTAATGTTAAATTCGAGACTATTAGTGACATCTAGTGAGTGGAAATCCCAATATGAAATTGGCTTCAGATCGTTATATGGAGGTTGACCATCTATACTGGTTAAGTAGTATTTTATCTATGGTAATACTTATTTAATATAGCTTCATTTGTTATGGTACTGTCTTATAATAACTTATTATTTATAAGTATATTTAATGTACGTACGTAACATAATAATGTATTTATAAATCTCCTATTTTATAAAACTAGAATAAAATAATGGTTTCAAAGTAAAGAAAAGCTTATATTTTCACGATATTATCTTTATTCGTAAGCAATATTTAACAGTAAGCAACCCTGGGGACGAGCCTGGGCGACAGAGGGGCGTAACGACGTGAAGGGGGAAGTAGTTATATAAATGGCGGCGTTTGGGACTCCGATAAAGAAGAAACAGTTCTACTTGGTTCTTACTTATTCTTATGGTATAGTACACAAATTAATATCTTTAGAAATATTTCTCAGAAATTACCCTCAACATGCACACAAACTTAGAAAATTTTACTGAATCCTTATAATGTTATTATGGAACAACTAGCTTAATTAAGCTTGCGATTTAGTCCTCGTAGGTTTAAATAATAACCTATCTTTCAAGATGAAACCAACCATACACATTAAAAAAAAAACAATAACAACAAAATATTACATTCATGCTTACTTCTATTTAAGAAAAATTCAAAATTTGACTTACTCAACTCCAAATCTCTTTCCTTGTCATCCACCCAATCGCTAGCTTTACAAGCTTTGCCGTAATACTCGGCCATTGCCTTAATTCTGTTCTCGGCCATTGACAAGTTCTGATCGCAAAGTTTCTCGGTCACCAATCCCTCGAGATACTGAAATAATATTTTTAATAAAAGGCCTCATCAAAAATGCAGACAATTATATTTTTAATTTATCGTTCAATTGCTATTAATCCCTTATCCTTAATCCTACTGCAGTAGGCAGCGCACTTGCAGCAGCTTTGGCGTTGCTTGTATTTATAGGCAATCTGCCTATAAATGCCTGTCTGCCGATCTTAACATAAAAAAAAAACATAACAAACACAAACGTCTCCTGCCACAAAACCGGCCCCAAGTTAGCATAATGCAGGTTGTAAAAACTAACATTGCTCTTCCGTTAGAGCCGATAGGGATTTTATTAATATCTGACTGAAATTCGATTGCATCATTTATGGATTACGATATGGGCTTCTTCAATGGCTATGGAGTTGGTAACTCATCCTGGTGTTAATTGTGCCCTTAGGCGACGGTAAAACCACCAAACTTTTAGTAGACCGCCAGCTTGCCTGCCACCACAGAGTTTGAGCTTTTAATTACCTTACCTCAGAAAGCTTATCACTCAATGGTTGCGTTGGATCACTTTCCAAGCCGGCATGACATAGCGTACGATTCCTTAGAATTGCACTGACGGTTGAAGAGCCTTCGGGTATTATACGACGATTCACTACAGCCACCACGTTCCTCTCGAATTTGGCTGAAGCAGACAAGTAAATATGTTATTATCCACTTCATCATCACTGACAAATTGTGCAAATTAAAAAAAAAAGTAAAACTTATTACTTTGTGTTTTTCTAAGTTCGTTCGTGACTAGAACATCGATCTGAGCCCACTGAGCGGCAATTAGATCTTCCGGGTTGAACACTCCAAAATCGACGGTCCCTTTGCCCATTCTACGGAGACAGTCCAATCTGAAAATAATTAGATTAGATATAATCCATTGACATATATAATTAATAGCGTAAGGACCGGGCCAACTGCGCGGCGAAATGGCACCAGCGCATTGGCCCTAAAATCTCAGTTTAGGGCCAGCTGACGATGTCGTCATCCCTCGTCTGCGCAAGATTGTGGTTGAGAGAAGTTTTGTACTAAATTGTTATAAAAATGCCTAATTGCGTAATAAAGGGCTATAAAAACTGTGATAGGAGTAATTAATTTTAACACATTTCATTCTAAAGTCAAAGTTCATAATGGCGGCCATGTGCCGGACGCGAATTAAAATAAACGCAACCTTCTATGGACTTCATTCTTTTATTTGTTTTTTTTTTTTTTTTTTTTAATAGAAAGGTGTAAGTGTACTTATATATTTAGTGTAGTGTAAGTCTATAAGAAGTAAGTTTGTGTAAAATATTCCGTTGGGCGTATCCTTACTTTTAAAATCATTGATTTAATCAGATGACAATAATTTTAATTTTATCGCAGAATACAGAACTCACCAGAACCCGCTTAATGTCTTCATTTTATATCGTATATTGTGTCCAAAAACAAAAACATATAGGACAATACTGTGCCGTATGCATAGTATGGGTTCTACATTATTTCATACATTACTAGAGACCTGCTATAATTTGATTTGGCTTCACTCAAATCAAATTATACCAACAAATCCGTTGGGGGTTTTAGAAGAAGTTATTTAATATTTTTTTATTGAAATATACTTATCATATAATATAATAATATATAATATATTAGACGATCCCTTGGGAACCTAACATTTTTCAGGATAAAAATTATCCTACATGTTAATCCAGGTAATAAACTATCTGTGTGCCAAATTTCACACAAATCCAATCAGCCGTTTCAACAACAAACAAACATACAAACTTTCGAATTTATAAAATTACTAGCAACCCGCCCCCGGCTTCGCCCACGGTGGAATTTTTATATATATAAGAACATTCCTCGTTAATCCCTCTTTCCATTAGTGAAAACCGAATTAAAATCGGTCTACCCGTTCACGCGTGATGTCGTGACCAAGGCAAATAGGGATTCATTTTTATATATAGAAGATTAAGGATTGGGATAATATGAATACAATAGAGAGCGTCGGTGGCACAGCGGGAAAGACGCGGTCTATCATGTCGAGAGATACGAGTTCGATCCCCGATCATGCCATATACTAAAAAGGTTTTTTTTTTTTAAAAAAACTTAAGCGCATTCACTGACTGCTCTCAAACGGTGCAGGAAAACATGCAGGAAACCGGCATACGCCAAAGAAGAAAATCCATCAATCCGTACTGGGCCAGCGTGATGGACCATATAGCCCTTACGCCCTTGTTGAGAGGGTAGACCAGTGCCCCAGCAGTGGTGACATATAATAGGCTGTTGATGATGAATAGTATACCTATTGATTTACCTTACCTGTCTGTGCCGAGAACACATTCTATGCCGACTTTAGCCTCGTCTAACACAGGACAAAACTTCGCTGCACGCTTGTACTGTCCTCTGCTTTCAACGACGCATAGGCGCACTGGAATTTAAAAACATTTTTTAATCAAATATCCTTTCAGATGTGTCAGGACTTCCTGTAGTCTGGTACTTGAACAAACATTCAGAGTTGGCAGCGCTTAAATGCCTTTATACTTTCTTTTTTCTAAACTAAAAGTAACTAAGCTACTCCTCCTAACATGAGTTATCTGCTAGTGAAAGTCCAATTAAAATCGGTCCAAAAATTTAAATTAGTTTTTTTTGTTATAAGTACCGTATTTTTTTATTTTATGTTAGGCGGTCGGCAGACAGGCTGACGGTCCACTTGATGGTAGGTGGCTACCGTCGCCTATAACACAAACAATGCCAAAGCTACAGCAAGTGCGCTACCGACTACAGTAGGATTAAGGATAAGAGATTAGGAGTGGATAGGGAAATAGGCTCTGGCATCCCTTACTCACTCACCGAAACAGAACAGCACACGTGCTGTTATTTCACGGTGGTCTTCTGTAAGGGGGTGGTTACTGCCCAAATGACTGCCACTACTTTCCAAATCCAGACCAGAGCCAAATTTGAAAAGTTGATTTTTCAAAGTTGACCCTGCCTGGAATCGAACCCGAGAACCCTAGAACAGATCGTTAAGGCAAGCACCCTAACCAATCATCCATCATTTATTTTGACATTAAAAACAGTACACTACAGACAGTTGGGTAGGACTCTTTGTGGCACGGTAGATCATTGAACATAGACGCCTGGTGTCTAATTGGTTCGGTCCGAACTAATGAGACTTTTCAGTCTTAGTAGTCCGCTTATACACGTTACCTGGGCTATTGAGCTGTCTCTTGTATTGGTAAACAAAAGCTTTTCACAATCCCCGAAGACGAATGATCGAAGACTGTATGTACACACAAAGCTATTCTAATGTCTGCCGAAGCCTACATTTGAAAAATAAAATCTCATGGGATACACGCAAAACATGAAGACTACGTTCCGGCTAGAAAATTCAACGTTCCGGAATTTAGGGCATCTTTAATAATTTAATCACATAGTTCGTAAAACTACAGATAGTGGTGGCTTAAACAAGCCCAGCGCGAAATTGTAAAATCTGACACGGATCAAACCAGGTTGAAAATACCGCGTTTTCCATGTCCTTGGTTATTTCTTCATTTTTTATTTTAATTATTTTTCAGTCCCAAATGTGTAGCCTAATAAATAGCTACTTTACTAATAATATTATTTTGTTTTCATTTTAACCTAACCAGAGTTTAGTTGTAAGATGTTCCCCATAGGGGCTCGCCAATATCTATCTCTCCCCTATAGATAATGTTTTTAGTAGTGAAAAGGTGAATTTTTTACTACTAGGTAACATATACCTACTTGTTAGGAATTCTGGCAAAGGTCGAGTTTTCTATTATTTAAATCAATGTATCTTTGTTACAAATCTGTATTTAAATTAAGGATAAAATGCAATCCTCTACCTATCGAGGAATTTTCGAACGAACGTTGAATTGTTATGCATTTCGCACTTACGTTATTCATGACGTGTCCTTAGCATCCTTTGAAACGTGACCTTGGATGCATGGCTGCTATATTTAATGTTTTTTATGATCCCATTGGGTGTTTGTTTTGGCGCCCGGGTCGCAGGGGTCTCGGGTTCTTTGTACTTAGGAAATTAACTAATCGTAGTTGGCTCCGGTCTGGTATATCCGATCCTGATATATTACTTTATTTATATACATATTACTTACAGATAGAATTACTAAAAATATATATACATATATCAAGCACATGCTTTCGGCAGCTAATAAACGGAAATCCACCTCTCTCGGTGTCCGTGTCGTTCTCCGGATTACACCGTAAGATCCCGAGCGTTACCGACTTGGAGATCGCCACACAGTAAACACCCCCTTACAGAAGACTACCGTGGACTAGCAGCACGTGTGCTGTTATGTTTTAAATCTATACCTTCCTAGTTTCTTATCCTTAATCCTATTATACTATGTTGGGCAGCGCACTTGCAGCACTTTTGACGTTGCTTGTGTTGCACCATCAAGTGAGCCGTTGGAGGAGTGGTTAGGATGCTTGCCTTAACGCTCCGTTCTAGAGTTCCCAGGTTCGATTCTCGGCAGGGTCATCTTTGAAAAAATAAGTTTTTAAATTTGACTTTGGTCTGGACCTAGAAAGACCTAGAAAGTAATAGCAGGGTACACTGCGTTTCACACTTATTTGGGTAGCTCTTGGCGGCAGTAACCATCCCCTTACAGAAGACCGCCGTGAAATAACAGCACGTGTGCTGTTGTGTAAGTGCGTAAGGGATGCCAGAACCTATTTACGTATCCCTTCTCAAACCCTTATCCTTAATCCTACTGTAGTTAGCAGCGCACTTGCAGCACCTGTAGCATTGCTTGTATTATAGGCGACGGTAGCCACCTACCATCAAGTGGACCGTCAGCTTGTCTGACGACCTGTACATAAAGCAAAAATAAAGATTGACGGTCCATTTGATGATAGCTTAACGTCGTCTATAAACGCAAACAACGCCTGAGGAACATGAAAAGGTAAGAATTAGCGCCCTTGGTAGAATAACCAAGACGTAGATGATGGGCTATAACATTAAAAAATGCTTTTTGATGGGCCTATGTGAACAAAAATTTGTGTCAAGATCGTAGTATAATTTCAAAACATTACCAAACAATACAATTAATCCAATATCGGGTAGGTGTATGAGCGGTTACGCAATAAAATGCCATGGGCGTCTCTTTTTATTCTCAAAACAATGGGATTTCTTAATGGAACAGTTGATGACTATGCTTAGAAGTTTGTGTCATAACTTTTTTTATGTTAAGATCGGCAGACAGGCTGACGGTCCACTTGATGGTAGGTGGCTACCGTCGCCTATAACACAAGCAACGCCAAAGCTACTGCAAGTGCGCTGCCGACTACTGTAGGATTAAGGATAAGGGAGGGGATAGGGAAATGGGCTTTGTCTGCTTATTTAAAAAACTAAGTTAAATTTTGAGTATATTTTTATAAGTTTCATAACTTATTGTTCTGCATAAGTTATAAAAGTATATATAAATATATACGAGTATAAACTGTCATTTACTCGTATATGTCCCCTCTATTTTCGGGACATATTATTACTCGTGTTATTACTAATAAAACTTTAGAACTAATGTTATTTATTATTTATTTATTTATTTATTTATTTTCTTTTCTTTTTGTTTTACGTTTTTAAACTATTTAAATCTAAATTTTTACTTTGTGCTACTTTTTGATAATTAATGTATTCACCTGTAAAGGCGTATCTGTTAGATCTAGATTTTACAAGTGTATAATATTTTTGTAACAAATACTGATATCGCTGGTGTGTCTATCCCAAATAAATAAATAAATAAACATTTGCGAAGACATATTAATGATGAGAAAAATATTACATACTAGCTGAGTCCGCAACTTCGTACGCGTGGTATTCGGTATAGGGCGTAATTTTTTTGTTTGTAAACCGGTTGGAATGAAGCATTTGTATTTTACGAAAAACTTGCTACAATACATCAGTGAAAATTGCATTCAAATCGGTTAGGCCGTTTCTGAGATTAGCGTGCACAAACAGACAAAAATTCTAAAATCTATTTTTTTGACCTCGGTAACATAAGTACAACGTGTAAATTTTTTTTTTAATAAATCTTAATGTACAGATTCGGCTCGTTTACCCGCAACACGGTCCCGGGTGCGATTCCCGGCGGGATCGACCATGGAAATGAACTTTTCTAAGTTAGCCTTGCTCTGGGCAGCCAATCTGGCGGCAGTAACCGCCCGCTTCAGAAGACCACCGTGAAAAAACTGCATATGTGCTGTTGTGTTTCAGTGTGTGAGTAAGCCCAAGCGTGCACTGGCGGCCAGGTCGCAGCGGCCAGTATTGCGACCAGGTCGCAAGCGTCGCGACCAAGCATGCAGCCAGAACTGCGGCCAAAATTGTCAGTTCCGAGTACAGAGTGCTTCGAAATGGACGTCGAGGAAATAGCTGTGATGGTTTATCTTGCAAGTAAGAAGCGAAAAAACAAGAAGAAAAGATTCTGGATTCATCCATTACTGTGTGAAAGACATTATAAGGGATTATTTCAGACATACTTTACTGACCTTAAACAACATAATTACAAGTTTTTCAATTATTTAAGAATGAGCAAGACCTCGTTTGATGAACTTTTCCAAAAAAAATTATGTCTCGGTTTGAATAGTCGTCGCACGACATGTCCCACAAAGCCCTTCTAGTCTCGAGTTCGCAAATAAACCTCTCCGTGTCAAAAGACATCACGATGTAATTTGTACACTCTGTAAACAAGTAACACGTTTGCCGGCGGCGGCCAGTGCGCGCACACTGACGCATAATTCTACAATTCTTCGAAACCCAGTGGTCGCGGCAGCCAGCGGCCAATACGGGTCGCAAGTTACGTCGCAATGATCTCATTGGCCGCTTGCGGCCAAGTGCGCGCAATGATGATACAATGCAATACAATGGCCACTGCGGCCTGGCTGCCAGTGCGCGCTTGGGCTAAGGGATGCCAGAGCCCATTTCCCTATCCACTCCTAATCCCTTATCCATAATCCTACTATAATCTGCAGCGCACTCGCAGCATCTGTGGATAGGGTTGCCAGGCCTCAAAATCGAAAATCCGGACACAGACTCATATTTAGCCGGACATTTTGCAACAAAAGCCTGACACAGGGGGTTTTAAAAGAAATATTTTATTGTGGGTTTTTATTTGTGCATTTATTACTTTAAAACTTGCTCTACTCTTTATTATGTATCACATATTGTTTTCTTAAAGTAATTTGTAAGATCGCGAATCATGAATGTCCGTGTGATTCTGGCCGCTGCGGGGTTGACCAAATCCTAACAAAAGCCGGACGGGCAGGACTTGTATATACTTGGCCGGACACGACTGTAAAAAGCCGAACATGTCCGGCTAAAGCCGGACACCTGGCAACCCTATCTGTGGAGTTGCTTGTGTTATAGGCGACAGAAGCCACCTTCCATCAAGTAGACTGTCAGCCTGTCGGTCGACCTAAACATTTAAAAAAAGGCACAAGTGCGAGCTGAACTCGCGTGAAGAGGGTTCCGTACGATGTTATCTATCGGCACAATATTGAGTGATTTACCATGTTACTTTAATATCATAGACTTCTTATAGGTTTTCCTATAATCTATAAGTAGAAACCTATTTCAGTATTTTTTTCAAAATTTTAGGTTCAGTAGTTTCGGAGATAGGTGTGGGGAAGGGTTAATTTTCGTCTATTTTCTTGAATAACTTGGAAACTATTTATTTTAAAATTACAAAAAAAATAACATTTAAGATATTCATAATGACCTTCC